>OY992509.1:9840852-10479942 GCA_963921215.1 Scoparia ambigualis
GAATGCCAGAGGGAATTTGGAGGAATCGTGAAGTGTAACCTTTCAATGCTACAGCTTGGCTTCGATTAGATATATAAGAAGACAGCCAACGAAGTAGATCACCGTGTATACCGAACTTTGATAATTTCGTGACAAGTGTGGTGTGGTTTATTTTGTCAAAAGCTTTCGAAAAGTCGGTATACACGGCATCCACCTGATAGCCCGCATCAAGAGAGTTAAGAAGAAAGTCCGTATACAAAACTAAATTAGTTTCAACACCACGGCTTCGGAAGAAACCGTGTTGCTGCTGTGATATATGACGAGACGCCATCAAACTAAGCTCACACGTTACAATTTTTTCTAAAATTTTGCCAAGTATACATAGCTTAGAGATGGGTCTATAATGTTGAACATTATGTTTATCACCTCCTTTAGAAATAGGGGTGATAAGAGCTTTCTTCCATATTTCGGGAAAACATCCTTCCTTTAAAGATTTGAGATAAATGATGGATATAGGAAGAGATAGTTCCTTTGCTAATTTTTTTATTTTTAGAGGGTGCACGCAATCTACACCGGCTCCTTTATTTACATCAACCCGTTCGAGATGTTTTTGAACAAGACTACGTGTTATATTTATTTTAGAGATGTTTATATTGTAAAAACTATTTACTAAAATAAGGACACTGGCTGTTTTATAGTGTTGTCATGTAAGTATTTGAATGTTGATAGACTCTTATTTTGACACACTGTTGTCACAAACTTTTGCTACGACTGTTCATCTCTGTCTATTTAAATATATATTTATTTCCACCAATCTGCGTTTTCACTGCAGGTTATGGGCCCAGACCTTTAACCTTACAGGTCAAAAGTATCTCACGCAAAAATGAGTGAGCCACCTACAGCTGAAGATCGCCCTCGAGCGCAGGGTGATATCCGTTATGCCTCTGTTCCTGCTCAAGCTGGACCAGCGGTCATTGCCAGCGGTGTGCCACCTATCCCAAAGTTGGAAGGACGTTCCAATTACGGGTCCTGGAGTTTCGGAATGAAAATGTTCCTGGTCGATTGTGGCTTATGGAAGTGCGTCGAATCACCAGAAATATTTGCAGCAGAGAGACAAGACTATAAAAGGTTGGATGAACAGACTAGAGCGAAAATCTGTCTAAGCGTAGCTCCACGTATCTACTCAACGGTCAAGTCTGCAAAGACAGCAAAACAAACGTGGACTAAACTGCAGTGCCAGTATGCCGACGGAGGTCTCGACCGAAAACTAACTTTGCTCAGGCAGTTATTCAACACGAAGATGACAAACTTTGGTGACATGGAAAGCTATGTTAACTACATCAGGGATTTACAAGAGAAGTTACTGGAGATAGATGCTGGGTTGAGTGATGAGTTTGTGGGCGTGATAATGTTAACGGGATTAACAGAAGAATACAAACCCTTGATTATGGCGATAGAAAATTCCGGTGTTGATATTTCTTCCGACTTAGTGGCCACGCGCCTTCTGAAAGAAGATCTGAAATTTCACCGTGAAGAATCTTCCCCCTGTTCCCCTAGTGCATTAGTTTCGGCCTCCAACTCTAGCACCAAATCAGTAAAGTGTAAATTTTGTAATAAGTTTGGGCATGTAATTTCAAATTGTAGAAAAAGAAAACAACATAAAAATTCAAACATTGTTTCAAAAACTAATATTACATCAGATATAACACTTTCATCTTCTTTCAGTCCATATCCCTCAGGTCATCAAAACAATCAAGATTGGCTTCTAGACTCGGGAGCAACTTCACACATGTGTCGCAATACCGACTGCTTCCAGAACTTGCATAAGAAGTTGAAACCAATCTTCGTTGCCAACAATGACCAGATTCTTTGTGAAGGATCAGGTACTGTGCGTTTGCCTCTAAGTAGCGATAATGATATGAGTACTATTTCAAATGTGCTCTATGTCCCTAAGTTAGCATCCAATTTAATGTCGGTAAGTTCTCTTGTACGTGACGGATTTGTGGTTTTATTTTCCCAGCGTGGTGCGACAATTTTGCAAAAAGAAAACTGTAAAGTTTCCGGACAAATTGTCGCAACTGCATCCAATTTCAATAATTTGTACAAGCTTGACGTCTGCCACCAAGCTAATTTGACAAATTGTTTACAAACAGCGTTGCTATGGCACCGTCGCCTGGGACACTTGAATCACAAAGCTGTCAACGTCTTAAAAAATAAACAAGTGGGCATAGACTTTAAAGACAGATTATTCGAACCGTGTGTGTCTTGCATACGAGGTAAATTATCAAAGAGACCATTTATATCCTCTATGAAGGAGTCAAGTAATAAATTAGAGCTCATTCACACTGACGTTTGTGGACCGATGAGTACGCATTCCTTTGGAGGTGCTCTATATTTATTAACTTTTACCGACAACTTTTCACGAAAAACTTTCGGTTATCTTATAAAACATAAAAACGAAGTTTTTAATAAGTTTGTCGAATTTCGTAGTTTGGTTGAAAACCAAACAGGTCTCAAAATTAAAATACTCCGGTCAGATTGCGGTGGAGAATTTGTTAATCGACCAATGTCGAATTTTTTAAAGATAATGGAATTATTCACCAAACTTCTGTACCATATAATCCACAGCAGAATGAATTATCGGAAAGAGTAAACCGTACTGTCATAGAAAAAGCGCGGTCAATGCTTGAAGATGCTGGTCTACCAAGAGCCTACTGGGGAGAAGCCGTAAGTTCAGCGATTTACCTCAAGAATCGTTCCCCCACTACAGCGCTCAACAACAGGATTCCCGAGGAAGTCTGGACTGGTACTAAGGTGAACCTTTCTCATCTGAGAGTTTTCGGTTGTGAAGCTCACGTGCTTATTCCAGAGGAAAAGCGCAAGAAACTTGACGCCAAGACACAAAAGTGTATATTTGTAGGGTACGCCGAACACTCAAAAGGTTATCGTTTAATCGATACTCGGAACCCGAAGAATGTTATTATTGCCCGAGACGTAATTTTCATTGAAAATAAGTCTCTGACAAGTCCTACGACAACTCCAAGTCAACTTTCTAACGATAGTCCCCCAAGAGTAACGACTCCATATGTTGTTGCACTGGCGAGCCGCTAAGCGGGTCGTTCGCTATCTTAAAGCGACAAAATCAATGGGTCTACGATTTCAAGACGACAAAACATCGAGCCTCAACATTGCGGGCTACGCGGATGCCGATTACGGGTCGTGTCTCGTAGATCGTCGGTCGTACACAGGGTACGTATTTACGTTCAGTGGAGCACCCATATCTTGGGAGTCCCGCAAACAGCGTACGGTTGCTCTCTCGACGACGGAAGCCGAATACATGTCACTGAGCGATGCATGTAAAGAGGCTATCTACATAAAGTCCATTGTAAATAATCTCATGAACACAGTCACACCCATAAAACTGTTCTGTGATAATCAAAGTGCTCTAAAGCTATCTCACAGCAACAGTTATCATTCTCGATCCAAACACATTGACATTAGGTATCATTTCATACGCACTTGTTTGGACGACACACTCATCTCATTACATTACATCCCCACAAATCACATGCCTGCTGATGTTTTGACAAAACCTCTGCCCAAAATCAAACATCAGAAGTGCATAAAATTGTTAGGGTTAAGTTAGTTTTGTTTGTAATGTTACTTTATTTGTGCCGTCATTTGTTTGTATTACGTGTTGTATGTAGTTATCAATTTGTTTTAAAAATGTCTTGTGTTTATAGTTTTAAGGTGTGTATAGTATTGTGTTTGTTAGTTTTATTTACTTAGATACATGGTGTCCTTATTACGGGAAGGTGTAAAAACTATTTACTAAAATAAGGACACTGGCTGTTTTATAGTGTTGTCATGTAAGTATTTGAATGTTGATAGACTCTTATTTTGACACACTGTTGTCACAAACTTTTGCTACGACTGTTCATCTCTGTCTATTTAAATATATATTTAGGTATTTCCACCAATCTGCGTTTTCACTGCATATATAGGATTCTGAACAGTTACTAGGTCCCTCGTTAAAGGCAGAAGAGTCAATTGGATTGTTAACCGGGACAAACACTGAGTGAAAGTAGTCATTAAAGAGATTGCAAATAGTTTCACCGTCGGTTGATGAAATATCCCCAAAGGTCATATACGAGGGGGTATTGTTGGAACAAAACTTTGATTTAATAAATGTCCAAAAATATTTGGGAGCCGCTGTAATTTTTTCCTCGGAGAACTTAATATAGTTATTGTAACATTCAATCTGTAATTTTTTTTTCACGGGATCGCAATAATTTAAATTGTTGATAATCGCGAGGGTCTTTATAAGTCTTCCACTTAGAATGAGTTTTCAATTTTTCACGGATGACCTTAATGAGTGCCCGGGAATACCAAGGTGGATACTTATTGTCGCAGGAGACTTTACGTTTTGGGACATGGGCTTCTATCAAAGTATGTATAAATGAATAAAAGTAGGTGACAGCCTTTTCTGTATTCATACAAAGTAGTACTTGCCAATCGATACTTATTAGATCCTTACGCATTTCATCATAGTCCGCAGCATGAAAAATATATTTAAAACGTTAATTTGGTTCTAAATATGTAGAATGAGCAAGATGAAACGAAACATCTAGTGCCGTATGGTGAGGGTCCTCGGGGGTGAGTGGAGAAGTACAGGCTGAGACGCAGCATTTAGAATTACTTAAGATGAGGTCAAGAATACGGCCGTTCACATTAAGACAACCGTTAAATTGCTTTAAATTAGATAAGCTCATGAAGTCAAACAATGCTGTAACCTTGGGGTCATTATTTGTATTCAATAAAAAGTGTGAGCCCTTCGTTGGTGACCATAACGCGTATGATATGTTGAAATCCCCTAATAATAAAAAACAATCATCAGGATACCGAAACATGTGGTCCGATACATTATCGAAAAATAGCTGTAAAGCGCTCGCATGATTCACACCGTGCGGTAAGTAGCAACAAGCGATGTGTACGGAGGAGGGGGAAGCGCCGACGGCGCGCCGGCCGCGCGGCGCGTGGCTCAGCTGATTTTTGCGTTGACGTTGAGTAAACCGCACAATGATCGACGGGTAGCGAGAATTCGTATTTTGTTTACCCTCACTACGAAACGGTTGAACTCGATGAATAGTGTCGATGTCGGTATCTAGCAAGGTCATACCCACCTTTAAACAAATGTCGTGGAGTATTGTTTGTAGGTTTTCACCGTTTTTATTAGGAATGCCTTGTATTTCGACGTTGTTTAATCTTGAGAATTGGTTGTGATTATTATTCTCTTGCTTTAATTGGTCTAATGTTTGATGAGCTACTGATAATTGCTTTTGAACCGTAGATAACGTAGCCACTTTTCTTTCGACATGCAGTAGACGCTCATCCATTCCGTCGATTCTTTTTTCGAGGTCACTCCATTTCGAATTCAAATTGCTATATTTTGTGAGGCACTGCGAAGATCATCTTTAATTGTCACAACATCGTCTTTCATTGACACAAAATCTGCTCTAAATTCTCTAATTTCCTTAATTAATTCAGCTAGGGAATCACTTGGCGGGAGCTTTGATGGAGAAGATGCCCCGCGGCAGGTCACACAGCGCCAGGCAGACTTCTTTTCCTGTCCCATCTTCCGATAGGTCGATTCTGCTACTCCAGCACAATGATAATGAAAGCGCCCCTTGCAAAGTCCACCTTGACAAGTGACGAAGTCAGTAACTGGTTCGTTGTACTTAGAACACAACATTATGGTAGACGTTGTTTACCGTGTCGGCACAAAATTCGAATAACTTTGGTGTAGGCAGTGTACCTAAACTGCGCGCGCGCACAACAGTGAATCGTCCGTCCTATACAAACTCGAGCGAGTGAATGCCTAGTGTAAATTATCGTTTATTTTCTATTTATTTTAGATTTCCAAAGGAAGAAACACTCAAAAAAATTATAATGGAGACATAAAAATAAAGAAAAATGAAATCTTAGCGAAATCGCAGCCACTTATCAAAACTTGATAACACGAATACTATTGAGGACTTGAATACTGACAATAAAAATAATCTAGAAGTAAGTATCACAAATCATAAAGTGTGTCGCTTCTGAGATTTTGGTGTCAAAAATGCATTTTTTTTATTATTTTATATATTTTTCCCATATCATCAAAATTTTTGTTTGTTTTCAACTTCTCTATTGGTTTATCAGTGACCGCGATTTCGTAAAATTCTCCTTTATTTTAGTATGAATTTTCGGTATTCCTCAAAATTAAGATGAAGTATTCATGTTACAGGTTGTTTAATCGTGCAGTAGTTGCAGTACTGAAGAAACATTAGAACCAAAGCAGCAATGCATCTTTTTCACTTAAATAATCTTGACTTTGTCAGATTGATCCTTATAAAAACAGCGATTAAAAGTTAAACTTACGTTGAAATTAATGTTAGAAAGAAACAATTTAGGCCACGGATTGTTTCATAAATAAGAGTTACCAATTATAATTTGGCTTCACGTGTTATTTTATTTTATATTGTATAAAATTTCTCAAAGATTGATTGATATTTCATCCACAATACATTGTTGTTGATTTTATGTTTTCGTTTCTTTTATCCTAACCATTCTACATCCGACACAAAAATGAGAGGTGTTATGTCGAGAGGTCGAGACTTGGTATTTGTTCTTAACATTGTATAAAATTTACCCATATTTAGGGAGTGACAACTGTGAGCTTGCAACATTTTAGTAACGCACACATAGGCCCCTTTTTTTGTGCATGTATGAAAGTTTTGCACATCGAAGTTACCTCTATAGTATCTATCTCAATGCCTAAAAAGATAGGGACAGGAACTATTGTTCTATAGCTACAACAGGTTATATAAATATTATCATTTTCGACCACAGACATATAATAGAAGCAGACCAAACATTACAACAAAAAAGCGTGCCCATTACGCCTACAGACAAATTTCATGCACACATTTACAATAAAAGGGGCTGAACTTAGGCACGCAAGGGACCTCAAGTACCTACATCTATAGTAATGTTATACGTAAAGAGGATAATTTTATATTTTATAGACATTTGAAGATACTCATTAAATTAAAAAAAAAACACCAGTAGAATGCTAAGTTATCTATCATTGAGTGCCAGGCAGGCTATGTCTGTATCTGTATCTGGCTGCGACGCCACCTCACAAACTTAATAGGCCTATTGCATCTCGACTGTATTTTTGCGTAAAATGGCCAATTTTGGCATTCTTGATACAAGAAAAAAAATACATCACCAGTTTTGACTTATTGAATAATGTAGAATAGCTATTGGCATAGTTCGTAGCGGCCTCGCTTTATGTAAATTTTGCTTAACTTTTATATGAAACCCAAAATTGATGAAGGTTTTCATAAAATGCGCGAAGGCACTTTTTTGAGCTCCTAGATTGAACTACTGTTCTAAAGAAATGAAAAAAAAATAGAATGTTATCTATTATATAGTCGTATAGTGCGTAGCGGCCTCGGAATTTTTATATATCATTGATTTTATATAGAAAAAAATCTTATTCCAAACCAAAAAACTTCGAAAATCGCTTTATGTTAACTGTGAATTTCTCCTATCTACGATATTATTGAGCAAAATTTATACCAAAATAATTGTTACTTCTTGAGAAATAAAGATTGTATAATAAATTTATTATCCTATTTCGATAAAAACGATAAATATAACTACAAAATTACTACAAAATACGATGCGCCGGCCGTCCGAACTCAGCTTATTCTCGCAGAGTAGAGATTTGTAATATTAAGCATGATTTTATTATCCTATTTCGATAATAACGATAAATACAACTAAAAAGTTACTACAAAATGCAAAAATGCGCATTTTACGCAAAAATCACATTTAAGATGTAATAGATCTCTTAATAAAATGCATGAAATACTCGTAGTAGAACCGTTAGGTAAAATAAAAAAAATGAAATAAGTAATTAAAAACAACATACATACATACTGGTCTGCTGATATTTTTTTAATAAAAATAAAAATTACAATAAATAATGTCACAATTTTTTAAACTAGTGATAAGACCGCCGGGGGTCGGGTAGTCAGCGACCCTGACTGGGGGTACTGTATATTTTGCAAGTCCCGAAAAAATGATATCCGGGATACTTTTGAGTCTGTTCAGGAAGTGATGATGAAGGTTTCTGAAAACAAATAAATTTATCATTTTCTGTATATTTCAAAGTAACGGAGTTGAGAAACTGCTCAGACTCATCTTCTTCATGTTTTAGCCTAGAATACTGTACAACAATATAATACTTAAGTTAACTCACTTAATGTAGTTAATACAGCACTTGAGGTACTCGGCTGTAAATTTTGCAAATTCCTCATAACATGATCTCCACTGGCATTGCTTCTTACCGGACCTTTTAGTAAAGATTTATATGAATTCTGAAAAACAAATGTAAAAAGTTATTATTTTATGCACATTTTCATACAAGAATAAATCCCTACGACTACCATAGGGTTAAAGGGGTAGAATAGGGTTTAAGTTAACAATATTATAAAAATAATTTACTCATATTTAGTTTATCCCTAATGAAAAAATATATTGCATACTTAAATCTAATCAATCTTCAAAAATATACCTATTAAACAAAACTGGAGCCTAAATACGGCCCCATAAAATTGTACAAGTATATGAAACGTCAAACGAGATCAGAGTTTCTATATAATTGATTATTGTTACCACAAGAATCTTTCAGAAACTACTTTACGTTAAGATTTTACGAGATTTGCACTTATGGCAATTATTCACTACTTCTACAATGCCGAAAGATTAATAATAATCACACAATGACTAAAAAAAACATTATGAGATTAGATGGCACAACAAAACTTACCAATGGAACGTAATTTCAGGTGTTTTTCTATATGAGAAGTTGCCGCACAAGGGCGCACTACACTTCACCATTTTATTTTAGTACTATTGGCTCATAAACTTTATTAGATCACAAAAAATAAGCGAAAACAATCTCCTGTACGTCCTTTGTTGACAAGTCTAGGAAGACATTTGTAGCTTAATTGTAGCTTGTCAAGATGGCGTTTTGCCTCACGGTCCAGTTTGTCTATGTGTGTGGAAGTGTTGCGACATTAAAAAGAAACGAGATAGTCTCATTAATTTGTGGTTGGAGAGAAAGAAGTAGAAATATTGTTTTATTCTCATCTATGTAGTTGTGAAATAATGTTTGGTCTGCTTCTATTATATGTCTGTGTTTTCGACATAACATTATGAAATCTATATATGTCTCTTTTCATCTAATCGGTAACGCCGTTTGATGAAAGAGATAGATATATTTAATGTTTTCTAGTTTCTGGCAATGTTTTTGCATGACGTCACGATTTTAGGCGCGCGTGCCACCTCCGCCATTTTATTTAACATCACCTAAACGTTAGTCTTTGGTAGGTCTTTAAAAGTAGTGATGAGTTAAGCACAGCTGTTAACGATAAACTATAATAAATACTATGTATTACATTGTGCAAACTAAAAACTTCGGAGCGTCCAATACGTTTATAATAAATAATAATTCACGATGTTTAACTGCTCTAATTCATACAATTACTACAATTTTTAACATTGAAAATGTTTTTTCGATCGCTCCGGTAGGGCCTTATTTTCGCTGAAAGTTTGTTTGCCTCGTGGTATATGGTGGTTTAGGGCCAAGAAGACGTATGATAGCTTAAAAGACGCAGAATTTAAATAGCTCTCAGATGGTGAAAACATTTTTTTGTAAAATTTGAAAACTTTTTCGAAAATTACAAAAAAACAAAAAAAACCTGAGTTTTTAACACCTTCCCTCGGAATATCTTCGATATCTCGTGAACGAGGTCGAAGATCGAAAAACTGAGAAAGTCTCGTAGAGATATTGATACTTTTTCTTGTGGGATTGATAGGGGGGGCGCTATGCTCCCCCTTAGCGGCGCGTGGAGCGTCGCCGTGCGGTATTACTCGGGCGTCATAGCCCTGTGGAACTTCGCAGCTTTGAGATACAAAGATCTATTAGAACTTAGACGCGGAAAATTAAGGGCTTCAGGATAGTATAAACAAATTTTGGAAAAGTCGATTATTTCTTTTGAAAATAAAAAAAAAATAAAAAAAATCAATGTTTTATACGAAGATCTATTAGTACTGAATAGACGCGGAAAATTAAGGGCTTTAGGATAGTATAAACAAATTTTGGAATAGTCGATAATTTTTTTTTGAAAATATTTTATTTTTTAATTAATAATCTATTATAGATAGGTTCATTTTCAATGCCCTTTCAAGTCGTGTAGAGCACGAGATCTGTGATTTTTTTATGTTATTATTATAGGTTACCTAGTAATGAAGCAATGAAAAAGAAGTGGCTTGATATAATTGAGACGGAAAATATTAACCCAAGTATTATCCACATTATTACATTATGCCTATGGGTTTTTTAGCACTGACATGTTTACCTTGACCTGTAGCCGACCGTACAGATTTTTGTTCTTTTTTTAATTCTTTGTGTTGCATTATATTAATTTATAACAATTTTTTAAGAAGATCAACTGCTTTTTTATTTAGACAATTTATAGGTACAATATGATCGACAAGCATCTGAGGTTCCATGGGTAAAATTTGGCCGCACTGAAAGGGGCAGGTTGGGCTCACTGAGTGCAAGTATCGATTTACTTCTAAGCCTGCTCTGGTATCAAGCCTTCAACTTAGTAAATCGAAACTAGTATTCGGTGGACCTAGCGAGCTCTTTGGTGTATTCTAAAATTACAACGATTCTTAACTGGGGCGGTTCTCACATTGTCCCGTATTGCGCTACGGAGAGCAGGGGGTCGATCGCGCTAGATAGTCTCAACCGGACACAACAACCGCAGCCGTTCTGCCGACTTTGTTGGCGCGATCGCGTTTTTAAATGCGATAGCACTACTAACGGCTGAGGTTCAGTTCTGGTTTGCTTGGGATTGTTTGGCGCGATCGCCCCTCAGATCTGCTTGTATGCGCGTAGCTGTACTAAGGTTTTTGTGTTGGTGTAGAAAACATGTTATTACGCGCGGACTAGCAGATCCAGCTTCGACGCTCCCGAGACACATTTTCCATAAAAAGAAGTACCTACTTACTTACAAAGAACGTTACAGCCCTGCGCGTAGCAGCTGATCTGCTCTCCGCAGTATGACTAGATTTTATTTGACAAAACAATAACACAAAAACAAAGCCAAACCAAGTCATAGTCAACAAATTGTTAATAACTTATTATGTCGAATCTGTTAAACTTATTAATAATAAGTATAAGAGATTCGAAACCAATGATAGTGTATTAAAACTTTTTAATAGGTACACTATCCTTGTTCGAGATAGTATGAGAAACCGCCTTAGTTAAGAAACGTCTAGGGGAATGTTTTTAGTTTTACTTTTATGAAATTAACAATTTTTTATAAATCAAAACGGTTGTAAGTTGTTTACGCTAGATAGCGGGCGTCTATCGATATCGAAACACCGACGTTTTTTTGGCATCCCTACTAAAAGACGCCATTTTATTTAACACAATGGTTGTAGGTATGCACGTTTTTTTTGTAGGTATTTCTCATCCATGTATTTTTAGGTGTATTTTTAGGTCTGTGGTGATGATGACACTGACACTGACTGTCATCGGATGACTTGACTTTTTCATACATACCTACCTAGGTACCTTTAAAAAATTTCAAATCAAACCAAACATTTTCTTTCATCTTAAAAACATAATCAATGAGAAAGTGAAGTATTTTGAAATATTGTAGAAACAAGATAATCTTTCGTTGCAGTGTAATAAAATGTCTATTAATTCAGTATACGAAACCGCTTATAAAGGTGATTATAATCAAGTAAAAGTAAAAGTTGACCAAGATGAAACTTTAGTGAAAACTCCCGATGAAGTAAGATTTGCCGGTTTAAAATTAAAAATATGCATTCTAATTGTTCTTTATTCATTGCTAATTATAAGTTACAGAAAGTTAGGGCTTTAGGTTTTATAGTCCGAATTACTTGTTCGTTTTTGCAGAATGGAAGACTTCTTCTGCATTGGGCGGCTCTTGGGGGTAATGAAAACTTGGTCGATTTCTTATTAGATAAGGGAAGTCCTATAAACGCCGTTGATGACTCCAACAATAGTCCACTGATATTGGCTGCATCTGCAGGAAGATATGAAGTAGTGCGATTGTTGATTGGAAAAAGGGCAAATGTCAATCATAAAACCAACCGTGGTCAGTCTTCATTGCATTATGTTTGTTCCAAAGGACACATTGAGGTAAACATTTTATTGTAATTTTAATTTTACAAATGCTAATAAGTTATAGTTTTGCTGATGACTTGCAGTCATCACATGTTAGTAGGTAAGTACTTTAAAATTTTATGCCATAATTACATATTTTCAGAGAATTCATTTTTAGAAAAAAATTAATATGTTTGTTGCCCCTCACTTTGTTATTCTTTATATGCTGTAATCATTTTAATATTTTTTTAATTATTTACCAACCTTAAACACATGCAAAGAAAATTACAAATTTAAAAAACACTTTGCAAACCACTAAATGGTGTATAGTTTATTACATACCTGTATAAAATTGCAGGTTGCAAAACTGCTAATAGAAGCAGGAGCTAACGTCAATGAGACAGATGTGTTAAAGGCGACACCACTTCATAGAGCAGCAGCCCAAGGGAGGAATATCATTGTAGAACTGCTATTATCAATTCCTGAAATCAATGTAAATGTATGCGACTCAACAGGTTCTACTCCTTTGTAAGTGTTCTCGAAATTACCATAAAATATATTGCATCTTAATTTGAATGTCAAAAAAGTTGCATAATCTAGTTAAGTTTTATTATTAATTAGTGTCATAGAAGTTAACTTAAAGATAACAAAACATTTAAAAAAAGTCTACTTCAGATGGGATCGATCCTCTGCAATCCGGGCGGCTGTATAGACCACTCCGCCACCGTCTGGTTAGACAGACAAAATTTTTCAATGCTTTAAGACTTTTTGTTTTTATAGCAACAGTGTCTTATCAAACCTCTTCTGCCGTGGCCAGACTATCGCGATAAAATTCTTGTACCATCATTGTCGCAATAAAAAAAATTGTGTTCCGTTGTCGCAATAACCTTGGCCACATCAATAAAATCTTTGCGACAAAATCCTATTCTAGTAGGGTAAGTGCACCAGTAAATAAACAGTTAAGGAATTCCAGAACTTTAAAAAAATAAATATCATACTTCTGGGCATCTTAAATAAAACAATAATGTTGTATGGTATTCCGAATTTGTTGAAGAATAATATAATTTCTCCGTTTTTGAATGAAACTCTTATTTTTAGAGATTTTGGATAATTCATGCAAAAAGACCCAAAACCACCAGTGAATGAACGAAAATCTTAAGTAAATGAACCATCTGAATTCCAATAAATGAACTACCAGCCAAATTAAGATATCTTTACATAATAGCTAATTTTGATAGAAAATAAGGTATTTCCGGTCCAAAGTGGTTTATTTATAACTTTCCTAAATAGAAATACAACAATTGTTTATCGAAGGTGTATACAGTCATGTTTTGGTCACAATGGCTGTCACGATATTTATGTCCTCGACTGTACATTGATAACCCTAAAGGTATGATTCCGAACTCCGCTGCACGCAGCAGTGCTGCCGCTGCATTGCTGCCGCGACATTGTTGGGTAGCTCGGAATGTAATCTCATAAAGAGAATAAATGGGGACCAGCAGTGCAGCGGCAGTACTGCTGCGTGCCGCGGAGTTCGGAATCATACCTTAACAAAGATCAGTAATTAGTAATACAGATGGTTTCCGCTCAGCAATCGTAAGCTAAAATCTTGCCCATTTTGGGGCAAATCTATGCTATATTATCTCTGGGTGCTTATGCTTTATGTCGGTAAAAAGGTGATCCTGCTACCCGGACTGGACGTTATGACTTCTTGGACATTCAGAGACTTGTACATATTGAGTAACGGTCTTTATAACATCTGGACGTTATGACTTCTTGGACATTCTGACACATGTGAATATTGACCAATGGTCTCTAAAACATCTGAACGTTATGACTTCTTGGACATTCTAGCACTTGCACAACCATCCGGTTTTAAAGGTCGCTAGTCAATACGTATGTCATTAGTCAATACATTAAGTCACCTTGGACATTCTGACACTTGGCCCAATATAACCCGGAGTCAGAGATCTGAACGAAAATATTTTACAATATTTTAAACATTCAGTTAAGACTGCTTTATATATTCGTAATATTTGATTTGGATTGCGGAGGACGTAAGTTCGATTCCTACCTAAGGTAGAATTTTTTTCCAATGTTTCGTTATCTTTGGGTTCATTTGAGCGTTTTTAACGGTAATCATGAAATATTACGAGAAGTTAACTTGTAATATGGAAATGTGGAATGTAATATGGAATGTAATACGTAATGTGGAAAAAAATATAATATAAATAGGTTATAAGTTTATATTAAAATATTATATTTTGTGAAATGCAGAAACTTTAAAAGTCTTAGAAGTCATTAGAAATTAGAAAACTGCTGAAAAAATCTCCACAAGCAGGATTTGAACCCGCACCCTTCTGGCAATCTGGCCAGGTGCTCTTTCCAGTTGAGCTACCGTGGACTTATCCAGCCCACCGAAATGAATCAACACTATTTAGTTTTTCACTTTGAAAGCCAAAGAAGTCAGTTTATATTCAAACCTATGAAAACATCTGGACATTGAACAAAAATATTTTTGAGACTGACTATGCATCTACATTTTTTGCTCTGCGTGAACTTTTTTGATATTATGATAATTATACTGAGATTGTGTTATTTCAGACATTTAGCATGTGAAGAAGAACGTGAACCAGTAGCATGTATGCTTGTCAAAGCTAGAGCAGACACTGAAATTGCAAACAGGGACAAAAAAACACCCCTAGATTTATGTTCAGTTAAATTAAGAAAAACATTGAATTCTCTATTGGAATAAAAAAGCTTCATCAAAAGGTTATTATAATTTAATCTCTACTTACAAGTTATTTTATCAAAATCCTACCATAGTTTACCTTACCTATACAAGTAAACAACATAATCACTTTGATTAAAACTGTTAGTTTATGTTTATAACTTTTTTTATCATTGGTTGCAATTTATTTTATGAATGCTGTATACACCTGTAAAGGCATATCTTTGAAACAAGTATTTATATTTAAATATTTATTTCTATGTAAAATGATACTATGGTTATCCTAATAAATAAATAAAATAAATAAAGTAATAAAACTTTCCTACACTCACACCAATTATCTAGCCCAAGAGAAGCTTCGAAGAAACTCGTTAAATGGTTACTAGACAACGGATAAACATACTTTAAAATACTTAAATACATACTTATTATACATAGAAAACACCCAGACCCGAGACAATTTAGAAAAACAATAATTTCTAAATTGACCCGACCGGGGATCGAACCCGGGACCTCAGAGATAGCGACACCATGGAAACCGGTGTACAAACCACTCGACCAAGGAGGTCGTCAAATAAATAAATTATGAGAAAATTAAGATAGGAAGTTAAGGAAAAACTCTTAAAAGGTTTTCTAAAAATCAAAAAGAAAATAGTAATTTAATACATAAATACATCACACCTGTTTCCCAGAGGTAGGCAGAGTCCAAACAGAATATATTTTGTAATATTAATGTGAGGAGCTTGTGTCCATAAAAGGTTTGGCTTTTTTAAGATAACAAAACTGGACTTCCTATTTCAGCCACTGTGATTTCAACCTGGATGGGGAGCTCATTCATTAGGCTACTCAAATATTTATCTTTTTGAAGTTTACCTTTTGCTTCATACTGTCCCACTGCTGGGCACCCTTGGTCCCTATCTACTGACCCCTATAGATAGGGTATCGCAGCTGGAACTACGGGTCCGGCTGTGTTTCTCAGGAGTACTACGGGGTTCCGGTTAATGCCCCCCGCTGGTTGTGCCTTGACCGGCGCCTCCGGCGGGATCCGGACTTGGGTTGGACTCGTAGTGGCTTGTGGTTAGCCGTAGAGCTTAGGAATGTTCGTTTGTCTTGGTATTGTGTGCCAGGACTTCCAAACTCGCGGGGAAACTCTCCCCAGACACTAGTCTTATGAGTACCGAATGAAGAGCGCGCTTCGGCGAGCACTGATTTGGCGTCAAGGCCTAACGCGGATGGTCTCCTGCGCGAGTATTTTGCTGGCGCAGTGACGTCTGACACTTTTTGCATAACCTAACGGTTGGTCTCGAGGTGCCAGTATAAATAAAACTTAGTGATGTAAGGAGAGGGGATGTCCCACTGCTGGGCATCGTTGAAATCAAGTCTTCGCTACAGTTGATGGGTATGGGCTTAATCACCACGCTTGCCAAACATGGGTTGGTGATCTGATCATAAACGCAGCTATGGAGAAAATCCGAAACACAGTTTGGCTAACCTGGGAATTGAACCCAGGGCCTAGAGCCAAGCGCTTAGCCTTTTTGGACACGGATGTGTTTTGTGAAGTAACCATTTCATATCTATCTAAATAAGATGGCGTAAAGATCGTTAACACCGGCAGGTATCAGCCTGTCAGTTGGCTGATACCTACCGGCGGGCCTCATACACGATCAGTTCGCCTGCAGGTATCAGCCCGTCAGTTCCGCCGCCGCCGCCGCCTGTGTGTTGTACTCATGAAGATAAAGAGTAAACTGGAGGCCAAACTCCTCGATACCTACTTAGCAAAAAAATGTGACCTTGACTGCATTCTATCTCGCTCCGTAGCATAGAATACATAGGAGCCCGTAGGTCCCCCCCCCTCTTTCTAAATTAGAAATTGACGTTGACCATTGTTTGAGAATGCCGGTTACAACCGGGGAAATTCAGAAAAAAATTATGAGATGATTTAATTAAGGAAATTGCTTAATAAATGGAATCTTCTTCTTCTTCTTCAGCCCTTTTCTACCCAATGCTGAGTAAAAGCCTCTTCCATGCTTTCCAAAAGGTGCGATCCTGGGCTTTTCGCATCCAGTCCTTCCCCGCTATTTGGGTTAGGTCATCGGTCCATCTCCTGGGCTGTCTTCCTACATTTCTGCGCCCGTTCCGTGGCCTCCATTCCAGCACCTTCAACCCCCATCGTCCGTCAGACCTGCGGCATATGTGGCCAGCCCACTTCCACTTCCTTTGGGCTATAATCTTAGCTATGTCGGTGAGTTGTGTTGTACTGCGGATTTCTGTATTGCGAATTTGATCGCGAAGGGAAATACCCCACATAGCTCTCTCCATAGCCCTTTGGGTGACTTGTAATCGGCGGATAAGCTGTCTAGTGAGTGACCACGTTTCTGACCCATAGACCATCACAGGGAGGACGCACTGCTCGAAAGTTCGACGTTTGAGGGTAAGGGGCACTCCTTTATCTTTAAATACCTCCTTCAGTTTGCCATAGGCTCCCACCACCACCCACCTCCCCACCCACGTTGGACGCGACGGCTTATTTCGCGATTTTGTTTATTCCTTTCTAGACTCAAAGCCTGACCCAGGTAGGTATACTCCGCAACCCTTTGAATCTGTTGGCAATGGACCACAACATAGTCAATGTCGGCATCGCAACACATAATTTTGGTTTTTAAAGTGTTCATCTTCAAGCCGACATTGAAAATACAGCTCGTCTATCATTATCTGCAGATTCTCTGTGTTGCTAAATGGAATATAATTTTACAAATTACAGGTTTTGATAATAATTCACCAGATTTAATACTTAACAAATTAGGGAATATAAACAATGAAATTGAAATGACCGAGTAAAAAGTTACGAATTTCTATTTATTTGCAGCTATATATATCTGCCTGCAGCATATAATTTTTGCGTACCATTTTTTACTCGAGGTTTTATTTAATTGTAGTGGTTGCATTATAGCCCCTTTGTTTAAGTTTTTCATGTTGGATTCGATTTCAGAGTAGATTTAATGGGTCAAGGATCGTAAAGCTTTGGTCTCTTGATCGTAACGCACAACGCTGCGGTATGCGGCATGCGGTGCCTGACACATAATCGTATGAAAAACGTCTAGTATGGTCTCTTGTTCCATCGCAGTATGCGTCAGCGGCGAAGGGCAAGTGCGGTGAAGTGCGGAGTATTCGCTGCGGTGTGCGGTGTGTGTCGCGCATGCGTCGCGGGTTGACAATGGATTTGTTTAAAGATAATTTAGTAGAATTTGAATGAAATTTCACAATCAATTAAATGCCTTTTTATTAAAGTTCCCAAACAACCTTCACCCCTCCGTTGTGAAAACATGTTTCTTGGCCTGCTTCTTTGTCGTCTACTTTAGTACGAGTAGCTGCGGCAAAATCTACTGACTATTTCTCGACGGTAAACGCTGCGTCGTGACACTGCGTTTGAGCCGCATACCACAGGCAGCGTTGTGCGTAGGGCGTACAATTTCGCTTGATTTCTAAGTAAATAAATAGGTAGGTAAGTACTTAGTTATAAGAGTAATTAGTTTTATTTTTAAAAGAAGAGGTTATAATTATATAAAACAAAATAAAAATATAAATTAATGATTAGTAGGTAGGTACCTAATTATTTGGTATCTTATGGGCTGATTTAACGATCATAAAATACCATTATACCTGCATGCTTGAGGTAAAAATATGTTTGCATTTCATGCAGTTATTTTATTATATTTTTTTTAAAGAACAATATGAACAATAACCTTTTTGGTAGTTTCCAGAAGATGCAGGTTCTGTATCTTTTATCATCATTATTTGTATAATTATATCTACAACAATTTAATTTAAAAATGCATCATATAATTGTAGTTCGATTGGTTAGCTGTAAGGGCTAACCAGATAACCAGAAAGCTACGTTTATAGGGCTGGATGCGGCTAAGAATGAGTTTGAAAAGGCTTGTTAAAGAATATGTGAAACGAAAGAAAGATGATCAGAAAGATGGATAAATTGTTGTCGAAGGATTTTTGAACTAGGTAATATTAAGGTTTTCTGGAAATCTGTTCGTTTGGCTAGAGGTAAGTGCTAAAGCTCCGATTTTAGCTCTGTCAGAGACCAGACTGAAAGTTTAGTGAATGGTGGATAAAATGTATATTAAAGATAATATGGAATGAATCAAGATTTCTTTAAGAGGGAGAAGGCAAGTAAGTATCTACTACTGCCTACTTCAGATATAAATGTTCTGTCATAAAAGATGAAGTATGAAGTCAGGAAAGGTTGCAGAATATGGTAGGGTGTCGAAGGCTGGACATGGCGTCGTAGCAACTTAAGCTGTACCGTCTATTCAACTTGTGCCTTATCACCGGCCAAGCCAAGAGATTGGTGCAAGGCTGTTATTGTGCTAAACAAGGGGAAACTAAACAAGGGAAAGGTTCACAGATTGACTGTAAAAACTACAGGGACATTAATCTTTAAGTTACATAAATGTTACTGCGAAAGGCGCTCGCAGTAACATGCGACGAAGTAAAGAGGTGAACTATTTAGGTAGGGATGATGACAGGCGGACGTATTTATGCTCGTAGTCCGTCGTGCGTCGCTGACGACGCAAGTATTTGTCTCTATTAGTCCTACCGATCTTTGCTTACTAGATGGTAACTGTATGCAAAGACCGGTAGAAGGAAAAGGAAAGAAAATGAATGTAAGTTAGAAGAAAGTTATGGTTTTCAACGAGACTAGTGTACGACAGGATGTGATATTAAGATTAATGAAGAAAAAGTGGAGCAATTAAAAGAGTGTGTGTACCTAGCCACGATGTAAGAGATGGAAAGAATGATAAATATATTAAAAGGAGAGCGAATGCTGAGAATAGAGTGAATGGGGCACAATACGCCTTATGAACAGCAGGAATGTGTCGCAAAAAGCACGACTGGCTGTGCATGGAGAGTCTTAGTGACGACACTTGTATGGAATTTAAAGTTCGGTGTTTGTGGCAGAAAAAACATAAAATTCAAGTGAATGTAGAATTCAGAAGAAATGAAATCACAGAAATTTAGATATTTATCGTAGTTCTAAAAAATATAATTTGGTCAGTGGGTTTTGAATAGAGCTTTCATGATATGTATTTAGCTTAAAAACGCAATTTTCACCAATACGGCTCGGGAGGGTAGTATTATTTGCGGTTTAAAGTTTAATAATTTTTTTAATTGTTCTATTACTAAAATTTCGAAATTCCGAAATTTACGTATTCAATTTCGGAATAAGGGAAATTCTTGTAATTTCGGAAAATTCCATAATTACGAAATTTCGGAATTCCGAAATGCATGCCCTAGTTGTGCGTTACGATCAAGAGACCAAAGCTTTAGACCGCCGGCGGTCGCGAAACATTAGATTTTCAATTGTGTCTGGTTTTACGGTGCTCAAGGGGTTCAAGTAGTATAGGTTCAATAAGTCAAATTATTTATTCAATGTAAACCTTTACAGGCACTTAGAGACACCCCCACACTGGCGTCTTTTGAGCGTCGGCGTCGAGCCGGCGTCCACGCGGTTTCAGTGCAGCGCTCGCGTGGCGTCGACGCGACGCCGACGCCGCGCCGGCGCTGAGCGGCTACCAAACGCCCGGTTGACGCCGCGTCGGCGTCGCGTCGTTCTAGCGTTGTTTTGCGTTGGAGCGTCGTTTAGGTGTACAATCAGTGACAAAAATGGATTCCGACGAAAAACACTTCTGTTAACGTTACTGCTAAGACCAAAATTAGTCGAATGTTTGAAATCATTTTATCAAAGCCGGATCCACATATTTTAAGAAAGCCGTAATAGATTAGCCCAGAACGTTTAAATGTAACGCATTGGCAGCCATGTAAAATAAAAATGGTTGTTAGCTGACAGATTTTAAACAAAGTTTTTATCACGCTCAAATTACGTGTGGATTTGTCAAATGACTTGATGTGAGCAATTATACGTCTGTGGAGCAATATCGGAAGTTTCAGAAAAATATATAAAGTAAAAAGTCAAACTCAAATTATTTATTTAATTTAAACAGGCACTTAATGATGTCAAAACTAATTAAAAACAGTTAACTAACGTGTTGTTTAATCTTAACAACTAATCTAACAAACTATATAATCTACTTACCTAACTAATCTAGCTTTCTCCTGTATGTAACAAAAGTTACTTACAGTGTAAAAGATACATAAAAAACAAACATAATGTTTATTTCTTAGATTAATGATTGGTCTCGCTGAGCGCAGCGAGGCCAATCATCATCTATGGTTTATTTATATTAATTGTAGTAAAAAAGTTAATTTTGTTTTGCTCTAGATGCTTTTAGTTATTTCACAAGACCACGCGTAATTAAAAAAGGTAATTAAAAACAATCCAAAATTTACGTAAGGAGCTTACAGATTACTTGCATTGAATTAAAAACCGTCGATTTAAAAAATATGTAATAGGTATCGTGTATCGACACAGTCGTTTCCTATCCGCTTTGTTCATTCAAAATACTTTTCGGGGCATCCCTAATCCCATCATCATCCCATCATTGTCATTTATTCACGGTGTTACCGCAATAAAAAATATGCTGTACGATGTTACCATTAACTAAAATACGAGCGCCTGTGATTGGTAAATTTTTTCCCAGATAGGTAAATTCACTCGCCCATGGATACGAAGTTGACCACCCCTGGTCGTGATGCGCGGGGGCAACGGGGATTCTGTGGTGCATAGTACTTGTTGACAGAGAACGCCGCGCCGGTGTCGCGTCGACGCGAGCTGGCGCGGCGTCATGCCGGCGCTTGGCAGCCGCTCGGCGCCGGCGTTGCGTCGACGCCGCGAGAGCGATGCAACGACGCTGCGTGGACGCCGGCATGACGCTGACGCTCAAAAGACGCCAGTGTGGGGGGTCTCTTATTGACGTCAAAACTAATAAAAAATAAAAACAGTTAACTAACTTGTAGTTAAGACTTAACAACTAATCTAACGAACTATAGTCGTAACGTACAAATAGTACTCATAAATCTAATGTTAGTGACGTCAAAGAGTCCATATTATTACGGAGTATCTGTGAGCGCTCGAACTGTTCGGAAAAGGTTAAAAGAACGCGATATGGTACCACACAAGCCAGCTAATGGCCCCAAACTAACGCGAGCCCACCGAACAGCGCGTCTTCATTTTGCGCGCACTCATTTAAATTAAACTCAGCAGCATTGGAGCCGTGTACTCTTTTCTGATGAGTCTAAAATTGCGTAACATGGCAATGATGGAAGGAAGAAGGTCTACCGACGTAAGGGAGAGCGTTTTGCACAATGCTGCTTTGAAGAGGTACTATATTTTTGATACTATATTTCTGTTCAAAATAGTCAATAATCATATTGACTCCGCTGATCTCTTACAGAAAATTCGCTTGAAGTTCCTCGATTCTCCTCACGTTCTAAAGATACTTTTTATATACCGAACTGTCACACAAATTATGCAAGTAATACCTTTTTTAGGCGAGCATGTAACCTCTGTAATAAACTCTTAAATGAGATGGATATTTTCTCAAATTCGCTTTTTGTTTTCAAGAGTAGTGTGGGTGAACTATTGTTTCACCGCTGATGTAGGTTCTGTGTGTTCTCTTGTTTTTTTTATCGTAAATATTTGCATTAAAAAAGGAAACAAAAATATTGTTATACCGTCGCTTATCGCACAACTTTATTTAATGTTTGTGTTAATTTTATGGTACTATAGGTCTTGCTGTAAACATACTCTTATCAATTATTGTATATGACTGTTTTTACCTAAATAAATAAATAAATAAATTATTAGTGTTGTCAAATAGTTTATGAAACAGAAAAATGCTATTCTAACTATTAATTGACTTAATGAGTCAAATAAAATTTGCTGGTCCCGGGCAGATTAAGATTTATGAGATGGCCACCAAGGAGTCCAATAAAAGGTCAATAGAGGTTTGGGCTTCAACTTAAAGTACTGAGTTTGGCCCCCAGTATTACCTTTAGCTTCATGGAATTGTACTACAAACTGACAGGCCGATATCTGCCGGCGACCCTGTGGGGCCCTTTACCATTGAGATATATACACTATATGTAGAGGTAACTTCAATGTGCAAAATTTTCACACATGCACAAAAAAAGTCGCCTATGTGTGCGTTACAAAACTTACCTTAAAAACGATATTTGAGACACTTTCCACTCACTTCTATTACTACAAATTGTTTAACTGAAGAACTCATTATTAAATTAAACCACGTTCACCAAAAAATAAACTTATTCAACTAAAAAATAGATAATGACAGCGATTTGTTTGGGGGCCTAGTGTCGCTGACTCTATGTAAAACGTTTCACAGTTTCACCGACACGGTCCTTTCATCCTATGTTTTGTCTTTGTTTTACTTAGGGTAAACATGATGTGACGAAGCGAAACGGAACCAAAATAGTAATGGTTAAAGGCCGAAAGAGATAGCAAACGTATGCTCTCTATAGTTATAAAACTCAATGCCCTACGTAATGGGCGATTTCCCGAGATGAAAAAAAAAAGAAATTAGTTCGTAAATGACTTCATAGATGGCGCTTAGCATAGATTAGTATGGCGCATGGTAAAAGGCGGGTTCATGAAGAGCACGTGTATGGCTGCGTAATATTTATTCTTTTCCAAAATAGAAATAGGTTCTGGATGTCCTGAATATAAATAAGTAAGGACTTACTATTTTTTTATTCTTTTGGTAGACAAGTAAAAGTGTAGAATTTATTACAGCCCTTAGGTAGGTACGGCTGGTGGCCGGCTTTTATAAAACGACATCTATCGGGTGTTTTTGAACTAATTTTTACTTTTTAATTTGGGCTGTCAGAAAATCGCCCATTACAAGTAAAGTGTTATGATCGCAGCTCAATGGCGCGGAAGCAAAGACGTTTGGAATGCGATATTTTCGCGGCATTGCAACTTTCTTAATGCCGGGTAACTGGATGGGTTACCAAATTCTCCAGCTCCTCCGTGCTTCGAAACGCGCCTAAAGCCGTTGTTCCCAGTTGTCGTAAGATAACAGTTATTAAAACCCACCGACCCACATTGGACCAGAGCGTGCTGGACGGTTATGGGCCAATCTCCCCATGTGGGAAGACCTGTGCCAAACAGCTGGACGTTTATAAGCTGATGTTACTTACTTACTATGAATTGTGTGGTGGCAGCCCTTGGTAGACTTACCATAAAGAGTGTTTTAAAATGCGGTCAAGCATTTTAATTTTTATGCGTAGGTAGCTTATACGATTTACTGTTGCACTATTAGACCGCTATGAAAATGCCGATTGCCGATGCGAAATGCAGTGCACGAACCCCATATGCCGACCGCGAAGACGCGGCGGACGCTCCGTACATTGCGTACGCACCATTCCGATCCGATCTAATGGACGCTGGACGCACTCTTTAAACATACCAAAAATTATTGTCTATGCTTCGTAACTCCGTGCTGCGTTCCGTCAACCGTCAACGTCAACAATCCAATCCAATTCATCCGTCAGATTCAGACGTCAACTAGTTTATCTACCTACGAGATGTGATGTCATTGTTTTTTACTAAATGTAAGGAAACTTGTGTACAGTGTGTAATAAATAAATATAAAATAAGCTTGAGATTTAGTTAGTCTGTCAGTCGGTTTTTTCAGAAATGAAGCAGTTTCCATGTGTTCAATAAGACACGATTTGAACTAAATCTATTTTTACAGGTTGAAAAGTGAAAGTGACAAATATCTAACAATAAACATTACAAGGAGTGGTTTATTAAAGTCTCGTTTTTTATATTGTAAATGCTATCAGGATGTCGGTGACTTACTATGACTACTACGACGGAAGTAAAGTATTTCAATTTCTTTCCAACAGAATTGGTCTTCCTCTAGATCTTGTAAGTATGTCAATAAAGTTATTGTTATTATTTTGTTTACCTTCAACATGTGCTCCAAACCGTGTCATTTAGAGAACTATAAAATAGCTAAATCTGAATGTTTGTCAATTTTATTGGATTATTTACTATTTTTGTTGTGAATGTGGTCAATAAATCTTCTTTTTCGTCTATTTTTGCTTGTGGAAGTGTTTCTAAAATATACTAAGTCAGAATTTATTAATCAATCAGTTTTAATCATAACACTAATAAATACTATAATATAGGCACTAGATACAATAATTTAATGTAAATAATGTATTACTTTTAAATATCAGGATAATTTTTCCAATGACTATGAGCAGAGTGTATAAAATAATATTTTTAGGTAAAATTATCATACCGATACTATTACATTTTTTTACCCATCAATGATCAATTAACTTTTTAATGTAGAATGAGTGAAATCGAACATACTCCTCATAATTTAATATTTTTTTTTATAATTTATCATCTTGCGATCAGTCCGACTCTGAGCAGAAATGGTGTGAGATGATTTTCTTGTGAAGACATTCCTCATTATAAACATTTGCCATATTATTACAGTGGCAATCAATTTAATAATTTAGTAAGAAGTTGCTAAAGTACTAGTACCAGTCTGCCTTTGTTTTAATAAGAACTCCTAACTTTGAACTCCAAACTAATATTTTACAAAACAGTTTTTAAATACACTGAAAAAGAAACATGTGAGCTTGGTCCACTACACAACATACCAAGCACATAATAAAATATTAATCAGTATAGAGTAAAGTATAAAAAAAATAACAAATAGTAGGAAAATTATCTAAGTAAAGTGCATCAAACAAATCTCAATATTTTTTTACCTTTATGTAAATTTTTAATGTTGCTTGTAAATCTGAATATTTTGCATACAACTAGAACACAACAGTGCTTAAGAAACTGTCACATTAGCTTAATTAAAATTAATAAAATAAATGGGTAAAATTTATTGTTATTGTTGTTAAATGACTATTGACCAGAGTTTAGTTTTTAAAAAGTTAAGATAAAATAAATAATATCATTTACACATAAAATTGACAAACACTGGTAATAATAGCTACATATTCAAACATTTATTATTTATTCATTAATTTGTGATTTTGTTTTTGTCAAGTATTGCAGCTTTGCTTGTTTTTTTATTACTTTGTTTCTCTACACATGTTGCACATCAATTTATTTAATGTTTTCATAACATTTTATTTTCCTTCCATTAGGTTAATTTTTTGATTGCACAAATAGCTGCACTATGTCTGGCCAGGCTGTTTCGGAAACCATTGAGGTTTGCTTCGCCAGAGTTTCGTCATTGCGTATGCCTTGTTATAGGTTTGATAATGGGATATTTCTGCTTTGGAAAGTAAGTTGTTTTCCGTAACCTTTGGCTTATCTTCAGTATCTACTTTTCATCCTCAGATTTATGCTTTTTACTTTACATGCGGTTTGATTATTGAGTAATTTGTTGTCATCACATTTGTCGACAAAAGCAACCCTTTGTTTGTGTATTATATTTAATGCTGTACATCAGCTTTTACATCTTAACAAAACTAAACTTCTAATAATCACCTACTGTTGGTGCCATCCCATTTTCCTAAATAAGAAACATGTAGTACCTAGTACCTGACACCTGTCTTATTATGACTCTGATAAACAGTGCCTATGGAGAGCTACTTATAACCTATTTACCTGTATATTTATACATTATACATCGCGCCCATCCCCCGGAGGGGGTAAACAGAGAGAGCAACAATATGCTTGTATTAGGGTATTCTTGACCTGCTACCCTATCGGCTAAAAAATATGAATATGGACATGGGTTTCATTTGCCATTTGAAGCCCATAATATACCCATATAAGGACAAAATATGGGCTTCAAATGTCAAATGAAGCCCATGTCAATATCCATATTTTTAGCCGATAGGCCCGTTTCCTTCACGAGAACTCTAGGAGCCTGTAGGCCAACTCTCTATGCAAGCTCAGTATGACAAATAACGGGGCAAAGGAGTCTCGGATGCGCTCATAGGGCAGGACTACTGCCCCCTAGACAAGTGGCAAACGCTCACCCCCTGTCTATTCGTAATTCGCCGTACAATGCCCGCGCGTTGGTGTATTTTTCACTAGCAATTGGCACAGTACACAGCAGTGTACGACCAATTATTTTATTATTTTTAATTAAAAGTTTATAATAAAATACCAGTACATATAAAAGAACTTCCATATACTAGATTTAAGTTGACATTTCGAAAATGGTTAATACAAAATACATTTTATACTATTGATGAATTTATAAATAACAAATGTAATGCTTGAAAATAATCTTGTGACATGTATACTTCATTAATTCTAATTTCATTTTAATTATATTTACTTAATTTAATTTAATTTACTATTTGTATGCTAACATGTTAGTTAAATGTGCGATTCTCAACCTCACACTTACCATCACTATAATGTACCGCATTTATTACGAATAAATTATTTGAATTTGAATTACAAATAGACTGGGTGGGTCTTGGGAGGGTTTGCCACGTGTCTAGGCCCTCTTGCCCGAGTACGTTTGCCGAGGTCTTCCAACTGTCCCATTAGTCGAATCCACACTGGGCGCATGGGCTCGCGCGTCAGCCTCGATATAGTGGCTCGCGAGCATGGACTCGCGAGGCAGACTCGAGATGCACACCCGAAACACAGAGACGACACCTCGCCAGGCAGGCCGAGCCATCAGAAGTCCCCAAAAACCACCGTCCACACCGAACGCACAGCGCACCCTGAGGCACCTTTGAGCGCGTCCCGTTTACCGACAGCCTACGGCTCGACCCTGAGGCACGCTGGGTCGAGGCAACGTGCGCCTGAGGCGCGAAATACACAGAAGCGATGTAAGATTCGGATGCGATGCGGATGTGAATCGGATTCGTTGTCCCTTCAAATCTTGTTCGTACAAAATGTATGAAAGAGATGCCTCGCAAATTACAGAGAAAGGATGCGGCGCGGATTAATCCGCGCCGCAACCGATCGCTATGTATTGTGAATTTTCGTATTTTTAAGTTACGACACAGCGCTAATTTGGATTCATATTGGGTGAACTAAATGGCATTTAGTTTTGTATTTTTTTCACTCAATATCCACGCAATATGAATCCATATTAGCTCAGGTGTCGTAACTTAGGAGTACGAAAATACACAATACCAATCCGATCCAATAGCGAGCGGTTTCAAGAGTAAGGGGGCTGTGCACGGTCGGTGTGGACACGATTGGAAACATTTTGTTTGATAGAAAAAAATCCTGAGGTTACCTCTAAAATTTCATATAAATGCACATTACGACCGTGTTTTACAATAATAATTCCTTTAAAACCATAAATACATTTACCTTTTCGATTTCTTGGCTGATTTAGATTTCCAAAAAACTAAACATTTTTGTTAACTTTTTGAAAAAAATGTGAATGGCGCTTACGAATTACCGCGGACACCGCACCGTGCAACATCCGCGACCGCGAGGGCCCGGAATAACGGCGGCGGGCGGCGGAATTTTCGCTGACTTAACATTATTAACATTACATTTACCTAACATTATATAACCTTATTCAACCATAATTGACTTTTACACTGATGACAAAAATACACCGCGGTGTCCAAGTGAAAAATCGGTTACCGGCGGTCCGGGTTCAATTCCCAGGTATAACAAAAAATGTGTTTCGGATTTTGCTATGCTGAAGCTGTCAACTGCTAAAGCTAGACCTAATAGTAGTTCAATTTGTTAGTAGGTTTTCTCACAGACGAGTACGTGATCACCAAATCTCATTTGGCAAGTCTGGTGAACTGTGACTATGCCAATACTTAAGTAAAATTTTAAACACTGAAAAAAGACGACAACCTCAGGCGGGAATCGAACCACGCACCTTCCGCATTCCGGGCGGCTGCCTTAACCACTTGGCTACCGAGGTCTGTCTTTCAACCGTCGAAATTTGTCAGTGCTTGATGCTTATGTCGTCTTTTTTCAGTGTTTAAAATTTTACTTAAGTATATTTAAGCGTTAATATAACGATAAAATATAAAACATTAATCTATACTCAAGTATTTATGATATGATTTCAATGATTTATAGATTTAAAAAGAGTTGAGTTTAATTATGACTCGATCTGTAGCAATAAGCAACTCTGAAATTATTTACTATAAATAGTCTGTGGCGTGTGCGTGTTAGCGTATAACAGGTTGGTTTTTGATGACAGTGGTTGGATCACTTTAAATACGTAACAGATTGCATACTACAGGTATCTAGTTCTAGCCAGTTAACACACATTCTTGGAACTGTATGCGTTTTTTAATTTTAAATTTAAATTAATAGTAGGTACTTACCTATGCGTTTTTAACGTTTAGGATGTTGTGATTGTCAACTGTTTTATGTTTAACTCTTTCACTATATTTAGAAAATTATGAATAGGTATACTAAGTAGTACTTACTCATAATTTCTCATTCCAAAAAAAAAGTTCTTATGAGGAACTTACTGTGAAAAAAATCTGCAATAAGAAGTCTCATGGGATGGGATCATTACCGTTAATTGACGCCTGAGTGCGGCAGTTACACAGATGTAGGCTATTATCGTGACCTAGACCGCGTAACTAACGCCAGTTTTTTTATACATACACTAGTAAACCCGACAGACGCTGTCCGGTCCAAATCACAATGCCAACTCAAAAAAAAAGATCAATGTCGCGAAAAAGAAGTAAGAATAAGTACAGCAAAAAGCAAAACCAATTAACCCTTAACAACACACGTGGGGTCTAAACGGACCCCACGGATCTATTTTCGTTAATATTTTTATTGTTTTATACGTCACGAGGCCGAACGCCTATGTATTCTCAGCATCATACGAGGTGTTTCGGAGAACGTACGCGCTACGGGCTAGCGTGCTTAGCTTAGAAGGTACGATTCGTTGGGGTCCGCCAGGCACCCCACGAGTGAAGTTACGTAAGTATTTTTATTTTTGCATTTGTTTATATTTTTGTGTTTTTCAGAGGTTTCTCACTCAGGATAGCCAAAAATTTTTACCAGCAGCAGATTGAAAATCTGTTAAATGAACTCGAGGTGAATGAACCTGATAATAATGACGTTTTTCCAGAATGAATATTAGATTTGAGTGATAATGAATATCAAGTAAGTAATTACGACACAGAAAGTGAAGAAGCAGCAGAAAGTAAGAAATGTAAGAAGGTTGTGTGTTGTGTTCATTCTGTAAACGTTGTACAATGCTTAAAATGTCATGAAGGTGAAAATTAGGTATTATTTATAGTTCTTTAATGTAAATATGACTAAATTACATGACTACCTAAACCATTGTGATTTCAGTCGTTTTAGATTTACCATAGATTTTTTTATTTGTTTTATAGTTTGTAAGATTAGAATATTTAGAAAAACCTTTAAAGGTTTTGCTTTGTTAAAAAAATAATAACAAAGTTGAGGTCTGAAGATAACTCTAAAAAATGTATGCTATTTTTGTTACTTTTTATTTAGGCGCTAGAAATGTCGATATTTAAGTTTATATTTTATAAATAAATGTTTTTATTACTTTCATAAAATGCCTTTGATTTATTATTTAAAAATAAATTCCCACATTTTACAAAAGCTTAACTATTACAGGCATTTTTTGTATGGGGTTACAAAAGCACCCCACATGTGTAGTTGTGTGACTGAAAATAGCGAGTGTTGCTAAGGGTTAATACCTATATTGCACGACGTCTTTTTATTTTTTAAGTTTTTTTTGATGATTTTTATAATTTTTTCTCACCGTTTTAATCTTCCCTGAACTTAAACTAATATTTCAAGTTCAAAATTAGCCAAATCGGTCTAGCCATTCTCGAGTTTTAGCGAGACCAACGAACAGCAATACATTTTTATATATATAAGTATACATATAGATTCACGTCTATTATCCCCAAGGGGTAGGTCAGAGGCTAGGCAATAATGGCCGCAGAATCAGTCCACTGCATAGTCCACGTTTCACCAAATTACAACTGCACATGTGTACAGCGTGATAGGTGGTGAGCCCATCGCCGCTCTATGCTGTTGGATGTATGTGCAGTCTTTAGTCTGTTAGTCGCCTTTTTGACCCAAGGGAAGAGAGGGGTTTGTAGTACTTACCTATTATTTTGGTGAGCCACAATACCAAACGGCTTTTCTAAACACTTAGGTATGTACCTATATTATTAGTTTTTCTTGTAAAACAGAGCTCCTTGCTGCAGCAGCTTGCACGTACAATGGCGGACTTCCGTCGCTTTACCAGTCTAAAGGTCAAAATCCCTTGCACACCCCGTCGTCGTCTATTTTGTACGGGCACGGGCACGTACCTGGGCGGGCGGTGTGCTTTATACGAAAATCGCTGCAAAGTGGTAAAGCGACGGTGACCCCGACCGTACCTACCTACGCTTTGCTATTTTAGAAGTTAAGCAAAGGAGAATGACCATCGTTGTATGGCCAACGGTATAGTATGTTATTTGATTGCGTCAATACCAAACCAATTTTAAACTATTCTTTAATATTCAAATAACAGCTTCCAACTGTAATGTTTGGAATAAAAAAAAGAGGTTTTTTCATATTTTAAAAATGTGACAACCTCATAATATGATCAACTTTTATTTAAAGTGAGGTTTGTAGCTAGCTTGGGTTGTTTTTTAATCTGTTGGGCTATTTTTTGTTAAAGTGAAATAGGTACTCACCAGTTGGGTTCACCATTAAACCCAATTTGTCTATTCGAAATTCGTCGTACACTGCTGTGTGCTGTTCTAATTGCTAGTGAAACATACAGCAGCGTGCGCGCATTGTACGACAAATTACGAATAGACAGGAGGTGAGCGTTTGCAACTTGTCTAGGGGACTGATCTCCTATGTGTTTGTTCATGTGGAAAGCACTGGAAAGGCTCAAAAATGGGAAGATTTTCTAGAAGAGCGGAGGAGTCGTGTCCTTTATGAGGGTGTTCCTCCGAGTTCTACAAGGTCATTGCCGGAGTGCCGCAAGGTTCTGTGCTCTCACCTACTCTATTTCTTCTGCATATCATGACATGTTGTACTTTGGCAATATTCATTGTTATACGGATGACAGTACGGTGCATAAGCGGTACTTCGGACATCTAGCGGCAGAACAAGCCGATATCGTGGTGAAAAGGCAAGAACTGGTTGACAAACTGAACCTGGCTCTCGATCGTGTCTCTAAATAGGGATCTGAAAATGCCAGCAAAACCTATGTTTGTGCATTTTCGTCCAATAAGGTAACTCCCCTCTTTACGCCTCCCTCTCTTCAGAACTCTCCGTTACCCATTTCGGTAGATCTCAGCATTCTTGGCATGGACATCGGCCAGGAGCTGAATCCAAAATGCTACATCGAGAGTGTTATTTTAACTGCCTCCCGTAAATTGGGTATTCTCAATAAGGTGAGGTGGTTTTTCACTCCCGAGCAGCCCTGTTTGCTGTAAAAGACTCAGGTGCGATCTAGTATGGAGTATTGTTCCCATCTATGGGACGGCTTCGCTAAATACCTCCTCGATGCACTTGATAGACTGCAAAGGCGAGCGGTACGCATTATTGGAGATGCTGAGGTTACAGCCTCTCTTGAGGAGCTCCAGCTGCGTAGAGACATCGCTTCTCTCAGTGTCTTCTACCGGAATTACTACGGAGAGCGTTCTGAAAAACTTTTTGATCTAATCCCGCCCTCTTCTTTCCTCTCCTGGACTACACGTGCTGGTCTTAGGAACCACAATCATACTGTGCAGACATTCAGCACTCGTACCAAATGGCAAGTCGGTCCTCTGTAAGGCCACTTCCTCGATTCCTCGAGAAACACATGCGACGGCTTTGGAGTTCTTTGCCGGCGCATGTGTTTCTCAGCTTCTATGGTTTTTTTTTATCGGGGCGTGAAACTGCATTTTATGCAGGGTGTCATGAATGGGTGCGCTTGTTACCATGCTTGTTCTACGGTGAGGAGCGCTCTCATTATTTTAGATTGCATCGGCCGCTTATCATTAGACAGGATGTAGTCAATACGTACAACGAGCCATATAAAAAAAATTAAGATGATAATTATGATTTTTAGCTATTAGGTAACCACGCTCACTTCGTTCGCTGCTTCACTTCGTTCCGCGGTTTCATCCCAATAATATTTGAAACATCAGCGTCTTTTGTTAAATATTTGCATCAGGCAGCGATCGATTGATCGTTCTAAAGTGGTTTTACGGATAATTATTGGGATGTCTGGAAAGACGCTGATGTTTGAAATATTATTGGTATGTCTGGCTTAAAAATCAACACAACCGCGGAACGAAGTAAAGCAGCGAACGAAGTGAGCGTGGTTGTGTTGATTTTTGAGCCAGACTTTCCAATAATATCACTACCTAGGTATGTCACTCTCTCCGCTCAAATCAGCTTCATTACTCACAATCAAAGATTTATATCTACCTATATAGTGTCATACCTAGGTAGGTATATAGACGCGCTCACATTACTCAATGGGTTATTCACTGCTTTGTAAATGCATACCTATCCCGTAGTAGATACGTAAATCTCTTTTCTTCTCGTCTTTGGCTCAGCCTGCGACTTCACGTATCGAGGAATCGGATTGTTATTGTTATTGCGTTCATTTATATCATTCACATTTATCTATTTTAGTTTTATTTTTCTTGACTTTGCGGATATGTTAACGACGTTGTTGGCATTATTTTTACGATACAACTCCTTTGAACGACGATAATTTTGTTCTTAACTTAATTGACACTTACGTCACTGCGTTATTTGGAGCGCCCGTTATCAAATCTGATCTCACCACAATAAACGATGATACCTAGGTACTTTACAGCTACTAATTAATTTTACACGAACCTTCTTTTGGGACTATGACGTTGCGCCAATTCTTCTCCACACCACAGCTAATAAAAATGTTGTCCTGAATGGATGGTCGGTTAAAAAAGATGCTTTGCACGATTCAAAGTGCATATACATATTAAAAGTTTATTGAATAAAACGATTTTGAATTTGACTATGGCATGATTGTCCATAATAGAACCGTTGTGTCATGGAGACACCTAGGAGCTTATTGTCTATTTTCAACAGCTAAGTATCGCAATACCTTTCAAGTAGAAGTATCATGCTTCGCTAGTTTGATTATTATAAAAATTAGTTTAAAATAAGCAAATTAGCAAAGCAATGTACTTGTACATGAAAGGTATTGCGTTAGGTGTTGAAGTAAGACAATTAGCCCCCTTGCTGGGAGATACAGGAAATTAGTTCTTGATATTTTAAATTAACTACATACTTGATTTGGGTAATTTCGATGTTTATGAACGTTCAGTGCGACGACGACGGGAGGCTTAATCTGCGGCTACCCCCCGGGGTAGCTACTTATAAGGGGGTAGCTAATTTAATGAAAAATGGCTACCATTACGGGGTAACACACCGTATGGTAGATATTCTTCATTGCGCGGGGCGCTCAGACATGGTTTTAGTCCATCTGTGCAGGGTGCGGTCAATGTAAAACGTACTCTGCATCGTTGTAAAAAGATGTTTATTTGTGCACTTAGTAGCACAAAACCACCTATCACACAAGTTAGTTATCAGAATACTTCTCTCTAAGTCCCAACTTACAGCAAGCGTAGGTTGCCTGCTGGCGGCGTGTGTAGATACATGGTGTTCAATACATTATTGTTTCTAACTTTAAACTAGTTAAATAAGCTTATTGATAAGTTTCGACTGTATACTGTAACAATATTGTAATATTAGACATTTTTTTTCTTTCAGACAATCAATACATTTATCTGTTTTGCCAATGATGAGTTACACCTTGATAAAATCAATTCCAAGACACCTAATGGGCAAGTAAGTGCTGTTTACTTTGATAAATTGACCTATTACAAACTAATGTATTATTATTAATTATTAAGTATTATCCTTTTAATTTCACCGGTGGCCGTGGGTGACTAATTAAATTTGCAAACAAGAGGTTGTGGGTTCAAGTCCCACCTAAACCTAATGCAGTGTTTTCATTTGCCTTATTTTCTCATATAAACACAAACTATGAATGTAGTCAACCATCTTACGATAGACATGCGATGCGGTAGCACAAATACTTATTATAAAAAATAAAGTCTGTTTTCGTGTGCAACAACGTTCTGTCACGCCTCAATACAATCATAGCAAACAAGTTTTATTAAAACTGTTATTTAGATATCTAGCATCTAACTCTGTTAGACCTATATCTTGGTCGTCTATTCTGTTAGCTACTATGTTAGACCTAGGTCGTCTAATCTGTTAGCTAGGTACTCTGTTTGACCTATATCTTGGTCGTCTACCTATAAATCTTAATATAAATGTTGAATTAAATTAACATGGATGGTTTTTAGCATCGTGCTGGCGACGTCGATGCTGTACTTGTCTTGTCTGCACTTGCACCGACAAATATATCACACTGCAGACTACACACTGGACATAACAGGTAATTCCACAGTTCAATATTGAAGCACAGTTACAGCCAGTTGCACCAAACAGCTTATTATGTAGGTAAGTATTTAGTTTTGCGTCGCAATATTAGATTAGGAAGTCACATACAAAACTAAGCCACCTAACTTAGCCGCAAAACGTATACTTAGATATTGGAAGATGGAACAAACTAATTTTGACTCTACTTTCACGGGAAAAAATTAAAGTTTTACAACTATTGGGCCTAGCACGAAATACTATCGAATTAGTGTCGAAAAACTTATTAGTTTATTGCACACTCGATTTTATTATGACTGAATTCGGTGTAAACTTTTTGCGAACTTGCCCCCATTGGGGGGGGGGGGGGGGGGGGGCTAGACAAGTCGCGCCATGAAAACAAAAGTGGCATTATGCTTAAATTAACTGCTTATTTATTTGCCTGTGTTCAGTAACTAAAAAAATAGTTAAACTTTAATTTCAACTTTAAATTACAGTTTAGGTAACTATCTTTCTTTTAGTTACAAACTAAACAAAGGCAAATAAATAAGTAAGTAGTTAAGTAAAATTTTAAACACTGAAAAAAGACGACAACCTCAGGCGGGAATCGAACCACGCACCTTCCGCATTCCGGGCGGCTGCCTTAACCACTTGGCTACCGAGTTTTAGATTGACTAAAAACATAAGCATCAAGCACTGACAAATTTCGACGGTTGAAAGCCAGACCTCGGTAGCCAAGTGGTTAAGGCAGCCGCCCAGAATGCGGAAGGTGCGTGGTTCGATTCCCGCCTGAGGTTGTCGTCTTCTTTCAGTGTTTAAAATTTTACTTAAGTATATTTAAGCGTTAATAAAACGCTAAAATATAAAACATTAAAGTAAGTAGTTAATATAAGCAGAATGCCACTTTTATTTTCAAGGTGCGAAGTGTGTAACGCTCACATCCTGTTTATTTGTATTGTAAGTAATTCGTCGTACAATCGCGCGCGCGCTGCTGTATTTTTCACGAGCTGAGGCGGGTCCTGATTAGGGTTGCCACGTTTTTTAGGACGAATTAAGTATTTTTTTCATTTTGTTAGAACAAAAATAAAATATATAAGTAGCATGAAAAAGAGTATTTATTTATTTGTCTTTAAAACGTATTTTTTGTTGCTCTTTGCGACGTTTAACAAAATTTTATCTTTCTTGAACATATTACAGCCTCTTTGCAATCAAAGTTTTGTGGCTATGGATACCAGTTTATTTAGTATTTTATGTACTCATAACCAGTAACGCGAGCCAGTAACAATTACTTTTACCTTTTACGTAAATAGAGTATTTTTGCGTAAGTACTTTATTTGTGTCGTAGATTAAAAAGTGCGCATACATGAAAAAGAGGACAATACTCTATTTTAGAGTACCTACGGATGGCAACATTGGCAACCCTAGTCCTGATTGACAAATTGTCTTTTATTTATGTAAGTACTTATGTTATTATTTTATTACTTTTTTCTGTTTGTCAATAAATGTTTCTCTCTCTCTCTCTCTCTCTCTCTCTCTCCCTCTCTCAGTGTACGACGAATTACGAATAGACAGGGAGTGAGCGTTTGCCACTTGTCTAGGCCCCTTTAGTATCCACACGATGTCAATAATAATTATATACTTACTTACCTTATACCTTATTGCGGTAGGTACCTAGTTAGACAATTTGCCCCCTGATCGGCCGTCCGTCCACACAATGTGTACTTAAATTTAATTTTCAATCTTAATTGAACTTTGTGGCTATATATCGATATGCTATCAACACACAAACACACCTCCAGTTCTACAGGTTATATTTATGTGACCACACTACTAAAACTAATGTGAAAGCAGCATACGGGCACAAAACGGGTCAAAGAAACCCGCGCTCTTCGGCGCTAGTCCCTCGCCATTCTTAATCTAATCAAACAAACAATCGAACTCTATTCGACCCTCTTGTGAGATTCACCCCATCCAACTTGCGAACGGTTAAAGTCCACAGAGTTACGCTTGAGGTGTGAACGACTGGAACTATCAATTGGCAGACAAAACAGACAATGGTTACTAACAATTGGGAAACGTCATTTCATAGAATGTAGGTAGGTAGTATAGGATGTTACCGCGGTTTATCTTTTAATGCGTTACGATATCGTAAGTAGGTAATTAGATGTACCTACCCGACCCCCACTGTCTTGTAATCAATCACTAAAGGAAAACAATGTTGTTTTTAATTGTGTTTTAGTAAACAATACAGCAATAAAAACACTGATAAAGTTATATACCTACACAGATATCAGAGTTTTCGCATGAAGGTTTCGTTTTAAATATGGTCGGCATTTGATGGGTTTAGTAAATTATCACTGTGATAGAAAACGTCTCAAATAAATAAAAGCAAAGGTCAACAAAAACGAGGAATTTATCTAGTTCGAAGGTCCCAACAGTATTTTCAAGCAAAGAGGATACTCCAAATATCAGCGAATTCCACCTGAAATATTTTTAATTTGTAATGTGTTATATAAATTACTTTTCAATTTATCTAACGGTTCATGCTATCCTAATATCCTACTCCTACTAATATTATAAACGCGAAAGTTTGTAAGTATGGATGGATGTTTGTTACTCTTTCACGTAAAAACGAACGGACGGACGGAATACTGAATGGATTTGGATGAAATTCGGCATACAGATAGTTTATAACCTGGATTAACACATAGGATACTTTTTATCCCGATATTCCCAAGGGAACCACGCGGGTGAAACCGCGAGCGGCCGCTAGTGTATTTATATATTTGCAATCGTATTCTTGTAAGACTTCAAGGCCGTCTCACTAATAAATTGACAACTCAATTGTAAATTGTGTCCATTATTAGGTACTCGTGTCATCAACTTATCAATGTCATTCCTAGCTAGCTAGCATTTTTATAAAATATTTGTGAATGACTTTTAGACTATATGCAAGTAACAGTAGTAAGACATAGTTAATGGATAGGTATAGGAGATATTTTGTGCTCACTGTGCATCTTAGCACATACTTTAAAATAACCCTCTGATTGCCACTCCCGGCTTGCGATAAAGCATTAGTTACGCAATTTCTACTAAATAAAAATGTTAAGTAATATTATTGACTTTTGACCAAGTAGCCAAAATATAAATCACGGAACTACCTGCTTGTGCATATATATTCGTCTTATTTTAATATTTTTTCATATTAATAACGGCGTAATGATAAAAGACTAGCTAGTAAGTATATATTTATTGACACATAATGTTAAATTATCCTTGCGGTTATATAATACCTAAAAATAGATGTCGCAGGCTACCAATTAGCTGCCACTTAAGTGGCAATAAAAATACAAAATGTCCGCCTGTTGGAAAGCGGTCACTGTGTAGTTGAGACGCTGGCAACACTAAAGGTAGTGCTAGATAGCGCGTTGCAAAATATAATATAGGTAATTTAGAGTTTGGTTTCATTCAACAAGCGTAAATATAGATGGTGACATGTTTTTTAATAATTTTAGACAGACACTCGGCAGACAGACAAATAACATTGAATATAATAGTTAAGGTCATTAAATAGACATACCTATTATCTTAGGTACAAAATTCTTCTCGTAGTGTCTACTTTAAACATAGTTTTATTAAAATGCTCTTATACCTAAGATAAATACCATCACACCATATGCGGAATTTGTGGTGGGCTCTGCAAGACTACTTTTTTAACATACACTTTTAAACTTTCGCGTTCCATTATGCACCCATATTTTTAGACGGGATGTAAAGGCATCTACGCATTCCTTTTATACACGACGTTTCGACCGAGTTGCACCGGCCGTGGTCACGGGTGGACTCTAAAAATAATATGAATAAAAGGTATACACGTAGATGCCTTTACTAAGTAGTTTTGCGTTAAATCCCGTCTAAAAATATGTGTACTTTTTTAACGAATAATACGCTTTGTAGTGGCGGCTCATTATTAAAAGAATACGACTAACCCATCTCTTCCCTTGGGTCGACCGACACCCAATTACGACTAAAGGGCGACTAACGGACAAAAGACTGCACAAACTTACGTCCAACAGCATAGGGCGGCGATGGGCTCACCTCCTATCACGCTGAGCACATGTGCAGTTGTAGTTTGGTGAAACGTGGGCTGAGGCAGTGGACTGCTTTCGCGGTAATCATTGCCTAGTCTCCGACTAACCTTTTGGGGGTAGTTAAGAGGGTTTACGCATTTCGGTTTTCCATACAAACTTCCAAGTTGAAATTTTTAAGAACCAATAAGCCAATTTTGATGAAACTTTGCATGCTAAAGTAATGTACAGGGATCTAAATAGTATGTTAAAAACATTTTTAAAAAACGTTTATTTAACTGAGTTATTGCGATTTTAAAGTTTCTATAGTGGACTTTAAATCACAATAACTCAGCTAAATAAACGTTTTTAAAAAAATGTTTTCAACAAACTATTTAGATCCCTGTGTTTTACTTTAGCATGCAAAGTTTCATCAAAATTGGCTTATTGGTTTTTAAAAATTTCGACTTAGAAGTTTGTATGGGAAACCGAAATGCGCAAATCCTCTTAACAACTAATAATAATAGGTCCCTGAAACACGATTCCCTTTAGTATTACCATAGATAAGCAAATTCAATAATATATCGTTCTTGGTATTACCATGTAATAAAAATATAACTTTATCACGTGGTAAAAAAAAAACCTGTTTACCTGAATTTATTTCAGGTCCACTGATGGTAATAACACAGAGGGTGACCTCCCTGGCCTATACGTTGCAAGATAGTATAGGGCAGAAAGAAATTAACTGCAACTCGACGAGTGCCAGTACAAATGGCCCTTTCAAAGTGAAAGTGGAAAAGATTCCTTCGCCGCTAGAGTACTTTGCGTATACGTTGGCGTTCCAAACGCTGATGTGCGGGCCCGTTGTGTTCTACAGCGATTACATCAAGTTTATCGAAGGTGCACAGATTAATGATGTAAGTAGATGAGTCATCGACATACTACTTCTTGAAATTGAAACTGAGTAACTTCTGTTGGTAATTATTGGTAATAAATACGTCACAGTACACAGTGCTCGCAGTCATACGTTTGTCGTTAGTATGTTAATGTACGTCCATTGTATGCTACAGTCATATTTACATATTGATAATTCACGTTTGAGAATCACTTGAGAGATACGAAGGACAAACGCTTCCACGTGTGAAAATGTAGAAAAGTCTAGATTTTCACACGCCTGGAGTCCACTTCCACTCAACACAGGTGAAGTGGAGTCATTTTCCAAGCTTTATATAAACAAAAATTTAAGGCTATGCTCGCTATAATGTGTTATGAAATAAATAATACCGTATGGTAATTTTTATTTTATATAAAACAAGTCTGTAAACTAATTACCTAATTATTAGTTACTTACTTAGATTTATTCATACGAGCTATATTTATAAATATAGCTTGCCTAATCTTAACTGATCCTTGATATTAGTCAAAAAGGTTAAGATGACGTACTTGTTGACATATTATTCTGCGGATTACAAAGTAAGGAATACCTACTTATTGATAACGTTGACAAAATTACCAGGTCAGATACAATCACGATAGCCTAGCCTAGTTGGTAGGGTCAAACCTGACTCAGATTGTTAGAAGGTGTGGGTTCAAATCCTGCTTGTAGAAAAGTTTACAACACCATTTCTGAGTTATGTAATTTTAAAATATCTATCCAATACCCAAAACCCTGTGCTGTATAAGCGATTGGTCAACGGTATCAAATAGGTATAACTACAGCGGCTAGCGCATTCGGCTTGCGCTCTTGCCCGCTAAGCAACTTTCGCAATGCCGGGTCGCTAAATGGGTGACCAAATTAAAAACATCTGAAGCTCCTCCGTTCTTCGGAAGGCACGTTAAGCCGTTGGTCCCGGTTGTTGTCGTAAGATGGCAGTCTTTAAAACCCACCAACCCGCATTGGGGCCAGCGTTATGGCCTAATATCCGCACGTGCTATTGTCCACGTGGGAGGCCTGTGCCCAGCAGTGGGACGTTTAATAGGCTGATGATTATATTTTCTTCATGAAACTTTATAACAATTAATTTAAAAAAATATCTTAGTGCAAATATCTAGTGTCACTCGGATTCATACTTTTTCGTGAGAGACATTCACAAGAAATTTTTCCGCCTCTCATTGACGGAAGTGACTAATCAAGTTCTTACATTTTCAGAGTGATAAAAACAATGGAATCACCGAGCCTTCGCCGAGGCTGGCCGTGTTGTACAAAGTCGCGGGATCGTTGACTGCCGCGATACTTTATCTAACGCTGGCGAAGAAGTATTCACTAACCGTTCTAGAAGGTCAGTTTGTTTGCTACTACGTACGTAGGTAATAGGTATGTGAAATGATAATTTTACAACTGATTACATTGTTGTCACATAGTGCAATGATCTTTTAGTGCGACCGATGCGATGTACTAAACGTTATTGCTCTTATCTTTACACCTGCCGTGAATGGCGGATTAAACACGGTCCAACAAAAGTATACAGAAATAGATTTTGTATGATGTTAATGTAGCTATTGTGCGTATTAGAATCTTTACAACAGCAGTTAATTCCAAAACAGAAAAATAGCAAATGCCATCATCATATTACAGTTCTTGGGAACATAAATCATTTTTAATTTAACCTAAACACGATTTTGTCTAACCTAAAAGGTAGTTAATTAATACTTAATTGATGGTCCGTTCTTAACCCATTAACGCCCAAAATGAAACTGCTCGTAAAAATTATTTTTTCATGTTATTTATTGTATCATTACCGATTAAACAAAAGGTATTATAATCAAAATTTCGGGTAAAAAAATTAAAACATATGTTATAGGGGTGTACTCGGCCGGGTACAGTGGGCGGATTAAGTATGGAAACTACCAAAGCAAGGCCGCTCAACACATAATGTTTTCATGCAAAGTTCGCAACGCCAAAGAACACGATTGTGACAAATAACACACCGCAACTGATTTTCTATACGTTCTGGGTTGTGACCGTTATTTTTTCGATCAAATCCTACTACTGACGATGACGAAAGTCGGATATTTGTTTTTGTAGGTGTCAGGTAGGCTCTTGCTATGGTACGTCGAAATGATAACTGATCCATCCATTCAGCTACTTTATTCTTGCTTAGCAAAACAAGCAACCGCCGTGCATTAGAAATAGCAATATCTAGAAGGTAGGTAAGCATCACCCAGCACCATTTCTTTCCCTTCATGGCTCATACTCTATAAAGGCTGATCGACTGGTCCATTTGGTCAACACCTTCCATACCTTTGTTGTAATGTACAAATAATCTAGGAATATTGAAATAAACTTTCTGCTTAGCAATATGCACCATCTTTTTACTATTCCCATGGGCTCAATCTGATCAAAATTAGTTCCAATTCTAACTATGTTATTATCTTTCCACCGCACCATTGTAATTTCATTATTCGTATCGGTAATCGGTAGTCGTATTCTGCTCTTGGCCGTTTCTTCATATCCTGAACAGGAGTGACAGGACATTTTTTTGTCCTATTATCTCGAATTGTGCCCGTTGCTCAGTAGCCTAGACGCCGTAGATCCCATAGTAACTGATAATTGGTGAATAAATTGTCAAAATAAACAATATGTTCACTGGAAACAATTTTTGAGTAGTACTATTACTGTGGCGACGCGGAGTCACCTCAATTGTCCCTGGCACATCTCTTGGCATAGTCGTATTTAGCGAGATCATCATCATTTCCTTCTTCTTCGTCACTTACTATGGCTGATACAGGTGGCAAGAAGAAGACATCTAATATAATTATATTAGATGTCTTCTTCTTGCCACCCTTCTAATATAATTGATTCAATAGCTTCTTCCAGCCTTGAATACTCATTTCTACTTGTAAAAACGCGACGGTTGGCCATGGTGGATTATTCAAAAATACCTGCAAAATACCAGTAATTATAGTACATAAGTGCCCACTGTACCCGCCCAAGTACAGTGTGATAAAATATAGTCTAATACGTATTTATTGGAATGAAATGAAGCTAAAACAGTATGTTATGATTATGTGTATTCGAACAATAAGCACTAATACAAAACAAGTCCAAATAAATCAATAATAATATTTAAAACAAATTATCAAAACTTACCTTAGTACTTTGATCTGCAACTCGTATTTTACAACAGAAAACAATACATTAATTTTTGCGTTTCCACCAAATTTTATCTTTTTTTAATCTGCTAGTGATGTCTAGTAATGAAATAAATGGTTTTTATAACAAAAACCATAGATAATTAGTATGAATTGTTACACTTTGTAGCTGTACTCGCACGAGTACAGAGAGCGCTAATGGGTTAATAGTGACGTAATGGTCTACTAAGTATTTCCATACAATTTCAATGATTATATCGTTTTGACATCCAGTGAAAAGTTGCGAAAACATCTACTTATTGACTATTTACGTACAGGTATACCTTAGGTTTGTTAAACGTCTAGGAACATTTAAGATTAATTTTTGGGGTATAAATAGATACCTACTTAGTAGAACCACTCTCAATTCAAGTAGAGAGTGGTTGTGTTCTAAACTTCTGAAGGGAAGCCGGTGGGAATCGAGTTGTATGGAACCTTCGTCACTGCTACTTACCTATTTTACAAAATACCAGCATCCCGGTATTGGAGCAAGACAGACATCGAACATCATGTTTTTTCAAGACTTTTTCATAAATATCAAAACTTCAAATAATAAATCTCTTGTTCCCAGAGTTAATAAAACTAATCTATACTAATATGAGGAGCTCGATGGCGCAGCGGCTAGCGCGTTCGGCTTGCGAACTTTTTTTTTTTTTTTTTTACTGGCAACGGGTAAGCGCTTGGCCTTTATCTCACCTGATGGTAAGTGACGATAAGGCCGAAGGTGGAAGCGCGCTTCACCCGGAATCCTCAACCACTGAGGAACTGGCTATCTTATCTCAAACTGCCGGAACACAACAATGCTATAAACAACGTTGTTATGGCGACAGACTTAGATAAGATGGTGGTAGCTAGCCAGGCGGACTTAACAGCCCTACCACCAACCAAACCGAGCACACAAAGATGTACTCCCCGCTGGGAATCGAACCCGGGGCCTCTGGGTCTGAAACAGGTAGCTTAGCCACTAGACCACAGAGGCGGTTAATTTAATTTGCCCGAAACTTAACTTGCCCGTTAAGCAACTTTCGCAATGCCTGGTCGCTGGATGGGTGACCAAATTTAAAACATCTCGAGCTCCTCCGTGCTTCGGAAGGCACGTTAAGCCGTTGGTCCCGGTTGTTGTCGTAAGATGACAGTCATTAAAACCCACCAACCCGCATTGGGCCAGCGTGGTGGGTTATGGCTTAATATCCCCTCGTGCATTGTCCACGTGGGAGGCCTGTGCCCAGCAGTGGGACGTTTATAGGCTGATGATGATGATGATGATAGTAATATTATAAAGAGGAAACAATTTATTGTTTGTTTGTATTGAATAGGCTCCGAAACTACTAGAGCGATTTAAAAAATTCTTTCACCGTTGGGAAGCTACACTATCTCTGGGTGACATGGGCTATATTATATTTTCAAAAAAATTAGGGACCCTTACTAAAACTCAAATAAATTCCTTAAATCGCGTGCGGTAAGAAAACTATTGATGATAGAATAAAATAATGTACTATGGCTTTGCAGAACACACCATTATCTACAAAAAGTGTCGCGATAGCATATGTCTTACTATTTTAGTTACGTCACAATAAGTCCCAACTAGCAAAATAAGTTCTTAAAACGATCTCAAGACTACTTTTATTGTCACTTATAAGAAACTTGTATCATGCTACAAAGCTGGATTTGGGCGCAGTTATAGGAGCGTTTATTTCTATAACTATCTTATAATCATCTTTGAAAATGTTACTAAACCCTATAATATACTTGAGGAAGCGCAAAAGCTTCTATAATGATATGAGACTACACAATTACAAGCACAACCGCTCTTGTTAGTATCTGACATAAGTATCTTTCTAAAGCAATCTTGTTTTTAATGCACTAGTAATGTACTTAGTTATTAGTAATAAGTATATTTTATTAGAAGTTATCTTTTTTGTTCTTTCGGCTGGTGGTTCCGGTTGTTTTGTGGTAAATACTTAATAAAAACGTAAGTTTCTATTACTATTATTTTGTATTATTGTAAAACATTAATTACTAATAATATATTGTCAATATAGTGTTGAACTCGTGGGGAAGTCATTTTTACTGTAAATGTGTACCGCAATTTAGTTATTTTCACAATCCCCTCCGAAAAATGGCACATTAGTATATTGTTGTAAATAAAATATTTCATCAATTCTTATGAATATTCGCCATGTTTTGAAATTGCTCTTCATTAAGTACTTTATAGTATCATTGTAGGTAAATTAGTACTTGTAGCAGTTTCAGTCCAGATAACTCGCCTCCATTTAAAAACAAATTAGGGTTCCCTTGAAATATGCCTGCTAATGCTAAATTTACTTTTTTTAGGATTTAGTTAACAAGATGGTTGTATTTCTTGATGTCGACTGTTTTTTGACCAAATATTCACTGATTTTACTGACAAATATGAGATGGCTTTGGACTAATACACATTTTGTGTTATCCGATAGCTGCAATGGGTGTGGATTTCCAGTTTATTTAATTAAACAATATGTATAGACCTACTCATTTCATTTGTAGTCAAGAAAACATAATAGTTTTATTGCATCAAATCTTTTTTTGGTGCACGACTTGCTCCCAGTACAGCATATATGACCATTATATCGAAGATCTGGATCTGGATCCGAGATTGTAATATGCAACGTTTCTTTGTTGGTATGTAATAAAGTCCGAGCATCTTTAGGTAAAACATTACCTACTTAATCTTTTGTTCAAAATAGTAGATAGTTCGTTGAGGGCTAGGTGTGGTATATTAAATTTTATAGCCCAGCTTTGCATATCTTTAAGCAATTCATAATTTTTTTCAGTCAGTGGTTTCTTCGATATGTAAATCGTATTCTTCTTCCCAATTTTCAACTTCTTCACTTTCTGAGTGGTGGGCTAGAGGTGAAAAAATATTTTTGGTCGCAAAACCCTCATTTACTTCACCTGCGTTCGCACTTGACGCGCTTGATTTACTTCCTGATCCTGTTGATTTTATTCCTGAAGAACCTGGCTTCATTAATTCTTTATACCTTTTTGTCACTTTTCTCCTGTAACCACCACTCCTTTTCAATCGTTTCCAATCGCTTAAATTCATGTTCAACTTATTTCCTCAAGACGAAGGGGAACAACTGAATCTCAACAAAATGGCTGACGTTTACTAATAAAGTTATTGATCTAGTAGCTTATAAGTTTTTTGATCAAATAGCGCTCTTATTAAGTACTATTAGATTTAAAAGAGTCTCGAGCAAAACTATACCGGCGCAAACTTATAGTGATCTCAGCTAACTATATTATTATATCTTGTTTTCTCACAAAATGCTACTATAGGATCAAAATGTTATTCTAGATTATTTAAATTTACAGTCAACAATTATAGGAGACTTATTCCTAAAAGTGTTCTAAAATAAAATCTTGTAGCTAACTATAAGACTAACTTATAAAGACAAATCCTCTTGAGATTATCTACGTTTCTGAAATGCTATTACTAGTAAAAGTGTCCTAAAGATGATTTGTAGGTCAGTCTTGTAGCGAACTATAAGACCGACGTATAAAAACAAATGCACTTAAATATGTTAAAGCTTGGCAAATGCTATTATAAGTTAAATAGTCTACCGCAATGTCTTTATAAGAACGTTATTAGTAGTGACAGACTTATAATCTTTCTTTATAGGATTACTTTGCTAGTTGGGGTGTTTTTGGGAGGGGAGTCATTTTGAAAATTCGTCACGGGGTGCGGGGTCCACGCGAACGAAGTCGCCGGCGGTCTGCTAGTATTTTATAAATGACTAAGCAATGACGATGATAACGACAGATTATGGAGTGTACGATGTACACACGTCAGTAAGTCAACCTACCCAAATCTGTCAAATTTCTCTAATCGATATTGGTCCTTATACCAGAACTATAAAGTTCAAAATGTATTGTCGCTACTCCTATGTAGTCTAAAATGCTACGAGGTGGGTACGGGCTCCATACAAAATGCCCTTTTGTTCTTTGACATTTGTGGTAGGTTGACATGCAGTTAACTCATCAATCGGCTCGTTCTTCTATCTATAAAGTACCTACACCACATTTTTTTTTTATTTGACATTTATTTTGTGGTAGGTTGACACGCTGTCATCTCTTCAATCGGCTCGTACTTCTATCCATAAAGAACACAAATCTTTTTTTTAATTTCAGAACTCAATGACCCGACCTCAGAAGTGTCCCGCTCGTGGTCCGCCCTGTATTTGCTATGGTACGCGCACTTGTGCATATTGGTGGTGCGCTGTAAGTACTACCACGCGTGGCTGTTGTCCGAAGCGATCTGTAACAACAGCGGCATGGGCTTCAACGGGTACGACAATGAAGGCAAGCCGAAGTGGGACAAGATGACCAACATCGATGTTTTCGGGTTTGAGGTAACTTCAATGTTTTTTTTAAATGCAGTTAAATGTAGCTGTGTCGGGTAGCAGTGAAAGAATCCTAACTACCCTCTCTCCCTTGGGTGTCGTAAAATACGACTAACGGACTAAAGACTGCACATACATCCAACAGCATAGAGCGGCGATGAACTCACCACCTGTCACGCCGAGCACATGTGCAGTCGTTATTTGGTGAAAAGTGGACTGTGGCAGAGGACTGCTTTTGCGGGCCTAGTCTCTGACTAACCCTTTGGGGATAATAGTCTTGATTATATGTATGTATGTAAAATATTTGAAAAACAAAAAACAAACTTATGCTTGATTTTTTTGGTGGTGAAAATGAGTGCTTAATGCTAGTATCATATTAATATTATGACATCTAATTCTCCATCTAACTGATTGTCAGACAGAAATTGCTACAATGTTTAACATAATATTAAAGTACCCCAAGACCTCTAATGATAATATGGTCTCACTCACCATATTATCGAAAATCATCGAAGTTAGATTATGCGTGTGAAAGTTACTGTACATAACATTTCTGACAAAACAGTAAGACACCTTCTATTCGCGCTATTCGGTGTTTGAACGTGAGCAAATACATCCGAGACAGTCTGATTGTTTTTATCCCAGAAATGTAAAAGATAATTAATTATAATAATCTGAAATGGTATCATCTTATCCGCCCAAACAGATCATTTTTGTGTGATAACACCGCCATTTGTACCTCTACTTTCTTAAGTTTATTGCCAAATGGTTTTGTAGTGTACAATAAAGTACGCTTATCTTATCTCAAGGCAAAGTAACAATGAACTTTAATCCTATAGCAACGGATTTTTGGAATGTTATCAATTACTGTTTATCGAAGATCAAGAAATATACGCTTTTTGACTTATACGATTTTCTTAATTGCTTCCAATACTGCTTTAGAATTAAATGAAAGCCATTCGCGTTTCGTCTAAAGGCTGAAACTATAGTTTTGGAACTAAAAAGATATTTTTGCCGTCGAAAACCAAGTAGATCTCATAAAATGATAAAAGAGGTGAAAAATTCATAAAATAAGGTGAAAATCTCATAAAATAATAGTTTTGAAGTTATATCAAACGATTTTAAGCTCTTTTCTGATCTTTAAAATGCTAGTAACTTAAAATGTCAAATCTTCGAGTTACTTGGTTCTCGCAGTATAACGACAAAATGTACACCTAAGTTTGCCATACGAATGCCGATAACATACGCAATAAATATAAATAAATTTATTCAGCATAAAAAACTAGTTACTTACCAAAAATTACAACTAACAATAAGGTGACATTGAAAGACTATATATGGCGACTGCTAGAAACCGCAAGAAACTTTAAGGGCTGGTCAGGTAAGTGTTTTAAACATGACAAAAGAGAAATTCGTGCTTTTTTTATTTTTAATTAAATAATTCATTTTATGAATTTTCATTAGATCGTCTTTGAGCATCTAATTTATTAAAAAAATAAATAAAATGAAAAACAATTAAAAATAACGATTATTTACAACGCCCGGCCAGCGGCCGGGCGTTGACCCAACCGTCTGTTGAGTCCGCGTCAGACGGGCGATAATTACCTACGTTAGTATGCAATGAGACCATTTATTTTCCTCTTACGAAATGTGCGTATTTTTCTTATGTTATTGCTTTAAAATAATACTATTATATAATAATAATTAAGATAGGTACTCAAAGATTTTTTAAATATTTCCCAATTAAAATTCACAAAATGAATTATTTAATTAAAAATGAAAAAAGCACGAATTTCTTTTTTTTTTTTCATTTTTGTCATGTTTAAAACACTTGACACTGACCAGCCCTTGAAGTTTCTTGCGGTTTCTAGCAGCCGCCTTATATAAATATTTAGTGTCGTAGCATTTCAGTAATGTCACGATCCGTAGATACCCACATAACAGCCTAGAATCGTTCCACTGCTGGGCGCAGTCTTTGCCAAATGGACAACAGAACATAGGGAGATGTTCCACAAGCCACCACACTGGCCTAATGGGGGTTGGTAAGAGATATCCATAGATATCAATTATTTTCAAGCATTACTTTTCCTTCATCATATAAGATCGGAGTATAATAGTAATACACAGAATAATTTAAGTTTGGTTTACTTTGGTAAAATGCAAACGAATTTAACCCAGACGTTGTTATAATAATAATATTGGTGTTTATTTACTCCGGTCCCTATTTCATTAGGACACTATGGTAGCGCAACCAGTCGCCGCCACCAACAAAATGTATACGACTGTATGGAGGGTATCTCACCTGGTGACCGCTTGGTTGCGCTACAGCTGTATACATTTTGATGGAGGTTGCTGGTGGCGCCACCATGGTGTCCTAATGAAATAGGTCTCTAAAACTAAGGGCTATACTACACGGGCAGTTCTCCTGCCGCGGGAATCCGTTCGACTAAGCTGCCGCAGACTACCAAACTACACGGGACGCGGTTTATCGCTGTCTTTTGTTCATTTCAACATGATCCGCCAATGATAACTGCGCTTGCAGCTCTTATATTAATAGAATTATTAAAAAATAAAGTGAAGCGCAATGTTTGGGTGGAACTAGTGTTAAGTAATCGTTTAACTTCGGGAATATTTCATTCAATGTTTAGTGCAACAGCGGGAAACCGCCCGCCCGTGTAGTTTTAAAGCGCCGCCGGCTATCAGCGGCGGTTTAACGCTGCATGCGGCGGTCGTTTTCTCCCGCCTGTAAACCGCGATGGGAAACCGCGCAGTGTAGTACCTATGTAGCTAAGAAGCTAAACGCCCCCCGCAGTTCGCGCAAAACTTCCGCGCGGCGTTGGCCAGCTGGAACAAGAACACCAACGCGTGGCTGCGCAGCGTCGCCTACGAGCGCGGCGGCGCCGCCTTTCGCACCGCGCGAGTCTACGCGCTCTCCGCCGTCTGGCACGGCTTCTACCCCGGATACTATCTCACGTTCTTTGCTGGTGGGATCTTCACCATCGCTGCGAGGAAGGTTAGTCCTTATTACAGCTAGTGATAGTTAATTATCGTCTGCACTCATGAATACAAACAAGTGGCTGCGAGGTATGCTGGCGCTAGCGTCTTTGCGCTGTCTGCCGTCTGGCACGGCTTCTATCCCGGATACTACCTCGAGCTCGATACAGCCAACGAGAGTTCACTCTGAACAACAAGAATACGTGCGAGAGCGTCTATGCGCTGTCTGCCGTCTGGCACGGCTTCTACCCTGGAGACTATCTCACATCTTCGCTGGGAAGATCTTCACCATTGCTGCTAGAAAGGTTAGTCCTTATTGCAGCTAGCGAGAGCTCATAATACTCTTGAGCAATAAGAACGCTTGCGAGAGCGTCTTCGCGCTGTCTGCCGTCTAGCACGGCTTTTACCCCGGATACTATCTCATTTTCTTCGTTGGGGGATCTTCGTCATCGTTAGTCCTTATTACAGCTAGCGAGAGTTTGTAATACTCTGGCAAACAAGAATGCGTGCTACAGTGTCTATGAGGCGAGGAAGTTTAGTCCTTATTACAGCTAGCGAGAGTTCATTATCGGCTGCACACTTGAATACATACATACGCCTTTCTGCGAGGTAAGCTGGCGCTAGCGTCTACGCGCTCTCGGCTGTCTGGCACGACTTCTACCCCGGATACTACCTCAATTTCTTGGCTGTCGGAATCTTTACCATCTCTGCGAGGGAGGTAAGTCCTTATTACAGCTAGCGAGAGTGCATTATCTTCTGCACTCTTGAATACAAACTCGTGACTGTGCGGCATGCTAGAAGAGTCTACGAGTTGTCTGCCGTCTGAAACGGCTTCTACCCCGAATACTACCTGACTTTCTTAGCTGGTGGAAACTTCACGATAGCCGCAAGGAATGTTAGACCTTATTACAGCTAGCGAGAGACAAAATCAGCTGCAAATACTATTCGACCTACACGTATGGAACAGCTGTTTGTTTACCTGTTACCAACACCTTACATATTAAAATGTTTTCAAGTCTATGAAATTAACTAAAGCGAATACGACTTTAAGGTATTTTGGATAAAATGTTTACTAGAAAAAAAAAAACAGTCTTAGAAAAGCTCGAATGGGATTCGAACCCAAGACCTTTGGATTGCCGGTCCACTGCTCTAACCGCTAAGCTACCGAGACCACAGAAGAATATACAAGCAGAAAGTTCACTCGACACAATTGAATACAAAATCAACCTTCGTGTAGGTGAATAAGTCGACCGAATTACGAGGTGACAGAAGACTCGTTGAATTTTTTCTAGTAGATTGTGATTTAAGGCCTGTTCAAAACAGCGGTTTTCGCTGCCGCTGTTGGCAAAGGTATATACCGCGCGGTTTTCGCTCAGGTATTTAGTATAAAGTTCCGCGGCTAGATTGACCTGAGCGGTATTCGCTGCCGCTCTACCCACAGCGGTAGCGTATACCGCTCAGGTTTGAATAGGCCTTTACGCTGCAAGCCAGAGCGGTATTACGTCACTGTGAAGTCTACCGTCACAGTCGAAAGAAATACTATTGCAAGTATTTAACAATCAATAAAGACGTAATTGCTTATAAATATCTTTATTATTGAAATTTTTGTATTCACAATGCTATAAGTATAGATACTTATAGGATAAAATTATTACTAGAGAAAAATATATTTTTTTCTACAAAATTTTATTTCTACAAAAATGTGTAGGTACACTAGAAAAAAGAAGTTTTATTTACTAGTAAACATTTTATCCTATATCTATATAGCATTGTGAATGCAAAAATTTCAATAATAAAGATATAACGGATTTTGTTATCGTAGGCGCGTTCGGTGGTGCGGCCCGTGTTCCTAGACAGCTGGCCCAAGAAGATGTTCTACAACCTGCTGACGTTCGTGACGACGCGCGTCGCCATGACGTACGCCACGGTGCCGTTCGTGCTGCTACACCTCGGCCCGAGCCTCGCGTTCTATGGGTGAGTAAACTTGACCAACACTATTTACTTATTACTTTGAAAGCCAATGCAACTACGCCAGCAACATACAATTTTAATATTTCTACAAATAGTAAAGATCAAAGATAACGAAACGTTGAAAAATATGTCTACCTCAGGCGGAAATCGAACCCGCGTCCTCTGCAATCCGGGCAGCTTCGTTGTGGAGTTGTCAACGCAGCTGCCCGGATTGCAAAGGACGCAGGACATTTTTTTAAACGTTTCGTTATCTTTGAGTTTATTTGAGCGTTTTTTAACGAAATATTAAAGATCAGTTAAGAATTAGGCAAGCTATATTACAAATATTTTAGAACTAATCTAGTCCACGGCAGTTTAATTGGAAGAGCACCCGACTGAAATTTTTTCAACATTTTTCAATTTTTAATTTGTTCACAACAAAATTTGCGTTAAAATTAGCTTGTCCTTCATCTCACCTGATGGAAAGGGACGATAAGGCTAAAGGTGGAGAGCGCTTTACCTAGAATCCTCAACCACTAAGGAACTGGCTAGATAGCCAGTCAGATGACCGGTGGCTTCCCACTAGTAATAAATATTTTCGATTTCAGGAAATTGTACTATTCCCTGCATTTCATCGCAATAGGCGCCTTGTTGCTACCAGACGAAAGGAAACGCAGCTCCAACGCTGTGCAGAACCACGAGCTTCCACCTTCTAAAACTTGTTCCGATAATGCATTGGTTAAAGAAGTGAACGGCGAAACCAGTAAACCTAAAACGTCCTAATAGTTGTGCACAAAGTGGTGAACTGAGTGCAGAGTGCGAGTTAATTCACTGTACGGTCGAGTTAGATATAATTTGTATGAGATCAACGTAGCGCCACCTAATGACCATATACGGCATAAATTAATATTGCCTACTAGTTAGAATTTTTGACATGATTTGTATGTAGCTTAGGGCCCTTTACTTTTTGTAGCGATACAAAGAGACACTTGAGATTGTATCGATTCTAACACGCGTTTGTATCGATGCAGACCAGTGGGATTCTTGCGGAAAAGTAGCACTTTTGTGTAAAAGACGGCTAGCGACTGCATCGCTACTGCACCGCCACTAACTGTATCGCGTTTGCATCGTTGCTAAAAAGTCTCAGTGTGCAAAGGGCTTCAGTCCTTCGAACTCCAGTCAGTAGGCTTACTCTTGAAACAGAATTTCATTAGTCAATTTCCAATCACAAATCTAAAAAAATGTCAAATGGCACTTTTGTAAGCGACAATAGCGCCACATTGGAATTAAATTGCGTGGAAATTGATTGAATAAATTATTATCGAGATGGCGTTCCGGAATTATGTTTACTTATCCCAATATCGATACATATTAATCGCATTGGAATTGGATTAAGATTGAGTTTGCGTTCGAGAGTAACCCCCCAGGCCAGGCGCACTCCGAGCTTTAGGTATGAAGCTACAAGTAGCCGGTGGGTCCGTCCGGACGGACCAATTCAGAGGGCTGCCACGTGCCGGCCGGTCGCACGTTAGCAACATTAGTTCGATTTCCTACTTAGTTCGACTCACTCACGCACCGCGAACACTATGAAGTCGTTAGAAGAGATAAGAGCTACGCGATAGAAAGAGAGGCAACTTCTAGGTGAATATAACTGTAGGGATAGGAGTGGTGTGCGACCTGAATTGCACTTTATTGTGTCTAGCAAGGGTCGCTTTTTATTTAAATGACTTTGCGGAGTGCATCTTCTGTACTTGTACTATTGTAGTCTACGCTCCAGTAGGCAAAACCACGGCCGTTAGTTTCATCTAGTTTGTCACTAGGTGGCGCTGATTGATACCGTATACACTGTTTAGTGAACAGAACTCCCACATGGCACTCTGGTTATGTGTGGACGGTGATAGTTGTAACGGGTGGTCACTGTGGTGACATTTAATTGTAAGTCTTAGATGAGGCTTCTATCGAACACATTATTTTGGTTTCATAATAATGCATTTACTTCATCGACAATTTGTTGTTTTCAAATCTGTATATTTTATATTTAAATGATGCATTATAACATTTTCCATGATAGTGTTATTTATATCTATTTAAGTTAGTATGTTTAGTAGGTATAGAAGCTCGACCACACAAAACAAGCAATTATTTACGTTGCAAGGAGAAAATTCTTATTATGTTATTTTTATATGTGTGGATTATTTTTTTAAGTTTTCGTGAAGGTGTGTAATAGTGTTATAATTCTTAAACTAACTATTATAATTTTATAAATCGAAAATATGATCCGACAAGGCTTTATATAAACTTGTTAAGGAGACTGTTAAATGGGTTAACATACTTCCTGAAGAATCATCGCAATCTTAGGCAAACTATCATTATTAATGTGAAAAATATTATGTTGGAATAAGAATAGTCAAATAGGAATTGATCAATTACATTGATAATTTGTTTATTTTGTTTTCATAGTTACAATTCAAAGAAACATCGATAACAATGCAGAAGTTTAGATGTTTGCTTGATGACAAGAAGTCAGATTTGTATTTAAATCTTGAGCAAACAACAATTTCTAGATAGTATGCGACAATTAATATTATAGATAATATTTATTGTAAGAAGTAGACATTTAGAAAAACATGCATAACTTCTATCACAAAACCTGTATGAATAAATGTCAATAAGAATTTTAAAAATATATTTCATATAGGTAGGTACCGGTCGGGGTCACCGTCGCTTTACCACTTTGTAGCGATTTTCGTATGAAGCGTACCGCCCGCCCGGGTACGTGCCCGTACCAAATAGACGACGCGGTGTGCAAAGGATTTTGACCTGTAGCCACTCCGTCGCTTCATGTAACAATCGTTACATCTCAAAAATGCCCCCACGTGCTTCCTGTTACAATTGTTACATAATACAAAAGTTAAGCTAGGCGCTCGAAATATCGCTAATCCGTGTCTCGCGGGACGTGTATGGGTGCCTTACTGAACGAACATGAACGAAGCATCAGCAATAAGAGCTGATCTGTCAAAAATAAAAACAAATAAAGTCAATGTGATTATTTTATAGTGGACGTGTTTATGTTGTGTTACGTGCTCATCATGTATTTTTTTAAACGCCGTATTTTTTTTACTTATTGTTTCTTTCTAGAGGTGTTATATATCAAAATACGCATAATTTCAGGTTCTAACTAATTATCTAGTTATTTGTTTTTAAACTGGATGGATATTCTGTTAAAATCTGACGAAATTAGGTCTTAATGTAAATTATTACAGTGGCGGTTTTCTAGTGATTTCCTTTTGTGATTATTATTGTTAACTTCATGAATTGTATGTATTTACGGAGAATAATTACTAAATAGTGATTTAAAACATTAATCTCACTGTATTGTTGTTGTGTGCATGCAGATTGACTCTCCAAAGGCGCAACGTAAGTCTAACTTATGGCATGTTCCTATTATTACAGGAAGCAATAGAACTTTTTTTGAATTAGGTTGGTGGCACATATTTGTTTTTGGGCAGTTGCTTTTTTTGTGGCAGTTAGCTTTATTGTGGTGTCTTTTGGGTTTGATATTTATATTAGTACCTATATATTAAACACTTGACCGTCATTAGAAGCTTATAATATTGAGATAGGCATATCCGTTTCCCGTCGTATTTTCCTTCTCTTTCTTCCGGTATATCGCTGTCTCTCTCGCTCATCCCACTCAGTGGCGTCACCAGGTGGCGCGGTGGGGGAACCACGAGATTTCACACCCGTGCCCATTTGTTCATCATTGGCGTGAAATTTCCCGTCGGCGTAACTTGTGCACTACATAGTGATCAAGTGACAAAGAAATAGAATTATTTTTATTTAAACTGCAACACAGTTCTCGTGAGTTTCTACAATACACGTGAGTACATAGAATAGTTTCTTAACTTAACGGTGTTACCGTTCGCTGAATTTATAATTTAAACTTAACTGGTATATCAAACTTTTTATTTTACCCGCAAGAGATGTAGATACACCTTTTCTTTTAAGATAAGGAAGCATTCGAGTAAAGATAGTATTTTAAAAAGTGTTTTTTGTGTTTAATACGTGGTATCTACCCTCCAGGCACTTTTTCTTTTTATTTTAGATAAGAAACCGATAATTAGTGCTTACATTAGATAATGAGAAAAATAAATTGTAGCTAAGCGGCTATAACTAGTCCTTCTAACAATCCCGATCGCATCGGCGAAGGTTGACTTCGAGTTAGTCATCATCGTTCAAAGAAGCATGGTCATCGTACCTACCCGCCTTTCATGGCGATAACGACAATGTGTCTGCTTTATCGGACGTTAATGGAAATCTTACAACGATTGTTGCACCTCGCAGGTGTTACCAATACTGACTAAAACAGTTAACAATTTAAATATTCCGTGTAGTGATCTAGATTTGATTTTTGATTTTAAAAGTAAACTAAAAGAGCCAGCTAGGCCTTAAGCACCAATATTCTGATAAATCTTGTGCACCAATAACTTTTCGTATTTTAAAACTAAAAAGATATTTTTAATACTTGTCTGCGCAGTTGTTGGTCGCAAACATCTGATGCCTCTCTTAAAGGTCTTATTTTCAGTGGTGATTAGGTTGTAGACTGAAACTATAAATATACGAAAAGAGGATGGGTACTCATAAAAATGTAAAAGACCCTCTAATGCTTGCTACTTTGAATAGATTCTACCTTCAAACACACATTTGTTTAATTCTGAACAGATTACAGTTGCATTTGAAAAAAAAAAAAAAAATTGTCCTGTTAGAAAACTTTTTGGCCAGTTATTAAATCTGGTACTGGGAATGCCTCGCAAGCAAAACCTGTACTAACAACAAACGGTTACCTTTCGCAAGGGCAAACTTCTTATAGTGTACCATCGCGTTGTTCTTCTGGTTCATGGGACAGACACACGCACAGCATGCTATGAACCGCCCTCGCAGGGCGCTTACCAAAATTATGTCCTCCGCAAGGACATACTTATGGCAGCCACGAACCATGTCGTGGCTATAATCTGCCCGCCCTCGCAGGGCGCTTACCAAAATCAATGTCCTCCGCAAGGACATACTTATGGCAGCCACGAACCATATCGTGGCAATAATCTGCCCGCCCTCGCAGGGCGCTTACCAAAATCAATAATTATTACATGAGTGTTCGCGGTTTTGCGAGAAGATGCATATATGTTAATATAATGCTAAATGTACCTTATTTAATTTAATTTGATTTTGAATAATATGTTTAATTATTGTAATTGGTATTTAACCGTTATAATAAAATTTAATAAATAAATGTCCTCCGCAAGGGCATGCTTATGCGGTTATGCCAGCACGAACCATATCGTAGCTATAAACCGCCCTCGCAGGGCGCTTACCAAAATCAATGGTAATATTACTTGAGTGTTTGCGGTTTCTGCGAGAATATGCATGTATGTTAATGTAATGCTAAATGTCCCTTATTTTATTTGAATTTGAATAATACGTTTAATTGTTGTAAATGGTTATGTAACCGTTTTTAATTAAATTAAATAATAAATGTCCTCCGCAAGGACAGGCTTATGCCAGCCACAAACCACATTGTGGCTATGAACCGCTCTCGCAGGGCGCTTACCAAAAACAATGTCCTCCGTAAGGACATGCTTATGCCAGCCACGAACCACATTGTGGCTATGGACCGCCCTCGCAGGGCGCTTACCAAAAAACAATGTATTCCGCAAGGACATGCTTATGCCAGCCACAAACCAGATCGTGGCTATGAACCGCCCTCGCAGGGCGCTTACCAAAATCAAAGTCCTCCGTAAGGACATGCTTATGCCAGCCACGAACCACATCATGGCTATGAACCGCCCTCGCAGGGCGCTTAACAAAAACAATGTCCTCCGCAAGTACATACTCATGCCAGCCACGAACCACATCGTAGCTATAATATAAACAACGGAGGCTGTTCTTACTTTCGATCCCCAGGATCATAGGCATGGCAGCTCTATCAATCAGGACAAAAACGTCTATCTTCTCTGCTAACAGAGGTAACAAAAGACGTAGACAATGACGCTCCTAAATTTCGAGCCGGTCAATTTGCACTTTATCGACACCGTTGGGACTAAAAAGGTGCTCCAAGTTTTCTATCATAACACAAAGGTATCGAATACCGTTTTATCTGAAGCCATCGCTCAAGGTTCCAAACGTTACAATCGACAGTTGTTACACGCTTGTATCGGACAAAATGTCTGCAATGCTGACACAGACGTAGGAACAGTTTTCTAGAAACAGTAAGTTTTTTTTCCTAACTTCTTTTTAACCCAGTTCTTAGTACCAAAGAGCACTCAAGAAAGGTCACTCCGTCCAATTTTTAACCTGAAGTCGTTAAATTATTATATGAATTCCGGACTGTGTACGGCCAAGAGACGAGATGTACAAATTACTTTTCTCAGACCTGACTATAGCCAAATCCCACAATGGTTTCTTCGTCTGTTCTACAAAGGCGAATTACTAAAAATTATATGCCTTCCATTTAAGATGAGCACGGCAATGTTTTCTTAGACTATTATCTTATAGACATAAGGACCAGATGGTTCTGTCCAGACATGCCAACATTGTAATAGAAACACTTACTTATTTTGGTGTCCACATACACTTCAAATAGTCTGTTTGACTGCCTCGCAGGGCGCTTACCAAAATCAATGTCTTCCGCAAGGACATACTAGGATACATAGAGGAATCACAAGCGTCCATACATACCTACATATACTCACGACTGTTATCCCCGAAGGGTTAGTCAGAGACCAGGCAATGAGGACCGCAAAAGCAGTCCTCTGCTATAGTCTACGTTTCACCAAATGATAACTGCACATGTACGTGACAAGTGATGAGCCTATCGCCGCTCTATACTGTTGGATGTATGTGCAATCTATGGTCCGTTAGTCGCCTTTTACGATACCTAAGAGAAGAAATTGGGCGGTAAAATAGACTCTACCTTACGATGTAGTTAAATGTATTGGTAGCTAAAAATTATCAGAAACACCAATACATATACCTCCACCAACATTCTTTTTGACAACCGTTGCTTCAGGATTGGGGGGTCACAACTCAACAATTCTGCCCTATCGGGAAGGTGGAGTGCATCCGAACAAAAGCTGCACTGCAATCAAAAAGAAAAGCGGGCTGTTCTAAGTCTTAGAATTACAAGCATCGAACACGAAGCCTGCAACAATTTTATTTTAATCCTCCAAATTGCCAACCAACAAATGACCACCAACCAAATTGTGGTCAAAATTCTTTACATTCCAGGGAAATTGAACAGCCATGCAGATGAACTGTCTCGACATAGCCAAGCTCTGGAGTGGCATCTACTGCCAGAATTCACACAAACGATATTCGCGAAGTGGGCCTGGCCAGTAATTCACCTGTTTGTATCCAAGAACGCTCGAGTAGTGGGTAATTATCTCAATGATTACGAAGCGATGTTTCACAATGCTTTCAGCCTGAAGTAGAACGCTTCCCTCTGGCTTGGAAATTCGCACCACGTTCCCTCATCCCCCGGGTGCTAGCACACCTCAACAGGAATTTATCTGATTGTGGTACCCCTTGCTGCTTCATTCACAGTATGGAATTCGAAACGTAGACGCCTGGTAGACATAACCACAGACCTGCCAACCCCCAGGGTTCAAGACATGACGTTGAAATTTGGTGTGCTTAAATGATATATCGTTATGGAACCACAAGCAAATTTCCCTACTCAAGCGTCCGGCTATTATAAAATCATATGAGCACTTGTGCTTGGTCCAGTAGTACAGGAAGGGCGTTAGCAGCAGCAGCGGCGCCATCCACACGCGGAACGCGTACCAAATGGGTCCAGTCAGTCCAGTTTTTGGCAGATTTACACTTAATATTTTAAATCTTTCTTACAATACTATACACTACCATAAATTGTCGTTTCTACTTTATGCAGCGCACAATTGTATGGAAATCTTAGTGACGAGGTAATAGTTAAACATGTTTTAAAATCAATCTCAATTAAACATTTAAAAACAACAAAACCTCCTTTTTCCAGGTTTCAGTAATATTAGTCTGTAGACCTTTGTAATGTATTTCAAACCTAGAATCAACTAGATTTCAAATAGTTCGTAACACTGCAATATTATTGTCACATTGCTCCTTTGTTACCTTGCTGTGGACACCAAACATTATTTTGTTCAGGACAATGCAGTAATATTATGGCGACAGTTTGGGTCAAAAACTGACTGTAGGGACTACAGACAAACAAGCTAGAAATTGCTACTGGTTAAAAGGATCAATAAATATAGTACAAAATGGCTAAACTAATTTATTTAAAACTTCGAGTGGTTCACCTGTCACCTGTTTCAAGCACTGTGGTAGCTAGATGGATATTACAGCCACACCTGGTTGTGTTTTGCTCCGCTGTAGCATCTACAAACTAGATTGATATGATTTACCCATTGAGGATATACTAACTATTGGTAATTGGAGATTAGTTACTTAATACTTTTCACAAGGTTTATTGTCGAGAAATATTGATTCAGGCGTCACGAAGTTTTTCATTTTTTATTTTTACCCTGTAAAGTGATTGAAATCAAATAGTAAACAATATTTATTTCCTAATAATAATGTTCGTTTACATGGTTTACAAGCTAAATTATTTGATTTTTCATCAATGACTGGCCAATTATTTTCTTACATGACTTTAATTGTAAATAATTAGTACTTAATTAAATCTCTTATTATAACTTTTTGTTTAAACCATAATCATATAATTAACTCTCTCGCACTTATTGTTTAATTTATTTCTCACATTGGCGTTTTCACCAGGCGATAACAAACAGGTCTCAATATTATAAGCTTCTAATGACGGTCAAGTGTTTAATAGACGCGTTTTACCTGAAATAAAACGCATATTAAATACTTACCTCATTAGAAGCTTAGTTTTTATTTCCGCCTGGTGCTTAATGCATATTTCGACGCAATGATGAACAAATGGGCACGGGTGTGAAATCTCGTGGTTCCCCCACCGCGCCACCTGGTGACGCCACTGAGTGGGATGAGCGAGAGAGACAGCGATATACCGGAAGAAAGAGAAGGAAAATACGACGGGAAACGGATATGCCTATCTCAATATTATAAGCTTCTAATGAGGTAAGTATATAATATGCGTTTTATTTCAGGTAAAACGCGTCTATTATTATTATTACATAGGTATTAATATAAAATATTCATTTTTATTCATTTGTTTTAATAATTTTCATTTATTATTACAGTGATTGTAAATAAAATAATCTAAACATCGTATATAACATTATATGTTTTATTACGTATCAAAGTCCTAATACATTTTAGAATTTAATATGTTTATTTTAATATACTTTAAACTGAAATATTTTGTAAAAAAAAAAACATACTACGATGAATATTTTTTTATTACATTCATTTAATAAATTAACATAAATAATTACTAAACCAAAAAAAATCTTTGTTCGCAAATAATCGCGACACACCCTATTCACAAACGTGTGTGCCCCGAACCTTATTTCGACGCCATATTGCCGATAAAGTGGTCGTTCGTGCGCTCTAGAGCTACATTTTGATGACTTTATTGCATAAAAACTATGAGTATTCTTAAAACGTATTGTATACGGTTGTAAACTACAGGCTTTGCTCTTTTGGTATATTTAAGTTTTATTTTAATAGCACCGTGTTAGTTTCGGCAATAAGACAACCAAAAACGTTCGATTTTTCTATCAAAGCTTTTGTTGTTTAACTTGTATGACTACAGTTTACTGGAAAGTTAATGTGTTTTTTACGAATTATAATAGACAAATATTGTATCTTTCTAAAACTGGCCATATTTTTGTTCTAGGCCTTCTAGATTTGTAGTAAAATAGGTTATAACATCCAACCCTATTAACAAGCAGATTACGCAGCACGCGAATTTTTGCGCGATTTTCTCGATTTTTTTCTGAATATTTTTTCAGATGAAACATAATGTGTAATTTATTTTTAATAGAAAGATAACCTAATATAGTATACGTGTAAAATATAAAAAAGACATCACAGGCCTTTTGATTTTAAAATATAAAATAAAATAGGAAGTAATCCGTGTTTTTTTTCGTCACTAAAGTATAAACCATGTTTTTTAAATTAAAACAACACTTTGTCACCACGCATTCTATAAAAACAGATGCTCTATTCATCTAACTATTCAAAACAGTAATTGGTTTGGCTTAGATCGGCTCCAGTAGCTCACAGTCGATGTTTTTGTAACAATAGTCAGCAGGCGCCGGCCCGCTTCAAAAATTTGGCGCCACTCAAGCACGTGAGGGTAAGGGGCCCGCTGGGTGCGAGCAACTGAGTAAAGCGACGGAGTCCGCCATTGTACACAAAGGACAATACAATTATTTAAATCTAATCTTATTATATTATATTAATTCAGTTATTTTTTAACGTTCAGAGCCTTGTCGGACTATAAACACGCGTTTCTTCCACAACTCTGCTGGTTGAAATAGCTCGTTGTCTAATAATTGTAAAAAATGAATAAACGTAATGTTTAAAAATATGGGTTAAAAAGGCCAAACTATTGGCAGCAAATCTTTTTTATTTACTTGCAGCTCGTTAGCAAATTTTCCAATTAGGAAAAAACGAACAAAATTACCATTTTATGTATGACTATGGGTGTGAATAGTATTGATTCAAATTACGTCCTGTAAATTAAAAATATTGCTTAACTTGAATTTAACATATGGGAAGTTTAAATTGACTCGTATTTTATGATTATGACCTACAACCGAGTGCCAATTGTATGGTGGTTATGACACTTAGGGCCTTATAAATTTCTGTAAAATCATAGGTACTACGAGGATGATTCTGTCCATTCAGTATAAGCGTGCAAACAGTTCTTGTATACAAAAACTAGCGTAAACGCGCATAAAACAACGGAGGCAGGTATTAAATATCATTACCATTTATTATACAAGGAAATTTCATCTGTTATAATTATGAAAATATCGAATATTTAGATCTACAATGCTGTTTAATTTAACATTGTAACTTTTGGGCACAAATAGATATACACTACAATTATATAAGTAACTCAATACAGCTTGTTTTGTTTTCTATATCTTTTTCTTTTATTAGTATAGTCATCTCATAATCACACAATTAAAAAAAGAAACGGCGACTCTTGATTAGTAGGATGTTTCGCAATCCTAAGCCACAGGGACCAAATACGTTCTGCAAAGCGAGCATGGATCTTTTATCGACCGATAAAGTGACATTAGACGTCGACAAATTGACATCCGCAGTACTTGAACTGTCAGATTTTATCGTCTAATGTCACTTTGTCGGTCAATAAAAGATCCATGCTCAGGGGGCTGATCAGACAAATAAAGTCTTCACATAAGTGCCCATTCATATTGAACATTTCAAAACTAATGTTTAAATATAGTATATTTTTTGGCAGTATTTCAATAACCTATCTTGGTTCACTTTATGTGGCTATTAGGCAATTAAACAGTGTTCCAATTCGCCACGCCTTGAAACTCGACCTTATAAACAAAGTTTTAAATATATGAAATCTTGTTTGCAATGAATATAGAGACAAATAAATGTTGATATAAAAATGTGCCATATAAATATTATATATTTGATTAATAATAAGAGACAACACACTACCATGGTATTCCAAATTCATTGGAAAACCACTTATTTCACGTTTCATGATTTGTAATTCTTCAACAAAATTATTAGATGTATACCTACAGGGTCTAACAAAATCAATAAGCGAACGTTTAAGGGCGGTATCTATACATCATTCTCAATACAATGACAAAAAATGGGCTCCAGAAGTTATGTATTCTAACAAACTAAATCAATTAAAATAATGCCCCTCATGAAACATGCTGTATCTTTACTAACACGCACGCAAGCGTCAATAAAAAGATAGCTCAGTGTGCTCCGAGTTTAGTGTGCATGTTCGGCTGTCTTTGCGTGCGTGTAGTACAGCTGTATACGGGTTTGGAAAGGGTGTATTTTTTGGTGAATTATTATAATGTTTTGTTGATTATCTCGGTAACGAGCCTGTAGTTTCGGACCAAATTTGGTGAGCATACCACTGTGATGTATACAACTTGTAACAGATTTATAGGCACATCCTTAAAATAGTATGTTAATAATCGGCTACTGAATCGATTCCAGTCATAAAAAATATAGGTATTATTTTGTCCTAAAAATAATTTTACTTATTAGAATTACAGTAACTCTTTCATTGAACAGTCAAAACAAACGAAAATATAACTTAACGCAAGGCAACAAGGCTTTTTAAAATGCATTCCTCCACAAAATCTGTTGAAGTTTTTTTTGCGTGAAATAACGAATGTAGTGATACACACAGAAACAAAATAGACACGTGACAATAGTTCCTTATTTTCTTCCGCAAGTTCAAAAACGATAGGAAAGAGCGAGACGCCGCTCGTCGGCCGGCCGGCGAGAGAGCGGAAACAAAAAAACATAAACATTACAAAGAGTGATAGTTTCGCACGTTACGCAAATTCAAGTGACTTCTTTGGCGCGCGATGTCTTTTCGTTAAAATAACATTCAACACACTGAAACGGTGAGAATGAGAACCATAGCAGCAATGTATGGTGGTGATAATGTGACACTAGCGCGTGTAAAACGTTCAACAATTGGTAGGTACGGTACTAGTGTATCTCGCAGGACTATGATAGCCTCTACTCAGCGGCTCCGGAGACCACGGATCCTTTCAGCCGAATACAGCCATTGACCGGGACAGGGGTGCCTAATAGTGCCAATGTACTCGTCAGCATCTCCGTGGTCTACTCGGTCACCTGAGTTGACGCCTCTTGACTTTTTGTGTGGGACGTATCAAGTCATTAGTTTATTTTACTGAGACAACAAGTGCTAATGACCGCCTTTGAAACAGTGAAAAGTGACACTGAAGTGTTAGATATTCACGCGAACGCATATACATTAACAACAATTACATAGGTATACGGACCATCATAAAGTGCATTGAACAAGTAGGTACGTTGGTGGAAGGAAACATTGAAAACGTTCAGGAGAATGACACGCAGTAAGAGTGTTAAATAACCAGTAAGTTGCTACTTGACACTTCATTACATTTGTCGCTGGCATAGGCGCTGTCTGTGTTCAAGTTTGTTGTAATAATATCAGCTCTAACTCTAACATTAGCTGTGCAAATTATGCAATAATGGTAACCTTACTATTCTGCTAAGATATTTTTATTGACATTTTATTAGGTAGCATATTACTTACACCTACTTATTGATTATTACTCACAGTCGACAGTCGAAAGTATAAAAAGTACCTAAGGAAAGAATCGTTATTTACTAGATGTAAACAAGTCAGGCCTTTGCTCAGCAGTGGGGCAGTAGGAGCTAATACATAAAAGTCAACTGCTAAATACGATTCGTATTTCGTGTAACCGTGTAGGTATGTGCCTACGTTTGTCGGCAAATTGTCGGCTCTTTTCGGTGCTAAGCGGCGTGTGTCTTAGTGTGCGTAGGTAGGTAGGCTAAAAGTTCTAATATGCCCATACTGTTTGCTTCCGATGAGGATAACTTAAATGTTATAAACCTTACTTAATTCAATAAAAGTAAAATTATTTTGCTTGTTTTATAATTAAAACAAAATATTCTAATTGGAGTATCTGAGGATAAACGTTAATTCTGTTACATGTTGTAGATGCTCCCCTTAAACGTTCGCTTATTGATATTGTTAGATCTTATATATTAGATAATCAGACACGCATATCAGGTACCTACAGCAATTTTGTTTTCTAAAACTGTTGTGATACTTAAGTGTCCTATTTATAGGTTACATCTAGGGGCCAATGCAATGCATGCACACAACTAAATTACTAATTGTGTATTGCAAATGCCAATCTACAATCGTATATCAAATTCTCTTTAAAAGGTGATATAAACAAAAGTTTCATTTTAGTCGTCGTTTGTTTTTAAAAATGAACTTTAGACGTAAATTAAATATATGTGTATATAAAATAAAACAACGTGCAGCAAATATGCAACTTTCAGTAAACATTGGAACAGCCAGTGTATTAATCAGGCCATTGTGAACAGATAAGATTGTCAATTTAATCAATAGTGCTAAAGAAAAAACCTCATTACTATGGTTTGTGATACCTTTGTGCGCGAATGTATATGATAAATATCTAAATAATAATAAGCTAAGCTATACATTGATATAAATTACAAAAATGTAAAACTTATTTTAAAACTTTTTGATACATTACCTACCAACCTAGATTAATCAGGTTTAAACACCTACATATAATTTAACATGCGATTTATTGTCTATATGTAGTTATTATCGATAATGACATTTTTTTTTCAGTATTGACTGTATGTCAATGGCTACAAAAAAATTCTTTTACATGTTTATCTTACCATAAGTATTTTATAATTTGGAAATTATGTATTAAGTTATATTACGTTTGTTTGTAATATTTTTAGTATTCTGTAAAATACCAAGTTAAAAACATCTAAAGTGAGACTGACAATAGTTAAGGGTGATGAGATGATTGTCGGCACAATTTTTTACCATTTTAGTGTTTCCCGGGACAAATAAGAAAATTTTAAAATACTTTTTAATTTTATTACCTACTAAGTAAGGGCGCTTGTTGACAAGCCGGTTTTTTGCCGACCCTACAGACGGTCATAAACCGGGTTTATGTCCGGTAATCAGTTGGCTATGATAGACTATGAAGGTATGTTCACGAGCCGGCGCTAGCGCCGGTCCAGCTCGATGCTGCGGCCGGCGCTCGGTCACGTACAGCGTTGCCAGACGTGCGATAATTATCGTAGATCCACGATAATTTCGAGGGGCATGCGATAAAAAATAATAATTAAGTATCGCACGATAATTTGTATAATTCGTCGACTTTCCACGATATTTTTTGTCAGTTCTACGATAATTTTGTGACAAACCTGGTTTAGCATCATTCGTTCAGTCACCGGACATAAACCGGGTTTATGTCCGGTAATCAGTTGGCTATGATAGACTATGAAGGTATGTTCACGAGCCGGCGCTAGCGCCGGTCCAGCTCGATGCTGCGGCCGGCGCTCGGTCACGTACAGCGTTGCCAGACGTGCGATAATTATCGTAGATCCACGATAATTTCGAGGGGCATGCGATAAAAAATAATAATTAAGTATCGCACGATAATTTGTATAATTCGTCGACTTTCCACGATATTTTTTGTCAGTTCTACGATAATTTTGTGACAAACCTGGTTTAGCATCATTCGTTCAGTCACAGTTTGGAAATAACGAAATTTAAGGTACCACAGTCAGTCCTTTTTCTAGGCGATGAGCTTTTTTTTTTTAGCTTGTGACGTTGGATGTTACCATATTTGGAGTGTCCAGTCGTATAAATTCTGATTGATCTGATCTGATGATTCACGATAATTTTGCAGTAAATCTAGGATAGTTTTGACCTACGGATCTGGCAACACTGGTCACGTAAATGACAGTCTATGAGGGTTTGTTGACGGTACCGGACGTACGCACGACGTGTGCCGAAGAAGCCGCACTTCAGCCCGCTAGCCGTCATTTGCGAACCGGGCACAAACCGTGCTCGTCAACACGCATAGCCGGCACCGACCCGGCGCCGAAGCGGGTAGAAACCGGCTCGTCAACAAGCGCCCTAAGTGTGCAGTTTGCAGTTTTATTATAGCAGAGACAGTAAACTGTTTTATCACAATATTACAAATAACTGGCTCAGGACTCAAGAAGCGTTTGCCTTTAAAGATTCACATATTTTGATTAAATTGTATTTTATTTGTTTTAGTTGCCTATGTCTAATAAATTAACTTACCTTTAATTTATTTTAGTGGACTATTAACACAATAGAAAGCAGTATTGTTGAGTTTGTATGTAGAGAAAACTTATTAATACCTCAAATGGAATTGTATTTATTTTATGTTAAATAAAAATTTTTGTAAGTACCTAATGTATTTTATATGTTTAACAAAGTAAAGGTCTATATTTTACAAGCTCTTTTATTATAATTGGATGATCTTACTTACCTTATAAGTCATATTTAGGCACATTTAAAAACACTTGAGTGTGGCTTTAAAACACGGAATGCTGCTTTTTTAAAAACATTGATAAATTGCTGTAAGTAATGAAATTCTTTCTACTTAAATCTTATTAATACCTACTACAAGGTATAAAACTATCTTTTTGCCTAAATATAACTAGAATCAAACAAATGTTCATTAAAAAGAAATGATTGTACATAATGAACATAAATTCATTTTTTACACTAAATTAACATAGCACAATTACTTATTATTTTTACTTGATTTCATTATCATAAAAGCTTGTCGAACACAGCACAAAAGTTCAGGCACATCATTGGTTTCTTGTAGCCTCCTTTGGAGTTCCTTCTGGGAGATCAATTTTGGAGTAGTACTCGACACTGAAAAATGCAAAACAATAAAGACATTATTTTTGGTTTTTTTTTTAAAATAATGATAGTCTGAAAACGAGCAGGCGGGCCGCCTGATGGTGAGCGGTCACCGCCGCCCATGGACATCAGCAACATCAGAGGTGTTACTTTTGCGTTTGCCGACCTGAGAAAAACCTCTTTACACCCCTTTTGAAAGAGTCCATGTCGTAGTTTAATGGGAAAACCTCTGATCTCCTCCACACACTCCACAGTTTTATAGTGCGTGGAATAAAGCACTTCTGGAAGCGAACCGTTCGAGAAAACAGTAGTTCCAGGAAGTGTGCTTTGTTCCGATAGCAATCGGTGCGATGGTAGAAGGAGGAAGTGGGCACCAAATTAAAGAGTTCCTCAGAGCAATCTCCATCTCCATTATACAGGCGGTAGAACACACAGTGAGCCGATGTCACGTCGAATGGCGCATCGCTGCAAAGATTCTAGAGGGTCAAGCTGGCATTTAGGAGCTCCGGAGCAAAGATGAAAGCAATACTCCATGTGAGGTCTAACTTGGGCTTTGTATGACTGTAACAGCTGGTTAGACGTGAAGTACCGTCTCGCTTTTCTAAGAACTCCTAATTTCTTGGATGCCATCTTCACTTTGTCCCCTAGATACTTGCGGAACTGTACATTACTTGATATGTCAACACCAAGGATCCCAATGCTGCTTGAGATGTTAAGTGTAGTGCTCTGGAACTATGGTGCTACGACAAATGAATCCTTTTTGGCGGTGTACACGCAAACCTGTGTCTTGGAGTGGTTAAACTGAACAAAGTTCGAAACTTTGGACACAAGTTTCAGCCGATTCTCCTATGTGATAGTCCGAGGCACATTAGGTCTTCCGATGTACAGGGCGTCTCACGTATTGTCATCCGCATAGTAATGCATACTCTCAATGTTAGCCATATCATTGATATGCAGCAGAACAGCATGGGAGACAGAACCGAGCCCTGGGGAACGCCAGCATTTAGTGGCATGACATCAGAGCAGGAACCTTAAAAAAGCAAAAAGCACACAAAAAAGCTAGCAACTCATTTACATAGTCCTTTGGGTATTCCGTATGCTGGTAACTTTGCGAGAAGGGTGTGAGATATACCAGAAAATCACCAGTTGGCCACCCATGACGGAAGCCGTATTGGCGGTCGAAAATCAACTGGCAATCCTCGAGATATCCTAGGAGCTGCTTGTTGATGATGTGCTCCATAACCTTTGAGAGGAGAGATGTGATTGCTATCGGCCTGTAATTCGAGGGGTCGTATTGGTCTCTTATTTTAGGAATCGGGTGCAAAGAGCTAACTTCCACGAAGACAGAACACTATGGACTTGGTAAGATAATCGACATAGGTGTGCTATTACTGGTGCCAACTCGGGAACGCACATTTTCAGTACTATCGCAGGTACACCGCCAGGCTCACTCGACTTTCGGATATCAAGGGCAGAGAGTTCACATTTAATTTTGTGTAAAGCAAATCTCTGGCATAGAACTTTTATGCCGCAAGATGTTTGGTGGCATAGTTCCCTTGTCATCCAAAGTAGAGTTTGAGGAGAAGAGCCTTCCCAAAAGGTTGGCCTTTTCTTTTGCACTATGGGCTAAATCAGTTTCAGATGTACGCAGTGGAGGGAGGCTGGACTGACAAAAGTTGTTTTCAGCAGCCTTGGCGAGTGACCAGAAGGCACGTGATTCAGAGGGATACTTGGTCAAACAATCACCAATTTTGCTGATGTGGTCAACTTTAGCCTTGGTGATTGCTTGGCTTTATACTTCTTTCTGAGCATTGGGAAGTTTGGGTTTTTATACTGCCTTGCCAGGCTTTGTAGGCCGATTCTTTAGGGCATGCAGTTGTTTTACTGGTGGTAAAATTAAAATGTTAGAAATGGTTGCACTTGGCACTTCTAACTAGTCACAGAAACAAGTAAATAACATTTATTGACAATTTACTTACATTCATAGTGACCAGATTTGGTATCACGCAGCAGACGGATTGAATAATTTTCTGTATCTTTTTTAGTTTCAGTAAAAAACTGGATGTATATTGTTTGTTTCAAATTATTTCTTGTTTCTATGGTGTAATACATCTTTAAGTATTTTTTATAAAACTTCTTAGCCATCAAGAATGCTTCATGTGTCTCCTTAATTTCTTGTGACAAAAGCTTCTGGTCTGCAACCATTATACATATTAGAAATGGGATACCTATGCTGATTATAATTGGCGCATGATGAATGAAATAAATGCAAAAGAATATGCAAATGTTATAATTTCTAAATATATTTAATGAATTAGTATTAAAAATTTGTCTAAAAAATAATAGGGTAACAATATACCTACGAACTTAGGAATCAATCAGTAATGCAGTTCAAAAATATGGCACATGCAAAAATAGCAAAGGCATTTTAATTAACATTGGTGCCCTGACTATGCCACAAAACAAATGCTTCACAAAATGCAATTAGCAACAGACAATTTGTACAGAGCATGTGGAGAGACAAAGAAGTCCATGCAACAACTATTGTGCGACTCTCTTGTCAGGAAAAGAATGAATCTCCTGGGATCAACCTAACCGAAACCAGAAGATTTCAGTCTCTTCACTCCCAAAGACATTGCCAAGCTTATTGCAGTCATTTTCACTGATTACTTTCAAGTTTAGCTTTTAACCGGTAGTTTCATCCAAGCACACCTCCCCTTTTTTACCCCTTTAAAGGGTGAATTTGTAAAAATAATTACTTAGTGCTCACCTACACTATAAAAGGAAGCATAAGTAGTTCAAAATTTCAAGTTTCTAATCTAAGTAGTTTGGGCTGCGTGTTGATATTCAGCCTGTCATATGTCAGTTTTCCTTTCAATTTATATTTAACTATAAATAATAAGTATAGTGTGCAAGCAAAGCCATTGTTGGTCCCGGTTGTTGTAAGAATGTTGTTAAAACCTACCAACTCACACAGGGCCAGTGCTGTTTGATAATGGCCAAATATATTCATGTGGGAAGGCTTGCGTCCAGATATAGATTGATGATGATGAATAATTAATAGAATCTTTAATGAATATACCTTTTTTATAATTTTCATATTTAGTCTGCTGACAACTGAGTTCTTCTAATTTTATATCAATATCTTGCCGCAACTGCTGATTCTTCTCTATAAGTAGTTGCAACTCATCGTCGCTGTTAAGGTTAATCGTACCGTTGAACACATATCTGTGTATTTTAAAACCATCCTCAAGTATCTTGAAGACAGTATCTTGGATATTAATCATTTTTTGTTGGAAGTTGGAGTAGCATTCATTTTCAATTTCTTTAATGTTGATGGTGAAGTCCCAGTTATCATCTATTACACTCATGTTAATATGCTTTATATTATATAACTATGTTCCACTTAAAACATGCAAATTCAAACACGAATAAAAAATATTCCGCAATATTGAATACCTACAAACAAAACAAAAGATCAATTTGAATTTTTAAAATTCAACCGACACCGACGGACGACAATCCGTCATCGTCATGTTGACAGCTAAGTAAAGTTTTTTTTTTTAGATTATTTTCTTTAATTTTATGTTTAAAAGCAATGGAATATAGCTCGCACAGACAAGTTTTCGGTTTCGGCTGTGTAATGGCAGTCAAGTGGTGCGTAGACTGATTCTCTATCTACGCCTCCAGGAGCGCGTCCATTGGATCGGAATGGTGCGTGTACCGTTACTTCACCGTACGGCTCTGCGGAATGCTCCGTACGGAGCGTCCATCGTCGGCATTACGGAAATTAAGATAGGGTGTGTCCACTGCATTCAGATTTCGCGTCAGCATTTTCATCAGTGTTGTCACCTTGGACCGATTTTGTCACTAGATCTGGGGCCCAAGTCTGCTAATTTACAAATGGCATAATTGAATTACAATACGATCCAATGGGCGATTTTCCGAGATCAAAAAAAAAAAACGAAATTGGTTCGTAAATGACTTCATAGATGGCGCTTAGCATAGATTAGTATGGCGCATGGTAAAAGGCGGGTTCATGAAGAGCACGTGTATGGCTGCGTAATATTTATTCTATTCCAAAATAGAAATAGGTTCTGGATGTCCTGAATATAAATAGGTAAGGACTTACTATTTTTTTATTCTTTTGGTAGACAAGTAAAAGTGTAGAATTTATTACAGCCCTTAGGTAGGCACGGCTGGTGCCCGGCTTTTATAAAACGACATCTATCGGGTGTTTTTGAACTAATTTTTACTTTTTAATTTGGGCTGTCAGAAAATCGCCCATTGCGATTCAATTATGCCATTTGTAAATTAGCAGACTTGGGCCCCAGTTTGTTTTCAGGACGGTTGGTGATATTTTTTGATCATTTAGCGTTTTTTCTGTGAATTATAGCAATTTTTTTACTATGCATTCTAGTTACATTTTTGGTTGACTTTTTGGCGGTAAAAGGAAGAGGAATGTTCGATCTTATTTAAAAAAAATCGAATATTAGTGTAATTTAATGGTGAACGTGCATGAGTGTTGGTTGGCAAATTAGAATATGCAACATCACTTTTCAAGTTCTCAAGAAGTCAGTGTGAGGTAATTCGCACAAGTCGAGTTATTTAGTCGTAGTAGAGGAACAGTGCTTTACTGGTGTCCTTCTTTACAACAACAACAACTAACAGATTGAAGACTGCTCATATCCAACAGACTAAAGCAGCGATGGGTTTTCTAGCTGTCACGGTGATAATATGTGCAATTGTTTGGTATTATGTACACTCGGCGTCCGATAAACCTACCCTAAACTGTCAAATTTCTCCAATGAATATTGATAAACTATAAAGTTCTCGACAAGAACTAAACAATAAAGTTCAAAATTGATTGTAGAAATTTGACAGTTTTGGGTATGTTGATCTGACGCCGTGTGTACTTACAATGTGTGTTTATTAAGGGGTTTTTTTCAGTGACGGAAAGTGCTAACCTGAATTAATTATTATATCTTATTTGGTTACATTTTTGTGGAATAAATAGATATAAAGCAATGGCAGTCGTACTGTTTTATATTTTTACAAGTAGAGCCGACAGAAATACATCATAATAACTCGATTTTGTGAAAGTATAAACCTTAATAACTGTCGTTATAATTTTGAAAACATTGACCACGTTATATTGCAAAATTATTCACTAATGTAAAATCTTTTTAACAAGCATTGCTGCTGATAAAGACTGTGACCACCATCATCAAAATCAAGTTAATGCTATACACCATACACCACACTAAGTTTGATTATTTGCGTTAACGCTCAAAAAACTCGAAGGTAACCAAACGTTGAAAAACTTGTTCCTGTTTCCACCCGCGGTATTAAGTCGTTGTTTTTTCAACGTTTCGTTGTTTTCTAAAACGCGATCTATTTTTTTAAGATATCCTGGCCCTTTCGCTGTGGATGAGGTCATTAGCAAACATTAAGTATTTTTAACGATGACGTCAACCGCATCTGACCCAGTGGACGTAGTCCCATATAACTGTCAGAGAATGAAGAGATCTGTAAAATCAGCGCTTTCTATGTCACAGGATTTTACCTCAGATTAATATTCTTTAGCTAATATTCAACACATTCAATTCAATAGATTTTACCTTTAAAAAAGGCGAAACGCCTTAAATTGTGCATGTCATAGGGGGTTTTTTGACAACGATGTAGGGAAATTGGGGTGAAATCAAAATATTAAAAGAATTTGATTTTTGATTTGAGATTGAAAGTACTGAAGTACTTACTAATTTTACTTTTATTGGCAGTCTTTGGAATGCTCAACCCCCCTAGACAATAGGCAAACGCTCACCCCCTGTCTATTCGTAATTCATCATACAATGCAATGAGTGCGTGCGTGGCTGTATTTTTCACTAGGTAGCAACTATTTCAGTTTACGACGAATTACGAATAGACAGAGGGTGCGTTTGCCATTTGCAATATGTTTCCAATGTAAAATTATGCGCATAGCACTTAGAGCACACAGACAGTTAGAGCATTATTTAATGCTCTAAGGCCCAACATCAAGGATTTTTTTAATAAGCAATTATTGTGCCGGCTCCACACGCTTGGCAAACCTGGACAAGCCGTCACAAATTCAAACGTGTGGATAGAGCGTTTGGCTTGGTTTGCAAGCGCATGTAGCCGATCCGTCGAACAAATCACAAATCCAAACGATTGTAGAGGTTTGGTGTTTGCGGCAATTGCCAAGCGTGCGGACGCGGAATTTAATTTTAGGGTTATTTTTCGTTAGGGTAATTACACAAAATCGTGGAAACACTGGTCTGTCACTGTCAGTGTCAGTGTCATTTACAACTTATGATGATGTGACAGACATGACATTTGATTGCTTTTGCTATTACGAATAAAGTTTAAGAAGTTTTAATATTATTATGAATTTTCAGTTAAATGGAGGCATAATTTGTAGAAATCACTTCACCAAAATATATATAATAACTTGGCAATGTCATTTATCAGGTGACCGAACTTCAGAACTGCGGTTTTTAAGGACTGACGTGTAATGTTTCCAACAGCGGACACTGAATATATTGCACAGGTCACGTCACTGAATAGAAAACCAGGTGTTACTAGCGATGTGCGACACTCGCCCGAAAACATACAAGTCGTTAAACAGCAAAATAACAGGGAGTTAACACTCAACATGTTAGTCAAAGAAATGGTATTTTGCATAGCCTTAGCCCTGACTACCTATGGAGCCCTCCATAATTCGTAAGTATTTACATATTGGGGATTGTGTGATAGCTATAAGTTGTGGGCATTGTGCCTGTTAACTTACCATTGTTTGTTTTTATTTTCTTTATCTCCCTGGTTCTAAATTCCAAAGGGGACCCCCGAATTTGAGGGGGAGGGGGTAGGGGTAGGGGAGGTATACCCCTCCCCCTTCCCCAAAGCGCCAAACTCGGAAACGCATTTTTTTTAATCGAATTTTCAATTTTTCAAATTGCTACTAACCTATCACGTGACCTACAGGGGTAGGGCAGCTAGTATTTCTGTTATCTAAAAATCCCCCTTTAGGTAGGGAAAGGGGAGAGAGTATGTATAAAAACGTTGCTCATACAAAAACGTCGTTTCTGGCGCTTCGCCGGCTGCTGCCGCGGCACGCTCGCTTCGCTCGCTCGGCTCGCGCGTCTTTGGTCAACATGCTAACCTAACCTAACCTAATTATTAACTCTGCACTTATTTCATGGCGGGGGGCTTCGCCCCCCGAGCCCCTTACGGGGGGGCTGCGCCCCCCCCGTCCCCCTGCTTCGGTTCTGTTACTATTGTACTATATATACGCGCGCGTTTTTAAGTTGGAAAGTTGGCAAAAGAGCTGTCACTTCACTATACAAACTAATGTTAACCTACAAATTAATTATTTTCAATAATTTATTGTGAGAGTCCTATTTAATTCCGAGCGATAAAAATTCGTGTACTTGATCCTAACTAGGAGTTATTTAAGCAAAAAAAAAATCACCTCAAAATTCGATGGCTCCCTTTGGAATACTGAGCCCTCTTATTTATTAACTTGTTTTCAGGCCCACCAAAATATCAAAGCACCCACAGGCGGTGCGATTTTTCAATGCAGAATCAGCAGTAACAGACTGGTACAGGGGTCAGCTTGGCCATGCTCTTGCAGTCATCAATAGTGTGGATGTGTCATTTGTTATGTACTATGCGCCTTGGGATGCAGAGTCACAGCATGTCCGTGGGGAGTTTGAGAAAGCTGCTTCAGTACTGAGCGACAGGGTATGAATGAATTGATTTTTATAAAATATAAAATGTATACCTAAGCTGCACTTTGATTATGTTCTAGATACCACATTACATCTATGTCTGAATGACGGTTTTAACCCCAGGAGGACGGCATGGCATTAATACATGCCATACAGTCATACAAATAAATACCTACCTGTCCCTCGGAGGTCGAGGAACAATTATTATTGACAAAAATGATGTGCATGTATTCTATATTTTGTACTAATAGTATGTTAATTAAGCCATACCGGTATTTTTAATTGAGTTGAGTATTTAAGATAGGGCAGCATAAAATGCTTTAATTTCTGGCCGTATTGCCACACACAAACTTTAAAATAAATACAAATATTCCATATAATTTTTTAAAGTTATGTATCTCCTATTGTATTTTAAGTAGGTGGTAAGTAGGCTTTGTTATAAATTCCATCTTTATTTCATACTAATTTTTACTCAGTAAAATCAAGTAAAATCTAATAGGAATCTAAGGGATTAGAATTGTCTATATAAATGTTGTTAATCACTGACTGTTTGTAATTGTCTTAATTAGGTTGTTACAAAAGCCAACAGAACAGTACTGTACTAAATATAATCATTATTTATCTATCACAGGTACATTTTTCAGCAATAAATTGTTGGAATCCAGGCAGTGAATGCAGACTGCAACATAACAAAATACCGTCATGGCCTATTTTAATGGCATACACTGTCACGTCAAGAGGTGTACTTTATAAAGGTATTTATTTAATGTAGTAATTAAAAATTATTTAAAATGTAATTAAATACTTTTGTGATTAATAATGATTTATAGTTTGTGCTAATGGCTATGTATTTGTCTATGTTGTTATATTATTATTTGTTATTTTTTCAGGACCCAGAGACGCTCACAGTATGGTCAAGTTCCTTAAATTAATAATGCACCCTTTTGAGAGGGTGTCCTCTACAGAAGATTTAGTTGATTTACTTTCAATTTGTGATGTAAGTATATAATTGATTTAAAGTGTTTTATAGAATACATTAATTTATTTATTATATTGGAGATTTTTTATCAGTTGACAGTACTTGCTAAAGGCTGGATAATTTGTCCGTGACAGTCCCATGCGGGCGACGGGGGACGGGTGACATCTGCACACAACTGACGTTACTACTACGCGACCCTGCCGACCACGTTTAGGGTTACCATTTAGGAATTTGAAAAGTCCTGACAAAAAGTCCGATGCTTCAATAAAAGTCCGGACTTGTGAGTCACAAAATGGAGACATGACTCACTTTTTATATTTTGTTATTAGATAAATGAAAAGTTTCTAGGAATTTGAAGAAGCCTAACATGTCGATACAAGTCCGGATTTTTTAGTCACAAAATGGAAACATTACTCACTTTTTATATTTTGTTTTTAGATAAATGAGCAATTAATAAAGATTAAAGACTTATTGATATTACATAATATGTAGTTTTGTTACCCATATTCCAAAATCCAGACAAATTAAAGAGCCGGTCAAAGTTTGAGTTTGATTTTAACTTTTGAAATTTTTACTATGTTTTTTTTTATTATTATTATTTATTAATGTAAATCCTTTAAATTTTTAATATCTGAAATTTGAGTATTTGTTTTTACTTACGTAGGATAAGAATTCAATGTTACTAACACTAATGGGCTATGCCCTGTCTGTCTGTCTGGACTAGAGTCTAAAATCCGGACATGTCCGGACTAATCCGAACGGCTGATAACCCTACCCGCGCTCATCTTTCTCGCCTCCGCAAACTTTTGTTTCCCTTCCCGCAGACTTGTCACATATTAATTTGCCAACCTATATTAGTATTATCAAATGAAAAGCTAGAAAGAACATTTATGTTATGACTGTAGATTATTAAAACGTAAATTACATAAACATTTATGAATTTACTGTCTTGAATACAAACAGTTTCGTTTACTTTTAACTTTTTATCTGATAATAGTTTTCATAATTGCAGGCTGTAGCAGTTGGTTACACACCACTTACAGAGACATCGAGATTCTACAACATTTGGTATTACACTGCGCTAAAGTCTCGGGAGTTTGATACTATTGGCGAAATATGTTTTGCAACAGTAACCTCTATAGATTTGGCTGCCGAGTTGGGAGTCGAAAATGTGCCTAATGCACGTCTGATGCTGTGGAATGATACAAAGGTATTTGAAGTCGTATTATGTATTAGTAAATTAAAAAAAAATAATTGTGAAATCAGCAATAAAAGCTTAATAATAATAAAAAAAATGGTAAAGTGTCATAAATTTGAGTAAACTAATTATATATTTACGTTAAAGCTTACCTAATTTAAGTGTATTCAAATTATACTTGAAACAGGTTGGTTGACTGGTAGAGAATGCCTTGTTGCGTTAAGTCCGCCTTTTGCTGTTTTTATGTGCAATAAAGATTAAATAAATAAATATATTCACGATATCTTCAGACCTTCACAGACGGCAGCTATAATGTAAAGATGTATATTATAGCACAATACATTTCACTACATCTTTCCATAGAAATCGACTGGTGACCACACACACATGTATATTATAGCTTTCTGGTTAAATCGAGATGTAATTTTTACATTATAGCTGCCGTCTGTGAAGGCCTTTAATTGGAGGGGTGCGTGACTCGGTTTGTACGTCGTACGTCGTCGTTCGTTTCAACACATTTCTGAGTAAACTTAATTATACAGTACAAATTATACCTATAGAATAAAGGTAATTAAATATTAAAATATTTGTCAAAAGTAACACCAAAATTACGGCTATTTTACAGGTAAAAAAAAGATGTATGTTTACTTACCATCATTTGTCTTACACAGGTGTTCAATATACCTATTGAAATATCTCAATAGGTATACATTTAATAATATCATTATGACGTCATGCTATAAACTATAAAAGGCAAAGCATAAAATCTTACTAATAAGCATTCATAAAAGGAAATAATTAAAGCTTGCAAATGAATGTAGAAGGAATGCAAGGTAGGTAGAAGGAATAAAAGCAGGATCTTGCTAAAAATGGCAACACTGTGGACTGTGGCAAACCAAGTGGAAGCTCGTTTACAACAAGTTGTAAACGAGCCTCCCGCCAAGGTGACCTGGTGGGGAAGGCTTGGAAAACATCTTATCTTATCTTATCTTATCTTTGGAAATAATAGCCGTGAATGAATAATGTAGGTACTATCGCGGACTCCGTCGCTTTACCAGTATAAAGGTCAAAATCCTTTAGGATGGGTGACCAAATGAACCTGGACTTTGTATGGTGCAGTATTTTAAACCAACCCCCATGGACCAGTGTGGTTATATAATAGCCTATATTCCTTCTATATGCCATTTGCTCATGTGAGATGGCCTGAACTCTGCAGTGGGATGCTTAAAGGTTGATGATTTGATCACAATAAATGTTAAGATATCATTTAAGAGGGTTTACGCATTTCGGTTTTCCATACAAACTTCCAAGTCAATTTTTTTAAAAACCAATAAGCCAATTTTAATAAAACTTTGCATGCTAAAGTAAAACATAGGGATCTAAATAGTTTGTTGAAAACATTTTTAACAAACGTTTATTTAGCTGAGTTATTGCAATTTAAAGTCCTCCATAGAAAGTTTAAAATCGCAATAACTCAGTCAAATAAACATTGTTTAAAAATGTTTAAACATTGTTGAAAAGGGAAACCGAAATGCTTAAACCCTCTTGAATCAAATTTTAGTTATCAGTTTCACTATACAACATAATCATAATCTAAACAGTTTATAAAAAAACCTCACTTCCTCAGGAATACATAACTGATGATTATATGCGGACTTGGAATGAATCTTCTCTCCTGCAATGGGTTTTAGAGAACTTCTCTCAACCTGTTGCCAGAATTATACCAATGTGGAAGAAAGCGTTTAGCTTTGAAAGATATGCAGACGGGAATCCTATTTTGATATTATTCACCCCTCTTAACCCATTGTATGAACAGCTGCCTGCATATGCTTTGGTAAGTCATTTCTTCAACTAATGACAAGACATGAAAAATATGATAGATTCAAGAAGAATGTAAGGTCAATGTGGGGAAGTCCGGCATACTTTTCTAAAATTTAAGTTTAACAGAATTTATTGAATCGAGATACGCTATATAAAGTAACTTGTGTCGTCGGAAATTATAGGTAATATATTTATTTACTTATATTGGTCTAAAAATCACATGAATTGCAATAATCTTTAGATTTATATGATATTTTTTAAAACTCGGCGTGTAGACGGACTTCCCGTGCAGTTTAAGGTAAGTCCGTCTAGTAGCAATATAACCAAAACTTGTGACGCAATATGTTTGAAAACAGTTTGTAGCAGTGATGTACAACTGGCGTTGAAATGTGTGTTTTATGAATTCGTCCACAAGGTTTAAATTTCAATGATAATTTACTTTATTTTATTTTAAGGCAAGTCTAAATATCTTTGGTGACAGTGGTTGCAAACATTTTTAATAAAATAGCAACGAATTTCCTTTTTTGTAAAAAAAATACTAAGTAAAAACATAAATCATTATTTCTTATTAAACATTATAAGTAGTGCTGCAAAATGAACAAATACCTTCCCTCATTATCATTTAAGGGGTCAGAAATTTTTTAACTATATTTTTTGCACACCTGTCAACTTTCTTTGGTTTTTTAATAAAAATCAACATTTGTATTTTCTTTGTTTAAGTATTTGTCCCTTGTACGCCGCCGTTTTGAGCTAAAAAACAAAGAAATTTGACAGGTATACCAAAAGATTCCAACCCGTATTAGACATTAGCAGGTTGCAGGACTTAGAAAAATTTCGAGCAAAAATTTACTTTTTTTTCACAAACCGCCGAAAAACACTGCCATCAAAAAGAGATAGAAAAAGTTTTAAAAAATTGTAAAAAAAAAACTCTTAAATTTTCTTTTGTTGAGTATAATTATGGAGCCGACACTTTAAAAAATTTGTATGACTTCGAAACATTTATGTATGACTGCCCTACTCATGCAGGTAATTTAAGACAATCGCGAAGCGCAGCGTAGCGATTGTTTTAAATTACCGCATTAGACAACAGAAATACAAAAATTATAATGATTTTTTGAAATTTTTTTTTTCCTAAAAAAAATACTTTTTTTTATATTTTTCTAAAGTTTAAGCGAGCACTACACATTGAAATAAAACACTTTTTTACGGATTAACTCGCTGTGTCCACCTGTCTCCCTGTGACCACGGACCCTGTAAAGGGTTCGAAACGTCAGGATAATATAAAAACTTTTTTTTTTTAATTTTTCCATCTCTTCCCGAAAGCAATATCTCTCGTCAGATTGTAAAAAAAAATTAGAGTATTTTTTATGCACCCCCTTTGCGACACCCGGACCGAATTGTCTAAAATTGCCTGTTTTAAAGAGATAAAGAGATACCTTAGATAGATAAATAGATTAGGTAAATACTTAAGTAGGTACATAATATATTAATTAATAAGGAAAAATAATAAATGACAAAATTCAGAAATGTGTAAAACCTGAGAAAAGCTTTCTTAGCAACTCGTTTCAAGATCTGCTTAAGACAATCAAAATTTTCTATCCTAGTCTTAACAGTAATGATAATCCCGCCACTGAGCATTCCTCACCTGCTAATTGTCTTGTAGCCAGACAGACAATACAGCTTGAATATAAATAGGTACCTAATGATAGTTTTTATTGGGCGACTACTTTTAAGTAGTAGCTAGCAAATACAAAGAATCGTATAGTAAGATAAAATACGTGCAGCTGAAAAGGTTGACAATATCTGCAATCGAGGCAAGACCGGCATATGACAGACTTTCCTTATGCATGTAGACGGACTTCCCAACTATTACATTTTGAGTTTAGACATTTGTTGCAGGTAATAATTACGAAACTCAAGGGATATTAATGAATTCATCACCAGAATTAAGTATGTGGATCTCTAAATGACTTACGTAATCAAGGAAACTCCAAAAATTCCTTTGATTTTCTACTTTTTTTTTAGTTTTTTGAAGAGACGTTACACTCCAACTTCAAGTACACAACGCGAAAAAAAATGGTCTACCGATTTCTTTCGACCTAATGATGTTAGCGACATCTATGATTCTCAGTTCGAACTAGCTCCGTAATACTGATTAACCGACCGAGGCATAAGAACCTAGCCGTTCAAATATGCAAGTTATTGCCGCTAGACGGGCTTACCTCCTAGACGGACTTCCCCACATTGACCTTACAGTTTCTTTAATGTTATCTGTGATGCCTTTCATAATAAGTCAAGGCTAGGTCTTTGTCAAGATTAAATGCCTGTTTGTTTCGCATCATACAGCTTGTTTCTATGTGAGAGTAATGAGCAAAACGAATAAAACGAAACGATTAAACGATTAAACGAATATAAGCAGAGCTCACAGTTATAGCATGAACAACTTCATAGAAAAAGAGGGTAGAGGGAAAAATGTTCTACCTCAATTCAGGGTGGTAAATTTCTGTCCAGAATATGACTGAATGATTTGCCATTCAGTATAATACCTATTTCTGCCGCCAGCAGCATTGTTCTGTATTGCTATGTTGTTTGGGGTATTAGATCCATTTAAGTTATGAGGAACATAGACCTAAGAACTAAAGTATCTGAGTCGGCAACTTTCGCAAGCGACTTGGGCTGCAGTGGCCGTTTTCCATCAAGCGGGCCTTATGTTTGTTTTCGAGAGCCTAGTGTGAGTTTTAATTATAATTCGATCACGTAAACGAAAACTAGATTTTGTATGAAAAGTATAACTAGGGTAGGTTGCATAAATGAAACAATCAATTATTATCAACACAAGCAGTTCCTTTATTTCTGACTTGGTGGCTGTCTCTGCGGGAGGTCGCGCACCACAGATTAAATACCGTGCTTGCCACAGATAAGGTAAACTTATACTGTGCTTTCTAATACGAGTATATGGCAGTATGACGTTGAAACAGCACCAATTATTAATGCATACAAAATTGCAACCACATTATTGAAAATACACAGTGATGTGTTGTAAATTTGCCATCCGAATTTTCGTAACGTAATAAAATGGTACATTGTAATTCTTGTTACTAAATGGAAAAAATGAAATCTTTATGAGTTTGTTGCCAATTCTTCTCAGTTGAAAGCTCTCCCGAATTCCGAACTTGAAGATTCAATACCTAGTTTACATTTAACAAAACTTTTTAACGTTAATAAGTGCCTGCAAAGGCTTACATTGTATAAACTATTTAACGTAAATTTTTACTTTGACTTTGCAGTTGCGTGAAGTTGCGATGGAATATTACAACTGTAATAACAATGAAACAAGCCTGTGGATTTCCGAGCTAATAAAGTTGCAACAAGTACAAAGACTACTGTATCAACAGAAGGACTACAAAAAATATTGTCAAGAATATAAGTTTAGGAAACCTGTTCACAAACCCAGTAGAGATTATATTAAGAAAGAAGTTGTGTCACACAACAACAAATACCCTTGGAACAACATAACTCAGAAGAATCAAAAGACTGGCGCATTCAAATTTCTGTTAAAACGAGGCTTAGCGATATCGAATTCAATTAAACATTTAGATGATGAATCCGAGATGATGTCTACTTTAGCGTTGCTCCATCAGTGTGACACTACGGTGATGCCAGCAGAGAAAGAGTTCTATGATTTATGTGAAAAATGTGAGAAACATGAAGACTTGGCCTCTGGAGAGAGAGAGAGTAAAGATATAAGGTAGGAGATACGTCAAATTGAATGTTTGTTGATAAAATAACTCATCCCAACCATTACTTAGCTAGCAGAAAAGTTACTAACTATAGACAAATTATTTCAGTTTCGAAACGTCAATGCTACCATTTGAAGATGACCCATTAGCACCCGAGGGTCTTGTGCAAGATAGCGTAGAGCATTTCTGTAAAATGTTCAAGTTTGCCAATGAGATAGGGCCGCCAGTTGTGCCTGCTAAGATTAGGGACACCGGCGACAAAAGGAATATCACGCACATCGACGGACTGGCGTGCGAAAAGAACTTTAGCTTACACATCCTAGCTGTCGACAGTGTGCGAAACCATCATTTTGCGGAGTTCCTCGGCATCGACGTCACGAAAAAGAAAGATATGACTGCAGCTGTTATTTTGGACAGTAAGGTAAGGAACTATGTCGTAGCGGTTTGCGTGACGCGTTGCGATCTTGCAATGCCAGATCATTTGATGGGTTATTACAATATCTCGAGCTGCTCTTAAGCCTTCTTGTTGTGCCATCTCCTATCAGAGGTTAGCTTTAAATATCCCTTTACAAGCTTTAAAGTCACTACGCCTCGTCTTAGTAGTTGTTTACAAAGAAACATCAAGTTAGTGCCTCAAGAATACGAGAATAGACAGCTTGGTACAGTGTTAAACCGACAAATCTGTTTACTATTTATATGATAAGTGTGGTATCCCTGGATGCATGAATGTACGCGACATATATCTGGCTCTCGTTCTTGCTCTCTCTCGTACCACCATTAAAAACGTGTACATGTACTCCGCAAATAAAACAGTTAACAGTTTTAAAAACCAACAGCTGGAAATATTATTACCCTAATCTTTATATCAGTATTATAGTCTGACCGCTACCGCTGTACCGCGCCTTGGGAATGCGAGCGGCGAGGCGGGGGGGCGAAACAGTTGCTCCATTTTGTCATTCTGCCGTCATCGCTCACGGCGACAACTAGTGTGTCAGACGCACATGAGATAAAATATCTAAAAATGGGTCGTGCATTATCTCGAGATATCAAGACTGTCATTTTCAAAGTGGCCGAATATTTTAAGAAAAAAAAGCAAACAAAGAAATTTTATATTTCCAAGAGTTAAAGATTTATTTCATTTATATTGGTTCTTTAATTTGTACTTATCTAAAAACCATATTGGACAAAAGCGGATTGGATGTAATTATACTCGTAAATATAAAGCTTCAATAAACTGTGCTTCGATATCTTAAGATCTGTCTGACACTACGAATCTCATGTGAGTTCATGCTCTTTACTTCCTACGCCCCTCCTCCCCGCGCATACCTAGGGCGCGGTACAGCGGTTGCGGTCAGGCTATAGTTAAAACTCGAACATAACAAATTGAGCGTTATCTTCGAGTTTCAACTCTATGATTATTTGAGCGTATTAACGCAAAAAATCAAATGCCACGAGTAGAAATTAATTAATTTGAGATTTTATGCAATTCCAGTTGGAAACTCAGCACGTGCTATCGGAGGAGTACACCGCCAAATCGGTGCGCGACTTCATTAACAACTTCACGCGCAAGGGCCTGAAGCGGTCGCTGCGCTCGCACGTGGGCGACGCGGCGCACACGCACTACTTCGGCTCGGACGCGGCGCGCGGCGGCGGCAGCCACGTGCACGTCACCGACCTCACTACGAGCACTTTTAGGAGGCTCGTGCGCACGCCCGGCAATGTGAGTCATCACAATGACCTTTTATAAATAGACTAGTTATACGTGAATGAATTGCATTTTAAAATGGCGAAATTGTTTCTATGAAAATCATATCATTAGCCTATTGTTAAAAAGAGATAGACAATACTTTGACTTTTGGTAGTTGACCAATGAGCTCATAGAATTTATGCGCTATCTCGGCCGCCATTATTTTTCTCTTTCACTCTTACAGAAAACATAGTATGCGCTCCTCACTCATGCATATCGGATTGGCAACATCGCAAATGTCATCACTCAATGAAAATTTGTATTTTAAATTTATATTTACAATACTTACGAATGAAATAAGACCTTTTTATTGTCTCATAAGGTTGCAGTATAATTTTTACAATTTCTGGATAATTACATAAGAATGCATTTTAACCAATTATCAAATCAAAAACTTATAAAGGTAACGATCGTGTAAGTCGTGTTGACGTGACACTGACTGACGTGTGACTGAGTGAAACTCGGGCAATTACCTGAGTTTGTTCTAGTCATTACGGAGGGCAGACAACGTATCTACACATATAATATCATTGAGTCATCATCATCATTTTCTTGCCCTTAACCCTAAATTCCTTCGATCGACAATACCAACTAGGTAATGCGTCACGTACAAAATCAAAGCAAAATTCTATCCACGTGAATAAATACTTTTCCAAAGCAATAAATTAGTCCTGTCACTTAAAAAAGAAAAGTCGTCAATAACATTTAGTGGTGAAATCAACCTTAAGGGGCAACAAGTAAAGCACTTTTTCCTGCCTTGCCAGAAAATAAGAGCGCACTTGAGAAGTGCGCTCTTATTTACCGAGACACATTTTTAGCGCCGATCTGACATCTAGTTGTATTGTTGATCGACAATGATTTTTTGTGAGTTCTTGGATTAACAGTTCGACCGAGGAGCAAAAGTGTCCTTTTAAAGATTTCGAGGTGCTCTCTGTCATTTACTTGGCGCTTTTGCGCGGGTTACTAACAACTAGTGTAAGTGATTTTTAAATATGGGAGAAAATGTTCGAGACACATCCTTTTACTCGCATAACGATCTACATACGGTCACTACGCTCGCACGTGGGCTATGCGGCGCATATGCACTACTGCGGCTCGGACGCGGCGCGCGAGACACGTGCACGTCACCGATCTCACTACGAGCACTTTTAGGAGGCTCGTGCGCACGCCCGGCAATGTGAGTCTATATTCTTCTAAGGGCGTTTTGGTGACGTCTTAGATATGTTCGAACCACGGAGCAAAAACAAAGAGGAGGTGTTGTAACAACTTTTTTCATATAATATTAGTGTCTCAGCTGCGCGGGTTGCGGGGGGAGTCCAGATAGGAGAAAACCATCTAGTGGCCAGTAGCCAAAGCAAGTACCTACCTAATTTACGAGATTAGCAGAGTTGTCATAAAAGTTCTGCCATATTTCACTAGATGTCGTGTATGTCGTAACTTTATTTGATGAAGTATAAATTTAATTTAAATATTACTTACGAGTGGAAAGATATGTATATTCCGTTTAATCTCGTTTTATCCATGTAACTACTACACGAAACAACACAGCACTTCATGCTAACAAAAAGTTCGGGTCGAGAATTTTTTATAATTCTTTAAAAGACAGAATAAGCCACGAACAACCTATTTGCCAGCCAACGAGAATTGTACTGACGAAAGTGACACCTGGTCGTAAGTAGTTCAACTACGGTGTGACGTCAGGACTACATTGATAGTTGCTGGACTACATTGATTGCAACACCTCCTCTTTGTTTTTGCTCCGTGGTTCGAACGAAGAGAAAAATGTGTTTGAGGTGTCATTTTGAAGATCTTTAGATGTAGGGTGCGCATTTGCTCGGGTTACCCACCATTGTAAGTGATTTTAAAATATGGGAGAAAATGTTCGCGACACATCCTTTTACTTGCATAACGATCTACATACGGTCAGTACGCTACGGTTTTTTTTGTGAGCTCTTAGGTCTTCTTAAGTGGTAGAGCCACGCTGCATTGTAGCATAAATTGACTGAATTAATTAATTGATTGAGTAAGTGAAAGTATCGGATGCCCAAATATAGAGGTCACTATAAGATTAGTGCCTGACTAAGGGTTAAAGATCCAACTCCTTCCTCAAGGTCAACAACGCATCTGCGACTCCTCTGGGTTTGCGGTCCATGGGCGGCGGTGATTACTTTTTTTTAATATAAGCAGGAGGCAAACAAGCAGGCGGGTCACCTGATGAAGCGCGCTTCACCGAAATCCTCAACCACTGAGGAACTGGCTATCTTATCTCTATACTGTCGGAACACAACAATACTCTAAACATCGTTGTTATGGCGACAGACTTAGATAAGATGGTGGTAGCTAGCCAGGCGGACTTAACAGCCCTACCACCAACCAAACCGAGCACACAAAGATTTACCCCCCGCTGGGAATCGAACCCGTGACCTCTGGGACTGAGACCGGTGGCTTAGCCACTAGACCACAGAGGCGGTAGTCTGCTGTCCATCTCGGAAACATAACTTTTAACAACGCCGTCATTCCAGGTGAGCCTGGTAGCGGTGTGCGGCGGCGCATGCGCTTCATCGACGTCTCGCGCGCTACTAGAAGCGGCGCGGCTGCTGCACTCGTGCGGGCTGGCCGTGCTGCCGGCGCGGCTGGACGCGCTGCGGCACGACCTGCCGTGGCAGTACACCGTGCACCACTACCCCACCGTGTTCGTGTTCCCCGCCGATAGGTGAGTGACGCCGTCGCTGGCAGTTAGTACACGTTTAAGATTTTTTATTTCGATCGATATTATTTCGATTTCATATCGTGTTTATTTATTAATTTGAATTACATCGAAATTAAACATCTTTTACGGATGAACTCGCGTTTAACTACAAGTCCTGACGTTACGAACCCTTTACAGGGTCCTTGGTGACAGGGAGACTGAAGTGTTGGATGTCTCATAGTTATAAGTTACTTTCATACCGTCAATTATTTTTACCTAGTGCGATCAGGTTTATGCAAAAAAAGCTTACAATAATTTTAGGTCTTGCAGTGTGGTGCTGTTGAGGTTGGAATTGATCTCTGGGATTTGAATCGTATTGCATTCACGGCAGGGTACTAGAGGCGGATAGCTACGCGTACCCGGGCGGCGCGCGCGTGACGGCGGGCGGGCTGGTGGCGCTGGCGCTGCGCTCATTGGGCCCGCCGCTGCATCTGCGCGCGCGGCTAGCACTCTGCGCACACACTAAGGTAACGCGTGACGTCACTGTAACACGCGTGACGGCGGGGGCGCTGGCGCTGCGCTCATTGGGCCCGCCGCTGCATCTGCGCGCGCGGCTAGCACTCTGCGCACACACTAAGGTAACGCGTGACGTCACTGTAACACGCGTGACGGCGGGGGCGCTGGCGCTGCGCTCATTGGGCCCGCCGCTGCATCTGCGCGCGCGGCTAGCACTCTGCGCACACACTAAGGTAACGCGTGACGTCACTGTAACACGCGTGACGGCGGGGGCGCTGGCGCTGCGCTCATTGGGCCCGCCGCTGCATCTGCGCGCGCGGCTAGCACTCTGCGCACACACTAAGGTAACGCGTGACGTCACTGTAACACGCGTGACGGCGGGGGCGCTGGCGCTGCGCTCATTGGGCCCGCCGCTGCATCTGCGCGCGCGGCTAGCACTCTGCGCACACACTAAGGTAACGCGTGACGTCACTGTAACACGCGTGACGGCGGGGGCGCTGGCGCTGCGCTCATTGGGCCCGCCGCTGCATCTGCGCGCGCGGCTAGCACTCTGCGCACACACTAAGGTAACGCGTGACGTCACTGTAACACGCGTGACGGCGGGGGCGCTGGCGCTGCGCTCATTGGGCCCGCCGCTGCATCTGCGCGCGCGGCTAGCTCTCTGCGCACACACTAAGGTAACGCGTGACGTCACTGTAACACGCGTGACGGCGGGGGCGCTGGCGCTGCGCTCATTGGGCCCGCCGCTGCATCTGCGCGCGCGGCTAGCACTCTGCGCACACACTAAGGTAACGCGTGACGTCACTGTAACACGCGTGACGGCGGGGGCGCTGGCGCTGCGCTCATTGGGCCCGCCGCTGCATCTGCGCGCGCGGCTAGCTCTCTGCGCACACACTAAGGTAACGCGTGACGTCACTGTAAGACGCGTGACGGCGGGGGCGCTGGCGCTGCGCTCATTGGGCCCGCCGCTGCATCTGCGCGCGCGGCTAGCACTCTGCGCACACACTAAGGTAACGCGTGACGTCACTGTAACACGCGTGACGGCGGGGGCGCTGGCGCTGCGCTCATTGGGCCCGCCGCTGCATCTGCGCGCGCGGCTAGCACTCTGCGCACACACTAAGGTAACGCGTGACGTCACTGTAACACGCGTGACGGCGGGGGCGCTGGCGCTGCGCTCATTGGGCCCGCCGCTGCATCTGCGCGCGCGGCTAGCACTCTGCGCACACACTAAGGTAACGCGTGACGTCACTGTAACACGCGTGACGGCGGGGGCGCTGGCGCTGCGCTCATTGGGCCCGCCGCTGCATCTGCGCGCGCGGCTAGCACTCTGCGCACACACTAAGGTAACGCGTGACGTCACTGTAACACGCGTGACGGCGGGGGCGCTGGCGCTGCGCTCATTGGGCCCGCCGCTGCATCTGCGCGCGCGGCTAGCACTCTGCGCACACACTAAGGTAACGCGTGACGTCACTGTAACACGCGTGACGGCGGGGGCGCTGGCGCTGCGCTCATTGGGCCCGCCGCTGCATCTGCGCGCGCGGCTAGCACTCTGCGCACACACTAAGGTAACGCGTGACGTCACTGTAACACGCGTGACGGCGGGGGCGCTGGCGCTGCGCTCATTGGGCCCGCCGCTGCATCTGCGCGCGCGGCTAGCACTCTGCGCACACACTAAGGTAACGCGTGACGTCACTGTAACACGCGTGACGGCGGGGGCGCTGGCGCTGCGCTCATTGGGCCCGCCGCTGCATCTGCGCGCGCGGCTAGCACTCTGCGCACACACTAAGGTAACGCGTGACGTCACTGTAACACGCGTGACGGCGGGGGCGCTGGCGCTGCGCTCATTGGGCCCGCCGCTGCATCTGCGCGCGCGGCTAGCACTCTGCGCACACACTAAGGTAACGCGTGACGTCACTGTAACACGCGTGACGGCGGGGGCGCTGGCGCTGCGCTCATTGGGCCCGCCGCTGCATCTGCGCGCGCGGCTAGCACTCTGCGCACACACTAAGGTAACGCGTGACGTCACTGTAACACGCGTGACGGCGGGGGCGCTGGCGCTGCGCTCATTGGGCCCGCCGCTGCATCTGCGCGCGCGGCTAGCACTCTGCGCACACACTAAGGTAACGCGTGACGTCACTGTAACACGCGTGACGGCGGGGGCGCTGGCGCTGCGCTCATTGGGCCCGCCGCTGCATCTGCGCGCGCGGCTAGCACTCTGCGCACACACTAAGGTAACGCGTGACGTCACTGTAACACGCGTGACGGCGGGGGCGCTGGCGCTGCGCTCATTGGGCCCGCCGCTGCATCTGCGCGCGCGGCTAGCACTCTGCGCACACACTAAGGTAACGCGTGACGTCACTGTAACACGCGTGACGGCGGGGGCGCTGGCGCTGCGCTCATTGGGCCCGCCGCTGCATCTGCGCGCGCGGCTAGCACTCTGCGCACACACTAAGGTAACGCGTGACGTCACTGTAACACGCGTGACGGCGGGGGCGCTGGCGCTGCGCTCATTGGGCCCGCCGCTGCATCTGCGCGCGCGGCTAGCACTCTGCGCACACACTAAGGTAACGCGTGACGTCACTGTAACACGCGTGACGGCGGGGGCGCTGGCGCTGCGCTCATTGGGCCCGCCGCTGCATCTGCGCGCGCGGCTAGCACTCTGCGCACACACTAAGGTAACGCGTGACGTCACTGTAACACGCGTGACGGCGGGGGCGCTGGCGCTGCGCTCATTGGGCCCGCCGCTGCATCTGCGCGCGCGGCTAGCACTCTGCGCACACACTAAGGTAACGCGTGACGTCACTGTAACACGCGTGACGGCGGGGGCGCTAGCGCTGCGCTCATTGGGCCCGCCGCTGCATCTGCGCGCACGGCGATAATAAGGTAACGCATGCGTGACACCGAAAAACGCGTGCGTGACATCATGGTAACACAAGTGACGTCATGGTAACACGCGTGACGTCAACGTAACACGCGTGTGACGCCGAGGTAATACACGTGTGACGTGTCAATATTGCGGCTATAATGATACAACGGTTCTACCATGGGAGGAAATTACTATGCGTCGGTTCTGCGATGCTCCCGCCTCGACGCCGCCCGATAGGGCGAGTTAATATGCAGCTTCTGGCCTGCTTTTGGTGTGTGCCACCCTTAACTCTTCGAAGGGTTGAAGATGTCAGACTACAATTGAGGTCACCAGAACCAGAGTGACCCAAACACAAAATACAATTTAGTGGATATGGGCCAAAATAGTTTAGGCGAAATTTTAAGTAAAAGTAACAAAAAAATGCATAGACGCTGTGTTTAAAATTTACACAGTTAGATATTAATTATTGATAAAATTGAGATATACTATTTAAAAAATTAGTATTTTCGTTATTCGTATTTTTTTATTCAGGTGGGCCACTATGGCATTAAGCATTTACAATGTATTTATAAACAATGTATACATAATAGACCAACAGGTATGAACTTAACATCATTTTTATTATTTTAAATGCAACTTCCCATTTTTAAACTTAATTATTACAAATTAAGCTTCTTTACAAACCTTACAGTATTTTTTAAATTAAACTGTTCATATTTTGCCTAAAACTTATACATAATAATAAAACTTCAGTCTATCTTTGGCATTACATGTCTATTTGGTAAGTTAGTCAGTCAGTTACTCAGTCGAAGAATCACTAATTGCATCATCTATTTCGTTCCCTGCATTGGAGGAGACTTTGAGTTGTTGATGAAAAGGGTGATAGATAGGTGGAACATGTGGCTTGGGCCAGTATGCTCTTTTAATTTTGTGTTAAATTCCGTTTTTAACGCCATCTATGACTTTTAACTAAAATTACCTTTGAGCCACTCTGGATTTGAACTTAGGGGTTTGAACAGGGGCATTGCCGTGGTCAACTAAAAAACCGCAAATTGTGGCTTGGGCCACTCTGGTTCTAGTGGCTGTAAACGCTACATTACACGCCTCAACAAACTGAGCTTTAGAGATTTTCCTATGATCATAAGGAGCCCTGATAGATCTTTGAATGTTTATTGAAGGCTATCTTATCTTCAACTGTTCGAAACACAACAATGCTACTAACATTGATAATATGGCGACATATTAAGATATTACGGTGGTAGCTAGCCAGGCGGACTTAAAAAAGGCCAACCATACTGAATACAAACATGTACCCACCGCTGGAAAGTGAACCCTGGGCCTGTAGGTTTAAGACCGGAGGTCTGGTCACTAGATCAGAGGCGGTAAAGTAGTTTTCTTTGTGAGAGACTGGGGTTTGCTCTAGGATAAGACCCGCTTAGCTCTGCTTCACCTGAAATCTCGCCGCAAGACGTCCACTTTTGGACAAAGGCCTCCCCCAAGGATCTCCACCACGTCTTCGTCTGTCTTTTGCTGCATAAAATGCTTTGTTAAATTTCGTATAATTTTGTTTACAGATCTCCATAGAGAAAAAGACATGCCTGAACGATATAAAAGAGCATATCACGACGGTTATAGGTAGAAACCTAAAGTACTGGCGGCGCACCGAGCATAGGCAGCTCAAAGACGCCTTCCTCAAACGCCTACAGCATTTGAATAAAGTGTCGCTGGACTTAAGCGTACTCCACATAACAGATCTCAATGAAGGCAGCGACGCACTGAGAGGTTTATTGAGTTCTATAGGTGTCCTAGCCAAGAGCTGGGACGCCGACATATCTATATTAAGAAAAAATGCCACATCGCCCTCGAACGGACCCACAAGTTGATAATGGAATCGTGCAATTTGTAAATAGTGTACATTGCTCATTTTTATAAAAGTACGTCTACGTTATTTATTTTTGTAACATAGTGTTATTAAAATGTTGACAAAAAAAAATACAGTTTTTATTTTATTCTCGACTTATGGTCATTCCTTTTTTTTATCAGTACAAACAAATCTTATCTGACAACATTGTTCTTATTGTCCAAGTAGTACTTTTAAGTTTAACTTTTAAGAAACACGCCTGCACGATCCAAATGTGACAAATTTCTTCAATTGATATTGATCCATATAACCTAGCGACAAAGTTCAAAATGTATTGAAGAAATTTGACATTTTGTAGTAGGTTGAGTGCTGGCGTCAGCGTCTTGGCCCCCATCATATAAATGTTTACAACTTGGTAAAACCAACGACGATATACACCCTTAATTACTATTCGTTTAAAAATGTCGACCTTCCTAGATGATCGGACAGTTTTATAAGGGAAGTCGAAATTTTTTTTGTCGTTTTTGCACAGGTCTTTTGGGGAAAGTTGTTCAGTTTCATAGGTGGAACTCTCCCTTAATTTCATTTAAACGAATAAGAGTTAAGGGTGTGTAATATGTCTATAACCTTTACATTTAATAAAAAAAAACATGAACAATTTATGAATAATATTGTTGTGCGCCGCCGTCACATAGACGTCATAAGATTTATGAGACAATAAAAATTCCAAATCGTAAAGCGTATCAAATCTTCATAGATAACAACGATAACAAAATTATTAGAACTCGATGTCTCTGCCGAAAAAGGACAGCGTATTGAGTTTGGTGCTGCTTCGCCAGCCGCGCACCAGGCTCAACATTGTCGATAGAGATTTTTTCACGTACGTCTCTGAAATTAAACAAATAAATAAATTTAACTACAATAATTAGGTTACAGCAAAACGACGTATGCGGCGATATGTTGTGTGTCTGCCGTTAGTGCAGGTCAACCGATATTGATCCTTATACCTATCTAAAATCTAAAGTAAAAATTTAAGTAATTTAAATTTAAAATTTCTTCATTCTAACTTGAACTTTAAGTTTTAGATATAAGATCTAAGCGTTTCTTATCCTAAGCAGTACCAGTAGTGTCATGGAAAATTCTACATTCCCATAACACTACCGGTAGTGCCACGGGTAAAAAAGAATTTCCTGTTACACTACAGTGGCCTTAGTAGTGTCACGGGAAAATTAATTTCCCTTAGCACGCGGGGTATTATCTTATCTTCATACCACATACCAAATAAAATAATAGAAATTGTTTATTTAAGTAAGCTTAATACTAGACGATTAGTCACTTTCGTTTTCATTTTTTTTTTAAAGTTCACAAACCAGTATTTATATACATATCCACTGGATGGTAGTGCCACGGGTTTGCAAATTAAGTAGGTATATCACGGTTAATTTTGTTGTATGCGTCCAATCAGAGAAGTAGCGTCATGGGAAAACAAAATTTTCCATGACACTACTGGTAGTGCCAAGCAGTAGTGCCTAAAGCGCAAGACAAACACAAGCGGCGTCGGGCGCGAGCGCGGCGCGGACGCGGCGCGGGCGAGGCATTATCGTAAAATTTAGCATATTTGACATATTTTGTTTTATTTGCGAATTTAAATAGCGCTATTGGCATCCCTTCCTTGATATACCTAAGTAGTGAGGCAATTTAAAAAAAATATGACTAATTTACTGGAGAAAAACGCGATTAAATTTATATAATTATTAGCTAAATATGAGTTTTTAAAGATGTAAAAAATACCGCGCTGTACGTACATTAATATATACGAACTTGGTTTTTTCTAGTAACCACGTTGTATGTAGGTTGTAGGTTGAAGATAGCGGTTTGTGTGTAATGGTGTTTAAGGCAGTGGCAACACAGCGGTTTTCAACGCGCGCTCGCAAACAAAGGTCGTGGAAAGGTTGACCGAAATGTCGTTGAAAACAACCTACCACACTGTTGTAAACGGCTGTTGTAAACGTCGGTTTACAACAGTGTGGTAGCCCTTTTAAGCGCAGGACAAACACAAGCGGCGTCGGGCGCGGGCGCGGCGCGGGCGAGGCGCGGGCGTCATTCGTATTTCATATGAATCGTATAGAAGCGGCGGCGCGCGGGACATATACATGCCACAGTATAAATATAAGCTAAAGCAGTACGGAAGCTCGGCCTTTTTCTTGTTTTATATACCTACGCGCCAATTGAGCGTTAGGGTTGTCCTCTTATTTTTGTAAAATTGAAAAAGTTTTTGTTTAGTTAGCGCTGTGTCTCAGCTAGTTAGCGTTTTTTTGAGACAACTAGCAAAAAAGAAGAGTTGTCACTTTTTATTTAAAAAAAATTAAAAACTTATTAGTTAAAGATGGCGGCTACTTTCCTCATTCTATTATCGGATTCATTGTCGGAAACCACACAGATCCTCTGATATCGATTTTTAAAGCAATCAGTCGAATAACTAAAAAGTTCAAGATGGAGGCTATTTTGTCTCATACTAATAACGGAGTCGTTGTCAGAAACCACACAAATCCTTAGATATCGATTTTCAAAGCAATCGGTTAAATAACTAAAATGTTTAATATGGCGGCTACTTTTTCTCATTCTAATAACGGATTTATTGTCAGAAACCACACAGATCCTCAGATATTGATTTTCAAAGCAAAGTTTATTAACGATGAAGTTTCGTAGTATCAATTCTTATTATTTTCACCATTTAAATAACGCGCGCTCAAAAAATATACTTAAGTAAGTACGGCAAATATCACTCAGACAACCAAACGATATAATTAAAAGAAAAAGCTTTTTATTTAGTAATAATAAATCATTTTTACCTTTCAACATCAGCAGAAGTTTAAAAAACGAAAGCTCCGGTTTTGAAGAAGCCGATTTCAAGCAGCCGTATACTACGCAATACACTCGCAGAAATTTTAAAAATCGCGCGCACAGGGCACGCAGTACATCTCGTCTCGACGCGATACGCGCTACTGAGAGCACTGCGATGTCCGCTTAGGGGCCCTGTAAAGACGTGCGTCTGTGGGCGTGCGTCATTTCGAGCGTTTGTACGTAGCTTCGTTACTGCTTTAGCTCATATTTATACTGTGTACATGCGGCGTGGCGCGGGCGGAGTGCTCATATGCCTCGCCCGCGCCTCGCCCGCGCCGCGCCCGACGCCGCTTGTGTTTGTCCTGCGCCTTAGGTAGGTACAATATCGATTGAAGAAAGAAAAAAAAACAGCTTTGGACAGGTTGATCTGCTGGTGGAGCGATCCGGCCCGTCCTGGAGCGATGGGTCGGTCGCAAGGGGGGCTCACTCTCCTTCCGCTTGGTACAGGTCCTCTCGGGGCATAGCTGCTTCGGGAGGTATCTATGCCGAATAGCGGGGAGAGAGCCGACGACGGCGTGCCACCAGTGCAGCATGTCGAACGACACTGCTCTGCACACGCTGGAGGCATGCTCAGCCTGGTCGGCTGAGCGCGCGCAGCTATGCGCGGTCGTAGGTCCCGACCTGTCTTTGCCAGTATTGGTCTCGGCCATGCTGGCCGCTAAAAGGTCGTGGGACGCGGTACTCTCCTTCTGCGAATCCATCTTAACGCAGAAGGAGGCGGCGGAGAGGGCTAGGGAAGTGGATCCACTTTCCGACGCAATCCGCCGCAGGCGCGCTGGGAGAAGGAGGCGTGGGTTTGCCCAGCTTCTTCCCCCCCCCTTAGCGAACCGCGGGTGTACGGGCAGGGGGAGCCCTACATCCGCGCGTGTGGTTCGCAAATGTATCGGAGGGCAACCTGATATGCTCCAGGTTGCCCTCTGGTGAGGCTAGGCCTCAAGGCGTCCGTCCGTGGTGACGGCCCGCTGACTCGAGCCGCGGTTGAGTCACCAGATGAATTCCCGTGGCTCTTGAGTCTCTTTGGCGGAAGTTCTGAGCATCCCTAAGTTTTAGTGGGTAGGGCCCTTCAGGCGAGTCCCACATAACCCATCGGGCGCCCCAGTCCGATGGGTATGCGTAAGGGCATTTATTAGGGTAAAAAAAATAAAAAAAATAAGGTTGATCTGCTGGTGTGTGTACAAACTGATTTGAAAAAGACAAAGAAGTTTTTAAACAAGCCAGGTCTGCAGCGACACTGTTTTGTGTTTTCTAACACCTAACACCAAACATCTAACAAAATGTGGGCGTGGCCTATATGGCAAAAATGTTAACCGAGGTGATTATATTTGAGACCTAATTATTACAAAAAATTGATTGAATATCAATTTTATTAGAATAAACTTCTAAGACATTGAGTACCTAAGAGTAGTCCTTAAGTAAAGGTACGTTTCCAAGACGGACCGCAGACTGCAAACTGCAGCTGCAGGCTGCAAGCGACACTACTAGTTTCTATGCATCTTTAAGAAATTGATTTCTGCACTGCAGTCTGCAGTCACTGCAGCACCAGTAGTGTCGCGAACCGCAGAGAGTTTACACGTGTCACGTACAAAAATGGCGTCTTTTTCGGAAGATGGTGAAAAGATATTAATTAACTTTATTGCCTTTCATCCAGTCCTTTACGACACATCCAATCCAAATTACCGCAATAATTTGGTCAAAGATAATGTGGAAAAGAATAGGAAATGCATGCATGCATGCAGCCGCGCTTGAAAATAGAAGCAACCGCGACCGCAGGCAGCACTGCGGTCAACCGCAGCCGCTAGCCGCAATGTCGCCTGCAGTTGCAGTCTGCGGTCCGTCTCGGAAACGTACCTTATGAGTCTTATTCGTTCGAAGTAATTTGAAATTTGTCGAGTAGAAATTGTTAGAAGTTTCGTGTTCGTGTTTGAAAGTCGCAGGAGACTGCAATGTTTTGCTAACATTTTCAGCAAACACGTTTTGTTATTTTTTTGTCGCAGTCGCGGTCGCCTTTATGCAAACAACTTATGTTTACTTTTTCTTACGTTTTTGGTTCATTAATTTTATTATGATGATACGAGTTGTCTTTCGTCACTAGACGGCAGGCCATGTAATCTTATCAACTCGATGAAAGAATTGATACAAGGTCCTGCATTGACGCTATTGATTATTTCCCTTTATCCCCAACAACCTCTATTTGTTTATTTAGGTTAAAACTTTCTTGTTAGCCGCATGTGGCCTTTAAAGCATAACCAAGAGAGACGATAAAATTTGTCGATAAGATATTAATATCTTTGTAAATTCAAAACATGGGTGGACGGACGAACCGTACGATGCCAACTACAGACCAATTTTACTCACCTCCATACTCTGTAAGACTATGGAGCGTGTACTCAACAACCGACTCCTGACATAACTTGACAATGACCTCTTAAGTGACCGCCAATTTGGGTTTCGCCGAGGGCGGTCTACGGGAGATCTTATTGTGTATGCCACTCATCTATGGAGTGAGGCTATAGAGAAACACGGTGAGGCTTTTGCCGTGTCTATTGATCTTGACATCTCTAAGGCCTTTGACAGGGTTTGGCAAGCTAGCCTTATATACAAGCTTCCGTCGTAAGGGATCCCCCTTGGCCCCCGCAATTGGATTTCGGACTTTCTGAAGGAGCGATCGATAGTCTTGGATGGCTGCACGTCTGATCTACAGGCTATTGATCCCGGAGTTGCAGAAACTGCAGCTAAAAAGCTTGGCATCCTTTCTAAGGTAAGGCGGTATTTTACACCGGGGCAGCTGCTTCAGCTTTACCAAGCACAAGTCCGATCCTGTATGGAATACTGCTGCCACCTCTGGGATGGATCTGCCAGGTATCAATTAGCCGCTTTAGACTCTATTGTGAAGTAGCTAAGAGGGTCATTGGCGACTCTAAACACGTCGAATCCAAGCTGCAGAGTCTTGAACATCGACGCAAGGTTGCCAACCTTTTGGTTTTTTATCGATTGCACTTCGGCGAGTGTGCGCAGGAACTACACGAGCTGATTCCACCTTCTCCTTTCTATCTCCGGGGAACGAGACGTGGACTGAGATCTCACCCTTACACTGTCAACATACCACCACTGTCAATATACGCACAAAGCGCTTCGCGTCATCATTTTTAATGCGGACAGCTAAGGAGTGGAATTGCCTTCCTGCGGATCTGTTTCCTGACATGTACATTCTGGACATTTTCAAGGCAAGAGTGAACAGGCATTATCTATCTAGGCAAGTATGCTACATCCTAGGCCGCATCGTCACTTACCATCAGGTGAGATCATGGTCAAAAACTTGCCTATAAAGAAAAAAAAAGATGTTTTCTAGGGGCTGGTAATCACTCCGCAGGAATGCGATAGATAATACCATATTAAGGCGCTCCCTTAACAGGAGCATTCGCCTGTAATGTGAAGGTATATTTATTGCTCAAAATCGAAATGTTTGTTTATGTATGATAGGTAGGTAAGGAGATAATTTATATAAGTACTACTCGTATTACCGTTTAAGATATAGGATCTGCCTAGTGAAAGTTCTATTCTCCAGTCGATTACGTTAACGTAAATAACAATAGTAAAGTTGCCAGGCCCAAAAAGAGAAAAACTGGATACAGATTCATATATGTATATAGTCGGACATTTATACCTGAAATCCAGACATTTGCTTATTCAAAGAATTTATTTTTATTTGCTAGACCGTTATGCGCTTTTGTTTGGCATCTTTTGGCGAGCGCGACGGGGTTGCCCAATTGCCCAAAAGCCTAACATAAGCCGGACAGGCTGGACTTGCATACATTTGGGCGGACACGACTGTAAGTCGGTCATGGACCTGGCAACTGAGAATTCTGGAGTATAGACCCCGTGCAAGTACTCGCAGTTGAGGCAGACCACCGAGATGGAAGGACGACATCTGCCAACAAGCCGGTCAAAAGTGGATGCAGACGGCAGTGGATCGTCAGGCATGGAGGAATGGAGAGGAGGCCCATGTCCGAAGGCGGACGCAATAAAGGCTGCGATTGATGGGGACCTGGCAACCCCACTCAAGAATAGCCACTGCGGAGACTTCTTGGCAGGAAAGTGAAGCGTCATGTCTGCAGTTTTGTTTTATTTTCTTTATTTTGTGTTTTGTCGAATATTAATGTGAAATAATGGTGGATTATTTACTTTTAAGTGTTCGTGAACGTGCATGAGTGTAGGAAATAAAACAAAACAGTGCAACATCACTTTCCAAATTCTTTCAAGAAGTCCGTGCGAGATCTTAGTAAAGTCCCACATCTTTACTGGAACTCAAGGGGTTTGGGGGAAATATCATTTAGCATTAATCTTATCATTATTATTATCATCACTCATTATCATCAGTTTAAGCATAATCAATGAACTCTAATATTACGGCTGAAAGACAGTATCAATGGTCATGAAAAAAATTTAAAAAAGAGGCCACTGCGGGTTCTTTTCTGCTTTCAATCACGTTCACGGCAACGAGAATTTGTATGGCAAAATTGCGTCTCACCTCGTTTGTCACCAGGGGGCGCTGCTTCAATGTCATACGAATGGTCGTTTCATTTACGTTTCACATTTAGGTACTCAAAAATTCACCATACGTTATCGCCTCGGTGGCCAAGTGGTTGTCTAGATATAGAGGTACTGGGTTCAATTATCAGATCGGCCAAATTGTGTTTTCGGATGTTGCGATGCTTATCCCGGGTTTGCATGTGGTGATGAAGCCAATACCCATCAATTGTAGCGATGACTTGATTTCAATGATAGAGGCCTTTGCCCTGTAGTGCGATTCTCTAAGCGCAAACAATGTTTAAACCTTTGTAGCAACGGCTGCAAGCAACAGCAGCGGTGAACATCTATTAGTATTCTGCTAAATAATTTTCAATGCTGTTCGACGCTATAGCTCCGCACGGCTGTAAGCGGCGTGACAGGGAATCACTTCTTAGACATTTATTGTAAGTATAAAATCATTATTCTGTAAGTAAAAGAGCCTCAACGTTGACCACAGTCGTGACTTGACGCGATGTGACGGCTATAACATCTTTGATCACAACCATGCGCGCAGCGTCTATGTGTCGCTTATGAATCGCATAGCGTGGCATAGCTGCTGTGGGACAGTAGGTATATCTTACTACTTAACGTTACCTACTTTTTTTACTTTTACGTTATCGAATGGCGAACAAAGTCCACACTAGGCACTCTGACTATTGAAAATTGACATTGGGGAAAACCTGGTTCGCACTAAAGCTTAGTACGCAACAGTGCTAGTAATTTGGTTGGGTAGCGAAACATTGCTTTGCTAGTTCAATTATTTACACATTCGTATTATTAAGGCCCAGCAGCGAGGCAATGTACTCGCTACCGACTGAATTAATCAGCTACAAGGCTTTACAGACTACGCTGGGTAGAAACGCGACAGATGGGAATTTTAATTACATTTATCTTTAGGTTATTAGATGTATTTTATTGATAAAATATGTACTCAACGTATTTTTGATTAGATAGATAATGCTTTATTTTGTATTGATTAAATGGACTGTTGATTTTGATCTATAGGGTGACCGGTCAATTGAAAAGATAACGTCGAAAAAGAAGTTCGGTCGTTTGTCGGACACAATAACTTAATTTATAGTACCTAGATACACTCATTAATTTAGAGTAGGTATAATTAAATTTGAAATCATCTATGTTACCTACATATAAAAATCAATTGCTGTTCGTTAGTCTAGTGTATACTCAAAAACGGCTTGACCAATTTGAATATATTTTGTTTTGTTCGTTTTAATACAGGGGTCGGTTTAGAGCGAAAAATAATAGTAAATATCCTAAGGACAAAACTTAAGATATAAACAAGACGTTGTGCAATAAATACTTATAATTTGTTTGACGAAAACGTTGTTTCTTCCTCCTTTTTCGCGACATTACATTTTTGTCAGTTTCGTTGTCATTATTTTGATGACCTCCACGTCGGGTCTGACGTCGAGTCACCTCTCAGGTTCCGGGTTTAATTCCCGGTCGGGTCAATTTAGACAAAAAAACTATTTTCTAAATTGATTTCGGGTCTGGGTGATTTTCTGTCTATGTATATTTTATTTATCCGTTATCTAGTTTAACCATATTAACGAGTTTCTATAGAAGCTTATCGTGGGCTAGATAATTGGTGTGAGCGTAAATAAATTTATTTATTTATTATGTTACTGGGAGGTAATCCACTTGGAGCACTCGCCTAAATACCACCTGCACGTATAGCACCTGGCCTAGTCCACATTCAGCACTTATTGATATTTTTGGCAGGTTTGAATCCACTAATAGCACCACCTCAAAGTGGATTACCTCGTTGCTGGCTTAATGTAGTCAGAGAATATCTGTCTACAGGTATAACATATCCTTATTTATAATTATATTTGGACAGGACAACGTCTGTCGCGTCGGGTATTTATAAAAACTCATAACCAAACCAGAGTACAATGCTACTGAGTATACCCAGTATAAACAATGTTTTATTTTGTTATTAAAAAAACACATATATATAAATAAAGTAAAGATACCCAAAGTACCCAAAGCCTGCTGAAGCAGAAAATGACATTGCTTTAGTTATTAATTGATGAGTTACCTACTTGAGTTATTTCAATGGCATTTAGTACGCTCGTTTTTCTACACGTTCCGACGGTTAACCAGGACAAAATACCAAACCGGCCGGGACGCCGGGACCAATGCTTTAAACCGGAACAATCCCGGTCAAACCGGGACGTATGGTAAGCCTACCCAGTATGGTGGTATCCGAGCGGTTAGGGTACGGCGGGTGGTAAGGCTTGATGAGGTACACCAGCTCCACCCCCACCACGCCCGACAGGTAGTCGCTCAGGGAGCCCGCCACGCGCTGGTCGCTGCTGCTCTGGTGCACCTGCGCAAACCACATCGCTGGCTACTTACATAGGTACAAACACTCACGATTATTGTCATATATTTTTAAATTTTTTTTTATTGGTTCAGGGGAACATACCTACCAGCTTAAGATAACACTTTATAATACAACTTATTTGAATTGTACAATAGCTAACAAAGTTTCCACTGGTAAACGAACACAAATAGTTGAGCAGACACTGAACTATAACTCGAATTATGTAAAAAAAAAACAATGGTTAGATTAGTAACAAAACTAAGTTAAAATATTCTTCCTAATAATAATAATCTAACAATATGTAATAAGAGTACCTAATACAGATAAAAACTTTAACTATAAAATCCTTAAAGGTTAAAATCAAAGTCATCAAAGACTTAGTTAGAGACTAGGCAATGAGGAGGCAATGAGGTGATGGGTGATGTGTCCGGTGCGAGGATCGTCCAAGCGGCACACGAGGTTGGGAAAAATAATAAAGTCAAAGTCAAAGTCAAAGTCAAATTATTTATTCAATGTAAACCTTTACAGGCACTTATTGACGTCAATACTAATAATAATAAAAAAACAGTTAACTAACTTATAGTTAAGACTTAATAACTAATCTAACGAGCTATTATAGTCTGTGCCAGACAAATGCGCATTGCTACCCCCAGTACCACTGCACGCCGAAACAGAATCGCGTCGAACCGAAATATAAGCCGTGGTCATAGAATTGTGTAATATGATTTCCAATTATCGTATTGATACTGTGGTAAGTAATATAAAAAAATATAAATAAAGCCGCCATACTAATAAATAACAGCAATATTACCATCACGCAATTTCCCAACCTCACAACTGCCAACTTAGTAGCGGCTAAGTTGGCAACTGCCGAATGGACGATCGGAGTAGTTTCTTACTACTTCGAACCGGACACAGACATCGAAACCTACATACGGCTCCTGAAAAAGATGATTGAGGAACTAAGTTGCAAAATGCTCATCGTTGGAGGGGACGCGAATGCCTGGAGTGAGTGGTGGGGTAGTGTTAGGAGCGACAGTAGGGGTGCAGAGTTAGTAGGTGTATTTATAGAGTTGGGCTTAGAAATATTAAACGAAGGGAACACTCCAACTTTTGATACCTGGCGAGGAGAAAGGAGATATAAAAGCTCAGTAGACGTGACGTGCTGCTCGGACGACATGGCCAAACTGATACAGGAGTGGAAGGTGGAAGAAGGAATGACGACCTCGGACCACAACGCTATTACTTTTAAAATTAATCTAGAGGAAATAAAGGAGATGGAAGACATGAAAACTACAAGGAAGTATAAAACAAATAAGACAGACTGGAGTAAATTTAAGGAAGAATGTGAGAGAGAATTTGAGAAGAGGAAGGTAAATATAGAGGAAGTAGAAAGAATAAAGGAAGTGAGCGAATTAGAAGAGAAAGTAGGTGAATACATAGGAAGCATAGAGGAGACGTGTAAAAGAATGTTGAAAAAGAAAAAAGTTAAGAAACAGATAAAATTGACGTGGTGGTCCGAGGAGTTAGAGGAGATGAAGAAAGAAAAGAATAGTAAGAAGAGAAGAATAAAATGGGCAGCGCCAAAACGTTTGGCACATGTCGTGAAGCAGTACGTCGGAGCGAAAGAGAAATATCAGTCAGAAATGGAAAAGGCCAGGATCAGGAGTTGGAAGGAGTTCTGCGAGAAGCAAGAGAGAGAAACGATGTGGGAGGGAATTTATAGGGTGATAGGGAAAACAAAAAAGGCATACGAAGATCTGCCGATAGCCAGGGATGGCAGGAACACCAGCCCAAAAGAGTCGGTGCGCATCATGGCTGAAAGCTTTTACCCGGAGGACACTGAATTGGGGGAGAACGAAGAACACAAAGAGGTGAGAAGGAGGGCAGCCGAAGCGAATGAGGGTAACAAAGATGACCTTTTGCGACCCCCCATTCGTGGAGGCTGAACTCCTCCACGCGGTGACTTCGTTCAACCCCAAAAAAGCTCCGGGTAATGATGGCTTCACGGCCGATATATGCGCAGCAGCCATAAATGCCGACTCTAAATTATCCCTGGCTATCTTCAATAAGTGCCTGGAAATCTCCCACTTCCCCAAGCCCTGGAAGATAGCAACCATAATCTTGCTTCGAAAGCCCAACAAGGAAGACTACACGCACCCCAAATCGTATAGACCAAATAGGGCTCCTGGCAATTTTAGGGAAAATTTTAGAAAAACTTTTAATCAAATGAATAAGATGGTATGTGCTGCCCAAACTGAACCCTAGCCAATACGGTTTTGTGCCACAACGCAGTACCGAAGACTCCCTCTACGACATGGTCCGGCGAATCAGACAAAATCTGGTTGAGAAGAAGATAATGGTACTGATTTCGCTGGACATAGAGGGAGCCTTCGATAATGCGTGATGGCCCCAAATAAAATGTCAACTGAGGGAAAAGGAATGTCCGATAAATCTGCGAAGGCTTGTGGACAGTTATTTAGAAGATAGGAAGGTGACGGTGAAATACGCAGGGGAACAATTCAGCAAGAATACCAACAAGGGCAGCGTCCAAGGTTCCATAGGCGGGCCCTTTTTTGGAACCTAATTTTAGATCCCCTGCTAAATGAACTCACCGTCGCCAATGTGTACTGTCAAGCCTTCGCAGATGATGTCGTGTTAATAATTGAGGGCAGCACAGCCGGAGAGATCTCCGTTAGGGCCAATTCCGTTCTCTCCCGCGTCCAGAAGTGGGGTGTGTCGAACAAGCTAAACTTTGCGCCACATAAAACCAAGGCGATGGTTTTAACCAGAAAGCTTAAGTTCGACACACCGCGTCTGGAGATGGGAGGGACGGCAATTGAGATTGTTGAAAACATCAAAATATTAGGGGTAATTGTAGATAATAAGCTTTTATTTAACAAACATATACAATACGTGTGTAACAAAGCCATAGGGATATATAAGGGAGTGTGCAGAGCGGCGAGGGCTACCTGGGGACTACATCCTGAAATAATCAGGACAATATACAAGGCAGTAATCGAACCTGTGATCTTGTACGCAGCAAGCGTCTGGTCCGCGGAAGCGAAAAAGATAGTCTCCAGGAAAGCCCTCGATGTAGTATTGAGAGGCTTCGCGCAGAAGATAATTAGGTGCAATAGAACAGTTTCCCTCAACGCTGCTTTAATACTGTCGGGGCTGCTTCCGCTGGATCTTCGGATCCAAGAAGCATCCCGGCTTTTTGAAGCAAAGCGCGGGAAACCCCAGGCAGTATTGAGTAGCAGGAGGGTTGAGCAGCGCGTATCCTTTATCGAGAACACCCACCCCAGTAGGATACTAAATTCAAAATTTACCTGTTTGGAAAACGCGGAAGAGGATAGCGAGGTGGCAGAAGGCTTGCCTAAGATCTACACTGACGGTAGTAAGCTGGAGGGGAAAGTCGGAGCAGCCCTGACCTGTTGGGAGGGGTCTGCTGAGACGTGTACCCGAAAATTCAGACTGGAACCGTACTGTACGGTCTTTCAAGCCAAGCTATACGCTATCCTATATATATATTTTGGGGGTTAAAGTTGCTCGCGTCCGTAAGTTTAACCTTGAGACCCTATACGTGATCCCTGGGTGGTGCTAAATGAGTAACACTGACTGAGTGGTAGAGCCACGCTGCGTTGCAGCACGCATTGGGCCGGCTCGCCCGGCGTAATACCACCCTCTCACGAATATTCGGCGTGAAATAACGGCACTTAGTGCTGTTGTGTTTCGTCCGACCAGTGAGGGTTCCGGAGGCCCCTTCCCCCCCTCCCTCTCCCAATTCCTATTCCTTCCTTAAACCTATTCCTCCCTTAAAGGCCGGCAACGCATCTGCGATTCCTCTTGTTTTGCGGGTGTCCATGGGCGGCGGTGATTACTTTCCATCAGGTGACCCGCCTGCTCGTTTGCCTCTCTCTTTTATAAAAAAAAAAAAATCCTCCAAGCGACCGAAATTATTATTGGCAAAAAATTCGAAAAAGCGGCTATCCTGAGCGACTCGAGGTCAGCTCTCCAGACGCTGATGGATCCAGACTCCTCGCACCCAATCACAAAGGCGATACAGGGTAACCTAGAATTCCTGAGAGACAACCACCAACTAGTCTCTCTCTATTGGATACGGGCCCACGTCGGAGTGAAAGGGAACGAGAGAGCGGATGAATTAGCGAAGGAAGCCGCCCTCAAACTGAAGACCAGAGCGGACTATGACTGCAGCCCCATCTCGTTCGTTAAACGTCATTTACGGGCGGAAACGATCGAGCAGTGGGACTGCAGGTATAGGACCGAAGCCACAGCCGCGACCACCAAGGTCTTCTTTCCGAATGGGGTGGACGCACACAACACGGTGAGGAAGATGTCCATCGACCGAACGGCGTCGCAAATCCTGACAGGGCACGGGGGATTCTGTGCATACCTGCACAGGTTTAAGCGCAGGGACAGCCCCTCGTGTGCCTGTGACCCGACCATGGACGAGGACATCTTTCACATCCTACTCGATTGCCCAATACACACTAACACTAGATACACTCTGCAACAAAAACTAGATACACACTTAAGCAAAGATACCCTGAAGGAGATTATTAGTAATAAGAAAGAAAGAAAATTATTTATGGAATATGCTGGAAAAATTGTGAATATAGTTATTAAGAGAAATAAGGACGACTAGATATAAGAGAAACTATTTAAGCAAGACCACATTGTGGCAGGTGTAAAAAAAGGGATAGAAGAAAATGTAATAGATTTAATTGGATTAAGAAGATATTTAAAATAGAAATATAAATCCATACATGTTTATTAAATAAAAGAAATGAAAAAGGAAATAATTTTAATTGTAATGATATAGATAATTAGGAATAAATCAGTAGAAATGAAGTTAAAAGAAAGTAAAATTTAAGTAAGGAAAATTGTATTAGTATGTAAGGATAAATTGTAAAATAATATAAGAAAATAATGTATAATAGTACTAAGAAATCTATGTATACAAAAAATTAAGAGAGAGAAGAAAGAGAAATAAAAAGAAAAGATAAGAAAAGAAAAAAAGAAAGAAAAGAAAAAGAGAGTCGAGCTCTTCAAGCTCTAGTTTTATTAAAAATCCCTAAAGAAAAAGAGAGTCGAGCTCTTCAAGCTCTAGTTTTATTAAAAATCCCTAAAGAAAAAGAGAGTCGAGCTCTTCAAGCTCTAGTTTTATTAAAAATCCCTAAAGAAAAAGAGAGTCGAGCTCTTCAAGCTCTAGTTTTATTAAAAATCCCTAAAGAAAAAGAGAGTCGAGCTCTTCAAGCTCTAGTTTTATTAAAAATCCCTAAAGAAAAAGAGAGTCGAGCTCTTCAAGCTCTAGTTTTATTAAAAATCCCTAAAGAAAAAGAGAGTCGAGCTCTTCAAGCTCTAGTTTTATTAAAAATCCCTAAAGAAAAAGAGAGTCGAGCTCTTCAAGCTCTAGTTTTATTAAAAATCCCTAAAAAAAGAAAGAAAAGAAACAAAATATGCAAACCAAAAACCAGCCAAAAAGCGGGAGCAGCCAGCTTTAATAAAAAAAAAAAAAAAACCACAGCGCACAGAAGCAACGAGCACTTTTCCTACGTACATTCACACAATAAGTGTTGTCCCCGATGTCCTGCAGCGTGCGGTAGTTGAGGGGGGGGGGGGGGGGGCTTGCGAGTACAGTCGAGGAAGTTCCCGGTCGACCACTTTTCGGCAATATTCACTTGCGCAGTGCGCTTCATTTCGACTGCACCTACGTACAGTAGCGTGCGGACTAGAGTCTACACCGAGATTTTTCATTGGTTTTGGAGCCGAAAATACGTTATAATACAAAAAAGGGTTGTACCTATTTATGAAACTCGTACACCGTGACCCCTAAGAACTTTCCCGGCCGGCGGCGGGGCGGGGGGTAGGCGAAGCGTTTGACGCGCCGCGGTCATTGACTTTCATAAGATCGTCCGGTACTAAGGGTTCGTACACTTCTTATTGATATTTATTATGATTTTTATGCTCATATTTTTAGTTTTACAAGCTAAATATCTTCTCCTGATGATAAACATGAACAGGGTTTCGGCTCCAAAACCAATGACTAGTCTCGGTGTATAATCCGGACCGATGGTAACCCTACGTGCAAGCGAATATCGCCGAAATGTGGTCGACCGGGAACTTCCTCGATTGTACACTCGCGCTCAGTAACGTAAAAGCACCTCGTAAAGGCGTTTGTCCTGCAGCCGCGCCTGCCTCGCCGCGTACTCCCCGATGTCCTGCAGCGTGCGGTAGTTGCTGGGGGTGCGCATCGAGTACCGCCACGGGTATAGAATGTACTCCTGCAATCAATCAACATCTCATAAACAGACAGGCAGATTTAAATTGTGTGAGGTTCCGTGTAACGTAGTGATAATAGGAGAATTAAAGGTCTTGCTCACTAGACCGTATCATACATTTACCATCCTAGGAACGTATCCAGAAGGCCTACTGTCTTTCTTCGAATCGAAATTTCGGCCAATTTTTGTTTGCTATTTATTTATTTATTTATTTATTTTTTATTTATTTATTTATTTAACATAATTAAACGGGCGTAACCCAATTACATAATTATGAATAGTTTAGTGTAGTATTGAATCACTACTTTACAAACAAATATCTATTTTGCTTAAAAAATTCGTAAGGTTGTCGACAAACACATCAAAATCTGGGTAAGCCACAAGGAGTGCGTTAAGTGCCTGATGCATGCGACACAGCGGTGATTGCGCGCGCGCCACTGTGCGACACAGCGGAGGCGCAAACAATCGATGCCTTCGACCGGATCGAATACGCAGATAGTTATCGGGCACAAACAGGCGAGACAACTGCTCAACACATTCTGGCGAGTCCACGCCCCCACGCAAAATCGCTACAGCAGTTGACAACTCCATTCGAGCTCTCCTACCCTCCAGAGAGTTCATCCCCAACATTCCCAGCAAGAACTTCGTTGGGTACATAAAGGGGTAATAACCGTATACCCGCTTATAATAGCAGCGCAGAAAAGCTTTTTGGACCTTCTCTAACATAAGTATATACTTGGCCTCGTGCGGATTCCAAATACATGCACTCGATTCCAATGAGCTTCGCACAAGGCTGGTAAAAAGGATTTTGATGACGTCAGGATTATGAAAATCGCGTGAGTTACGTAAAACAAATCCTAAACGACTGAAACAGCTACGAGTGAGAGAGGAAACGTGTTCGTTAAAAGTCAAAGAAGGATCAAATGTGACACCTAGGTCTTTTATAGCGTTTGTGCGAACAATGCTGTCATTGCCTAACATTTACGTCTGCGGCTGAAGGACATAACATAGCACTTAGCACTGTTAAATTCCAAATCATTCTCGTTACTCCACTTAAGTAAGGCATTAACATCGGCTTGTATTCGTTCGCAATCTGCCTCGTCACTGACTTCTGCATATAATTTTAGGTCGTCAGCATAAAGAAGGCAATTTGTATATTTAAGTACATCAACCACGTCGTTTACCATCAGTAAGAAGAGCAAGGGCCCAAGTATTGATCCCTGGGTCACACCAGAGGGTGTTTGATAGGGTTGCGATACATAACAACCGTGGCGTACAAATTGCTGTCGACCTTTGAAATAGTCGGAAAATAAATTAATAAGCTTGGAAGAGAAACCAATAGCATCGAGTTTTGCTAAAAGGATTCTACAATTGACCCTATCGAAGGCCTTGCAATAATCAAAGTATATTACATCTATTTGCTGTCCTTTATCCATAAATTCTGAGATAAATTCCACCAGAGTCAATAAGTTTGAATTTACTGACCTTCCTGGCCTAAATCCGTGTTGTTGATTACAAATATATGGCTGGACTTGCTTGAGAATAGCATTGTAAATGAGGATCTCAAAGACCTTCGCAGGCGCTGAAAGAATGGCGATGGGCCGATGCTCCTCAACTAACGACTTGTTACCACCTTTGGGAATAGGGGTTACTCGAGTCAACTTCCACGTAGAGGGAAAAACATCAAATAGCAGGATAAGATTTATCAAGTGGCAGAGAGGAATAGCGATAGTTTTTTTGCACATTTTCAGAACCTCCGGCGGTACACCATCAGGTCCCGGGGACCAACCCGATTTTAACCTATTAATGGCACTCTCCACGTCTGCAACAGAGAAGTCATCATGTAGCTGACATGCGTATACGTAGTTGGAAGAGTGACTGGTGCTGGTTTCAAAGTAGCGTTGTCCTGAACGTAGATGCCCGAAAAATGTTTCGCAAAGGCATTCGCTGCGTCAGCACCAGAACATTGAGCACTCTGGTAAACAACACTTGGCTCGAAACCGCCAGAGGACCTTAAACTGTTTACGTGACGATAAAAGTTTCTAGGATTGCCACGCAGATTACTTTCCAAGCCACCAATGTAGCATTCGTACGCCAGTGAGATTCGTATCTTAAGACTAGCCCGAAGATTAGAAAACTGAGTATAGCTCTCCTGACACTTAAATTGTTTCCAAGTCCGGTGCAGATTAATTTTCCTTTTAATATCCTTGATAATATCAGCTGTAAACCAAACAGGATATCGTCTTGCGGAAGATTTAGACCTCTGCTTTTTTGGGACGAGTTGGTCGAAGACACCGTAAATAGACTCGTAAAATGATCCTAAAGCAAATTGTAAATCCTGAGACTGCAGTACACAGCTCCAATCTAAATCATCTATAGAACGGCGTAGCGCGGTTTGATCGGCCTTGTTAAAGTTCCAGTCCTTGCCATTGTCAATGTTACTAGGCATCATGGACCCGTGATGAATGGTGGTCTCAAAAGTAAGGGCAATGTCGAGAGGAGGATGATATAGATCTGGACGTACGAGACCTCCACATTCAGAATGAGAAACAGATACTACACTAACGCACTCCTGTGTTAACACAATGTCAAGTTTGCCGCCGTGAGAATTAACAATATTATTCCTATCTACTAAGTTACAAAAGGATAAAAAATAACAATAATAATTATGAACATTTAACGAGGCACTATTCATATTTATATCACCTATAATAATGACAGGTCCCCTTAGAGTGTAAATAAAACTTTCAACCTTAGAATTTTATAGCGCCTTCCATTATTTTTGATATCTATTCTAAACAATTTTCTAAAAATTAATAATTTAAATGCCAAACCTATGTTCTCTGAACGAAATTCCGGAAGGAATGGAAACCGCTGTAAATAGCAAACGAAAATTCGCCGTTTCGACTACAAACGCTATATAAGGCGACTGCTAGAAATCGCAAGAAACTTCAAGAGCTGGTCAGGTCAAGTGTTTGAAACATGACAAAAATGAAATTCGTGCTTTTTTATTTTTCATTAAATATTAATTTTATGAATTTTAATTAGATAGTCTTTGAGTATCTTATTTATTTTAAAGCAATAAAATAAGAAAAATAAAATGGAGGAATTAACTATTAAATAACGATTATTTACAACACGCGGGCAGCGGCCGGCCGTTGACCCACCCGTCTGTTGACCCGTCCGCGTCAGCTGGGCGATAGTACCTACGTTAGTCTGCAATCTTTTTTGTCATTTTTGTCATGTTTGAAACACTGTCAGCCTTTGAAGTTTTTTGCGGTTACTAGCAGTCGCCTTATACAGGGTGTAATCGTTAAGTGTGCACAGGCACACATTATTCCGAAACTATGAGAGATATCAAAAAACTTAAAACTGATAACGAAAGTACCTTATCTAATGAGTAAAATGGCATCAATAACTTTTGAAAAATCAAACGAGAAGTATCCAAAATTTTGACATTAAACACTCCCATACATTTAGTATGAGATTAGTAGAAAGGTTTTAGTTTCCTTGTTTTAAGTGGTCTAGTATTCATTTTATCTTAATCATATTTTATGACTACGTATGATATGATAATTATGATTTTCAAGTAGATACACGTGTAGATTAATAAGGTGGTTAAAAAGCAACGCACTACAAAAATAGCAAAAAAGTAACTTTTTGTTATTCGTTTTAAATTCAAAATATTGATCGCGGGTCGGAATTTAGAATTTAGAACGAGTAACAAAAAGTCACTTTTTTGTAGTATTTTTGTAGTGCGTTGCTTTTCAGCCAGTTCAAATTAATGCGATATTGAAACAAGGTTCATTATTAGTTTGAAGTGGTAAGATACCTTAAGAAGGGGACGTCCAGGTAAGGCGGCGTTCAGATAAGTGGACGTCCAGGGAAACAGACCTAACGAACCGAATGGACATGCCGGTAATAGGAAAAACCTAACGAGGTAAGATTAAAGGTCTCTGTCCACTCGCTAGACCGTTTATCGTGATAGATATGTATCAGTTACGGAAAAAACACGACACACACTTTTCTATGTCCACTACAAATCGTATATCGTAACAACGTATCAACAGCGTATAATCATAAAACGTTTAATAGAAAAAAACCAACCAGTCTGAACTCTCGGGAAAGCTCGAATGGTGGGGAAGATCATGGGTTCGAATCCCATTCGAGCTTTCCTGAGACTGTTTATTTTTTTCTAGTAAACGTTTTATCCTAAATCTATATAGCACTGTGAATGCAATAATTTTAATAATAGAGAGCGTATCATGAATCATGATGCCCGCCCGTGGTATCGACGACACGCCGCAAAATCTTTTCGTCAACAAATTGTTGACGGTATTTGTACGCGATGGAGTTGGTCAGTGAGAAACGGTCTGACGTCATACTTTAAATACAAAGAATTTTAATGACTTGCACGTTCCTATTATCAAAGTTAGGTATGGTACGGTCTCAGAATGGGTACGGTCTAGCGTGACAAACTATAACAATCACATTAACGTCTAAAACACTGGTAACAATGATAATATAGTAAGCGAGATGCGTGGTTACAGTTTTTTTTTAGAAGAAGGATGCATACGAGCAGGCGGTTCACCTGATGGAGAGTAGGTAATCACAATCGCAGGCGCGTTGCCGTCCTAGGAAGGAACAGGGTTAAGGAAGGAATAGGAGCAAACACTACAACTTAAAGATCACTAATGGTAAGTATCTCATAACAGGATGCAACGTATTTTAATCTTATTAGTGTTTTCTTACTTCTTATACTTCTATTCGTATCTTAATTTATGTGTTTGTTATGTGGTTTCAATAAATGCTTTTTCTATCTTTCTATCTTTCTATGGCAGTGACATACCTTTTTGGGCACAAAGCTGGCGTGCAGGTGTATCGCCAGCTGCACGGCGTCCCCCAGCCGGTCGATGTACTTGCGGATGGCCTGCACCTCGGCGCTGGTGAACGGCTTCACGCCCGGGAAGAATTGGGAGCAACGGTCCGGCGCTCGGTGCAGGTCGTCGTCGCCGTCTGAAAGGTCATACATACATACACATGTGGTGGAGACGCCCTACGACGGACTAAAATCATATGCGGAGGTAGTAAAAGGCAGGCACGAACAATTATCGGGGCCTTGACCGGGCACTATGCCACAAAACAAATGCTCCACAGAATGCAACTAGCAACAGACAGCTTGTGCAGTGCAGGGCATGTGGAGAGAAAAGAAAACACACTTACTGTGTGACTGTGACTCCCTTGCTAGGAAAAAAATGAGTCTTCTGGGATTGGCCTACCCGAAAACAGAAGATTTTAGGCTCTTCGCCCTCAGAGACATCGCCAAGCTTATGGCAGTCATATTCACTGAGGAAACAGAGTGATAAGACGGGGTTGCACAAAAGATCCCAGTGGGTCGACGTGCTGCTGCGAGAGGGAGACATCTGCAGGCCCCACTAAGATAAGATAAGATACATACAAATGACTATTTATTTGTCCACTACGGATGAGCACTTGGCCTTCATCTCACCTGTTGGTAAGTGACGATAGGGTCGAAGGTGGAAGCGCGCTTCACCCGGAATTCTCAGCCACTGAGGAACTGGTAGTCAATGTCGAAACTGTCGGCACACAACAATGCTATTAACATTGTTGTTATGGCGCCAGAATTTAGATAAGGTGTTGATAGCTAGGCAGGCGGACTGAACATGCCCTAACGCCAATCAAAATTCACTACTGATTATAGTTAAACAATGATATAGCATTTTTCGGCTCAGCAGTTGTGGTTGGAATTAGCTGTTTGTGGAAATCTTTTCCTATTAGATACTACTGGGGTTTCACATGACTTATCTGAACGTAGAGTCGGTATCTACGCTACCATTTTAGTTCTTAGGTATGATCAGATAAGGTGTGAAAAGGTAAGGAATGAATTCCCTGCCGATGACGACAATGACTGCATTCCACCAGATGTTACGTGGAAGTGGAGTGGAGGCGCGAGGACAACTGGTGCAGCGTAAGAGACGTAGCATCAGGCACTTTCATCCTGCCGGCCCGCAAAGTACCTATTCACGGCTCGTTTGAAGAACCGGATAAGTAAAACAAGGATGTAGAATTCTGCTAAGAATGACGACCACCCTTGTTTTTACATTGCTGCGTTCTGGTTTGAAGGGTAATAGACTTATAGTCTAAGATCCGAGTATAGAACGACCTTCACCGGGAAGGTTGATGGATGAAAAGTATTTTATATCAAATTTAATATGTTAAATAATATATTGCGAGTGGATTGGCTGAAAAATTTCAGTCCAGTACCAATAATGATTAATTTAATATTAAATTTTTTTTTTTTTTTACATTGCACTGGTTTGGTGTGTGTGTGTTTGTAAAGAGCTTATCTCTATATAAACATAAATTTTATTTATTTAACCAGACGGTTGCAAATTAATAATATTGACTTGGCTGTTTACTACTGCCTACCCACCGTTATGACAGAAAAAAAATAGCCAACCTAACGTTTGCATAATCGATAGGCTTCATAGCTAGCTTTCGATTGGTACCTATGTAATTTATCTATTATCAAAACAAGAGCGATATTTAATTTTTTTTTTTAAATATTTAATTAATTACATACTGGACTGAAATTTTTCAGCCAACCCACTCGCAATATAATTTTTAACACATTAAATTTGATATAAAATACTTTTCATCCGTTAACCGCTCGGTGAAGGTCGTTGTATACTCGGATCCTCTACTATTAGTGAAACTACTGGGCATAAAGACAAAAGTACTGAAGCTCCAAGAATGGCAGCGCACGTGGTTCCCTCAGTGTCGCGCGCGCCCATGGGCTGCGATGGTCGCGTACCATCACTGCTGTATGGTCGTTTGCCGGCTCCCAATAATAATAATAATAAAATCATTTATTTCGACCACATACAGTGAGAGACAAATTATTAATATTAACAATATAAACATGCATATTATGTTCACTACTATGATCACATGTGCTCAGCGGGACAGCTAGGTGGTGCGCCCAGCGCCGTTATATGCTGTTGGGTGTATGTTTTTTATTTAATCTCAGGCATCAGGCATTCATTTATTTATGAGCAGTCTTTAGTCCGTTAGTCGCCTTTTACGACACCCAAGGGAAGAGATGGGTGGGTAGTATATTCCAATGATGAGCCGCCACCACACAGCTGCCAAAGAGAAGCAGATTACCTCGCCAATGGTAACCGAAGTTCCTGTTGACGTTGGTGCCGAAGCAGTGCTCTTTCTCAGCCTCTTTGTCCACGTTCTTGTACCACAGTGCCGGCCTCGTGGCATTCCTTGCGGTCAGGTTTTTTGACCACACCACTGAGTCTACCGGCGGGTAGTCCTGTACGCTCTGAGTAAAACATATACCATCTGGATTTCCCATAGGTATTAGGTACCTAAACGGGAATGATTAATTATTACAAAATAATCGTGTAAAATGAGAATAATCAACAGTTAAAAGCTAAATAGCAGATTAGAAGATTTGTGACCTTCTTTAATAAAAAATATATTTTCTCTCGCTAGTCATTAAGGTTTAAGTTATATAAGCTGATAAGCTTCTTGGCGTAGCGGCAGATCGTACAAGTTAAACAACATTCGGAGTAGTGACTTTCAAGATGGGTGTCCGAATTAAATTCCTAATTTCGACTGTGCCATTGCGATTGGTTTCGATTGTAATAATTGTGTTGTTAATTTATAATCTAGCAATCATCAGCGCTTTGAGGCGGGATGTCAAAAGCTTTAGTTCTTAGCTTCTATGCCCTGAAATTTTACTTGCTATAGTAGGTACCCTTATAGCAACAATGCAAAAACAATGCTGTTAAAAGCGTTTGTGTTATAAAACAATGACACAGCAATGCAAAAACAATGCTGTTAAAAGCGTTTGTGTTATACAACAATGCGTTAGAACCCTTACCAATCATAATCGTTGAAAAATGGCGTTTGATAATTACTATCGTAGAGTAACTTGTCCGCCAGTTCCAGCACAGCGTTGGGCGCACCCCACGCCATTCCGTTGAGTCCTGAAAATAATATTTATTCATTCAGGCCAGGGGCCGACCTGAACCTGACCCGCGACTTCATCCACGTGAACCACCCCCGTGAGGAATTTGCAAAAATTATTTTTTACACACAACCGACTAAGTTTGCTGACAATTATTACAAACGCAACAAAAAAAGAATTAGCCATATAGGTGTGTTAGTATTGCTTTATATACAGGGTGATCAATCCAAATGGGTCAGTAGGAAGGAGTCAAAAACTATAAGAAATAGGGAAACCTGTTCTAAGAAACCAAGGTGTCGATTTTAGATTCAATGAGCATGATTAATAATATAAAATCTATTCCTTTGATTGAATTTCGCTTTAGGTACATATGAATAATTTAAGTACCTAAGTGAGTATTATATTTATCATTTCATCCTTTTTTATTATAAAGATCAATTCAAATAAGTTTGATTTAACCATCTTATCAATTGCTTTGCTTGTCCCCCCTGCTTGGGGGGTCGAGGGGCCCGAGGCTCCACGCTGTAAAGAAATTTTTTATGGTGAACGATTTTTTATGAATAGTTTGTTAATACGTTCTAAAATTATAACTTTTGAAATAGATCTTCCGGTGATTATACTTTGTGATTATTATAGTAAACAAAATTATTTTATCTGAAAATAATTTTGTAAATGCTATGATATTTGTTTATATCATTTTTTACACACCCTTTTTGAATGCGATTTTCATTTAATCTAAAATGGTGTCTAAGAACAGATTTTCCTATCTATTATAGTTTTTGATTTCTCCCTACTGCTCAATTGGATTGATCACCCTGTATATTGCAGTTCTGTGTGACGTTAACGCATATACATGGAAGGAGTACAACAAAAAATCACAAAGGGCATTTCTCAATTCCAACAAAGTTTTCTACAACTATAGCTAACAAACACAAGGAAAACGCATTTAGGCGCAACTGAAGATATGGACAGAAGGTTCAGGTCAGGGCATAACAACTTAAGCTTTAGGATCGAAATGCGCGCGTGAGATGCCCACGGTCTAGTAATATTATTGTGCCTCGGTGTCGCGCGCGTCCATGGGATGCGGTGGCCGCGCACCATCACAAGGGTCTTTACTGATAGAATAGAATAGAATAACAATATTTGCTAAGAATATGGTTGGTTGCAATTAGCTGGTCATATTTTTATAGATTCACATATTCTGCCATGTAGACTTGCAAAGAAGTGCACTCGTGGTGAAAGAGGACTTCCTATAGCTTACTGCATCATAAACATATTTTTAGAAGCATATAAAAATGGTAAAAACGTTAAATTTCAATGGATTCCATCACATGTAAATCTGGAAGAAAATGAAAGGGTAGATCAAAGAGCTAAGGCTGCAGTACATGAAGGAATAACTGTGAACCATATGCCTTTTTACACAGATCTTTTGAATGATGTTAAAAAAGAGTGCTATAAGATATGGAGAGAGTATTTTGACCAAAGATCTGAGGAGAAAGGCATATGGTATAAAACGATTCAATCAGAACCTCCAAAGGTACCCTGGTTTACCAAAGTCCCAATGAAAAGACTGCTATTGGTAACTAGTTTTCGGCTGCGTTCCGGACACGTTCCGCTAAATGCGTTTGGGCATTTAATGAAAGTCGTTGATTCTCCTAACTGTACTATATGTGGAACAAGAGAAGACACATACCATGCTTTGGTGGAATGTGTCCGAATCGCCGCTGAGCGTAAAATGTTTGAATTTGAGGCGAGGGAGAACATAAGGCAGGGCCTATGTAACATAATACTGTCTCAGCCAACATCTAAACTAGCCGTAAAACTGTACCACATCATAATTAAGTTGTTTAAGAGTAGAAATTAAGTATTTAATGTAATTTATTAGGCTGACATAGTCGTTCAACGACTAAAGCCTTTAAATAAAGAAAAAAAAAATAGACTTGCAAAACTTTACAAAATAAAGATAATTAATCTTTCATTATTCAAAAACATTAACATAGTTGTCATATTATTAGTAATGTATCATTAAAATCATTATTATTATAAAATTAATCAATTATATTAGGTAAGTACTATTATATAATTACAATTTATTTATGTACTTACTATTAATAAAAATTACATTCATACATTATCTGTTACAATTTAACACATTGAATAAATTATATTTATGTCAAATCTATTTACTTATCTATTAGTAATATTATAAAGAGGAAACATTTGATAAATGAACAATCAAATGATCGGTCTAGTGACCGATTTAAAAAATTATTTCATCGTTGGGAAGCTACACTATCTCCGGCTGACATAGGCTATATTATATTTTCAAAAAAATTAGGGATTCTTACTAAAACTCAAATAAATTCACTTTTTGGGCGGTAGGCGTAAAACAGACAACAATCACTTCTAAAGTTAATTTATTATTTAAATTAAAATATACTGTTTTAAATTGTTATTCTTAACAGTACCTAGCTATTCCTTTTGGTTTATATTTCATCATATATTGTGGAAAACACTGTGTGATGAACATTTAAGAAATTGGCCTAAACTAACCTGCCATCACTTCATTCACCACTACACTTTCTAAAGTTGACACACTTCACTTGCTCCAATTATCAACAATGACTAGTGTTGCGGCAGTCCTCGAAACACAGAAGTCCTTGGAATCCACCTTGATGCAGAGAATGAAGGAATTTGAAGTGCAGCTCAAGGCATCATCATCCTCATCAGATGGGACAAATATGGCGCAATTGCATGGCGAGTTGAAGTCCTTGTTTGAAACATACTCTCGCTCCTGAGGCAGCATATTGGTGTTGTCATTAAGTCACTTGACCAAAACGAGGCACGGTTTCGAAGTAAACATCTTCTGCTCTGTGGCGTTCCGGAGAAACCTGGTGAGAATTTGTTGTCTATTGCTGCAACACTACTTCAAAAAGTACTAGGGGTATGGGAAAGAAAGTCTGCGCGTGCGCTTTTTTTCTTAAAGGGTTCTGTATAAAATGTAAGTAGTCCTGAAATCCTAACTATTTGTATGAAATTTTATTAGGTAAACTAAGTTTAACTATGTTGTATCACACAAAGTTTCAATACTTAACGAATGTGTTACCTAAACCTAAACTTTTACAATGCAAAAATTATCTAAGCATTCTTCCTACTTATCTATCTTTGTTTTATTAGTCTAACAAATCCAACAAAAAATGCCGCCAAGCGACTGCCGACAAACAACCCAGACCCAGACGGGTTGTTTGTGTCAAAATTAAATGTGCCGTCAAAGGTTTTGTTTTGATTTTCGCCGCCCGCGCCGACCGACAGTAGCCGGCAACTGTTTGAGCGGGAGAGGGCGAACTACAGTACACCTCCTGTGAGCCTGGTAGGGGGCGTGGCAGCCAAAACCACCAAAAATTTGGGCGCGCAGTTTTACAAACAGGAGGTGCAGTGTAGGCAGTGTATCATACAGAGTTTATGATAGTGATGGGTTTAGCTTGTTCTGATTTTAAATTAACGACAGATTAACTATGTTTGTAAATGCAAAAACAAATTAAATTAAGCTTATCTTACTAGGGTATTTATAGAAAGGGTCTATACTAGGGATAATTTGACTGGCCCCTCTTGATATACGCTGTATACAGATATAGCTTTTGGTATGGAACAAGTTATTATTATCTCAATCTTTAATTATTACTATATCAAATGAAGCATATACGTAATGTTGTTATAGGAAGTGTTTTTAGACCAATTAAAAATATATATCCAATCAACTTTATATGCTTTTTATTTTTTTCAATTGTAATTATATGAAATGAAACGCAAACGTAGTTCTAACGTGTTTTATTCTAATTTCTTTAAAAATAAATGATCATACACATATCATAAAAAAATATATATGAGATATGAATAATACTGCTGTTTTATTTTTACTGTCCCATTTTGTGACATTGTCAGAAAATAACAAGGGGCTAATTGTCTAACCTCAACATCCATCGCAATTGCACTCAAACAGAAGTAAATGAAGTGCTTGGCTGGTTTGCCTATTTGAAACTATTTTTAAATATTTTTTGCGAAGCAATGTATTTCCACTTGAAAACGACCGCGACAGATGCCGAAGTTAGACAATCAGCCCACAAGTTCTTGTAAAGTAACAGCTTTTAAATGAAAGTTTTCATGTACCCAGGCCTTGGCCATCGGTGTTTTAATACCAAATTAGGGTAAGTATTAATAGGTATCTTTATAGATTAATGTTTTTTTTTATATTTTAGCGTTTTATTAACGCTTAAATATACTTAAGTAAAATTTTAAACACTGAAAAAAAAGGACGACAACCTCAGGCGGGAATCGAACCACGCACCTTCCGCATTCCAGACCGACTGAAAGCCAGACCTCGGTAGCCAAGTGGTTAAGGCAGCCGCCCGGAATGCGGAAGGTGCGTGGTTCGATTCCCGCCTGAGGTTGTCGTCTTTTTTCAGTGTTTAAAATTTTACTTAGGTATCTTTATTTTATTTTAAATCACTTTCATAAATAGCAACTTCTATAGATATTTTGTAGATGAAAAGTGTTGAATTTATATATGAACAAACAACATCTTTTGATATCGATAAAATGTCACAAGAGATCACAGCACAATGAAGTTGTTTGTTGTCAAACGGAGTACACACTCAAATGTCATAGCATTCATTCTATGCTTTAGGTATTATTCTGAGGTCTAACTATTTCAGTTACCTACGTCGATAAACATGTCTAGATAGAGCTTGGCCGTAAAAAAACGTCCAAAAATTTACGGGCCAGTATTGGCTTGACGCGCTCCAGTCGCCGTGTCAGTCATACGAGGCTGTCACGCACACTTCAAAAATTCAATACAAAAACCGAGCGGATTTGGAGAAGCGCTTACCACGATGCTCCGTCTAGACTGAATATAGTCAAAGTGCCGCCCGCCTTCCACTAAGAGCGGAGCAAGCTCCGTAACGACTCCCTTTAATTCGCATCGGCAATCTTCATAGAAGTGCTTCCACTGGGAACAGGGAACTTCTACGAAATTCGCCGTTGCGAGTTAAACGGAGTCCGTACGGAGCCCGCTCCGCTCTTAGTGGAAGGCAGGCATTAGTGTTCTTGGGAGAGGAGTCATTTTGGATATTCGTCATGGGGTACGGGGTCCACGCGAACAAAGGCGCCGGCGGCACAGTATAAATATGAGCTAAAGCAGTACGGAAGCTGGGCCTGTTTCTTGTTTTATATACCTACGCGCCAATTGAGCGTTAGGGTTGTCCTCTTATTTTTGTAAAATTGATAAAGTTTTTGTTTAGTTAGCGATGTATCTCAGCTAGTTAGCCCTTTTTTTGAGATAACTAGCAAAGCTTATGGGTTGTCACTTTTAATTTTTATAAAATTAAAAGGTAATTTTTCTATTATTTTTCAAAACGTTTGTTTGGGTTCTATAATGATCAAATAATCGAATGAATTGACTAGTTTACAAACAAAATTGTGTAATTAAATTTTTTTTAATATTTTAGGAAGTCTTTATTTTTCGTTAGTTATTATAAATTACTCACTGAAAAATACTTTCGCCTGCTACGACACGTTCGAAAAGCTTTATTATTAAATTTTATAGTGTAAAAAATTCTCATTCTAATGAATAGCTTTTTTAAATAAATTATCGGTAAACATGGACTCGGCACTATAAAACTGATTTTGTCTACTTCTTTATAAATTAATACAGCTACTTTACAATTAATGTGTTCTCTTTGAAAACAACAGCGAAAACTTTCGTCCATTTTCTCGATATATTCAACGAAATCATCCGGTGGTACAATTAGTAAACTCCGGTTAGACACACAGATCTGATATCGATATTTAGAGCAATCGGTCGAATATCTAAAAAGTTCAAGATGGAGGCTATTTTGTCTCATACTAATAACGGAGTCGTTGTTAAAAACCACACAGATCCCCAGATATCGATTTTCAAAGCAATCGGTTAAATAACTAAAAAGTTTAATATGGCGGCTACTTTTTCTCATTCTAATAACGGATTCATTGTCAGAAACCACACAGATTCTCAGATATTGATTTTTAAAGCAAAGTTTATTAACGATGAAGTTTCGTAGTATCAATTCTTATTATTTTTAACCATTAAAATAACGCGCGCTCAAAAATATACGTAAGTACTCCAAATATCACCTAAACAACCAAACGATTTATTTAAAAGAAAAAGCTATTTGTTTATCAATAATAAATCATTCTTCTTTCAACATCAGCAGGAAATTTAAAAAAGGAAAGCTCCGGTTTTGAAGCAGCCGAGTTCAAGCAGCCGTATACTACGCAATACACTCGCAGTATTTTTAAAAATCGCGCGCACAGCGCCCGCAATATGCAACAGTGAACACTCGGTTCGACGCCACACGCGCTACTGAGAGCACTGCGATGTCCGCTTAGGGGCCCTGTAAGTAAAGACGTGCGTCTGTGGGCGTGCGTCGATTCGAGCGTTTGTACGTAGCTTCCTTACTGCTTTAGCTCATCATATTTATACTGTGCCGGCGGCCTGCTAGTCCTTAATAAAATCGGACACTGAATAGTAACACTTCTGGACTAAGAACTTATATACATCTGTTTTCTAAAGGCGCTCAAATTAAGTTTTTTATAATTATCTGGAGGGCTGCTATAGAGTCTGATTGCTAGTTTAGTAACTAAAAATACAACCAGCAAATCTTGAATAAACATTTCAGTTTTCCTTATCACTTCTTAATTTATTATCATAACGATGAAATTATCAGATCAACTGTCCGAATTGGGATTTTCCCATTGGCTTGTAGACAATCGTTGATTAGAAAATCATTTTGTTATCACATTAATTGCGTTGTTTAAAACTAACAACAATAAGTTTTCCCTTGTTATTTCTGTACGCAATTATACCAAAAAAGTGAATCAAATTACCTATTTCATCAAATAGGGAAAGTACCTATAGTGACTTATACAATACAGATAAAATTTCATCATCTACAAATACCTACCGAAAAATTACGATTTGATAGATAAGTCCTTAATAATACTGCACATACTGATAATTATTATAATGTAATGTAATTAATTATCATTGGCATGGCACAAGGCTTTTCCTCAACTAAAAGCGAAGAACTAATTACCTCAACAATATTTGGTGTAACATTTTTAAACATTGAAAAAAGACGACAACCTCAGGCGGGAATCAAACCACGCACCTTCCGCATTCCAGGCGGCTGCCTTAACCACTTGGCTACCGAGGTCTGGTTTTCACCCGTCGAAATTTGTCAGTGCTTGATACTTATGTTTTTTAGTCAACATTGCTTCATCAAATCTTAGAAGTTTTAACCTCTGAGATCCGAAAAAAATATGTATACAAATATGAACATTCGGTTAAGATAAAGCTGCGTATATAGATTAATGTTTTTTATATTTTTAAGCGTTTATAAAACGCTTAAATATACTTATGTAAAATTTTTAAACACTGAAAAAAGACGACAACCTCTGGCGGGAATCGAACCACGCACCTTCCGCATTCCGGGCGGCTGCCTTAACCACTTGACTACCGAGGTCTGGTTTTCACCCGTCGAAATTTGTCAGTGCTTGATGCTTATGTTTTTTAGTCAACATTGCTTCATCAAATCTTAGAAGTTTTCACCTCTGAGATCCGAAAGAAATATTTTTATAAATATGAACATTCGGTTAGGATAATGCTCTGCGACTCGACTCTATCGAGAAGCTATCCATATTTAGTATATTTAGCTCTCGTAAAGCTTTATATTTCATTCTATGTCTATTGTGACTCTTTATTTATCTTAAATATGTATATATTTATTTATTGTGATAAAGAAAAATTTTAAAAATTACACTTGGTAGATTTGTTTATTTTGTAAGCTCATTATAACATTATACTTACCTAGTTATGTTGTTTATGAATTTAAAAATAAAGCAGAATAACTTGCAGGTTTTTATAACTAATCTAAAAATTACTGACATAGACCGATCGGTGAATAAATACCTCCGATGACTAGTATTCCGGGCTTCCTAGACTGCTTATCGCTATGCAGTTCCAACGCGACTATAGTCCTATTTTCGTAGGTGGTTGGCTTGAGAGCGATAGCCCTCGCAATCTCTCGGTCCTCGCGGGCTAAGCGTTTAGCCTCTTCCAGTATCGCGCTATGTTGCAAGTACTCCGTGAACCTTAGATTAGCACCAAGCGACCTCACAGTCCTCATTTTAGCTCCAGATCTAAAAATAAAACCTTGTTGTCTACAAACCCGTCTACAAATTTGGGTACTTGTCTATAAAAATACGAGAGATAATCAACATTTTTTAAAACCTTATCTATCATATCGTAGGTAGGTAAAATATTTTTTTAGTAGGTTTGATGTAGAATAGAATATAACGTGTAATTATATTTCCGTATACGAACGAGTCAACCATGGACGAAGAATGAAGCAAGGAAGTTTCTTTTTCCCTTATATTTATATAGTGCCACAATATTAGAAAATATCTTAGTATAAAAACAATAACCAAAGAAGATTTAACGAATTACCAATTTGTCGATTTGATGATTTGTCCAATATCAGACTTGACCAATGTCGTAACACGCCCCTTGTCGCGTAGCGGTGAAAGAATACTACCACCCCCTCTCTTCCCTTGGATGTCGTAAAAGGCGACTAACGGACTAAAGACTGCACTAAATTAACTTAATTGGAATTGTAACGATGCATTCGCTAGTCATTTGCTATAACCGCAGAGATAAATAGATCATGACACTCTCCCATGATGAGGAAAAACAATAAATAATCTGTTGTGTGTAATTTTGATTTCGATAGAGCTCTAACTATATTTATCCTACTAATATCCCACTATCCTACTAATATTATAAACGCGAAAGTTTGTAAGTATGGATGGATGTTTGTTATTCTTTCACGTAAAAACTACTGAATGGATTTGGATGAAATTCGGCATACATCTCTAAACTGGATTAACACAAAGGATACTTTTTATCCCAATATTCCCACGGGAACGGGAACCACGCGGGTAAAACCGCGAGCGGCCGCTAGTTATTATATAATATCGCATGTAGGACACTAACTAGTGCAGTAAGTAATTAAAAAGCTAGTAAACATTAAAGATTTAGGGCACGATTCCAAAACTCTATTCTCTACTCTGAGCTAAGGTTAACGACTACTTACAATTCATAATTTCTTGGAGGAAACAATACAATAAACACTGCTCCAAAGAAATATAAGATTGCTATCAAATATATTTTTATTTGTAATAGCATAATTAGGCGTTTTTCATTAGACCGAGTTGAATTTATGAAAACTTCAAAAAAAAAGTCAACTTCATACGTAGACAGCTCTGAATAATAGTTTTTATTCTATGGTAGACAGAGAATCGTTCTGACGCTTAACAAAAAGTTATTTTAATCCTCAGAACAATAACTAAATTATTATTCTGAGTTTTAATCTAAGTTCTGACCACAGACTTATAATAAGAAGTGTCTGTGGTTCTGACTTGTTCTGAGGTTCTGACGTAATCATGGAAGTATATAAATAAAGTTACTATACCTAGCGGAAGGTATAGTAACTTTATGGTATTTTACGTCCATGGATGCTCAGAATAATAACTAAATATTCTACGCATTACCATGGACAAATTAGTCTTATTTTTTGTCTGTTACCTTTTTATTCCAGTTTTGATCCTTGAAAACCACTTTGCTAATCCGAAGATCATCATCATTAACTCATGCACTGCCCACTGCTGGACAGAGGCCTCCCTTATCATCGGATTAGCCAAACCCTGATATCTACTAAACTTCAACCTTTCAACCAACTTCAACCTAACCTACTACGCTTGGAATCAAAAAGAAGGTAGTTTAAAAAAACTGCCAAATTCATCCAAAAAAATGTCGCAGCTTCCAATACTATTACGTTAGCCACTACGGAAAAGGAGAGATTCAAGGCTGGTTTCTAATCATCTGCTAATCGGTAGAGTGGTTTTGATCATTGAATATAAATATCAGTTTATTAAATGTATTGATGTACCTAGGTATTTCTGTTACCTCGCAAACTTTCCTTAATAACTAAGTACACAAGCTAATTTGTTTGTAACCATTTCTGGCAGAGTATTCACACGTAAAAAACTGACTACGATGAAATTTCCAGTAAGGATTAGGTTATCAGTTTCTATAAATAGAACACATAATAATTAAACAATCAACTGTAACAATGTTACTTAAAAACAAATCTCTTGTATACGCTAAAGCGGTAATTTTAACAAACAACGCATGAAACCTTCGAAAACAGAATACTCTTACTTACCCTTAAGTACTTACTGCCAGTTTTAATAAGAATATTTATGAAGACATTTTATCATTTCAATGACAATTTGCAACATGCGTTGTCAAAATATTGAATTTTTATAATCATGAAAACTTATATAATTTTGATAATATTAGGTTTTACAAAGGTAGTTATTGGCTGGGACCAATCTAATGTAACTTTTGATGACTCTTACCCGGTATGTCCCATAAACTGTAAGTACAATAAACGTTGAAGGAATAAGTTTATTTTATGATCTGTCCGATATTACGAGCCTCATGCGTTTTCAGTATTTCGAAGGAAAAGAGCACACACAGAATACACTAGATGGAGAGCCAATCAAGCAACATCTCCTGAATTCATAGTGAAAGTTTTAGATGATGAGCTAACAACTCCCAGTACCAAACAAATTGTAGCGGTTAACATTGAGCCAGTGACAAAGGGAGATGAGAAAATTATAGTCGGTGGGGTAATTGTCCCACCATTGACGACGCCACAAATACTTCCTGATGGATCTCGTGACTATACACGTTTTGTGCCACCCACTACAATACCCATTACACGGATGGATGACGAACTGTATCTTGCACCACATACACTACCTCAGGTTGATAAAAACCCTCCTATAAGGCCGAAAGGTAAGGTCTATTTTATTCAATTTTAGTGGCGACCTTTTATAATTTTTTGAATATTAATCTTTTACTTAATCAAATATTCTCAATTGTAAATACAATTACAAATATTATAAATTTACTATAGTTCACTAAAATCTAATTTGTAACAGCACGCCATTCACAGCGCGATGAAAGTCCTCCAGCTAGCCCACAGTTTTTAACACGAGCTACTGGGGGTTTGTTAGCTCGCCAGTATGCTCCAATAGCACCCGTCGCTTTTACGAGGCAATCTACTTTTGCACCAAGGAAGCCAACATCCCCGTATGTAAGTAAATAATGCCTAATTTTTTTGTTTAATTTAAAAGTTCCTCTAATTTCTTTTCCCTTTATTAGACTTTTCAGAAGAACGTAGGTGCTTACACTACGGAGGTTTCACCTCCAACAAGAATTACAGAATTTATTGATGTTATTTGGCCGAAAAGAACTAGTCCTAGATCGGATATCTTCAATGACGATTTTACAGATGAAAAAGTAACAGTAACTAGAAGCTCCTTAGCACAGCAGCACAGCCCTCTAAGAACTTCAACCATTAAAATGTCAATAGATGATGAGCCAATAATGCCTACCAAAATATTTGGATCTTTTAAAGATATAAGAAAATACGACGATGAAATTGTTAAACAAAGCAAATATTTGGAAAAGACTAAAAAAGATTCTGATAATATATACAACATGATGTTCTATGGTGACGAAGATAATGAGAGTAGTAATAAAAAAAGTGAACAAGATGCGGTTGATAACTATGAAGACAAAGTAAAAATAATTGAAGATTTGGACCTAACCACAGAAAAAGATTTAGATGTAATTGATTCGGAAGAGAAAGCCACTACTGAATCTACAACTATGGAATCTGAGTATGTTGACGTAAATGAAAGCAACCTAACAACAAGGAACCCTCATTTAAAAGTGTTTGGAGCAGATGTAGGAACTACAACAACAACAAAAACTTATGCAAAGAACTTAAGAAACAAAGTTCGACCAATTTGTAACCTTATAAAACTCAGACAATTGACTTTTACCGCTCCACGTACTTTGGCTGAGGTAAAAACAGATTTTTATCTTAAACATGATAGTTATATTATAATTAACGTAATTTACAATTGTAATTGTACTTCGACGTTGCATCCTCGAGATTTATATTCACAAGGTAGTCCACTCTTCAATGTACCAGGCATCCAACACATATTAAGAGCTATCTAAAAGATATTTTATTAAAAAAACATAAAACGTTACCCATAGTATAGACACAGGCGCCATCTAGTGAATACCAACCGAGTGCACGAGTTTGTCACCCGCGCTGTCATCGTCATTCGCTTTTCGTGTTCGGGCATCCGCACATCGTTACCCTAAAGCATGGATGCACAGACTTATTAAGACTAGGGGCCACTCGGGCAAATTATGAACTGATGGTGGGCCACCAGAAGTATAGGTAATTAAAGTCAATGAAAAATTGATAATAATGTATTCAAATTGAAAAAGAATTTATTAATTTGAAGCGTGGCACTGCATAGTGCTTACAATCTTTTTTATATTTGGCTCAAATTTACTTGTAGCAACACGTAAAACTGCTTCCAAACTTTCATTTGCAAGGCGGTTTCGATTTTTTGTTTTATTATTATTTAGGATTGAAAAGGTTTGTTCACATATATAGGTAGAACCAAATAAGCTTGCACATTTCAGAGCGTTTATGCGCAACTCTTTGTACGTATTTTTATCAATGCAGCGGTAAAAGTTCAGCAAGTCTCCTTCGTTGAATTTGTTGCGTAAATCTTGGTCGTTCTGAATGTCGATAATTTCTAACTGCATTAACTCTGGCGCATTTTCAACTGAAATCGTGAAAGGATTGCTAAATATGTCCAACAGAGGTTTCACTGTTTTAAACTCCGAAAATCTGTCTTGAAAAGATTGAATCAAAATATCTAGCTTTTTTACATAACTGAAATTAATAGCAGTTTTTTTGAATTTTTCAGCCATTTTCTTATAATTCGGAAAATGATTGTAATTTCCAGAATTCAATTGCGATCTGAAAAGTGTCAGCTTGCATTGAAAGGATGATACATGTGCGTAGAGCTGGGATATCAGTTGATTTTTGCCTTGAAGCCGTGTGTTCAAGACATTCAAATGATTTGTAATGTCAACTAAAAAAGCCAAATCACACAACCAATCAGGACTTTTAAGTTCCGGGACGTCCCTTTGCTTTTCCGCCAGAAAAATATCAATTTCTTCTATTAAATTTAAAAATCGTTCCAGTGTCAATCCACGACTTAGCCACCTTACTTCTGTATAATACAGTAAATCTCCATGTTCGCATTCAATGTCATCAAGGAATTGTTTGAATTGCCTGTGATTGAGTCCTCGTGATTTCATGAAATTCACAGTCGAAACTACCACTTTCATGACATTTTCAAATTCAATTTTTTTAGAACAGAGGGCTTCTTGGTGTATAATGCAGTGAAACTGCATGAGATCTTCAGCGTTTAAGTTTTTTTCTTGCAAATGCTTTTTCAACAAAGTAACTAGCCCAGAATTGACACCAATCATCGAAGGAGCACCGTCAGTCGAAACTCCCGATAATTTCGATAAGTCCAAATCAGTTTTTGAACACTCGTCCAAAAGTACATTGAGTATATCAACTCCTCTGGTTTGACCTTTCAATGAACACATTCCTAATAACTCTTCGAAGACTTCAAAATCTTGAGTAACACCTCGTATGAATATAAGAAGTTGAGCTGTGGAACTAATATCAGTGGATTCGTCGAGTGCTAATGAAAAAAAATCAATTATCTTAGTTTTTTCATTTAATTGTTCCGCAATATTATCTGACAAAGACATAATTCGTCTTTGGATGGTCATACGATTCAGTTGAATTTTCTCAAACTTTTTTGCTGCTTCTGGACACATTTTCTTAGCGGCAATTTCTATGCATTCTTTTACAAAATCCCCATCATTGAAGGGGCGACTCCGCTTTGCTATCATTCGAGAAATTTCATAACTAACTTCTGTAGCTGTTTCTGTATCTTGAATGGGTTTTGTAAACATAGCTTGTTGACCAATAAGCTCCCGTTTTAAAGACAAAACTTTTTGCTTTCTTAATTCGCCTGTAAACTTCGTAAAAGTAGGATGCTGCGTTTCATAGTGCCTTTTTACATTATATTCCTTTGCAATCGCAACAGAATTCTTGCAAATTAAACAAACGACTTTGTTATGCGACCATACAAAAAAGTATTTCTCAGTCCAAATTTCTTGAAACTGCCGATTTTCATCTTTAACCTTACGTTTTTTACTAGTTCCTGGCATGTCCATGTTGCGTTTTAATCCTGACTAGGATTACCACAGCACCTAAAACCAATTATTACAGTTCCTAATTAATTACCAAAAATAATTGATAAAATATGTAGATAAAATTAATAACAGTTTTACTTACGATTTCACAACACAATTATACACGGCACTTGACGGGAAATCTACGTTGAATGTGGATCAAAATATATTATAATTATGACACCGGCTAGTCGAGTTAAAATCTACACTAGAACTAACGACACTTTACTCAAATTAAAACCGAACTGTCGGTCGCTGCGGTTAGCGTGGCTTTTATACCACGCGCATAGAGTCGAAAACTGTCTGGAGAAATCTCGAAACCGACTCTGGAAGCTTCGTGTATCTACCTACGCGAGCTATCGGGAATTTGGGACTATTGCTATCTCGCTCGCTCGAACAGTATAACGCGGCGCGCTTCCTCAAGAAAACGAATTTAACCGAGATCAGCACGAACATTACCGACCGCTGTTACCGACGCATGCACGGCGCACCGATAAGATTGATAGAGCGCGCGCGCGAGATTCAAATTACTTTTCGAACATTTGTTATTGGTTTTATTCTGGAATAGAACTCAATATTTTCGAATGTACGAGAGTATTATTTTTGCTGTCGGCGGGCCACCAGTATTCGACCGGCGGGCCGCATGCGGCCCGCGGGCCGTAGTCTGTGCATCCCTGCCCTAAAGTGTTTTGTGTAGCAAAAAACTATGTGCAAAAGGAAGCATGGATAATCATAATATACGCATATGGAAAAACTGCGTAAACGACGATCGCCAAGTAAATCAGGTCAGTCAGTGTTTTAAATATTACATTTTGTCGATGTTATGATTAAATTACAAAGACAAACGATTTTTTAAAAACTATGTGATTCGTTAGCGAATATACGACTCAGAACCTCTTAGTGAGACATTCAAAGTAGAAACGTTATTGAAATATATTTCATAGTACGTTTCCTTCTTAATTTCGATTAATACTTTTGCTAGTGCCTTTGTGGTTACCCACATTTTTTGACTTTTTCACTATTTATCGATTTTCAAGAATAAATAAGACGCTTAGCTTTTTTAAATAATAATAAAAAGTAAAAAACACATAAGTAGTACCGTGAAGTGATTACGGTCAGTGCTAGTATGAAATCTAGTATCGTGACGAGATTACGATCGATATTAGGGGTACATACTATATGCTGTGACGCGATTACGGTAATTCTATTCTTCGGTCATTCCTTCCAAATGACTCTTTGTTTGCGCGAGGCAGTAGTTACCTACATTCTATTTTTTTTTTTTACTAATCTTTTTATTGGAGCGTTTTTTCGTATGCAAGTGTTTTCTACAAAATCCTACAGTGCCGCCTTACATACTGCACATTTATGTATTACCGTGATGTGATTACGGTCAGTGCTAATATGAAATATAGTATCGTGACGAGATTACGATCGATATTACGGGTACCTACCCTATGCTGTGACGCGATTACGGCAATTATATTCCTCGGTCATTCCTTCCAAATGACGCTTCGTTTGCGCGAAGCAATACCTACATTCTATTTTGTTTTTTACTAATATTTTTATTGGAGTGTTTTTTTGTGTGCAAGTGATTTCTACAAAATCTTACAGTTCCGCCTTACATACTGCACACTTATGTAGTACCGTGACGTGATTACGGTCAGTGCTAATATGAAATCTAGTATCGTGACGCGATTACGATCGATATTACGGGTACCTACCCTTATGTAGTACCGTGACGTGATTACGGTCAGTGCTAATATGAAATCTAGTATCGTGACGCGATTACGATCAATATTACGGGTACCTACCCTATGCTGTGACGCGATTACGGCAATTCTATTCTTTGATCATTCCTTTCAAATGACTTCGTTTGCGCGAGGCCTCTCGCCAACCACAAGTCTTAGTGACTCCGATTTCAATAAAGAACCGTAAATAACGGACGTATATAAATCTAATATTGAAAAAGACTTACGATCTGTCATGACCGTAGCACAAGTACACAGTCCGGATCTTACCCAGACCATCCAGGACGCTAGGGATACCTAGTCGTAATAATCCAAGCGCAGCAGAGGAGTTGCCAGTTTTAAATCCAATATCGTCGGATTTTCTTGACGTTCTTGGAGTTTCTAAAGTGAAGGAGGTACCATTGGGACCCAAAGTACCAGAAGAGGTCTCTAAACGCTAGGGAAATCCTCATAGATGGTATGAACAAAGATAATAAAAAAATAACTGTTAGCAACAACTTTAATACCTGTTTGAAGTTGGCCAAATTATGCTGCATTTACATTATGAAAATACCATGAATAGGAAAATGCTTACACTACCTGCCTACTCTTGATAAAAAATTCTTGTCAATGACACAAGATGTTAAAAGAGACGCACACTCTTTTGGAGAAAATTTGGAAGAAAATATAGAAGCTGCTAAGGCCGCTGAAAAATCTGGTTTGCAAATACGGAATACTAACAACATTGGACCGTCAACTTCACTAAGAACTACGTCGCCCAGCAGGGAAAGTGGCAAGACCCATCCAAGCAACAAGGTCATGGGTTGCCAGGCCGGGTGGGAGCAAGCAAAGATTTCCGTATCCACCTCCAAGGCGATCAGCGCAAGCACCGACGTTCGCCCGCTATCACACCATGACAGCAGTGAGACCGTCATACAGACCGATGTTGCGTAAATAACAACTAAGGTAACCTTACACGCTGGTCGTATAATTTTTTTTTGTTGACACATGTGTTCAATTTTAAATGACTCGGTAGTCTGACAGTACGTAACGGGTTACAAAATACCATTTAATAATACTGTAAAGCAAGCTACTGAACCTATCACTCCTAACTTTTCTTCGGCTGAAATAAGTAAGTTAATCACAGCTATATCTGACTTGTGCCAGTCAGGAGTAATATGCATATGAGAGGATGTCAAAGACCAATTTATTTCTCCCATATTCTTAACACCTAAAAGTGATGGATCGTCCAGATTTATCTTGAACCTAAAATCATAGAATAAAGCTGTTGCCTCATACCACTTTAAAATGGAGGACATACGGACAGCAAGCAAATTATTGTTCCAAGACAGTTATATGGCCAATGTTGATATCAAAGACGCGTATTTTTTCTTTAGTTCCTATTGATGAAAACTACAAAAAGTATTTAAGGTTCAAATTTTTGGGACACAAAAGTAATACGTATGAATTTTAGTGCCTACCGTTTGGACTTAGTTCAGCACCTTATTATGTCTTTACGAAACTCATGAAACCGGTCTATCTACCGGATTTATCTTAGAAACAGAGGTTTTTTAATTCTAATATATTTAGATCTTGTGCCTTGGCCATTCTTATGAAGAATGTAAAAGTTTTGTTCTCGAAACTGTTTGTTTATTACAAAATCTAGGCTTTGATAAAAACTTCAAAAAGAGTAGCTTGGAACCACAAAAGACAGACTAGAAAAATTCTCGGTTTTGAATTAAATTCAGAAAATATGTGTTTGCAATTGCCAATAGGAAAACGAAAACGCATTCTTGAACAAATAAATATCAATAGAATGGGTGGAGTACAATAAGTTCCTTAAAATAATATCACTTGTCGTCTATGGCAATGGTGCGAGAAACGCAAAATATTTGTCTTTGCATCCTACTTAAAATCTAAAGATAACTTCGAGGCGGATAAGGAGTCACGGCGTATGAATATCTATACAGAATGGCAAATGTCGGCACCTGTGTTCGAAAAAATTGTTCAATCGTTTGGGACACCTCTTAAAGATCTCTTTGCTACTTACCAAAATTATAAATGCAATAAATACGTCTCATGGCAACGAGACCCCTACGCCTTTGACACAGATGTATTCACCTTAAATTGGAATATATTTTATTTTTATGCTTTTCCCCCTTTCTCGCTCATATAAAAATGCTTCAGGAAAATAATTAACAACGAAGCCACTGGTGTACCAGTCGTATCGTATTGGCCGAGTCAACCCTGGTATCCCCTACTTACCTCAGTAGCTCACCACCAATATACTTCGGCCCAAGTGACGATATGTTATTATCACCTTTCAGGACCTAGCACCCCCTTTGCAAGAAATTTATCCTGGTAGCATACAAATTATCAGAAAAGCATTTCAAAGACAATCGTTACGTAATGAAACCATCGAGGTGATGATTTCCTCATTGTCTACATCCTCACTAAAACAATACAATGTCGCTTTTACGAAATGGTGGAGTTATTGTGATATTTAAAAGTTGATTTCTATAACTCCCCACTTCCAATTCTATCAAAATTCCTTACGGTCAACTGTTAACAGCAAATTTTGGTTGTAGTTCATTAAATATGCATCGTTCTGCTCTAGCTATTTAGGGCAAACGTTATAGTGAAGCTGATTTAGTTGTTCGATTTTTTAAAGGTATTTACAGGACTAAACCTTGTCATCCGAAATATTCGGAGACGTGAGATCCAAAGATTGTAATCGATCACCTTAGTAATTTATATCCAAATGAGGAACTTGCTCTGGAGTTTATTACTAAAAAATTAGTAACTCTGCTCGCATTGTCAACCGCACAACGAGTACAGACGTTATCTTCGAATTTCTAATTTAAAAATAAATAATAACTATGTCGAAACCATTGTGGATGATTTAATTAAAACATCTGCTCCAGGGCGACGACCGCCTTCTTTATTTATACCATTTTTTCTAAATAAGATTGAGATCTGCCCTGCAAAAATATTACTGTCCTACTTAGATATGACTAAAGTTTACAAAGATAAACCTAGAACGGAAAGGTTATTGCTCACCTGAAGCCTATTCATAATGCAACTAGTTGTACATTAAGTCGTAAGTTTAAAAACACCCTATTTAACAGCGGTATTGACACTTCTTTATTCTCAGCACACACGTGTAAGACACGCGTCCACGTCCACCTCGGCAGCAAACAGAAAAGGCCTTTCAATAACTGCAGGATGGACTGGTAATTCTCTGGTGTCTGCACGGTTTTACAATCGACCCCTTACCATTGACTAATTTCTAGCTTATCGTTCATTATAATATTATAATATGTCATACTGGTTTGTACTAATATGGTACCTAATTATATTTAATCGGTTATACTCGTAAATACTCAATTATAATAGTTGAATTAAATCATAGAGGTACTTAAATTATTTCGCAAAATTTGTGTTCTAAACATCTACCTTGTGAATATAAATCTCGAGGATGCAACGTCGAAGTACAATTGATGGTTAAACAAACTTACCTGAAGTGAAGTTTGACCGTAATTGTACGAGACGTTGCATCCGAAGAGATTTATATAAAGATCCCTCCCTTCCCTTACATGCTGGCCCCATACAAATTAATTTTGCAAAAAAGCTCTAAAAGTGAATGACGATGACGCAGCGCGGGTGACAAACTCGTGCACTCGGTTGGTATTCACTAGATGGCGCCTGTGTCTATACTATGGGTAACGTTTTATGTTTTTTTTAATTAAATTTCTTTTAGATAGCTCTTAATATGTGTTGGATGCCTGGTACATTGAAGAGTGGACTACCTTGTGAATATAAATCTCTTTGGATGCAACGTCTCGTACAATTACGGTCAAACTTCACTTCAGGTAAGTTTGTTTAACCATCAAATATATTTCCCTTGGTTTATTTTTTGTAACTACTATTCGTTAGGGCTGTGTGATGGCGGGTCATTATTTAAAGAATACTACCTATCCATTCAATCAAAGGTCGTAAAAAGGCGACACACATATCATATCCAACAGAATAAATCGGCGATAGCTTGACTGAGGGAGTGCACTGCGTTTGCGGTCCTCATTGTCAAATTTCTGACTAACCTTTTAGGGATTATAGTCGTAAGTGTAAAATAAATAAATGTAAAAGAAAATGTAAAAAAACAAAGGACCATGGGGGATTTTGTATGAACCCCGTCCCACCCTACAACAGTCATGGAATACGTGTCAATTTCTTCATTGGGACCCAAAGAAGCCTAAAGTACCTGCGTTAGTTGCAAAAAGCATTGGGTTTATTTATAATAAAAAAAAACTTTTATTGTTTTCTTGCTTTAGTTGGAGTTGCTCGAGTGTGTCATGCTCTCTCAAAGTGTCTCTACGGTGGTGGCATGTGCGTCGGGTCGTTACGTTCCCTAAAACATTGTTAAGCGAAGCGATATGGCTGATTCACATGTCATACTCGTGAACGGGTGCCGCCTGTGGAGTCTGGTCTGCTCTTGCAATCTTATTTGGTTGGAAAAAAAAAACAAAAACAATATTTTTTTTATAACCTAAATCCCGCGTATTTGAAGAACGTCGCCATGGTAAAAAAATATCTATCGAGATAAAAATATCTACTAGATCTTATATCTACTAGATCTACTACTATCTTCAAATGACACCAATTTCAAATCTGTTGGATGGTGGGGACAAAATTTCCCATAGTCCTTTGCCAATAAATTATTATTTCATTTCATTTCAGGTGTATGTACCTATGTATGTATTGTTAGTGATTAACAATAATGAAAATATGTAATAAAACTTGAATAACCTTCCATGAAGTCAATGCTTTGGAAGGCACATTGAACCGTTGATCCCGGTTGTTGTCAACGCTGTCGTTCAAACAAATCAACCCACATTATTTTTACATAAAGGCTTCCGAATCCCTGGGATAATACCCTAGGGATTCAGAAGAAAACCAGCTTCATAGGCTGGCTTGGTAGCAAGTGAGGGTGTACTATGGTTTTTAGTGGGTACCTATGCCCCCTACGGAAGCTGAGGGAAGAGCCCTACCGTAATAAGTTTAGTTGTAATAGTTTTAGTTGTAATAAGTTTCCCGTAGTCAAAAAAAGGGTATTAAGCCTGGTGACGATGATTTAATGATTTTTTTTTTTTATATGAGAAGGAGGCAAACGAGCAGGCGGGTCACCTGATGGAAAGCAATCACCGCCGCCCATGGACACCCGCAAAACCAGAGGAGTCGCAGATGCGTTGCCGACCTTTAAGAAAAGAATAGGGTTAGGGGAAGGAATAGGAATTGTGAGGAGGGGTGGGAGGGGAAGGGGCCTCCGGAACTCTCACTGGCCGGACGAAACACAACAGCACCAAGTGCCATTATTTCACGCCGAATATTCGTGAGAGGGTGGTATTACCCCGGGCGAGCCGGCCCAATGCGTGCTGCAACGCAGCGTGGCTCTACCACTCAGTCATTGTCACTCATTTAGCACCACCCAAGGGTCACGTGTAGGGTCTCAAGGGTAAACCTACGGACGCGAGTAACTTAAACCCCCAAAATTTATTTATATGTGAGACATAAATAATTATTTACACACAAACATATACGAGTAAGCACGACTATTATCCTCGAAGGGTTAGTCAGAGACTAGGCAATAAGGACCGCAAAAGTAGTCCACTGCCATAGTCCACTTTTCACCAAATAACGACTGCACATGTGCTCATCGTGACAGGTGGTGAGCCCATCGCCGCCTTATGCTGTTGGATGTATGTGTAGTCTTTAGTCCGTTGTTCGCCTTTTACGACACCCAAGGGAAGAATATAGGTGGTAGTATTCTTAACCGCTACGCGACATGGTTTTAATTCACAATGATTAAGTATTTTAATAGTTTTGAAAAAGCTTTATTTAAAAAAAGCTATGGTTAGTTGAATTTAATTATCATCATGATACAAGGTCTCACATACTAGAAAAAACTATATGATTATTTTAGTATTTAACAACTTAAAGACACATTATCAAAGAAAGACTTTTAGATTGGTTAGGTATGGGCTATTATATTGTAGATGATTACGTTATCGATAGAAATCGGTTTGAAACCGATTCCGCACGCTTCGCAGATGCGCTCAAGTACATTTGTACTAAATATACTAAATTAAATATTAGGGAAAAATAAAGTAAATATTTACAAAATGGTTTTATATTTTTTTTAAACAGGAAATTGTATTACGTACCTCCATTAGAACTGTCTGGTCGCCCGAGATCACGCACGGTCGGGGTCACCGTCGCTTTACCACTTTGCAGCGATTTTCGTATGAAGCGCACCGACTGCGACCGCCCGGTAACTCTTCTTTAATCTGTGGCCCGGGCACATGAAGTGGCCCGGGTGCGTGCACGTACCAAATAGACGATGCGGTGTGCAAGCGATTTTGACCTTTAGACTGGTAAAGCGACTGAGTCCGCCATTGTACTTTGCCTATTGTAAATTATAAAATGACGCTTAATTAAATGATTTTACCATTTTTAAATTATTGTTTTCTAGTCTGTTTCATAAGGTTTGAAAATACTTAATTTAAATATTGAAAATTTTATTTCCATAGATAATATTTCAACTAAAACAATGGGCAGATAACAGTCCTCTAGTTAAATGGGAAGACATAACTAATGGAAATCTTACAACTATGGAAAATCCTATTTACTTGATGATAGTCGACGACCCAAGCAGCGGTCAGATACTTTCGGCTAAGCAAACTGTAATGCTAGTAGCGGGTAATTTGTTTTATAGTTTTTTATTATTTATTTGCTGTTTTACCTTTCTCTCGGAATAGAAAATTCTAAATTAGCGTTTTTCTTTTATGAAACTCATAACTTCACTTACCCACAATGACATTCTATACACATGGAATAATCACGTCGTACAATAACGGAGTAAAAATATGGCACATGCCTTACATTTCACCCTATTATCTTTTAAAACATCCTATGTCATTAAGCAGTAATGTAAAAATTATGCACTCGAAGCTACGTACTATACTTAGTTTTGAAGCTGATTTGAACAGAGAAGCAGCGGAGTAGCAACGTGCTGTCAATTTTTGTTTTTATTAATTGAAATATAATTATATTTTCTTCGACTGTGACGTATAGACAATACTTTTAAAAGTGAACGTTACTTATGTATAATTAATTAAAAAATTGTATCCTCATCCGATAGGCACAATAAAATAAGAAATGTGGTTATATTTGTACTGTATTTTATTTAATTCTATTCTAGGTTCAGCCCCCTTACTCTCGAATCTAATCTCAATGTCGATTTCAAAGCTGTCAAATAACAATACAATAATAAGTGCGTACTCTTTCGCTTAAATTTGGGATCACATTGAAATCGAAATCATGTTCATATCGGAAAAATAAGTATGAAGTTTGCTGCCAATAATGTCATCGATAGTGAGAACCTTTTGTGTTTTTGACGTATTGATTAATGTAATGCATAATAAAAATCCACGTTAACATCTAAAATTATAGCTGTATCTAATTAATGAAGTCATAACTCATTTTATATCAATAGATCCTTCAATGTTAAGCATTACAAAACAATATTGCATTATTTAAAGCAACATCAACATTTTAGAACGTATGAAGCGCTGCCTGCACTTTGAAATGCTTTAAAAAATAAAGGTCTGTGGCGTTGTCTGTCTGTCTCTGATTTGACAACATCACAACAAATTATTATTAATTTTCGGCGATCTATAAGATCTATTTTATTTGTTTGTTGTGAAAGTAAATATTAATATTACACTTGCTATAACCGAAGACCTGAATTTTACTTATTCGACCAATAGTCAATACAAGTGATAGTAAACGTTTCAAACTTTCGTAACGTCTTGAAGAATATTTGGGATAATCGAATCAAATATCATAAAATTCATTGTTCACCTTTATTTTATAGTATTGGGCTCAAAAAAAAGCTCATTAATCGGTTTTGATGAGGCAAACGGCAAGTAGAGGCAGTAAGTAAAGTGGTTGGACCGTCTCTTAGATGCAGTAGAGCATCTAGCGCAAGCTATTTTTGAGGCACGGACGTGAGGTTGCCAACGCTCTCCATCAAGCAGCAAATAAATAAATAATGCAGCTAATGAAGACATGTGTATTTTTTTGTTAACTGAATTAAATGAATTGTAAGCAAGCAAGCAGTATGTTGTTAATATGAGTTTTATTAGATACAATTGTGTGTTAGGCAATAAATTTTCCTGAATAGTATTATTGTTTTAATAAAAGAGGAAGTATTTGTTTGTAAAGTTATTAAGAAATAAAGAAACTGAATATAACCCTACTTAATTTACTAAAGTAACTTAATTATCATCATTGCCTAGTCTCTGACTAATCCTTCGGGGATAGTCAGAGTTCCTGCACCGGAGTGCTTGTTCACTGCCTGCCCGCCTGCTAGAGCCTGCGCGTGACCAGCTGCCTGCCGTACACAACTTTGCTATTGTCCTTGCGCGCAGACTGATTCCGCCGGTTCCTGGTTCCGGGTAGCCGCCGTCGGCGAAGAAGATTAGCCTAAAGCTATTTCTTGTAAGTCTTACTGAAGCTGACAAAGTGAGCGATCCATTGAACCCCTCCCTGAGCAATTGTATTCTTTGAATAGGGGAATAAACATTGTAAACCTATTTGCATTTTGGTTTCCCTATTCTGAAGTAGGGACTAAACCGCTTCAGTGGCAATGAGGACAGCAAAAGCTCTACCATAGTCCACTTTTTACCAAATAGCGATTGCACATGTGTGCTCAGCGTGACAAGTGGTGGCCCATCACCGCTCTATGCTGTTGGATATATATGTGTAGTCTTTAGTCCGTAGTCGTCTTTTACGACACCCAAGGGACGAGACGGGGTGGTAGTATAGTATTCTTCCACCGTTACGCGACACGTTTACTTAAAAATAAGTATTTACCAAAAAATACGTAAACTCAATACACGTAAAGTCCCCATTAGTTATTGTGACAAAGTCGATTGTCAGCTTATTTGAACTCAATCCGATCACAAATTTAACCGTCAAAATAGCGTCCAGAGTGCGGATTTGAGCAAAACTCAATGCCATTTAGTGTCGTAACTCAAGAGTACGAAACTTCACATTTCCAATCTCGATCGATCGGGATCGGGTTCGAGAGTAAGGGGGCTGGTCAGCTTTATAAAAAATCTGTAAATGAAGAGTGATGTTTACGACGTTTTTTTTTAAATAAAGGAATGTTACTAACCTAACAAGAGTCATAGTTCTTTACATTAAAATCATCATATAAAAATCCCATCGAAAAAAAGGATATACATTTTTTGAAGTCGAGGTTATTTCCGGGTAACTTTCCAATTTAGATTTATGAACTGGACTTTTAATGAAATTAGTTTGTGATGATAGAAGTTGTTCTTGTTCCGCAGCAATGAAGTCCTTAAAAGGACACTTAGTATAAATGTGTAGATGCAGAACCAGACGAGAATATTTAATTCGTTTCAATTTCTATTTACAGACTTACGAGTACATGTAATGAGTTCAGTTGATCTGATGACTTTCCTTCTTCAACACCTCTTTACCTTGATTGCCTTGGTTCAGAATCATCAAAAAAATAAAATTTTGTTGGAATATACATTTATAAATACATACACGTACATCTATTAATTTGTAATTGATATATTTTTTAGAACTGTAAGCAGTAACACTTTATCCTTTAGAGAAAATTCTAAAATGATCTAAGCAAATGACACTTGACTTATTTGGTTTGTAAAATTAATTCTTTCTAATTCTTTCTCCTAATCACATGTGCAGAAAAGCTAAAAGGTCGTAACATTTACATTTTGTACAATCACTTTGGCAATTAAGTTATTTTTAATTAACACTGGCGCTGTAAGAATACGTTTTTACCATTTTTGATGTTTTTCTTATATACTTTCTAAACAAATGAAATGTAGCAAAAAATAAAGGCTTTTAGATTTTACTCGCGACTCTATAGTTTTCATTTGGCTCTCTTTTTTACTATCTTTCTGACGTGTGCGAGGTACACTTACACCGCTATTATGTGTATCGCGGATGCCCCTCAGATAGCGCGTTGGAGCGAAGTCCATGTGTGTAGAATTTCATTGCTTACCCAACCCGCATTGCGCCAGCGTGGTGGGTTATAGCCTAATCTCCCTATGTGCTGTTGTTCATTTGAGAAGGCCTGTTCCAAAACGTTTATTGGCTGATGATGAATAGCTTCACTTCCCATATAGCTAATGCATGGAGATAGTTCAAAGAAAAACATCTAGTAAGTAAAGTACAGCTTAAATACTAGCCTTAAAATAGTTTTAATGCAATGCAACGCGATAGTTTAAAGTCTTATAAATACTGGCCTGCTGCAAGGCAAAGGCATCAATCATTGAAATCAAGTCATCGCTACATCAAACATCTCCTAACTTCTTTTTCTATCTATCTTAGGAATCCAAGGGCGAGACCACCACGCCGTGGCTGCAGCCATGTATGTACTGTATCAACTCATAGAGCGCAGTGAGTCACACGCCGACCTGTTGACCAAATATCGGTTTTGGATCATCCCAGTCTTCAACCCCGACGGCTACGACTATTCCATGACGTTCCCTCACGTGAGTATAGGGATGCAAGCAAGTTAAACCAATTTACTGGTTTCTCATACACACTCCCCCAAAACGTTGAAACAAAATACGCTGCATAAGCTGCATTGCATCATGTCTCCGTGATAAAGGGGTTAATTTACCTTAAAAACAAACAGAACACAAATACACACGTTAAACTCATAAACCCTCTTTTTGCACAGTGAGTTAATATAGCACAGCTCTATGAGGTAGACGTGTGACATAGGCAGTATTGGGCGAAAATCGAAGCAACGGAAATCTATTGTGCATCATTAGCATCAAATTGATCGAAGTATAATTCTAGTAAATGGTCTTTACATTTTAGTAAAATAACTTTAATGCGCTTTAAGCTCAAAGGCTCTTTTACATGAATCAAAAATGATGTTGCCTTTCGTCAAAAACATATACTTTAACTTATGAGGGACGGGTAGGTATTTTTTTAAACACAAACATTACAACTTACGGTGAGCCGTCGATATATTTGATGCTGACAAACAGCCGCTTAACTCCCTTATATTTTTTGGTAGTCCTTTCCCATTTCTCCAATCCAGCTATTTATGATATTAGATTTATTTATTATCCCGTAACCTTCCCTTTATTTTTGGTAACTCATTCTCATTTCTCCAACCCTGCCATTTTTATTATAATATTTATTAGCTATCCTGTAACCTTCCTTGTCTTTTCTGGTAACTCTTTCCTATTTTTCTTATCCAGCCATTTATATTATCACATTTGTTAGTTGTCCCGTAACCTTCATTATCTTTTCTCGTAACTCTTTCTCACATTTAGTCAAATTTAGCCATTTTTACATTAATTACTTAGTTATCCCGTAACCTTCCTCATCTTTTCAGGTATCTGTATAGGTTGTCCAATCCAGCCATTTATATTATTACATTGAGTTGATTAGCAATCGCGTATCCTTAACCTTTCTGGTAATCCCTCTTTTTCCCTACCAACTCAGCGTCGGGAATGGTCCAAGAATTTGCGCCAGAACTGGGAGGCGTGCAAAAACCGCGAGTCGTGCGCCTCCTGCGAGACGTACGGCCTGCGCTGCACCGTGCAGCCCTGCTACGGCGTCAACCTCGACAGGAACTTTGAGTACCAGTGGATACCCAGTGAGTAACCATAGCTTGCATTTGAACCGTTTATTAATCACGAAAGAGAATCAAAACGCCCTCCGCCGTAAGTTTAAAGTAGAGGCAACTTGCAGGTCGGCAAAGTGAGGCTCAATTCAATTCAATTCAATTCAAATAACCTTTATTAACAACCTTAATATAAAATTGTTTACAAAATTTATGATAGGCATTGGTTACAAAAAACACTAAAGGCTGTTTTGCTGTTCAGCATAGGTCTCCCCCAGGCTCTTCCATAGCTCCCGGTCATGAGCTTTCCGCAACCATAGTGTACCTGCTGTAGTTTTTATATCGTCTTTCCATCTTCGGGTTGGTCTACCCCTTGATCTTTTTCCCTCTCTTGGGTACCATTCTATAATATCTTTGCTCCATTTATTTCTTTTATTTCTGATAGTATGACCTGCCCACTTCCACTTCAGGGATTTTATTGTGTGAGATATATCCATAACTTTTGTTTTTAATCTAATTTCTTTCAGTTTAATTTTTTCTGTTCTTTTTATATTTAACATACTTCTTTCTATATTGTGTTGACAAGTATTATAGACGAAAACCAACCTAGAGAACAGGCAGGATTACGAGCTGGTTTTTCTACGATAGACCACATACATACTATAAAACAGATAATTGAAAGGTATAACGAATATCGAATGCCATATTACCTTGCGTTCATAGATTATAACAAAGCTTTTGATTCTCTGAAACATCCAAAAATATGGGAAGCGTTACTGAACCAAGGAGTACATAAAAAATACATTCGAATTATAAAAAATATATATAGTGATATGACCGCAAAAGTAAAAACCGAACGATTGGGAGAAATTTTTATATCAGACAGGGAGTCAGACAAGGAGATCCAATGTCACCAAAACTATTTTCTGCAACTCTGGAACAGATATTCAGAAAGTTCAATTGGGATGAATATGTATACAAGTAGATGGTATACAAGTAAATGGAACCCCATTAAACCATCTACGTTTTGCAGATGATCTCATACTTATATCTGATAATGCAAACAATTTGAGAACAATGTTGCGGCAACTGGTTGAGGAAAGCGCAAAGGTAGGTCTACAAATGAATGTCCTTAAGACAAAATTAATGTCCAACCATATAAAAATACTCATGGAAATCAACAACAGCGAGATAGAATATGTAGAAGAATAATAGTTACCATGGTCAAATTATATCTCCAACACAATTGAACAGCAAAGAAATAGAAAATAGAATTAACTCATCATGGAAAAGATACTGGTCCTTGAAAGAGATCACAAAAACCCAGCAGTACCAGTTAAACTTAAAAAACATATCTTCAACTCTTGCATTCTCCCATGTATGACATACGGCTGCCAGACTTGGTCCCTTACAAAAGAAAGTGTAAAAAGATTAGAAACTTGTCAATTCAATATAGAAAGAAGTATGTATAAAAAAGAACAGAAAAAATTAAACTGAAAGAAATTAGATTAAAAACAAAAGTTATGGATATATCTCACACAATAAAGTGACGCTAGTGCGGCACAATTCTGCATCACTAACTAGCTGTGTCTCATCAGGACTTCGCTTACACTTAAAATCAGTTAATTAATCAAGAGATAATTATTTTTCAAAAATGGTATTTTAAAGCGTTGTAAGTAGGTATATAATTTCCTTAATGCTCAAGAAAATATTGCAGTAAAAAAAGTTTATTATTATAGCAATAAACAGCGCCGTACTCTTTCAGATTTAAAACTTTAGATGCATGTATTTACGTAGCTGTAGGTATATTATTACATATTATTATATATTTTTTACATTGTAGACATTTGTTCGCACAGCGGAAGAGTTGCGCTCGGAGCACCCGTGCGGGTCGCTGCACGCCGGCTCGCGGCAGCTGAGCGAGTCCGAGACGCGCGCGCTCACGCACTTCCTGCACGCTAAGCGCACGCCGCTCTTCACCTTCATCGCCTTCAAAGAGGGCGAAGTCCTAGTTAGAAACTTTATTTTTTATAATAGGCTTGCATTTGGCTACTATGTCACCTGACGGTAAGTGATGATATAGCTTACGATATAGGATAAAATAATTACTAGAAAAAAAATCAACCAGTCCACTGCAGCAGTGGACCGGCAATTCAAGGGTTCGTATCCCACTCGAGCTTTCTGAGACTGGTTGATTTTCTTTCTAGTAAACATTTTATCCTATATCTATATAGCATTGTGAATGCAAAATTTCAATAATAAAGGTAGCTTACGATGTAAAACGCTTGCCTAGAAGGAACCTGTTCTGATAGGAATAGGAAGAAGGAAATAAGGATATTGTACCTGATAGGAAACACAGACTCCAACATGGTCTGTGTATCCTTTAAATGTTTAAAAATTCAACTATGAATCATTCATAGGGTTATACCACTCCTAGTTCCTTAGAGCATCTTTAAACAACAGCCAAGTGAGCCAGAGATAAGAGAAATTATGCCAATCCCAGTTCCTTTAGAGCATCTTTGAAAAATAGCCAGTGAGGCAGTACCACGGCTTTCAAGCACTTCTTGCAAAGCAGGCGCACTGCACCTTTATCGCCTTCAAGGAGAGCGATGTGCTATTTAGCTTTACCTTTGTTCCGTCGGGGGATGAATGCGAGGTTGTTGATGATGTTGGAGGGTTCCATGGCGATGGTAAATAACGACTGCGTCTCTTTATATGGTGTTGTATATTTACAGTGACTACATTGTGACTAACTTATTATCTAAACCTTACAAGACTATTTATACAATAATACCTACGTAGATGTTGGAGGGAGGATGCCGTGTCATATCTTTATCGGATCTACACGCGTTTAGGAATGTGCTTACAAACTCTTTAACCAATACGTGAGGATAATCTATTATGTGGCGACGCAGGCCGCCACAACCTTCAACCTTTACTTAGGGGTAATGCTCCTAACTTTAAAGGCCCTAATCCTACTGTAAGTGAAATAAGTGAAATCAGGGTAATAAAGCGTACCTAGACACTAAGCTCTCTGGCACTTCTTGCACGCCACCTTTATCGTATCCCAGGTTTTTTTTTGGAGTGTGAGTGCTGTCGGCTGCCGATGACCTTTACAGCGTTACCGGGCTTGTTTGGGGGCGGCTAGAAACTTAAAGGTTCCTCAAGCTGTGATTGGTCGAAATTCACCAGAGGGATTCCAGTGGGGGGATGGCATCTCGCCGAAAAGCGAGTCTCCGATCCCCCCCCCCCAGCCTCTGGGGGTTCGAGCCGGTAGGCGTATTCCAGGAAAGCGAAATGCTAGTTAGGACATATTAATCTGGTCGTCTACATCATAGGGGGTTATGTCACTCCTCGTTCCTTAGAGCGTCTTTAATTAGCAGCTATAAGTAAGATAGAGGCACAGTTTCTCAGGTACTTCTTGCATGACAGAAGTACGCCATTCTTCAAGGAGGGCAAAGTACATGTTAGTTATTATCAAACTGTTCTTCTATATCATGAAGGGAGACCTAGAATAACGTCTTTAAATTTCTTCCTTATTCTACTACCTTATATTCTACTACCTTCATCGCTTACTTATTTTTGAGTGCAATAAAGATACCTTTTAAGTTATACTTCACTGGCCCTTACTTTTGTTAGTTAGATTTAAAAAAGTTTGTATGTTTTATATTTTTAACAGCGATGAATACTTACATTTCTTTTTTCACAGGGTATCATGTATCCATATTCGCACACAAGAAAATTGCGTGCTTTCGATCATGTATACGTAAGTAAATATTATAATCCTAGAAATTCTTGAGCGTTAGTTAAGTTTAACAGAAAAAGAGATTTGTTCCTTCTAAACGTTAATCCACCACATGGTCTTAAAGACAGCTTTATTACGGCAGCAACCGGCTAAGCTGTTGTCTTAACAACAGATATTATGATTAGGTCAACAGAAGGTGACCCAGTTTTGTAAAAGTAGTTTTTTTTAAATTCTACGTCGGGTTAGCGCTTGGCCTAGCGTCTCAGTCAGCGTCAGCGGGCCGAAGGTGGAAGCGCGCTTCACCCAGAATCCATAAACACTGGGGAACTGCCAATCTTATCTCTAAACTGTCGGAACACAACAATGCTATAAACATCGTTGTTTATGGCAACATACTTATGCATAAGATGGTGGTAGCTAGCCAGGCGGATTTTACAGCCTTTCCACCAACCAAACCAAGTTCACAAAGATTTACCCCACGCCAGGAATCGAACCCGGGACATCTAGGTCTGAGACCGGTGGCTTAGCCAGACCACAGAGGCGATTACTCCTATTTGGATGCACGTCATTTTAATTTCTCAAACGCTCTGCTTGGAACATTTCAGAGGCAGCGCGCGTCGCGTGCGGCGTCCGCTGCGTACAGCATCAGTGGTCGGCCCTACGTAGCGGGGCAGACTTCAGAATTCTTACGTAAGTCGATGCTTTTATTTATATCTAAAACATGTACCTACTAACTCTTTCAACCATTTCTAAAGTGCCCGGTGTGGTAACCTATCATAAATTCGAAATTTTCCTGTACGAATTTCATTCGTTCGAAAACGGTATGACGAAGTTTTACATGCCAGATTGTTGCTTTTATATAATTTTGTTAATCCATAAACTTATCATACATACGTTTCATTTTCCAGAAAAACTATTAGCCGATTATCAAAACTACTTTTTTTCTTTTGGAAAATGTTTTGCCTACAATAAATTTCATATATAGAAGTTCTGAAATTCGCATCATAGTTACCCAGTTTTTGTTTTTTTTTGTCAAATAAGTATTCATATTATTAGGTAAAAAAACTAAAATGTCCTAAAAAGTTAATACTTTGTGTTTTCGGTAAGGTTGTGGTACAAAAGTCAGTGACAGAAACGAATCGCGGCAAAGCCGATTCCACGTAGTCTTGTCTGCCCTACGCTAGAATGTAACTTAAGCCCGCGTAGGCGCGTGGGACCGCCGGAGCCTCGCAGCGCCGGAGCCGTGACAGAAACCATGCCTGCTGCATGCTGCGTGCTTGGATGATGCTGCATGCTTGCTGCAAGTTTGTTGCATGCTTGCTTGCATGATGAATGCTTGGTTGCTTGCTGCATGCTCGGTTCCATGCTGCATGCTCGGTTCCATGCTGCATGCTTGCTTGCATACTGCAGCTTGCTTGCTTACCGCTGCATGCTTGCATGCATGCTGCATGCTTGCATGCATGCTGCATGCTTGCTTGCATGCTGCATGCTTGCTTGCATGCTTAAATATTACTACGATTACAAGTTGTTCGATGATATTATGGATTTCAATTATTTGAAATGTTGTATTTTTATATTACTGGAAACGTGTGTCTAGAAAATGAATCATCTAGCATTAATAGCTTCGGCCAAACGTTAATCTTTACGTTTTATCAAACATAAAGATTTTGATAAAAATAACAATCGATAATCGGCATTTCAAAACTTTGTCAATTGTGTTTTCGGTAAAAAGAAAATTATGGAAAACAAAAAATTACTAAACGTTTTTGGCCAAATAAAATTCGTACAGGAAAAATTCGAATTTATGATAGGTAACCGCTTGGTGTATGTGTTTGATCGTATAAGGTACTGCCGGGTGACAAGGCCCACTTTTTTACAAATTGAAATAAAACCTATATTTTATAATTTAGAAGAAAAAGAGTGTTTACAATAAAAGCTATGTTTATTTCAAAATCCAAATAAAAGTAGTTATTGAAGCTACAACGATAATAAGTTAGGTTTTTAAAAAATTTTAAAAACCCTTATTTTGGGTTTTATTAAACATGGTATGCCCAATAAGGCCCGTGCCGTTTTTAAGTCTTACACGTCAAAATTGTAACATTCATAAACTTCGATAAGAGCAATCGGACACTAAAATGATCAATATTTTGTTACAAAAAAATACTTTTCCACTGTGTAATAAAACAGCCGAGGTATCGAATTTTAAAGTGTTTATTGTATTCATATTAGATTTTACTAATAAATTATTGTTATTTATGTTAAAATTAAGTAATTATTGTTTATATCCCTAAGCAACTACTTCGTTGGGCCTTCCTAACCGTTGTGGGCATTACAACACAAATTGAAAATTTACAAAATAAAAAGCTATAAAATCGCACATGTTTATTTAAATATCAAAAGAGTAATGATCAAATAAACACACTAAATAAAAATCTACTAACAAATCGTAGCATAAACAAGTAAAAACTGACGTTTTTTAGGAGCCAAAATTAGTAATATGAGCGGCCGCGACCGATGTCGGCGAACTACCGGGTGTCATTGACAAGATGGTGACCGCTCGCTGTCCGCTGCTGCGTTTCGGCGTTCATATTGATGCGTTTCATGCATGGTACGAAGTTGGCACGAATCAAATGTAATAAACATAGTTTTCTGCGCTTGGGCCTTGGAAAACTGTGGACCTTGTCACCCGGTAGTACCTTATATTGTTATATTACGTTAATGAAATAGCGCAAAACCAGAAATTACTTTGTTCAGAATCGAGAGTAGAATAAATTCCACTAATAAAAAGTATGCGTCAGATTTTATCAAAAAGAATATTTTAAACTAATTACGCCACTTTTTAAATAAACTTTCTTTATTTTGTGACTCTAAATAACTTCATGCATAAAATGCACGAAGACAAAAAAACAAATATCTTCTTAAATTGCCAATAAGTAACTCAATTTAATAATTTATATAATTCTATTATAATTAAAATAAGTAAATACCTATTCAAAAAAGTTGGGACGATGTCCGATCTAAGCTGACCCTCGCTGAAGTCATGGATGGCGCAACCAGAATCAGGTGCTTGGTTGCATGCGTTGCCTTCTCCTCAGTTGGGCACCTTTATGGACAACGATTCCTTGCGTATAGCGGTAGGATTGAGGCTCGGTTGCAACATTTGTGAGCCGCATCGTTGTGTTTGCGGAGCTCAGGTTGAGGCTAATGGCCACCATGGGTTGAGCTGCTCTAGATGCGCAGGCAGGTTCCCAAGACATCACGCGCTAAACGACATCATTCGACGAGCGTTAATTACGGCTAATATTCCTTGCACGCTGGAACCTCCGGGCCTGAGTCGCACAGACGGCAAAAGACACGATGGTTTAACATTGGTTCCCTGGGAAAAAGGCCGCTGCTTGTTGTGGGATGCGACGTGTGTCAGCACATTCGCGGCGTCTCATCTCCCCGGCACAACGCGGACTGCTGGGTCTGCCGCTGAGACTGCCGCGAGGCAAAAGCACCTAAAGTATGAGGCTTTAAAGGCTCAGTACCTTTTTGTCCCCTTTGCGGTAGAGACTTCGGGAGTGTGGGGCTCGGAAGCAAAATCTTTTATTGCCAAAGTAGGGCACCGCTTGGCGGATCGTAGCTACGATCGCCGCTGCAAGTCATATCTGGTTCAAAGGATCTCCCTGGCGATACAGCGCGGCAACGCGGCCGGTATCATGGGAACCTTCGAGCCAGGAGTGACGCGCGGTGGCCTATTAGATTAAGTTATTTTTTTTTTTTTTTGAAAGTACTACGATTCTTTTTTAAAATTGTTTTTTGTTTTTTGTTGTTATTATAATTTCGACTTGTAAGTAATGTAGTTGTGTAATTTTAGAGAAGTAAAAATAATTAATTAATTATAATCATTAAAATAAGTTGGTATGTCTGAGGTTTAGCGCTTCACCACGCTTCTCTCAAATTGTATATTGCTGTGTATGTATTATACAATGTTGCAGCGCTGTATGCGGGTGGCATCGAGGACTGGGTGGACGGTCACCTGGGCATAGACAACACGTACACCATCATGATGTTCCGCGCCACCGACTCCGACATCAAACTCATAACTGAGGTGAGCGACTCGCTTGCTGCTCTAATGTCTATTCGATGATCTTTAAAAAAGGGTGTGAATTGGTTTCTTTAAAGTGGGCAACGCAAAACGCATCTCTGGTACTTTTTGTGACACGATATTTATAAATTATTTGTAATAAAAATACGAGTATCCGTATGAATACTGTAATAATATCTACAATCTGTTCCTGTCAAAATAATCGTTCGAATTAAACCTGGGCTACTTAAGAAAGTGGAAAAAATAACTGTTTGCTTAAGAGTGAATCTGAAATTGCATAACTTTAAAGTACTATGCAACTCAAATGTTATGGAAGCTGATTTTGTTTTCGCAATTTTATATTTGCTCTCATACAAGTAGATGTTCTTTACACTTTGGGATTACAGACAGACATCCTGTATGTCTGTCTGTCTAATAAAATCATAAGCGAACGTTTAAGGGCGGTATCTATACATCATTCTGAATACAATGACAAAAAATGGGCTCAACTTTTATAGTGATTTTTCAAAGTTATTTTTTCTAACAAACTAAATCAATGGGCATTTTCCGAGATCAAAAAAAAAAGAAATTGGTTCGTAAATGACTTCATAGATGGCGCTTAGCATAGATTAGTATGGCGCTTAATAAAAGACGGGTTCATGAAGAGCATGTGTATGGATGCGTAATATTCATTCTATTCCAAAATAGAAATAGGTCCTGGATGTCCTGAATAAAAATAGGTAAGTACATTTTTTTTTTTTTTTGGTAGACAAGTAAAAGTGTAGAATTTATTACAGCCCCTAAGTAGGTACGGGTCGGCTTTCATAAAACGACATCTATCGAGTGTTTTTGAACTAATTTTAACTTTTTAATTTGGGCTGTCAGAAAATCGCTTATTAAAATAATGCAAATCATGAAACGAGCTGTATCTTTACTAACACGCACGCAAACGTCAATAAAAAGATAGCTCAGTGTGTTTGGAATTTAGTGTGCATGTTCGGCTATCTTTGTGTGCGTGTAGTACAGCTGTACCTACGGGTTTGGAAAGGGTGTATTTTTTGGTGAATTATGATAATGTTTTTTTGATTATCTCGGTAACGTGCCTGTACTTTTGGACCAAATTTGATGAGCATGCTCAGTGTGATGTGTAGATGCTCCCCTTGAATGTTCGCTTCTTTATATTGTTAGACCCTATATAACCAAACACTCTGTATACTTATGCAGTTAACACATCTGCCACGCACCACGCAGCGTAGCGCGTGAATGCGTGTTTTAATGTTGCTTGTAGTATCCATCCCCGTTTATGTAGAAAACACTTCCGCAAGTACGCGCGCAGGGGCGTCGGTGGTGCTTCGACATGCAGCACGGTGCATGGCAGTGTGTGAACTGCCTTATTTCCAGTGATAGGAATAGGTAGTGCCTGTTCACCTAAAGTTCGAAGAACAGAGACATGAATCGGAGACTTTCTTACGACAATTTTTTTTCTGGTACAACTTTGTCCCAGCAGCAGTTTATTAAAAATAATGTTAATTGGAATAAGTAGGTACCTACTAACCAGAACTTTACAATTTATATTTTCGGAATATTAGATAATTTAAACTCTAATAAAACATGTTGTTTCTGAGATAATTATTTTTGACACTCGTGAGTTTTCTGGTTTATTGTATCTGCATATCACGACACTTTGACTTGAATTAACGGATTACGATTTGCTGCAATAAGATTGTGCCTGTTTTTCTCCATCGGATAATATAATATGGTAAGTCAACATTATTTTTTATTTTACTTTGATTTGTTTAGAATATTTATATTATTTATAGTTTTTTTGTTTAAATATAGTTGATTTTACTTGCATTGACTACAAGGATGCATGCAATACGACTGAATAACTGATTATTAAGGCCCGTATCGCAGAACAACACTCAAGAATGAATCTAGTTTCAAAACTGATTTCAGGCGCAGATTCTATTTTAGCAATTTAAAATTAGATTCGCGATCAGCACTCAGCCGAGTATTGATTTTCAATCATGAATCTAGTTTTAAGTTGTTTTCAAAAATAAAGGGGTTCGAAGATTAATGGCATATGAATCAGTCGCCATTTTGTATTTTTTTCTAAAATGTTGACGCAGTTTATAATCTATGTGAATCGATAGAAAAAAACTAGATGATCAAAAAATGTAAATAATATTTTGCCGTAATCACCGGTTAAAAAGTAATAGATAGAAAGATGTTAGGAATTTTAAGTAACTCCATCATTTTTGTTTTCTTATTTTAAGTCAGCTAGTGTTTTTAATCTTAGCAACTAATATTTTACTAATATGCTAATACAAAAATATATAAATTAAAACACATAAAGATAAATTAAATTCAATAAAAATCAATTTAAAGTGATTATCACTTGAAATAACAAAAATATCTATACATTTTTGTTTTTGGTTTGTCATAATCTGAAAAGTCGTAAAAGCAATTGTTTTCACATGTCTTTTGACATTATTTAATCGTGAAATGTATTATTTTCAGTGGTGATTCCGGTCACAAAAATCAATATATCTTTTTAACCGATGATATAACGGCAATTGATATAAGAACGATACAACTTGGGCGTCTCTAAGACCAGGGCAAACAGGCATCTTTTACTGTCAGCGCGTCCATGTTCGTCCCCATTGTCGCTTTCCATCAGGTAAAATCGGGGACAAACACGCAGTCACCAATTTATATACTACTTTGTCAAGAAAGTACCGGGAAAAGATCAATAATAAACAAAATGTTAGTTATTTATTCAAATTTTTTTTATCGCCTTCAAAGTATGCTCCTTCAGAAACGATACACTTACGCCTACGAATAATCCAATCATAAAAACATTTTTTAAACGCTTTTTCCGGAATTAAAAAATAAAATATAAATTGTTTTAATTCCAATATCGATATAACAATATTTTGAGTCATCCCAGGGGGTAATACATAGGAGGGAATTGAGTTCAGTTCTCGCCGCGAATTCTCCTTTATGTCGTGTCTACCAAATGAAAACGGGTGCCACGAAGTGGTAATTTGTGTTTAGGAAAAAGAAAGAAGTCGTCTGGAGCCATATCTGGTGAATAAGATGGTTGCTCGATGGTATTTGTTGAGTTTTTCAAAAATTCGTTCATAATGATGGCCTTGTGCGAAGGCGCATATCGTGGTGCAAAATCCAAGATATTTATTTCCACAAATTTGGCCATTTTCGTCGAATTTGCTCTCTTTAACGCCGTATAACGCTCAAATAATATTCTATATTTACGGTTTGGCCTTCCGGCAAGAATTCCGAGTGCACAACACCGCGATAGTCAAAGAAAACATGCAACATGACTTTGACTTTTGATCGACTTTGGCGTGGTTTTTTTGGTTTCGGTTCAGTCGGAAGGCGCCACTCCGAAACTTGTTGATTAGTTTGCATGTCAAACTCGTAAACCCACGTCTCGTTACCAGTAACAATGCGTTGCACAGGTCATTGGCGTTGCATGAATATTGGGTCGGAATTGACTCGTTCTAGCATGTCCTCGGCGACTCTTATGCGATTGAGTTTTTGGAGAAAATTTAGGTCTTTTGGGACTAGCCGAGCGGCAACGTTTGCAACGTTGGCAATGTTTCATACCCAAGTGATTATTTAAAATGGTACGGATCGACTCGTGAGACACAGAAAGTATAGCGGCTATCTCTCTCAAACATGAATGAGGATTTTCAGTGACAATTTCCTTCACTTTTGCGATGTTAACTTCAGTTGAAGACGTTGATGGCCTACCAGAGCGAAGCAAATTTTCCATCACATCTCGACCACTTTTGAACGCTTTGTACCACTCATAAGCACGTGTTTTTGATAAAGTCGATTCACCGTGAGCCTTCTGTAACATTTTGAGTGACTCCGAACACGAAATTCCATTGGCGACGCAAAATTTAAGACAAACTCTTTGTTCGATGTTTTTGTTTGTTTTTTTTTGTTTTGTTCGATCCTTTATGAAATTCGCAATACACACTAGATATAATGATACATATATCGCAAAATGTTATTAACATTTTTTTGATCACTTAGTTGCCTTTTAACGATTCACATAGATTTAAGACAGCGACAGCATTTTCGTAAAAAATCAAAATGGCGCCCGATTCCATAGGCCATACCTTCCATACTAAAATCTTCGAACCCCTTTGTTCCTGAAAGGCATTTCGAAACTAAATTCATTCTTGTCTTGAGTGTTGTTCTGTAGTACGGGCCTTACAGGTCTCATTAGTACTGATAGACACATCTTTATGGGTGTCAGTCTACCACTTCTTAACTAAAGTACCTACACTACCCGCCCTTCTAAATAGTTCCACTTATTCTTATTATTGCTCATGACATATAGAAATACACATAGCACTAAATGCTTCACTTTATCTTACTGCGATATATACCTACAAAGATTCCATTCAACAATTTTATGACCGACAATTTGTTTGAAATGCGTATTTTATTAGAATTTAAATTTCTGTAATATTCCGAAAATATTAATTGTAAAGTTCAGGTCAGTACTATAATAAGGACGATTGGGGGCGTGGGATTGAAACTGTCCTTTTCTTAATATACGACTTCATATTTATATACAAGATTAAATATATATTACATTTTCAAAATATAAAAATAACATGGTAAAGTCTACCCATGTTGGCACTTCAGATAATTCTCGCCAATTCCCCGTTTGACATCTTGTCATTTCAAATTATGTTTTATTTATAAATTACTACAAAGTAAAACCTGCCAGCGCCCTAACATGGTCTAAATTCCTCCCGACCAGGGGAAAAAAAAAATCCAACTTATTTTTACTTTTCTACCCATTTCTAAACATTTCTACACATCCGAGCGGATTTTGCTATTTGAAGAATTAAACTTCGAATAACTTGGTACATATAAACCCGTCAAAACTATATACCTATTTCGAATCATCCTCCAAATCACTAACTAACACGACTCAGAAACATCACCCTTAACAAAAATTACATTACTTTATCAACCTGCATGATAAAATATTTAAAGTTAATGCAGAGAAATCACCGAAGTCTCTAAGGGTGTGGTACTCGTTCTTAAACTTAGGCTTTATAACAAGACTCAAAGCAGATACTATCAACTTATCAATAGGAAAAACTATTCCACACCATTATATTTAAAACTCTCAAGAATTCAAGAGGCTCAAGTACAAGGTAAGAAACGTAATCCCCAAACTCAACAATACAATATTCCCTCATAATCTATAGAACTAGGGAATTATTGATTAAACTTTAAGACAAAAGATAATCCCTCTATTTCCAACCCATTACTTAGGTAGAACTTCTACTAAGTAATTCCGAATGCTTATGAGAATAGTCACTCTATTCTACACCAGAAATTGCTTATCGTGAGAGAAATTCATTAACTCACTACAAACTATTAAAATAATAAACTATTAAATAACCCTATACTACTATTACACTACTCCTATAAATCAAATCAAAACCTACAACATCATACTCCTCCATACTACTAACTCCTTAACCCTTCATAAACTATGCTATAAATACTCAATCCTTTTAACCCTCAATAAAAACAAACCATTTACAAAACCAGATACCAACCCCTATATTCCATCATTTATGGTGAAACCCTTATCAGGAATCCAAGACAAATAGCTTATTGCCTAATCATGTAACACCAATTCATTGGACTAGTCCACTAGATCTATTAATCCAATTCTACTTAACCCTTACAACTCATTACCATTATCCAATAATTACTTTACCAGAGCATTCAACATTACAAATACGTTAATAAACCTAACTCACGTTTCTCAACAATATTTCCATTCTAATTTTATCAAACTATTTATTATTTCTTCTCTTTATTATTCCTTGTATTTGGTCCTCTTTTTCAAACATCAATTGCTCCCTGCCAATAATGTATGTCTTATTGTAGGTTACCTAAAATACGTTCTTCATATTTCCTTCGGTCATATGAAAACATTAAGACACATATTAGTAAATAACAATGACAACATATAACTTAAAATTAACCTACTAAAGCTTTCCCTTTATACACAAACTTATTATAATTTACAAACATACATACACAACAATGTCTACAAATCCACATCATCGTGACATGAAATGCTTCAGGCGATTTGTATGGACAACAACCTCTTGAGATCGCGTGTTTATTCTACAAATCACCACATTAGACCTCCCAACTCACTCAATTATCTTATATGGACCTTGTTAAAGACGTGCCAGTTTCGTACATCTGCCAGTAACTCGCCTTGGAACATATAATAAAACTAAATCATTAACGTTAAAGAATACCGGTCTAACCCTTTTATCATAACATCGTTTTTTGGATAACTTGCGCCTTTCTGATATTACGTAGTGCCTTCGTAAGTAACCTTCTCATACGACCTACCCGTTCTATAGGATTTTCGTTTAAACCCTAGCGGGTTTAAACGAAAATCGAACTTTAGATTTAAATGTAGCCATTTAAATCTAAAGTTCGATCTACCACCGAACTATGCTCCCTACCAAATAAAATATAATATGGTGACACCTTTGTGGTCGCCTGTACACTAGTATTATACGCATGGTACAAACGAACACCAATCTCTTTGAATTTTACATAAATATTTAAAAATAACATGGTAAAGTCTACTCATGTTGGCACTTCACATTCTCCCCAATTCCCCGTTTGACATCTTGTCATTTCAAATTATAATATGTTTTATTTATAAATTATGAATGAATGAATGAATGAATGAAAAATACTTTATTGCACTAAAAACATAAAATAATACATCATAAACGGATCAGTTTTACAAAAGGCGACCTTATTGTTAGGGTAGCACTTTCTGCCAGGCAACCTTTGGGCAAGAGAATCCATAAAAACAAAGTAAATAAAACAAGGGCTAGTGCACAGATAAGATTAGGACATGAATATGAATACTTATATATGAAACAATAGTAATAAAGATAAGAGTAAATTATAAGATATAGACTAAAATATAAATACAAAGAAGATATGTACAGTGATAGGTAAGTGTTTAGGATGAAGAGTCCAGCCTGAGGAAGTAATCTTTAATTTGACGAGTGAATGAGTCCCGAGACTGGGCACGTCTAATACTCTCCGGCAGGAAGTTCCACAGGTGGATGGCGTGCACAGAATAAGACTTGGCTACAAAATCAGTGGAATGAGGAGGAACATAAAGGGACAGGCAGCTAGAGGAACGAAGGTCACAGACAAGAGTAGAAGAGCGAAAGACAAAATGATTTTAAGGATGAAGTAAAGAAGGGTAACGCGTGGCAGTCTCGTCATCGGGAGATAGATAGCCACTGAAGTTGGGAACGGTAATATGAAATATGGTCGTATTTACGTAAGCCATAAATGAAGCAGATACATAGGTTCTGCAGACGCTCAAGTTTATTACAAAAGACAACGCTGAGGTCAGGGTAACACGCGTCGGCGTAATCCAGTAAAGGAAGAAGAAGGGACTGCGCAAGTCGGTTAGGTTTTTCTCTAACACCGTCGCGGAGTCAGTTTCGAAACATTCCAAAATTGTAACCATTAGTCGCTCTCGAATTATCTTGCAACCCTGGATGACTCCAGGTCTCATCAGATGCTCTACGCATCGGGACAAATTGCATACTCAACTTCGTAAAGACCCCATAATCCTGTTAAAAAGCTCGTGTACACTCGATACAGAAACTTTTACATTAGTCTAATTCGGAAACTAAAAGTTGAACACTATAGTAAAGAAATAAATGATCACAAATCCACTCCTAAAAAGCTCTGGACTACAATCAAACACATTACTAATACTGAGCGTGTCGTGTCCTCGAATCAAGTACTGACTAAAATTAAGACAACCGCAGGGGAATCTCTAGATTTTTGTAACTCTTACTTCGCGACGATTGGTAACACGCTGGCAAGTTCGATCATGTCAGAGCTAAATGAAACTCAGGAATCTCTTGCTAGCAAAGTCCACATTCCCGATCCTCTCCCTCAGAACTCCTTCTTCATGGAACCCACTGACCCGCATGAAATTATGAATTTCATTCGCTGTCTTGACGCAAATAGTGCTCCGGGAATTGATAGGGTTACTAATAAACTACTTAAATCCCTTGCTCATGTAATTTCCGAGCCCTTGTCAGCAATTTTTAACTTGAGCATATCTTCAGGTGTCTTTCCTAGTGAATGGAAAACAGCTGCAGTACTTCCCATCCACAAGTCAGGAACCAAAGATGATCCTTGTTGTTACGGACAGAAGTCTCGACTTTATGATATTATATAGTTAGATATAATACGGCTAAATTTAGGTATGTGTATTTGCATAAGTAGATTAAGTCTCATATGTGTAAAGGTTTTTTGATAATAAATAATTAATTTTTTGCGTTTAATTTAAACAAAAGGTAAAAGTTATCAAACAGGTAATGGTTTTGACAAGGTAAGGGCCGAGTATACGTGCCCAGGGGCCTTACGCCTCTCTAAGGTAATTAAAGTTAGGAAAGTAAGAGATTAGCTTTCGTAATTATAGGTTTCTATTGTTAGGAATATCAATGTAATTAAGAAAATAAATAAGTAGGGTATCCAGATTACGAGTGATACCGTAGGGTAGGTAATAAATTTAAGATAAAAAGAGAGGTCCGAACGAAAGGGACAGCTGCACAAATTACGACGGTTCATGTGGGTAGTTAGTTATGGTAAAATGTAAAACTGCCCACATGAGCCGGCAGCTGTCCCACAAGGCTGCTAGTTGCCAACCCATAATGTGTTTAAGTCACGGCCGGTCAGAGCAGAATTTGTAAGCTCTCCGGACCCCACCTTGAAGAATAAAGAAGCACTAATCAAGAACCGAGTTTTTATTGAAGAACCTACAGTACAGTCCACATCGAAGCACAACGGCTAAACTGTTCGGCGACTACACCCGTCGGGAACAATTTCTTTGGACCTTCGGAGCCGGATTTGAAGAACTGAAGCCTTCGTCCATTTGAAGATAGAAGATCTACGTAACCACCAACGTGACCACCAACGTAACCACCAACGTAACCACCAACGTATTGTAACCACACCACTTGTGTTCTGCAACAAGTGCTAACGCGGGCGGACCGCGGCTCAAAACGTCACATCACCTAACGGTGCCAAACGGTGTGCGTTCTGAGTAAACGCCGTTCAAGGCGGGACGACTTATCGGACGGGGTCGTCAGTTTGTCCTTTTTAGGGCAAGCTTAAGAGTCCGGCTACGCCAGTACGGTTTGTCGTGGAGCGGGGGTCCTTTCTGTAGGCACTGCCTAAGCTGTCGGACACTCCAGCCGATTCGCGAGCGCCCCGTTGTCCACGTCGACTCTCTGCTGGGTAGGTCCTACCTTTCCACTCCCGCACGTACTCCATCCTTGGACGGGCTCCCCACATAGCGTGCCCGTTTGAGATTGTTAGGAGTAGGGGCAGCAAGAAAGAAGATGCTGACCACCCGAAGACAAAGCCAAGCCGAGACGACAACGGGACTACGAACGTTCGACAGACCACCCGCATCACCCTCAAACCTTGCCTCACCCGTGACGCCAATGGAACCGCAACAAGAGACCGCTGAACGCGGCATCACCGCCACTACGGAAGTTAGACGCAACGACGACGCACCCCCACCCGACGCGCCCAGAGCCGGGCCGCCCTCGGTACGATCGACAACGAGCGTCGCCTCACGAGTGAAACAAGCGCAACTTCAAGCGGAGAAGCGGCTCGCCGAAGTACGTCGGCGAGAGTTACAATTGGAAACGGAAATGATTAAGAAGAGACTTGCATACGAAATCGCCGTTATTGAAGAGGAAACGGATTTAGAACCGGAGAGCCTACCCGCCGATATTGCCCAACTGAGAGTGGATGAATGGTTGGATCGGCGTCGGAACGTGCATGAGCCCGACACAGATAAAGTCGGAAATGTGCGACAAAGACAAAAGGATGCGCGCGCAAGTGAGATGGACAGAGGTCGCCACCTCACTGATTCGCCATATGTTGAAAACGAAAACGTAGTGAAAGAGGCAGCGAACCGTGATCAAACGAGCAAAGACGACACGGGGATGGTTAAGCTCGCACTTACACTAGAGAAAATGATGCATAATCGACCGGTACCACGACAGGCGCTGGATTTGCCTATATTCAGCGGCTCGCCGGCCGAATGGTTGCCGTTTAAAGCGGCGATGCGCGATACGACTAAACAATTTAACTTTAGCAAAGCCGAGAACTTGGCACGATTAAGAAGCTGTCTTAAAGATGAAGCAAAGGAAGTGGTGTCCGCTCTTTTATATACGGCCGTGGACCCGGAAGTGGTTATGAAAACACTCGAGCAATGCTTCGGACGGCCAGAAGTAATAATTGATCGAGCGCTGGACGACATTAAGAGACTGCCGCGTCCCGGCACGACGGCCAGTGAATTGAACACGTTCGCGATCAAACTGCAGAACATTGTGTGCATACTCGATAATATCGACAACAGAGGGTACTTACGAAATCCAATATTAACGCGAGAAGTGGTGGACAAGCTCGGACCGCACCTACGCTCAAGGTGGTGCGACTACGCAACTGACTACGGAAGCTATGCCGAGCCTGAGATCGTCACGCTATCCCACTTCCTCATGAGAGAAGCCGACAGAGCCCTACAGTATGCATACGTGAGCTACAACCCTACGCGAAAGAACGTTATTACGGAAACACGAGCTAATGTGAAACAACGAATCGAGCGAAAGAAAAATACGGCTGTATACGCAACAAGTGATGACGTCATAAACAAAGAATGTCTATGTTGTGGAGGACGTCATGACGTGCCGCAATGTGATCGCTTTAAAACCATGACGGTTAAACAACGATGGGAATGGATAAAGAAAAGCGGAGTGTGTTTCCGTTGTGCGAATAAGAAACACCGTCGCCTACAATGCGATAAACGCGATCTGTGCGGAGTTGATGATTGCCGCCATCCCCACCACGCCTTGCTACACGAACACCGCACCAGGCCGAACGAAACCGAGATGGTGGCGTCGGTTAATCACTCGACCGATGCTACCAAGGTGTTACTGAAAGTATGTCCCGTTACCATCAAGGGACCAAAGGGGTCAATCGACACATACGCCTTGCTCGACGAGGGGTCGACTGTTACGCTAATCGACCAAGACCTGGCGGACTACGTAGGCGCGGACGGGCCGGCGAACGATTTGAAAATACGAAGTGTGAATACACAAACGACGTGCGAAACCAAGACGGTGAATTTAAAGTTAATTGCAACTACGAATAAACGTCAATTCGACATTAAAGCTAGAACGATGAAAGATTTATCACTCAACGGACAGACGGTGCACAACGACTGTTTGAGATACACTCATATGAAAGAGTTATCAAACAGCAACGTCTGCTACGGACATGTCAAGCCTCGAATACTGATTGGGGCAGACAATTGGCATCTCATAGTCACACGAAGATTGCTACAGGGCAAGCGAGACGAACCGATCGCATCGCTCACGAAGCTGGGCTGGGTAATACACGGATCAGCGCCACGGTCAAGCGTGCTGATGGAGAGTAATACGGCTGCGGTGTTATACGTAAACACGCCGCAGTGCGCGACGATCTCGCGCACTCTCCTACCCGACAACGAACTCCATGCTATGGTAAAGAAGCACTTCGAAATTGACTCACTGGGAATAACAAAGAAGGAGCGAGTGAGCCCGAGTGATGCACGCGCCATAGAATCGTTTAGAACGACGACAAAGAAAGTCAACGGAAAATACGAAGTTAGATTACCGTGGCGACGTGATGACGTCACGCTGCCGCCAAGTTACGAGTCAGCATTGAGACGATTGAAATCCATAGAACGGAAGATAGACAAGTCTGACGAATTCAAACGAGCTTATACGAATCAAATAGAGAATCTATTTGATAAACACTACGCCGAGGAAAGTAGCGAGAGCGATTTGATGAGCCCGCATTTATGGTACTTACCTCACTTCGCCGTAACAAATCCGAATAAACCCGGAAAACTACGAGTTGTCTTTGACGCGGCCGCCGAAGCAAACGGAGTTTGTCTGAATGACGAGCTTTTGGAGGGTCCCGACTTACTACGCGACCTGGCGGGCCTGCTACTACGATTTCGCGAACGAGCTATCGCAATTACGGCCGACATCCGGGAGATGTTTCTTCAAGTTAAGATATTTAAAGGTGACCAACCCGCTCAGATGTTCCTATGGAGGGGCGCCGACCGAACGAAGCCACCTACGCGCTACAAAATGACGTCAATGATATTCGGAGCTAAGAGTTCACCTTTCTTAGCGCACAGCGTAAGAGATTTGAACGCTGAAACGCACGCTGCCGAGTATCCGCGCGCATACGAGGCAATTACGAGAAACCATTATATGGACGACTACGTCGACTGCTACGACACCGAGCAAGAAGCGATTGAAACGATAAAGGAGGTCGCGAAGGTTCACGCGCAGGCAGGATTCACGCTGGCCGGTTATAACTCTAACGGACCGTGCGTGTTGCGTGAACTGCCAGCAGAAAGCCGTGACACATCACCTCGACAGCTCGGCGCTAGTTTTCAGCAATGGGGCAGAACGCTCGGTTTACTATGGGACGCTGCTACAGACGAGTTGGCGTTTAACACCGAGATGGTTCGCGTGCACGACGACGTGAAGCAAATGAGGCGCGCTCCTACTAAACGAGAGGCGCTGAGTGCGGTTATGTCAATATTTGACCCACTCGGACTGTTGAGTTATTATACTATACGAGCGAAGATCATCTTACAAGGCATATGGCGGTTAAAAATAGAATGGGACGAGGTCTTACCCGATTACGAGGCCGGCGAGTTCCATGAATGGTTGAACGGATTGAGGGCATTACGTAGTCTGCGTCTACCCCGGCGTCTACATACGGGGGGAGTGACGAGAAAGCAGCTACATGTTTTTTGTGACGCCAGCGAGGTCGCTTACGGCGTTGCAGTATATTGGAGAATGAAGGGTGAAAATGGCGAAATACGAGTCGCACTCGCCACTGCTAAGGCCAGAGTGGCACCGATAAAGCAACAAAGTATTCCGAGAATGGAGTTGCAAGCGGCGTTGATAGCTACGCGACTAGCAAGCTCAGTATTGAATGAACAAAGATGGCAACCTAAGAGAGTCGTATATTGGACCGATTCACAAACAGTGTTGAAATGGATTAATAACGACACGGTGCGTTACACCCCCTATGTTGCGCATCGCTTAACTGAGATCACAGAAACGACGATGCCGTCACAATGGCGATGGGTCCCTACGGCTCACAATGTCGCGGACGACGTAACGCGCGGCAGTGAGATTATGAAAACGAAGAATGATCGGTGGTTTGTCGGACCGGCAATTTTATATGCAAACGAAACCGAATGGCCTACGAGTGACGTCATCAACAACGAACACAGCGCGGAGAGTGAACACTGCGTGACGCACACGCACACGTGGCAGAGTGATAGTAGCGTAGTGCCAGACGCTAAGCGCTTCTCTTCCTACGAGCGTTTAGTTAGAACGATGGCGAACGTGCTACTATTCACTCAGAGATGCCGCCGCCGCGCTAGTAACATGACAATTGAACATATCAACGAGGCCGAGCGCCTACTAACCATTGAATCGCAACGAGAGAGCTTCGCAGACGACATCGACCGCCTCAAAGCATCCCGCAAACTACGCGCGGGCAGCAGACTACGACGACTCGACGTGTTCATCGACGAAGGCGGAGTATTACGAGCAAGAGGGCGAATAAGGGCAGCGGGTGTGTCTGCCCCCGCTACTACGCCCGTAATACTGGACGGCAGCCACCCGTATGCGCGGTTGCTACTTAAACGTGAGCACCGTCGCGCCCACCACTCGCACAATGAGCGCGTCGTCAACGAAATAAGGCAACGATACTGGGTTCTACGATTGAGGCCGGCTGTGAGAACCGTGGCGTTCAATTGTGCATTTTGTAAAGTGAGAAAGACGCTACCTACGACGCCGGTGCACGGCGACTTACCAAAAGCACGTATGGAAGCCTTTGTACGGCCTTTTACGAACTGTGGCCTAGACTATTTTGGCTCGATGACTGTGACTATCGGCCGGCGCCATGAGAAACGATGGGGGGCGCTATTCACATGCCTCACTACTCGAGCTGTGCATATTGAACTTACGGCGAGCTTATCTACCGACTCAGCGATTATGGCTCTAAGACGAATGGCGGCCAGGAGGGGATGGCCCCACGTTATACATAGTGACAACGCTACGAATTTTAAAGGCGCGGACCGAGAATTAAAGGCCGCATACGAAGAATGGGAGCCAGCGCTACGAGAATACGCGCTAACGCAACGCACAGAGTGGCGTTACATTTCGCCAGGCGCGCCACACCAAGGCGGCGCATGGGAACGGCTGGTGAGAACAGTCAAAACGGCGCTGCGCACTACGCTCAACGAGAAGTCACCGCGTGAAGAAGTACTTATGACGCTACTAGCCGAAGTCGAGCACACTGTCAACGCTCGGCCTCTAACACACGTCCCTGTGAGCATCGACGACCCGGAAGCGCTGACACCCAATCACTTCCTTTTGGGTAGCTCGAGCGGCCTGCCCACCACTGGGCCGTGCGAGCGCGCCGACCGAAACACATGGCGGGCGGCGCAGGCGCTGGCGGACGAGTACTGGCGACGCTGGCTGCGCGAGTATCTACCACTACTCATACCGCGCGGCGGCACGCGCGACTCCGAGCGACGCAACGTACGAGAGGGCGACGTGGTCATAATTGTGGATAACACACTACCCCGCAATGTATGGCCTAGAGGCGTCGTCACGAAGACATTTCCTGGACCTGACAACGAAGTACGCAACGTAGAGGTGCGCACCAAAGGCGGCACGTTCCGACGACCGACGACGAGACTGGCTGTCCTGCCGATGGAGTGAAGAGGCTACGCGGATGCTGCGCCGGGGGGAGCCTGTTACGGACCGAAGTCTCGACTTTATGATATTTTATAGTTAGATATAATACGGCTAAATTTAGGTATGTGTATTTGCATAAGTAGATTAAGTCTCATATGTGTAAAGGTTTTTTGATAATAAATAATTAATTTTTTGCGTTTAATTTAAACAAAAGGTAAAAGTTATCAAACAGGTAATGGTTTTGACAAGGTAAGGGCCAAGTATACGTGCCCAGGGGCCTTACGCCTCTCTAAGGTAATTAAAGTTAGGAAAGTAAGAGATTAGCTTTCGTAATTATAGGTTTCTATTGTTAGGAATATCAATGTAATTAAGAAAATAAATAAGTAGGGTATCCAGATTACGAGTGATACCGTAGGGTAGATAATAAATTTAAGATAAAAAGAGAGGTCCGAACGAAAGGGACAGCTGCACAAATTACGACGGTTCATGTGGGTAGTTAGTTATAGTAAAATGTAAAACTGCCCACATGAGCCGGCAGCTGTCCCACAAGGCTGCTAGTTGCCAACCCATAATGTGTTTAAGTCACGGCCGGTCAGAGCAGAATTTGTAAGCTCTCCGGACCCCACCTTGAAGAATAAAGAAGCACTAATCAAGAACCGAGTTTTTATTGAAGAACCTACAGTACAGTCCACATCGAAGCACAACGGCTAAACTGTTCGGCGACTACACCCGTCGGGAACAATTTCTTTGGACCTTCGGAGCCGGATTTGAAGAACTGAAGCCTTCGTCCATTTGAAGATAGAAGATCTACGTAACCACCAACGTGACCACCAACGTAACCACCAACGTAACCACCAACGTATTGTAACCACACCACTTGTGTTCTGCAACAAGTGCTAACGCGGGCGGACCGCGGCTCAAAACTTCTACACCCGTCGGGAACACTTGTAATTCCCGCCCCATATCTTTACTTAGTGGGTATTCTAAGCTTCTAGAACGAGTAGTCAATAGGCGCTTGGTCAAATTTTTGGAAGGCAATTGTAAAATCTCTGATCGCCAATTTGGTTTCCGCCAAGGTAAATCAACGGAGGATGCAGTTACTCTCCTAACCGACAAAATTGTATCTCACCTTGATCAAGATCGATGCTGTGTCGGTGTTTTTCTTGATCTGACAAAGGCGTTTGACACAGTATCGATTCCCATCTTAATTAAAAAACTCAGTTTGTACGGGATTCGAGGTTGCGCGCTTAATTGGTTTACCAGCTACCTGTCAGAAAGAGGGCAATGTGTCAAGGTTGGTGATCTTATAAGCGAGGTCCAGTCTGTAAATTTTGGCGTCCCTCAGGGAAGCATCTTGGGACCCTCCCTATTTGTCTCATATATAAATGACATAATGTCTATTCAACTCCAGAACAGTGACGTAGTCTGTTACGCTGATGATACAGCCATTATTTTTTACGGTCAGACCTGGCGTGAGGCCCACCTTTATGCCGTATTAGGTATGCAGAAAATACAGAAATGGTTATATCATAACATTCTAACTCTCAACGCAAGCAAAACTAAATTTCTGTGCTTTCATAAAACGGCAGCATCGCAGCCTCCTCCATTACTTTTTAAAAGTAATCCAGTTCACAAGTCTAACTGTACAGCTATGGAAACTGGTTCCGCAAACCCAAATTGTAATTGTAGTAATATAGAGAGAGCCCCTTTTTTAAAATATCTTGGTATAACACTTGACGAGAACCTAAACTTTAAAAAACATATCTCAGTTACCTCAGCCAGGGTACGTAAACTAATCCACATAATGAAACAGTTAAGGGAGATCACTGATGGAAATGTTCTCAGGTCAGTGTATCTGGCATTGTGCCAATCCGTGATTAACTATTGTATACTTGCATGGGGAGGTATTGCCCCTTCCGTATTGATAGTATTAGAAAGAGCACAAAGAGCGGTTCTGAAGGTGGCTCTGGGAAGACCAAGGCGATACCCCACATCGGATGTTTACAAAGAAGCCCAAGTCTTAAGTGTCCGTAGATTGTTTTTATTAAGAGCTTCAATGTATATGCACAAACAAGTTGTAAGTTTACCAAGGTATAATGAGCTACTTAGAAAGAGAACTTTCAAGGTCCCCACAACTAAAGTGAAAACCAAATTTGCACAAAGATTTAGAGAATTTATTTTTCCTCGCCTCTACAATAAATTGGTCAACATTTGCGATTTAAAGCATTGTCTACACCAACAAGCCAAATCTAAGGTTCTGTCCCTATTATTAACTTGGGATTACGCGCAATCCGAGGAAATTATTAAGGTTACGGCATAACAAGGCCTTCCAACTGGTAATGGACAGCCGTGGCAGTCTTGTCGCTGCTGTCCGATCCCAAGAGTCAATCGCAGGGTTACCCATTACACTTTCACACTCGCACTCGCATTCGCGCTTTGCATGGTCCAGTTTATATATATGATTATTGTATAATGTTGTACTTGTTTTTGTATACTATTATTGTTCATGACGAATATCCACTATTCAGATACATTGCTTTGTAAAATAATTGACTCCCACGAGTCAGGCCTAGCCTTGTGTGGGAGTCACTGATCAATCTTGTATCTCGGCTTAAGTTATGTTTTTTGCTAAATAAACATTTTTCATTTTCATTTCATTTTTAAGTAAAATCTTAGTTTTAGTCGGCAACAGATTTTTCCACCGCTTTAGTGAGCCGTATGCCCTAAACACTCCTGCTAACCTCCTGTACCTGATGCTCCCAGGAGAGACGGTTATCGACAAAGATACCCAGATTCTTTATGACATTTTGTAATGGTATCTGTACCCTATTGAAAACGATCGGTGGCAAAGCGTTAAAGTTAATTCTAGACAGATTCAGTGGCTACTAATTACAATTGCTTGGGTTTTACTAGGGTTTACCTGCAAACCATGACGTCGACTCCAGCTCGAGATATGTTCCAGGTCATCATTAGTCGTGTTAATGGCTTCGGACAACTTCTCATCAGAAGCCCGAGTATAGATTTGAAGATCGTCTGCATACATATGATAGGAAGAACAGAGAGGCAGCGTGATAGAATTTATAAATATAGAAAATAGGAGAGGAGACAGAACGCCATCCTGTGGGACGCCAGCAGTAGTGTCGCACCATGAAGAAAATTTGTCTTCAATACCTAAATAAATTAATACAAAGTAAAACCTGCCTGCGCCATAACATGGTATAAACTCTACAGTACCTACTTATTCTAATTAACATTATTTTTAATAAACTGTTGCTGGGACAAAGTTGTCCCAGAAAAATTTTTTGTCGTAAGGAAGTTTCCGATTCATGTCTCTGTTCTTCGAACTTTAGGTGAATAAGCACTACCTATTCCTATCACTGCTTATTTCATGTAATTTTCTAGCGTGTCGTGCACGAAGCGTACGCGGCAATGGACACGTTACTTCTGCAAAGTGTGGAGCCTCTCGGACTTCCGTCAGTGAACTTGAAAAGAACAAACAGTTCCCCGAAACGACATCCAACGCAGCTTTGCCTATTAATATTTATCTTAGCTGTATGTTGTAGCTTAACAGTAACAAAATAAGAATGTATCGCGGGATACTTGTGTTACATATACGTCGCCGGATTGCCACGGGTTGGCTATCGCGGTTCGGCTCCACGGGGGACTGTGGTGCGTGGTATTAAGTGGGGTTAGGCGGTCAGCGAAAATTTGGATGTTGCGTGGGGCGTCGCGGGTGATACGCGGTGCGGGGTCCGCGGTAATTCGTAAGCGCTATTCACATTTTTATCAAAAAGTTAATAAAAATGTTAAGTTTTTTGAAAATCCAAATCAGTCAAGAAATCTAAAAGGTAAAATACCTGTGTGTTTATGATTTTATAGGAATTATTATTGTAAAACACGGTCGTAAGGTGCATTTATATGAAATTTTAGAGGTAACTTCAGGATATTTTTCTATCGAGCAAAATGTTTCCAATCGTGTTTTGGCTTCGTTCATCCCCTCACACATACGTTCTGTAACACACATTGGAAATGTCAGTGCGAAATATCTAAAATGTTTTGAATAACAGCTAATAGAAAACAGCCAATTTTTCCGTTTTCACCGCCTAAGCCCCCTTAAATCGAGTGCGGATATTTTATATACTTACACAGGTTCTCGACTATTATCCCCAAAGGGTTAGCCAGAGACTGGGCAATGAGGACCGCAGAAGCAGTCCACTGCCATAGTCCGCTTTTCACCAAATTACAACTGCACATGTGTTTAGCGTGACGGGTGGTGAGCCCATCGCCGCTCTATGCTGTTGGATGAACTATTTTAAGTACAGGTCATTTATACGTCAATATATAAATACTTATTTATACAACACGAATAGAGGTAGAGACCATAACTTTACATTTGCTATGAATCTGACATAATTCTTTGAAAGTAACCCAAGAAAAACAAAGTGTTCGACAAATCGACAACTACGATGCTTACTTTTGCGATATACTAACATGATTGAGTAATTTTTTAGAGAGTGATCAAGTATGATGCAAATGTTTGATAAATTATAAATAAATGATATAATTGATTAGAAAATTTAAATATACCTTTCATATTTATGTAATTTTAAGAATTAAACACAGACCTGAAAATATCCGTACTTGATTCATGACTCTCAAATATGTAATATGAAAAGGTGGCTGTCAGGCCTTCCATTTATATCACCTGTTTTTGTTTGTATGAAATTTTGTATAAGTCTACGATAATATGTTTGAAAAATACTTAATTTTACGTTGGGTTCGATCTTAAAAAGTTTAACAAATATCTTTCGCTGCTGATACTAAGTATTCGCAAAATATCTATCAAGATGTGATATTTACATTATTTTATAATTGCGAAATGCAATCAAAAGCAATAGGTTTTTGTAGGAATTATTTTTACTTACCTTTGTAATAACTTGTTATTTTAATTTGTGTTTGTAAAATATGTATTTTATAATTAATTTCAATAAATTGTTTTCTTATGTGCTTGTTTTTATAATTTTGCTCGACCGAGGAGGAACGTCCACGTTCTCGCAAATTAAGTACTTAACTACTGCAATGCCGCGTGCACTGAATAGGTAACTAAATTAAAATAACTTTACGTGCCTCAAAATTCACGTTAATTCGTTGATCCCAGTCGTTCCACTCCGATCAACTGAATGAACGAATCGACCAGTTGATCAGAATGGAAGTCGATTCAGGCATAATAATATGTTCCTATGGAATCTACTAGTTGATTAGATACAGTATTCTTTTTCTTTTTCTTTTTTGTTCTTATCGCAGTAATTTTTCTTTTAAAAAATAAACTCAATAAAATATTTTTGCTTGAATTCATGTCTTCCACTTTATTTTTTAACTGTCAAATTTCGAAAAAAAGGCGTGAAAGTGAAGCTTCATGTCTGCAGTTTGGTTTTATTTTCTATAATTTGTGTTTAGTTGAATATTAATGTTTAATAATGGTGGATTATTTACTGTTAAGTGTTCGTTACATGCATGAGTGTAGGCAAATAAAATTTGTTTTAAACTCAAAACTCAAAACAGTGCAACATCACTTTTCAAATTCTCTCAAGAAGTCCGTGTGAGTATATGTCTGTGGTGAGACCTCAATAAAGTCCCACAGCTTTATTGAGTCACGAGGGGTTTGGGGGAAAAAAATATTTACCATTAAACGTAAAGAACCACTTAATGTAAAGAAAATAATAATGACTACTAAAAACTTGACATTGGCTAAATGTGCTGATCGCACGAAGCCATTATTAAAAATAATAAAAAAAACTTATTTTTTTTTATTATTCGGTTAACACGTTCGATGCCACTCACGCGATATCGCGTGATCTGGCCCGCCAGCCGGTGGCCGTTAACGCGCTATCACGTGATTCTTCCTAATAGATTTGTATGAGCTGTGGAATAGCAGCCTCAGCGCAACGGCTCGTGGAACTTATTACCCAATACTGAACAGTATATAATCCACCATTATTTCACATTAATATTCGACAAAATTCACAAATTGTAGAAAATAAAACAAAACTGCAGCATGACGCTTCACTTTCCCGCCAAGAAGTAATTAATTCATGAAATGTAACCATTTTTTTCTTAGTGGAATCGCTTTTACTCTTTGTTCTTGAACTTAGAGTAAGTATACATATATAGTTATTTATACTCTAAAGTTCTGAACAAACTGATTTCAGGTTTTGAGCCACATTGTGTTCTAGAATTTGCCTTGCTCCGCACTCTAGTGAAAGTTTACAATCTCGATATCTGAATAAATTATAGATAGTTCATTAATAAAATTTATAAGTACCATGCTTAACACGTCATCGGAAAGTGTGTGAATCGTTATCATAGAAACCACGTCATAAGACCTGCAATAAATATTATTCAATGTAAGATACCTTCTCAGACATACAGCACTAGTTGATATATTATTGAGGGCTTATTTTGCAATCCTCGAATCAAACTACTGATAAAGTATTGTTAGTTTTTTTTATTTAGTTATATCTAGAAATTAACAATCATTACACAATCATTGAAATGTCGAAAATCTCGCTGACGCAGCGGCTAAGGCCTAAGGCGATAGGCGAGGTTTGCAATATTGCCTTTTGAACAACCTTCGCAATGCCGCCGGGTCACAGGGTAGGTGTGACCCAAATCTATAAAATAATAATCAATTACCACAAATTTATGTTGACGCATCACTTCAGAACACAGAAGAAAATATTCGGTAGTGAAACCAATTTACAAAAAAGGAAATAAATCGGATCCGAACAATTACAGGCCCATTACATTGATTCTAATTATTGCAAAGATTATAGAAAAAGCGGCACAGTTAGTAAGTTAGTAAGCGGCGGAGTTAGTAAGTTTTGTGAGCAGTTCAAGTTATTAAAAAGCAACACGGTTTTAGAAAGAAAAAAAACGCGACTACAGCCATCTATAAATTAGTAACAACGGTAATGGAATGTTTGGATAGTGGAACTCCAGTTGTTGCTCTCTATCTTGATATGTGCAAAGCTTTTGATTTTGTAGAGCATAATAGGTTATGTGATAAGATCTACAAATATGGCTTATGAGGTTCAGGACTAAACTGGATAGCTAGCTATTTAAAATACAGATACCAGTGCGTTCAAATAACATAAACATGTAAAAACAATAATAATACTTACATAAATATAATAAATCAGTTTTCGATCAGAATATAAGAACAATAGGTCAGGAGTACCCAAGGGCACGCTGATGGGTTCTTTACTTTATTCAAGAAATACAGAATTCTTACACTAACTGATCTCTACATTAAACAATTATGTAATTTCGTTAAAGATAACATGGAACAATTTATTGAAAAGAAAATTTCTAAAACTTTCGCACGAGACCTGTAAATAAATTAGAAATGCCGAAATTAAAACATGCTTGCCCGACAAAAATACCTGCGGGATGGCCGTTAAAATATCTACGTCGATTGTTCGCTTTACGACAGATTCGCTTTATGACAGATTCGCTTTAAGACAGATTCGCTTATAAGGCAGATTCGCGTTACGACAGAAGTACAGTGGTCTAGAAAAGACAAAAGAAACAAATTAATAAGATTACGTTAGATAGCACAAGATTCAAAAGTAAACTACATAGGTACCACACTGAAAAATGCTTTTACTCCGTACAAGAATAACTGAGAGGGAAATAAATGAATATATTATGGCAGGGAATCTCGATACAGCACAACTCCTTCCCGAGATACTTCGGAGTGACGTTGGACAGATTCCTAACATAAATGTTGCTGTTGTAAAGTAGATTACGCCCTAATGTATTTGCTTAAGATGAAAATTTAAAGGGTGTAGTAGTCACTTTTTTGAAATTTTTGGTCGTAGAGTACAGCCTATTTCCGTAAATACAGCTCTAGGCTAGTTTTTATCACTGATACAGAAAATACCATAAATTCTTAGCACTTCTTCCAAGGTTTCATTTTTATAGCTCAAGAAACAAAAAAGTTAGGCTTGAAATATTATTTTTTTTGTCGTTATTTGCTTTTTCTGTAAAGTCGCATTTTGTACAATACGACATTTTAGCCCAGAGGTGTCCATATAAGAAACACTGCTAGAACACCAAGCAATAAGTGCTATACTCGCTTCACTTGCTATACTCCTTCGCCGGGATGGCACCAACTAATGTTCGCAGTGAAGTGGCATGTGCTGTTGAAATGAACAAACAAGAACGTGTCTCCAGGCATCCACTTTATTCCCACACTTCTGCGCCCTCCCGACTTAAGAGTCGTAAGGGATTTTTAAATAGCGAGACTGCGCTGGAAAGTAATGAGGACCCACCGAAGGCAAGGCTTAAGCTCTGGAAGGAGGCTTTTTCTGAAGAAGCCTAATTGCCTCTCCAAGAAGTCTTGCCGACTGGCGCTGATCTCCCATGCACAATCTGGAACTCTAAATCGTCTGCGAGCTCAGGTCAGGTTAATATAGTTTATTTACATTTAACTAAAGTATGTAGGTGCCATTTTGTTCGATAACTTTTTGCCATCTTATAAGGTAGGAACATGATCCCATTGCTAAAGAAATTTTGGGTCTTCTAATCAAAATACCGCGACAAGTGGTTTTGGCAGTCCTCTCGTGATGTTAACCTGACACTGAGTAGATTCTACTGTGTTTCAAGGCATTAAACTGGATTCACGATTACAATGGGACCCACATATTGATACCTATTATAGTCAGGAAGCCTGAGTTCAGCTGCATACGCAGTTAAGAAAATAAGGCTTCTAACTGATGTTGAGACGGCAAGTGCTGTTTATTTTAGTTATTTCCATAGTGTGATGTCTTGTGGCTTATTGTTGTGGGGCTCCGCTGCTAATATTGACGATGTATAAAAGGGCAGTCCGCGCCATATACAACCTCAAGTCTAGAGACTCACTCAAAGAAGTGTTAAAATAATCGATATAAAAGGTGACTGCTAGAAACCGCAAGAAATTTCAAGGGCTGGTCAGGTCAAGTGTTTTAAACATGACAAAAATGTCAAAAAGGAGTTCGTGCTTTTTTCATTAACATATCATATTCAATAGCAATATCATATGAAAAATACAATGAAAACAATTAAAAATAACGATTATTTACAACGCGTGTGCGAGGGGTTCACCCGTACGCGTCAGTACCTACGTCGACGGGTCAATGGTCGGCCATCTGTTGACCCATCCGCGTTAGTACAGTCAGCATCAAAAGTAACTAAACAAAAACAAGGTGGCAAAAGTAATAGTCACGTGTAAGTGTCTTTACATACTCATCATTTAACATGTAACGTTTTATAACAAACTTCCACTAAATATTACTGAAATGTCTTTGTTCGAGCCGACCAATACGCGAACCTAAGGCCGCCGGTCAATCACGGGCCACAACCATCACGTGACATGTGTGCCAGCAAATAACGATCAGCTGTCACCCCTACTTTATTTAAATTTTGTATTTTGTAATTGTAAAGCAGTTAAAATAAATCCTTTGTAAAGCACACACTTCTTTCAATACCAAACAAAAGTGCCTACGAGTAGAAGCCTACGTCTACGTGCTTCGTGCAGTTTGAAGCCTTTTTCAAGACCCTTCTCCTACGTCGGCCTATCCTACGCAGCCTATGCAAGCCTACATCTACGTGCTTCGTGCAGTTTGCAGCTTTATTGAAGACCCTTCGCCTACGGCAGCCTATCCTACGCAGCCTACGCAAGCCTACATCTACGTGCTTCGTGCAGTTTGCAGCTTTATTGAAGACCCTCCGCCTACGGCAGCCTATCCTACGCAGCCTACGCAAGCCTACGTCTACGTGCTTCGTGCAGATTGCAGCCCTTTTCAAGACCCTCCGCCTACGTCGGCCTATCCTGCGGGACCAGCTCACGCCTACAAGAAACCAGCAGCAGCCAGCAGTCGGGGACTAATTATTCGCCGACCCAGCATATTGCCTACCATTCTGAATGTGAGCCCGTTCCTATCTTATCCTATTTTGTATCCTCTTCGACTTGTGCTACTTTGATTTAACTCTAAAAAGGTTTAAACATTCTAAAGCAGTGCCTATAAATTGCATTTTTGTCTAGCTTAACGCAAACATTCACTTTCTTTGTTGATAAATATTTCCAACGGCCATACCCTACCCCCAATTGAATAATATCATCACTTTCACTCCTGAATTTCTAAATTTCACTGCACTGCCTTACCTTTGAGCGTTTACATTAATCTAACGTTATTTCTTTTGTCAAATACTTATTGCTTTCTTCATTCATTACGCATTATAATCTATAAGTTTCAAAATCAAGTTTCACCTTTTTGCACTATCATCTTTCACTATTTGCACGGCTTTACAACGCCTTTCCGCTCTAAACTTCATTAATTACCTTTAGAACGCCCTGCTACGACATAGTTTATAATTTACGTTAGATATATAGCCTATAACATTCTCAATTTCAGTGACTACCGCTTAGCTGCGCGGGCGCCTCAGGTGCAACTGAGTGGTGCATCGCATCGCGTGACGTCACCCTTTGTCCCACGGGCCGGCCGGCACAGCTGATCGTTCCCGTTATCTCACTCGTCAGTGCAACACAGGGAGCACTTAGCCAGTGCAACAGCTGTACTACGAAGTGAGGAGCGTATCGTATGCAATTTCCTTATTTTAAGTAATTGTTTTGATTCTTCTGAAGTTTAGACTATTTCATCGCAATGACAACGGCAAGTGAAAGCCCTATAGAACTAAAAACGCTTGTAGTGAAGCGTAGCAACATTAAGGGTCGTTTAACAAAATTTAAGAATCATATTTAATCTATGCAACTTTTAGAAAATATTACCGAGATAGACGTAAACAAGCTTGCGATGAAGTTGTCTAGAATTGAAGCCTTGTTTCTCGAGTTCGACGAGTTGCAGAATCGTATAGAATTTTTAAGCGAGACTAATCAGGATCAAGAATTAATGACTCGTGATACTTTTGAGCAGGACTTTGATCACTATTTTTCTGTTGCTCAGGACTTGGTAAAGGCGAATGCACCTTCTAAAATACCTAACTTTGAATCATGTCCTTCAAACACTTCAAATCATAAAAATTGTCCTTGTCATTCAATAATAGTCATAACAACCAAATGCTGGGCTTTAAACTGCCAACAATCACAATCCCTAATTTTGATGGCACGTATTTTAAATGGTTGGAGTTTAAGGAAACCTTTAGTTCATTAATTCATGAAAATAGTCAAATAAAAAATATTCACAAATTTCATTACCTTAGCTCGTATTTGGAAGGTGAAGCCGCTCGTGTCATTAGTAATTTAGAGGTTACTGACAAAAACTATTTTCAAGCCTGGAATTTATTATGTGAGCGATTTGATAACAAAAGGCAGCTAATTAATAATCATTTAAAATCTCTTTTTAACTTAGAATCCGTGCGAGAGACTTCGAAGTCACTCCGATTTATTATTGACCACGTTACTAAAAACTTGCGGGCTCTTAGCACTCTAGGACTACCTACTGACAAGTGGGACGTCCTGATTATTTACATGGTCACAGCAAAGTTAGACAACATCACTTGTTTTAAATGGGAAGAGTATAGAAATAAAATTTCCGATATACCGAATATTTCTGATTTTTTTACATTCCTCAAAAACCGCGCTGATGTCCTTGAAACTGTCTATGACGCTAAAATAGATAAGCAAGACAGGGTTAAACAAGGGCACCCCTTATTTTTTAACAGGGTTCCCACAGGAAACCCTCCTTTTTCTAATAGAATTCAGACTAAGTCCTTTGCCGTTACTGCGAATTCAATCAATCCTAAGTCTTTGGAATGTTTAATGTGTAAAGGCGATCATCGTTTGTATGAGTGTTCGTTATTTAAGTCTAAGCTTCCAAACGATAGAATTTCTACAGTAAGGTCGTTAAGACCATGCGAAAACTGTCTAAGACCGGGCCATAAAGTTGAAGGCTGTAAGCTGGTTGGGTCATGTCGCTTTTGTAAAAAACGACACAACTCGTTGTTGCATGTCACACCTAACACCGAAGCTTCCAGTTCTTCCCAAACAGTTGTCATGTCCTCTATGACCTCGCCAAGTGTGCTGCTGTGTACCGCTATGGTCCAAATTTCCAACCCCGTAACTAAAAATACAATTACTGTAAAGGCTCTTCTTGACAGCGGCAGTCAGTCTTCTTTCATAACAGCTTTGGTTAAACAAAAATTAAACCTAACGCCTCAGCCAACATCAAATGTTAACATAGTCGGCATTGGCAACACCGCTTTAAACTTAAACGTGGAACGATGTGCTATTCATATTCAATCAATTACCGGTTCCTTCAATGTAACAATGTACTATCTTGTCTTGCCTCAAGTCTCGGACGAGTTGCCTAAAGTTGCATTTGATACTAGTCCACTCAATTTATGCAATGTTGACCTAGCTGACCCCAGCTTTAACGTATCATCCCCTATCGATATGCTGATCGGTGCTGATTTGTTTTTTCGGCTGCTTCGGAGCGGTGCTGATTCTATTAGAAAAAGGAGGGTTTCCTGTGGGAACCCTGTTAAAAAATAAGGGGTGCCCTTGTTTAACCCTGTCTTGCTTATCTATTTTAGCGTCATAGACAGTTTCAAGGACATCAGCGCGGTTTTTGAGGAATGTAAAAAAATCAGAAATATTCGGTATATCGGAAATTTTATTTCTATACTCTTCCCATTTAAAACAAGTGATGTTGTCTAACTTTGCTGTGACCATGTAAATAATCAGGACGTCCCACTTGTCAGTAGGTAGTCCTAGAGTGCTAAGAGCCCGCAAGTTTTTAGTAACGTGGTCAATAATAAATCGGAGTGACTTCGAAGTCTCTCGCACGGATTCTAAGTTAAAAAGAGATTTTAAATGATTATTAATTAGCTGCCTTTTGTTATCAAATCGCTCACATAATAAATTCCAGGCTTGAAAATAGTTTTTGTCAGTAACCTCTAAATTACTAATGACACGAGCGGCTTCACCTTCCAAATACGAGCTAAGGTAATGAAATTTGTGAATATTTTTTATTTGACTATTTTCATGAATTAATGAACTAAAGGTTTCCTTAAACTCCAACCATTTAAAATACGTGCCATCAAAATTAGGGATTGTGATTGTTGGCAGTTTAAAGCCCAGCATTTGGTTGTTATGACTATTATTGAATGACAAGGACAATTTTTATGATTTGAAGTGTTTGAAGGACATGATTCAAAGTTAGGTATTTTAGAAGGTGCATTCGCCTTTACCAAGTCCTGAGCAACAGAAAAATAGTGATCAAAGTCCTGCTCAAAAGTATCACGAGTCATTAATTCTTGATCCTGATTAGTCTCGCTTAAAAATTCTATACGATTCTGCAACTCGTCGAACTCGAGAAACAAGGCTTCAATTCTAGACAACTTCATCGCAAGCTTGTTTACGTCTATCTCGGTAATATTTTCTAAAAGTTGCATAGATTAAATATGATTCTTAAATTTTGTTAAACGACCCTTAATGTTGCTACGCTTCACTACAAGCGTTTTTAGTTCTATAGGGCTTTCACTTGCCGTTGTCATTGCGATGAAATAGTCTAAACTTCAGAAGAATCAAAACAATTACTTAAAATAAGGAAATTGCATACGATACGCTCCTCACTTCGTAGTACAGCTGTTGCACTGGCTAAGTGCTCCCTGTGTTGCACTGACGAGTGAGATAACGGGAACGATCAGCTGTGCCGGCCGGCCCGTGGGACAAAGGGTGACGTCACGCGATGCGATGCACCACTCAGTTGCACCTGAGGCGCCCGCGCAGCTAAGCGGTAGTCACTGAAATTGAGAATGTTATAGGCTATATATCTAACGTAAATTATAAACTATGTCGTAGCAGGGCGTTCTAAAGGTAATTAATGAAGTTTAGAGCGGAAAGGCGTTGTAAAGCCGTGCAAATAGTGAAAGATGATAGTGCAAAAAGGTGAAACTTGATTTTGAAACTTATAGATTATAATGCGTAATGAATGAAGAAAGCAATAAGTATTTGACAAAAGAAATAACGTTAGATTAATGTAAACGCTCAAAGGTAAGGCAGTGCAGTGAAATTTAGAAATTCAGGAGTGAAAGTGATGATATTATTCAATTGGGGGTAGGGTATGGCCGTTGGAAATATTTATCAACAAAGAAAGTGAATGTTTGCGTTAAGCTAGACAAAAATGCAATTTATAGACACTGCTTTAGAATGTTTAAACCTTTTTAGAGTTAAATCAAAGTAGCACAAGTCGAAGAGGATACAAAATAGGATAAGATAGGAACGGGCTCACATTCAGAATGGTAGGCAATATGCTGGGTCGGCGAATAATTAGTCCCCGACTGCTGGCTGCTGCTGGTTTCTTGTAGGCGTGAGCTGGTCCCGCAGGATAGGCCGACGTAGGCGGAGGGTCTTGAAAAGGGCTGCAATCTGCACGAAGCACGTAGACGTAGGCTTGCGTAGGCTGCGTAGGATAGGCTGCCGTAGGCGGAGGGTCTTCAATAAAGCTGCAAACTGCACGAAGCACGTAGATGTAGGCTTGCGTAGGCTGCGTAGGATAGGCTGCCGTAGGCGAAGGGTCTTCAATAAAGCTGCAAACTGCACGAAGCACGTAGATGTAGGCTTGCATAGGCTGCGTAGGATAGGCCGACGTAGGAGAAGGGTCTTGAAAAAGGCTTCAAACTGCACGAAGCACGTAGACGTAGGCTTCTACTCGTAGGCACTTTTGTTTGGTATTGAAAGAAGTGTGTGCTTTACAAAGGATTTATTTTAACTGCTTTACAATTACAAAATACAAAATTTAAATAAAGTAGGGGTGACAGCTGATCGTTATTTGCTGGCACACATGTCACGTGATGGTTGTGGCCCGTGATTGACCGGCGGCCTTAGGTTCGCGTATTGGTCGGCTCGAACAAAGACATTTCAGTAATATTTAGTGGAAGTTTGTTATAAAACGTTACATGTTAAATGATGAGTATGTAAAGACACTTACACGTGACTATTACTTTTGCCACCTTGTTTTTGTTTAGTTACTTTTGATGCTGACTGTACTAACGCGGATGGGTCAACAGATGGCTTTATTATTTGCGCGCGAGAAATAGCGCGAAACATCTTTGTTACTCAAAATCAAAATTTCTCTATTCAGTAAGCTTAAAATAATCATTTTGAATAGTCTAAACTTATATTTACTTCTCTTTATAAATATGGGTACCCACCCCTACTTACACAATAACAAAAATGTTTTCTGAATACGAAATAATTTAGTTGTAGGTACTTTAAAAACGGTTGAATTAAAAACGCATTACTATTGATATTGATTAATAGCAGAGCAAACCATTGACATTAAAACAATTATTAAAATATTAGGTAGGTTTTTATAAAATTACAAGTACGTATCAAAAAAAAACTTACCTGAAATAAAATGTTTAATATCTTGTCTTAATGCTTTATCACCTACAACTTCCGCTGCACTATCATAAACTATTGTTTAGCATAACTACACTAATTAATACAACTATGCTGCATTTGTAAACAATAAAACAGCTAGTGAGGCATGATTACTTTGCAACAGCAGAAGCAACTAAAACGTTACTTAGAATCGTTTTACTAAAAAAGTATATAACATTAGGAATGGCGATTCTTTAAAAAAAAATGATTTTTGAATTGATTCGAATCTAAAAATTAATCAATTATCGCATTCTTAAAAATGATTTACAATAAAAATCGAGTTCTTAAAGATAGATTTCTCAAAAATCGATTTATTTTAGAGTTTGTATTTACAATGCTAACAAATCATTGATTACAAACGTAAATATTTTTTTTGCTTTTATTTATTAAGAAGAGGCGAGGAAAACTAAGCACACAGCTATCTCGTCAGTTTTTGAGTAATTTCGTGAAAATCTATTATTTCTTTACATGTGTTTGAGTACATTTAACTAACTGTAAATCATTTTATGGTCCTTATTAAAACTGGAAAAATCGATTTTCGATTTTCTAATTTGAAATATCGATTCATTGGATCGATTCAGTACTACATATCGATCCAAATAATCAATTTTTTTTTTGGTTCCGTTAAATTGATTTTTCGATTAATCGATCTCAGATCGCCTTTATAACATGAGGGTAAAACGATTTTATTGTCACCCTAACCACTACATAACTAAGTTGATTTCGGTATCTATTAAGATTTGTAGTTTTATCGTAATTCTTAGTAGTAACAAACAACATCAATTTAATGAACAATTTTTTTCACGAAAAGAGATAATTTTGTCTTGTCTTTTCTTACATAGGTTAAGCGTAAGAAAATGTAAACAAAAGAAATGGAGGATCGAGGGCCCGAATTTTAACAAGGTCATAACTTTCAAACTACAAGAAGTGGTGACCTGATCTTGCTTTCACAAATTTTCACAAATTATTTAGTAGCATATAGGATAAGCAAACAGTAGCTGTAAGTTAATGGTTTCATTTTAATTGCGAAATAAACTTGAACGTGTATGAGTATTGAGGGCCCATTTTGAATGACTATTTACAAAATAGGACAACGTTTTACAGTAACAGCTTGTTTCCACAAATTTTGTTTGGCATTACCTTAGATTTTGGCATAAAGACTTTTTCTGTAGTGTCCATAGTTTATCCGGTACAGGTGGGCCCTCAATCCTCTATGTGAGAACTGAGGGCCCAACTATACAGTCCATAGCTCGCTTATTTGACTTTCACAAAATCTGATTCCAACTTTCACAATTCTTTGGGAATGTTCACTAAATCCTAAGCACATTTTCAAAGAGTTTTAACGAAGTGGCCCTCACACCACACGCAAATGAGAATTTGAATTGTATTCCTCGACGGGCTGCAAACTCACAAATAGAATTTTGGCTTGACTTTAGGAAATTACCTATTTCTTTTGCTGCAGCGACAAAGTTTGTGCCATTGTCACAATAAATTGTGTTAGGTAAGCCTCGACGTGAGATAAATCTATTGAGTGTTATAATAAATGCATCTTTGCTTAACTCGCTGACGGCCTCTAGGTGAATGCAACGATAACGAAAACAGATAAAAATACACAGATAACATTTAGTAATCTTACATCCACGCCCTTTGCGATCAGTAATTAAAAATGGCCCAGCAAAGTCAGTAGCAACAGTTAGGAAAGGAAAATCTGGCTCTACGCGTTCCTTAGGTAGATTTCCCATAATATTTGTCATAGTTTGACCCTTAACGCGACGACAAATAAGGCAAGAGCGAGCTACATTTCTGGCAAGATTGCGCCCACCAATAGGCCAGTAGCGTTCTCTAATTGAAGCTAGCATTTGTTGAGGTCCTGCGTGTAAAAGGCGGTTGTGTTCCTCTTGAAAGATGAGCTTAGTGAGAAGATGGTCAGTCTTTAAAATTATTTGGTGCTTCTTGTCGTACTGATATGTAGAAGTGCCTATGCGACCCCCGACCTGCAATAATCCTTGCTCGTCGAGAAACGGGGTCAAAGAAGTGAGAGTTGATTTAGCTTGCAGAGGTATTTTGTTTTTTAACTTGCAAATTTCATTAGAAAACGATTCTTTTTGGGATATAACTAAAAGAGCTCGAAGAGCTTTATTAAGTTCATTTACTTGAAGTTCATCTACGAGTTTATTATGGGGATTTAAACAGTTATGACAAAACCTAAAGACTCTAGCATAGACCCTTTGAAGAGTAACAAGTTTAGAAAACTTTTTGAAGTCTACTACTGGTGTCGAAGATGACACTTCCGCCACCAAAGCAGGCATTGCTTTAATTTCTGGCAAATCAACAATAGGAGCATTAAATGAAGGCCACGAAGACTCTTGCTGCAGCAATAAGGTGGGCCCATGCCACCACATAGAACAATCTCTAACGTTTTGCGGATCTAAGCCTCGAGAGAGTAGGTCTGCTGGGTTTTCTGATGTAGGGACGTGACGCCAAGACGAGTAGTCTGTTAGTTCGCCTATTGCTGCTACTCGATTAGCTACAAAAGTTTTAGTCCGATTAGGTGTTTTCAACCAGCCCAAAACGACACTCGAGTCTGTCCAGTATACATGTCGATTAATGGTACACCGAAGAGTTTGCGAGACGGATAAACTTAGTTGTGAGCCTACCACGGCGGCGCATAACTCCAGGCTGGGGATTGTAGAGGCCTTTAGAGGAGCAACGCGTGCCTTAGAGCATAAAAGACTAACTTGGACATTGCGTTTGGCATCAATTGACTTTAAATAAATACACGCCCCATATGCGTCTTTGGAGGCGTCAACAAACAATGCATTTCGATATACGTGCTGTTGTCGATTAAAACATGCCTAGGTAGTTGTACTGATGATAGAGATGAAACCTGTTGGGAAAATTTTAACCAAGTATTCTGTATATCTAGACGAACAGGTTCATCCCAATCCATTTTGAGAGACCATAATTTTTTAATAAGCATTTTAGGCTTAATAGTGCATAGTGATAGTAGGCCAAGTGGATCAAAAATTTTAAATGTAGTTGACAGAATTGATCTTTTAGTTAGAACCTTAGTCGCTGGACACTCTATTTGGAAAAATAGGACATCAGAGGAAGGAGACCAGCCAATGCCTAGAGTGCTAGTAGAGTTGCTAATAATTAAATTACTTTCCTCAGCGTTTAAAGAATTAGGAATAAAAAGATCTGGAAAATTTGACCTATACTTTCTTAGATTAAAGCAACCCTTTGCTAGCTCACTTGACACCTTTTGCTGAATGGTCCGTAACTCTAATGTAGTGTCACAGCTAGTCAACAAATCATCGCAGTAGAGGTCCTTTTGAATTATGGTTTTAATATTAGGATCTGTACATTCTTCACCCAGTTGCCAAAGACATCTCGTGCTAAGAAAGCTTGCGCTAGATAAACCATACGTCACTGTATTTAAACGAAGAGTTCGTAAGTTTTGGTGTTCTTCGTCCCGCCATAAAATCAACTGCAGGTCGCGATCTGACTCTCTAAGGGTAACCTGACGGTACATTTTCTCAATGTCCCCTGAAAGGATGTATTTGTACTGTCGTTATAAGTATGTTGAATAGAGAGTCTTGAATAGTAGGACCTATCATTTGTATATCATTTATAGATATACCAGAAGTAGTGCGAGCAGATGCATCAAAAACGACTCGTAACTTAGTCGACTCGCTTTTCTCGCGTATAACAGGGTGATGGGGCAGATAATAGGCGCCGAAAGGATTAATCGATTTGATATCTGTTAGGTGGCCAAGTTCAGAATATTCGCGAATGAATTCAGAATAGGCTGCCTTGAGCTCCGGTTGTTTTCTAAAGCGTGCCTCTAGGTTTATGAACCTCCTTTTAGCCGCAGAGGTAGGCCCACGCAAAAGCGACCATCAGTCAGACGATAAGTACTAGAAAGAAAATGCTGCTCACATTGACTTTCTTCTTTTGAATATGGTTGGCGTTGAGGGAAATTCTCTAGTTCCCAGAATTTACTCACTAAATGCTCAATATTATTATTTATGGAACAAATAGGATCGACATATTCGTCTTTTAATATAGAATTGAATGTATTAATTCTATTTGCAGTTGGTTGCTTAGGCAGAATAGATAACGGACCCGCTACGAGCCATCCTAATTTAGAGCTGCGGAGCGGTCCGCAGCTCCGCAGGTGCTCCGCAGCTCTAAATTAGGATGGCTCGTAGCGGGTCCGTTATCTATTCTGCCTAAGCAACCAACTGCAAATAGAATTAATACATTCAATTCTATATTAAAAGACGAATATGTCGATCCTATTTGTTCCATAAATAATAATATTGAGCATTTAGTGAGTAAATTCTGGGAACTAGAGAATTTCCCTCAACGCCAACCATATTCAAAAGAAGAAAGTCAATGTGAGCAGCATTTTCTTTCTAGTACTTATCGTCTGACTGATGGTCGCTTTTGCGTGGGCCTACCTCTGCGGCTAAAAGGAGGTTCATAAACCTAGAGGCACGCTTTAGAAAACAACCGGAGCTCAAGGCAGCCTATTCTGAATTCATTCGCGAATATTCTGAACTTGGCCACCTAACAGATATCAAATCGATTAATCCTTTCGGCGCCTATTATCTGCCCCATCACCCTGTTATACGCGAGAAAAGCGAGTCGACTAAGTTACGAGTCGTTTTTGATGCATCTGCTCGCACTACTTCTGGTATATCTATAAATGATATACAAATGATAGGTCCTACTATTCAAGACTCTCTATTCAACATACTTATAACGACAGTACAAATACATCCTTTCAGGGGACATTGAGAAAATGTACCGTCAGGTTACCCTTAGAGAGTCAGATCGCGACCTGCAGTTGATTTTATGGCGGGACGAAGAACACCAAAACTTACGAACTCTTCGTTTAAATACAGTGACGTATGGTTTATCTAGCGCAAGCTTTCTTAGCACGAGATGTCTTTGGCAACTGGGTGAAGAATGTACAGATCCTAATATTAAAACCATAATTCAAAAGGACCTCTACTGCGATGATTTGTTGACTAGCTGTGACACTACATTAGAGTTACGGACCATTCAGCAAAAGGTGTCAAGTGAGCTAGCAAAGGGTTGCTTTAATCTAAGAAAGTATAGGTCAAATTTTCCAGATCTTTTTATTCCTAATTCTTTAAACGCTGAGGAAAGTAATTTAATTATTAGCAACTCTACTAGCACTCTAGGCATTGGCTGGTCTCCTTCCTCTGATGTCCTATTTTTCCAAATAGAGTGTCCAGCGACTAAGGTTCTAACTAAAAGATCAATTCTGTCAACTACATTTAAAATTTTTGATCCACTTGGCCTACTATCACTATGCACTATTAAGCCTAAAATGCTTATTAAAAAATTATGGTCTCTCAAAATGGATTGGGATGAACCTGTTCGTCTAGATATACAGAATACTTGGTTAAAATTTTCCCAACAGGTTTCATCTCTATCATCAGTACAACTACCTAGGCATGTTTTAATCGACAACAGCACGTATATCGAAATGCATTGTTTGTTGACGCCTCCAAAGACGCATATGGGGCGTGTATTTATTTAAAGTCAATTGATGCCAAACGCAATGTCCAAGTTAGTCTTTTATGCTCTAAGGCACGCGTTGCTCCTCTAAAGGCCTCTACAATCCCCAGCCTGGAGTTATGCGCCGCCGTGGTAGGCTCACAACTAAGCTCATCCGTCTCGCAAACTCTTCGGTGTACCATTAATCGACATGTATACTGGACAGACTCGAGTGTCGTTTTGGGCTGGTTGAAAACACCTAATCGGACTAAAACTTTTGTAGCTAATCGAGTAGCAGCAATAGGCGAACTAACAGACTACTCGTCTTGGCGTCACGTCCCTACATCAGAAAACCCAGCAGACCTACTCTCTCGAGGCTTAGATCCGCAAAACGTTAGAGATTGTTCTATGTGGTGGCATGGGCCCACCTTCTTGCTGCAGCAAGAGTCTTCGTGGCCTTCATTTAATGCTCCTATTGTTGATTTGCCAGAAATTAAAGCAATGCCTGCTTTGGTGGCGGAAGTGTCATCTTCGACACCAGTAGTAGACTTCAAAAAGTTTTCTAAACTTGTTACTCTTCAAAGGGTCTATGCTAGAGTCTTTAGGTTTTGTCATAACTGTTTAAATCCCCATAATAAACTCGTAGATGAACTTCAAGTAAATGAACTTAATAAAGCTCTTCGAGCTCTTTTAGTTATATCCCAAAAAGAATCGTTTTCTAATGAAATTTGCAAGTTAAAAAACAAAATACCTCTGCAAGCTAAATCAACTCTCACTTCTTTGACCCCGTTTCTCGACGAGCAAGGATTATTGCAGGTCGGGGGTCGCATAGGCACTTCTACATATCAGTACGACAAGAAGCACCAAATAATTTTAAAGACTGACCATCTTCTCACTAAGCTCATCTTTCAAGAGGAACACAACCGCCTTTTACACGCAGGACCTCAACAAATGCTAGCTTCAATTAGAGAACGCTACTGGCCTATTGGTGGGCGCAATCTTGCCAGAAATGTAGCTCGCTCTTGCCTTATTTGTCGTCGCGTTAAGGGTCAAACTATGACAAATATTATGGGAAATCTACCTAAGGAACGCGTAGAGCCAGATTTTCCTTTCCTAACTGTTGCTACTGACTTTGCTGGGCCATTTTTAATTACTGATCGCAAAGGGCGTGGATGTAAGATTACTAAATGTTATCTGTGTATTTTTATCTGTTTTCGTTATCGTTGCATTCACCTAGAGGCCGTCAGCGAGTTAAGCAAAGATGCATTTATTATAACACTCAATAGATTTATCTCACGTCGAGGCTTACCTAACACAATTTATTGTGACAATGGCACAAACTATGTCGCTGCAGCAAAAGAAATAGGTAATTTCCTAAAGTCAAGCCAAAATTCTATTTGTGAGTTTGCAGCCCGTCGAGGAATACAATTCAAATTCTCATTTGCGTGTGGTGTGAGGGCCACTTCGTTAAAACTCTTTGAAAATGTGCTTAGGATTTAGTGAACATTCCCAAAGAATTGTGAAAGTTGGAATCAGATTTTGTGAAAGTCAAATAAGCGAGCTATGGACTGTATAGTTGGGCCCTCAGTTCTCACATAGAGGATTGAGGGCCCACCTGTACCGGATAAACTATGGACACTACAGAAAAAGTCTTTATGCCAAAATCTAAGGTAATGCCAAACAAAATTTGTGGAAACAAGCTGTTACTGTAAAACGTTGTCCTATTTTGTAAATAGTCATTCAAAATGGGCCCTCAATACTCATACACGTTCAAGTTTATTTCGCAATTAAAATGAAACCATTAACTTACAGCTACTGTTTGCTTATCCTATATGCTACTAAATAATTTGTGAAAATTTGTGAAAGCAAGATCAGGTCACCACTTCTTGTAGTTTGAAAGTTATGACCTTGTTAAAATTCGGGCCCTCGATCCTCCATTTCTTTTGTTTACATTTTCTTACGCTTAACCTATGTAAGAAAAGACAAGACAAAATTATCTCTTTTCGTGAAAAAAATTGTTCATTAAATTGATGTTGTTTGTTACTACTAAGAATTACGATAAAACTACAAATCTTAATAGATACCGAAATCAACTTAGTTATGTAGTGGTTAGGGTGACAATAAAATCGTTTTACCCTCATGTTATAAAGGCGATCTGAGATCGATTAATCGAAAAATCAATTTAACGGAACCAAAAAAAAAATTGATTATTTGGATCGATATGTAGTACTGAATCGATCCAATGAATCGATATTTCAAATTAGAAAATCGAAAATCGATTTTTCCAGTTTTAATAAGGACCATAAAATGATTTACAGTTAGTTAAATGTACTCAAACACATGTAAAGAAATAATAGATTTTCACGAAATTACTCAAAAACTGACGAGATAGCTGTGTGCTTAGTTTTCCTCGCCTCTTCTTAATAAATAAAAGCAAAAAAAATATTTACGTTTGTAATCAATGATTTGTTAGCATTGTAAATACAAACTCTAAAATAAATCGATTTTTGAGAAATCTATCTTTAAGAACTCGATTTTTATTGTAAATCATTTTTAAGAATGCGATAATTGATTAATTTTTAGATTCGAATCAATTCAAAAATCATTTTTTTTTAAAGAATCGCCATTCCTAATGTTATATACTTTTTTAGTAAAACGATTCTAAGTAACGTTTTAGTTGCTTCTGCTGTTGCAAAGTAATCATGCCTCACTAGCTGTTTTATTGTTTACAAATGCAGCATAGTTGTATTAATTAGTGTAGTTATGCTAAACAATAGTTTATGATAGTGCAGCGGAAGTTGTAGGTGATAAAGCATTAAGACAAGATATTAAACATTTTATTTCAGGTAAGTTTTTTTTTGATACGTACTTGTAATTTTATAAAAACCTACCTAATATTTTAATAATTGTTTTAATGTCAATGGTTTGCTCTGCTATTAATCAATATCAATAGTAATGCGTTTTTAATTCAACCGTTTTTAAAGTACCTACAACTAAATTATTTCGTATTCAGAAAACATTTTTGTTATTGTGTAAGTAGGGGTGGGTACCCATATTTATAAAGAGAAGTAAATATAAGTTTAGACTATTCAAAATGATTATTTTAAGCTTACTGAATAGAGAAATTTTGATTTTGAGTAACAAAGATGTTTCGCGCTATTTCTCGCGCGCAAATAATAAAAATAAACTTTCCTACATTCACACCAATTATCTAGCCCAAGAGAAGTTTCGTAATGAAACTAAATGGTTACTAGACAACGGATAAATATACTTAAAATACTTAAATACATACCTACTTATTTTACATAGAATAATAATAAGGCAAAGGACAAATTACAGTCAAACAGCGTATAGATATTAATAATATAATAAACTAAACAATAACGTAACGAATTAAAATTAATTTATATACAAAATAATAATTTGGTGAAATTACTCCGTGTTTATTTATCTAAAACTATTTATTTATTCATATTTTAATCAAAATATTTAATTTATTCACAAACTTGTTTGCCTTTAAAAAATCTAGTTACCTATATAAACTCTACGTATCAAAAAAACTTACCTGAAATAAAATGTTTAATATCTTGTCTTAATGCTTTATCACCTACAACTTCCGCTGCACTATAATAAACTATTGTTTAGCGTAACTACACTAAATAATAAAACTATGGTGCATTTGTAAACAATAAAACAGCTTGTGAGGTATAATTACTTTGCAACAGCAGAAGCAACTAAAACGTAACTAAGAATCGTTTTACTAAAAAAGTATAAAATATTAGGGATGGCGATTCTTTTAATAAAATATTGATTTTTAAATTGATTCGACTCGCATAGATCGCAAGATTTACAAAAAAATCGAGTTCTTAAAGATAGATTTCTCAAAAATCGATTTATTATAGAGTTTGTATTTTCAATCCTAATAAATCATTGATTACAAACGTAACTTTTTTTATTGCTTTGATTTGTTAAGAAGAGGCGAGGAAAACTAAGCACACAGCTATCTCGTCAGTTTTTGAGTAATTTCGTGAAAATCTATTATTTCTTTACATGTGTTTGAGTACATTTAACTAACTGAAAATCATTTTATGGTACTTATTAAAACTGGAAAAATCGATTTTCGATTTTCTAATTTGAAATATAGATTCATTGGATCGATTCAGTAATATAAATCGATCCAAATAATCTTTTTTTGTTTTGGTTCCGTTAAATTGATTTTTCGATTAATCGATCTCAGATCGCCTATATAACATGAGGGTAAAACGATTTTATTGTCACCCTAACCACTACATAACTAAGTTGATTTCGGTATCTATTAAGATTTGTAGTTTTATCGTAATTCTTAGTAGTAACAAACAACATCAATTTGATGAACAATTTTTTTCACGAAAAGAGATAATTTTGTCTTGTCTTTTCTTACATAGGTTAAGCGTAAGAAAATGTAAACAAAAGAAATGGAGGATCGAGGGCCCGAATTTTAACAAGGTCATAACTTTCAAACTACAAGAAGTGGTGACCTGATCTTGCTTTCACAAATTTTCACAAATTATTTAGTAGCATATAGGATAAGCAAACAGTAGCTGTAAGTTAATGGTTTCATTTTAATTGCGAAATAAACTTGAACGTGTATGAGTATTGAGAGCCCATTTTGAATGACTATTTACAAAATAGGACAACGTTTTACAGTAACAGCTTGTTTCCACAAATTTTGTTTGGCATTACCTTAGATTTTGGCATAAAGACTTTTTCTGTAGTGTCCATAGTTTATCCGGTACAGGTGGGCCCTCAATCCTCTATGTGAGAACTGAGGGCCCAACTATACAGTCCATAGTTCGCTTATTTGACTTTCACAAAATCTGATTCCAACTTTCACAATTCTTTGGGAATGTTCACTAAATCCTAAGCACATTTTCAAAGAGTTTTAACGAAGTGGCCCTCACACCACACGCAAATAAATTCTCGCCTGCATACGCTCCTCATTTTAACGGTCTAGCTGAAGCCGGAGTTAAATCAGCCAAACACCATATTAATAGGATTTTAGGGAACAGTCATTTAACCTTTGAGGAGTTATCTTCCTTGTTCGCACAAGTCGAAGCTATCCTAAACAGCCGCCCTTTATGCCCTCTCAGCCCATCACCCGATGATTTCCAACCGCTCACCCCCGCTCACTTTCTGATTGGTAGACAACTCACAGCGCTGCCATCACCGTGCATCGTGGACTCCAAGTTGCATCGTCTCGACCGGTTCCAGCGTCTCGAGCAAGCAAAGCAACACTTCTGGCAAAGATGGTCTACAGAATACGTCGCAGAATTACAGCAGAGAGCAAAATGGCGAACGAGGTGCAAAGACGTCAAACTTGACGATATGGTTTTAATAAAAGAGGCCAATGCTCCTCCCCTCTGTTGGCGTCTTGGAAGAGTCGCTAAACTCTTCCCAAGATCTGATGGGATACCACGGGTGGCTGATGTAAAGACTGCATACGGCACAGTACGTCGAGCACTCAACCGCCTATGTATATTGCCTACAGGTGAAAACTGAAACAAGACTTGAAAGCTACAGAAGAGCTTTCAACGGCCGGGAGGATGTTCGAGCCGACCAATACGCGAACCTAAGGCCGCCGGTCAATCACGGGCCACAACCATCACGTGACATGTGTGCCAGCAAATAACGATCAGCTGTCACCCCTATTTTATTTAAATTTTGTATAAGCCGTATTTTGTAATTGTAAAGCAGTTAAATTAAATCCTTTGTAAAGCACACACTTCTTTCAATACCAAACAGTCTTTAACATACATTTAAAGCCCATGTTTTTTTTTTAGTTTTTTTTATAGCTGGCTGTACCCGCTTTTTGGCAGGTTTTTGGTTTTCGTGTTTTGTTTCTTTTGTTTCTTTTTTTCGGGATTTTTAATAAAACTGGAGCTTGAAGAGCTCGACTCTCTTTTTCTTTTTTTTCTTTTATCTTTTCTTATCTTTTCTTTTTTTTATTTCTCTCTTTTTCTCTCTTTTAATTTTTTTATATACATAGATTTCTTAGTACTATTATACATTATTTCCTTACATTATTTTACAATTTATCCTTACATACTAATACAGTTTTCTTTACTTAAATTTTACTTTCTTTTAACTTAATTTCTATTGATTATATTCCTAATTATCTATATTATTACAATTAAAATTATTTCCTTTTTTCATTTCTTTTATTTAATATACATGTATGTATTTATATTTCTATTTTAAATATTTTCTTAATCTAATTAAATTTATTACATTATCTTCTATCCCTTTCTTTACACCTGCCACAATGTGGTCTTGCTTAAATAATTTCTCTTATATCTAGTCGTCTTTATTTCTCTTATTCACAATATTTACAATTTTTCCGGCATATTCCATGAATAAATTCCTTTCTTTTTTACTACTAAGGATCTCCTTCAGGGTATCTTTGCTTAAGTGTGTATCTAGTTTTTGTTGCAGAGTGTACCTAGTGTTAGTGTGTATTGGGCAATCGAGTAAGATGTGAAAGATGTCCTCGTCCATGGTCGGGTCACAGGCACACGAGGGGCTGTCCCTGCGCTTAAACCTGTGCAGGTATGCACAGAATCCCCCGTGCCCTGTCAGGATTTGCGACGCCGTTCGGTCGATGGACATCTTCCTCACCGTGTTGTATGCGTCCACCCCATTCGGAAAGAAGACCTTGGTGGTCGCGGCTGTGGCTTCGGTCCTATACCTGCAGTCCCACTGCTCGATCGTTTCCGCCCGTAAATGACGTTTAACGAACGAGATGGGGCTGCAGTCATAGTCCGCTCTGGTCTTCAGTTTGAGGGCGGCTTCCTTCGCTAATTCATCCGCTCTCTCGTTCCCTTTCACTCCGACGTGGGCCCGTATCCAATAGAGAGAGACTAGTTGGTGGTTGTCTCTCAGGAATTCTAGGTTACCCTGTATCGCCTTCGTGATTGGGTGCGAGGAGTCTGGATCCATCAGCGTCTGGAGAGCCGACCTCGAGTCGCTCAGGATAGCCGCTTTTTCGAATTTTTTGCCAATGATAATTTCGGTCGCTTGGAGGATAGCGTATAGCTCGGCTTGAAAGACCGTACAGTACGGTTCCAGTCTGAATTTTCGGGTACACGTCTCAACAGACCCCTCCCAACAGGTCAGGGCTGCTCCGACTTTCCCCTCCAGCTTACTACCGTCAGTGTAGATCTTAGGCAAGCCTTCTGCCACCTCGCTATCCTCTTCCGCGTTTTCCAAACAGGTAAACTTTGAATTTAGTATCCTACTGGGGTGGGTGTTCTCGATGAAGGGTAAGCGCTGCTCAACCCTCCTGCCACTCAATACTGCCTGGGGTTTCCCGCGCTTTGCTTCAAAAAGCCAGGATGCTTCTTGGATCCGAAGATCCAGCGGAAGCAGCCCCGACAGTATTAAAGCAGCGTTGAGGGAAACTGTCCTATTGCACTAAAGCCCATGTTAAAAAAACCCTCACGAGTAAAGGTTATTATAAACTTTATAAAGTGGAAGATTATGTAAATGACAAATACTCGTATGTATGGACATAGTGCATGTACGAGCATAACAAAAGTATTAGTAATTTGTAAATTGTATAATTTGGTAACGACATATTGTTTTGTAAATGTCGTTGCTTCTATATTATTATAAATCTGTGGAGTTTCTGGCGCCCGTTCTTCTCCACAGCTAAAAGACTTCCTGAATAGATGTTTAAACATCCATCCAAATAAATTTAGACGATTTAAAATGCTTCTTTTAAGTTTATTGAATAGAGAAATTTTGAATTTTGAACTGCCTGAAGAATTCTGAAGAGACCGAAACAGGTGAAAATCTGAAGGTGTAAGGTTAGGACTAAACCAGCCAAACTCTCTTAATTTTTGCTGAGTGGCTAAAGATGTGTAAGGTCTAGCGTTATCATGATGAAAAACTACACCCTACCACACACCTGTTGATTAATTCCGGCCGCTTTCTCTCAACTTCTTGCTTTAATCTCATCAGTTGTTCGCAGTAGAGTTCCGTTCAGTTTAGAGTAAATTCGTTAACATAAATTAAAAATAGTAGTGGCCTAAGTATACTCCCTTGTGGAACACCTAAATTTATTTTCTCCATTTTGGACGTCACCTATTCAACTGTTTTTAATTGTCTATTAAATGTTTTGGTAATAGTTGCTTAAGATCTAGTTTCCAAATAAGATTCAATCAAACTCTATGCGTTTCCTCTGACTCCTATTTTTTGTAGCTGTTCTAGTAGTATAGAGTGTATAACACAGTGGAAGGCCTTATTTAGATCTAAATACAGACAAATACAATGTTTTCTATTATTCATAACATCCCAAACTGAATTGAAGTTTTTGTTTTGACTATTTTTTGTAGTCTGTAATATAGTTGCATCTCATCGCATAAAACTCTGTTTTACAAATTTAAAAAGGTTTTACAACGTCGTCTTTACTCAAGGTTTTTTTCAGATTTTAATAAGATTTAGATTTACCTATGAATTACTGGGCACATATTTTGCGATAGTACGTAAAATACCTATTTTAGGACGTTTTTCTTATTAGACAAAAGTCGCGCAAAGGGAGAATTTTACGTTGCTCTCGTCTGGTGTCGTGTCAGATAGCAGGTTAGGTAGTGCAAATCTTTGACGTCCTTTCGACTCAAGTATTTGAATTTCAGGTTTAAATTCAAACGACACTAGTCAACAATATCACGTATTATATTAAAATTCTTTATCTGAAGGAAAGCAAGAAGCAAAACAACAAATGCTTATCATATTAAGGAAATTTTTAGTGTCAGTACGGAGTTGTAAGCATTTCTTTACTTCGACAATTACCTACTCATGTGATATGAAGGCCAACTGCTTTTCCTATTATTATTGGTAGTAGTAATTTATTGGCCTATATACTGTCAAGTCACCGTTACAATTAATGGGTATTGACTTAATCACCATACGCTTGCATAATGCGGTTTGATGATGCATTGTTAAATCGGAAACACATTTTGCCCGAAAAGGAATTTAAACCCAGGACCTCCAGACATCAGGCCGCGCGCTTTGCCACTCCGCTATCACGAACTATGTAATAACTATTCATATGAAGCATAGGAATTGTGTTAGGATCGGATCAGTTGGTGATGTCAAACCTAGGCTATTCTTTCACCCTGACCTGGACTCAGGACTAAAGGGCCGGGTTTTCTTTGCTATTCAGCGTTGTTATATGCAATTTGACGACCTCCGTGGTCGAGTGGTTATCACGCCGGGTCTGGCTTCGCGCCATCACTGAGGTCCTGGGTTGAATTCCCGGTCGGGTCAACTTAAAAAAAAAAACTTTTTTCTAAATTGATTTCGAGTGTTTGTGTTTTTTCTGTTTATGTATATTTATCCGTTATCTTACAAAATAAACGAGTTTCAAAGAATTCTTATCTAACCAATTATCAAGCTAGATAATTGGTGTGAGCGTAAAAACAAATGTTTTTTTCTATACACACATATTATTATATACCTACAAACTAAAAAATATAGATACATAAATCACGACTATCATCTCCGAACGGTTAGAGGCTAGGTAAAGAGGACCGTAACAGCAGTTCACTGCCGCCTTCGATCACAGCATTGTAGACGTCTTGCTTTAAAGACGTTTTGCAAGTTAGGCTATCTGCATTTTAGTCATTAAGCATTGTAGACGTTTTGCTTCAAAGACGTTTTGCAAGTTAGGCTATCTGCATTTTAGTCATTAAGCATTGTAGACGTTTTGCTTCAATGACGTTTTGCAAGTTAGGCTATCTGCATTTTAGTCATTAAGCATTGTAGACGTCTTGCTTTAAAGACGTTTTGCAAGTTTGGCTATCTGCATTTTAGTCATTAAGCATTGTAGACGTATTGCTTCAAAGACGTTCTGCAAGTAAGGCTTTCTGATCATAGCTGAATATAATATGTGACCGAAGAGTGCTACATCCACCTATCACTCGATCGTGTCTCTAAGTGGGGATCTGAAAACCTGGTCGAGTTTAATGCCAGAAAAACCCAGGTTTGTTCATTCTCGTCCAAGATAACTCCCTTCCTTATTCCTCCCTCTCTTCAGAACTCTCCGTTACCCACTTCGGTGGACCTCAGCATTCTTGGCATGGACATCGGCCAGGAACTAAATCCAAAATGCTACATCGAGAGTTTTATTTTATCTGCCTTTCGTAAGTTGGGTATTTTCAATAAGGTGAGTGGTGTTTTCACGCCCGAGCAGCGTTGTTTGCTGTACAAGACTCAGGTGCGGTCGAGTATGGAGTATTGTTCCCATCTATGGGACGGCTCCGCTAAATACCTCTTCGATGCACTTGATAGACTGTAAAGGCGAGCGGTACGCATTATTGGAGATGCTGAGGTTACAGCCTCTCTTGAGGACCTCCAGCTGCGTAGAGACATTGCTTCTCTCAGTGTCTTCTATAAACCAAAATTACTACGGAGAGTGTTCTGAAGAATTTTTTGATCTAATCTCGCCCTCTCCTTTCCTGTATCGGACTACACGTGCTGGTCGTAGTAACCAACATCATACTGTGCTGATAGCACTCGTACCAAAAAAATTGGCAAATCGTTCCTCTGTAAGACCATTCGGCTTTGAATTCTCTGCCGGCGCATATGCTTCCTAACTTCTATAGAACCGGGTCTTTTAAGCGGTGCGTGAAACGGCATTTATGCAGGCCGTCATGAATGGGTGCGCTTGTTACCGTGCTTGTTCCACGGAGAGGAGCGCTCTCGTTATTTTGGACTGCATCGGCTGCTTGCCATCAGGCAGGATGTAGTCACTATGACGTGTCATATTAAAAAAAAGAAATCACTAAGTAACAACTGCACATGTGCTCAGCATGATAGGTGGTGAGCCCATCGCCGCTCTAAGGTGTTAGATGTATGTGCAGTTTCTTTTTATAACAATGAGTCGCCATCCACATAGCTCCTAGGCATTGTTAGGTAGAAAAACATTTCCTATGTAACGTCTAACTTAGCAGTTTCAATCTGAATCATTTTATGATACTCGCAGACGTTACGTAGCATAGGCATATGCGTATCAATCAACTAGTTAGAACTACTTAGTACAATAAAGTTATGGTTATCTAAATTGTAGCTGCATTAAAGTATAATCTATCATAGATTAAACACATACCGACCTATATGTAAAATTATTTTTATTATATGATTACATACCTAGGTACTTACTTACCAAGTCAATATTATTAATTTTAATATCACGTGATAACATATTATAATAATACGAGTTAAGGAGACGGCCGGGATCATGGATTCGTATTCATACACCTCATGTTTTATTTTTGGGTAGTGGAATATTATTAACTTTATCAAACAATGAGGCAAACGACAATACGTATATTATTGTACTTTTTCGGCTGAGTATAGTATAAATACTTAAAAAACAATTGCCACGAATGTAATAAATGTTCGCTCATCACTTCAGAATGGCTGCATACTATTATGGCAATGTTTTTTTTGTGTTTGGAATTGCCTGACAATTTATATTACAGAAAAGAAAGAAAGTGGACAAGGTATGCTGTCCTTAGTAAGAAAATTCTGTCTCGCCCCCCTGGGGGTCGAGTGTGAACTATATTTGAGGGTTGAGAGGAAACTAACGAACAAATCTTTTTTTAGGGTTCGAGGGGACGAGAGTGGACTAAACGATCTTTTTTTGGATATTCGTCACGGGATACGAGGACGGGGGTACACGCTATGTGGTCTGTGAAGCAGACGAATTTTCGGGCGGGTCGGCTAGTGTTCAATATAAATCATACATAGGTACATGTATGTATATTAAATTGTATATAATCACGACTTTTATTACTGGAGGGTTAGAGTCTGGCTATCAAAAGTAGTCCCTGGATATTTTAGCAAACTTTTACATGGTAATGCAAAATTCAAATTTCAACATCAATTTCCCAAGTTGTCAGTTGGTCGTCAGGTAGTAACATGTGATCATGTTTTATCGATTTAGGGGTCTAAAAATGAAATAAAACTATTAAAAGCGGAGTGCAGAAGATGCTTGTTGCCGCTCTGCTTGCCTGACTGTTTTAATTTATAAATAAAAATCTTTTACAACATACCAATTAATATTTTATTTGACACTCAACTTGACATTAAAATAACAAAAAAACATAGAAAAGGAAAATATTAGAAAAAGTATAAATAATAGAAAAAGTATTTAATGCGTCCGCAACACGGCCACCCCCGGTGTCAAAAGACACGAACTAAATTTGGCAAGAAAAAACAAAAAGAAATTAAAGGCCTAACATTTAATTTATTTACGGTAGGGGGGCGGACTCGTTGGGCAAAATAAGGACCAGCCTCTTAATGTGACGCTTAAGAGTTCCGGCACCCGTGGCGACTTCTACCGTGCGAATTATGCCATCGTGGCCCGGGAAAACTTTACTGACTCGTCCCCGTGGCCACGCTCCACGTGGCAGGTTTCCGTCCACCACGAGCACAAGATCGCCAACTTGAAGCGGTCGCGCTGGGCTTACACTAGTACGAGGAACTAACATCGGCAAATATTCTTTAACCCAGCGCGACCAGAAATGATCCGCGAGCCGAAGTCCCTTTTTCCATCGGACCCGCCGAATCAGGTCGTCGTCAGTGACTTCCGCAGCCACAGAGTAGGGTGACGACTGATTTAAAATGAAGTGAAATGGCGTAATAGCCTCAGGGCTGCTGGGGTCGACCCCGACGTTAGTCAGCGGGCGCGAGTTTACCAAAGCCTCTGCTTCTGCCAATAAAGTACTCAACACTTCTTCTTTGGGCGATCTTTGATGGAGTGTTGCCTGGAGTGCCGTCTTAACAGTTCGTTCCAACCGCTCCCAAGCTCCACCCATGAAAGGGGCTGCCGGGGTGATAAACTTCCACTTGATACCCCTCTCGGCTGTAAAATCTGCCAAAGATTCGGCTAAAATCCGGTTTGCTCCTACAAATGCGGTTCCATTGTCGCTGTAGATTACAGCAGGGACACCACGCCTGGCGATAAATCTTCTCAGAGCTATAATAGCGCAGTCCGCTGATAAGTCTGTCACTAACTCCAAGTGAACGGCGCGCACTGTGAGGCACGTAAATAGCGCGACGTACCTCTTTTCTGAGTGGCGTCCGACGGCAACCGAAAGAGGCCCAAAATAATCTAGGCCGACGCAGCTGAATGGTTTCGTGTGGTGATTTAGTCTTTCTGGTGGTAAGTCTCCAACTGGTTGTGCCTGCGGCTTTCCTTTTCGGAACTTGCATATCAAGCAGGTGGTAGCAATAGACCGTACAGCAGGTCTGAGTCCCAGGATGTAGTATTTTTGCTTCAGTTCATTTACTACAAGCTCGTTAAACCCATGGGCTGCGCGGCGATGGTGGTGGGCAATTACCAATTGAACCGTTTTGTCTTTCCATCCAAGACGACTGGTTTGTTAGAGACTTCGACGTTTCCAGCAGTAAAAATACGTCCAGAAATGCACAAAAGACCGGAACGTTCGTCTATCTCGATCGCCAGGCGCTTCAGACGGCTCTGGTTCGGCAGTGGAGTCCCTTGAAGAACGTTGGCGTATTCTTGTCCAAATGAATTTAGCTGGGAGCGGAGGAGAAGACGACACCTGGCCTTTTCCAGTTCTTCTGGGCTGAACGTAGGAAGCAGTAGCAGCTGAAGGGAGGGCGGGCGCCCAGGGGGTATAACGGCGGATAATGAAGAACGACCTCGGCTAGGAGATATGCTAGATTTAAAAGTGCTTGCACAACGTAAAACACGTGCTGTGGCTCGCAGAAGGCGTAACCAGCTACTAAACCGACTCACATCTGCGACTACCGGAGAAGGTAAGACCGGCAAATCCAAAGCGTTGCAAACAACCGATTCGACAAGCGAGCAAGAAACACCGCGCTTCATTTCCTCAATGATAGGAGCAGGCGTACTAGATGGTTCACAGGGCCAATCACTTTGGGGTTGATTAAGAAAGGACGGTCCTAAGAACCATCTAGAGGAGGTCTCTAATCTGCGAGTGACCCTAGTTGCGTCGTCGGCAACATTTAGCGCAGAAGGAACGTACCTCCAATTGGGAACTTCTGTTATTTCCGCGATTTCTCCTAGCCTGTGTGCCACAAAGGTTTTGTATGCTCGCGCATCACTTCGAAGCCATTTTAGCACTGTAAGGCTGTCGGACCAGAAAAATACCTTTTCCGCTTTTCGATCGTGTGCCTCTATGATATAAGCCGCAAAACGGGCTGCGATCAAAGCAGCCTGCAATTCAAGTCGAGGGATCTATACGGGCTTGAGTGGAGCCAACCGGGCCTTGCCTCCTATGAGACTAAGCATCACGTGAACATCGGTACATTCAAATCGCCAATATGCGACACAAGCATAAGCTAATTCGCTTGCATCGGCGAACACGTGAAGTTGTGCCTTGTGAGCCAACTTTGACTTCAGGTAATGTCGCGGGACGCTTTCAGATAAGAGCCCGGATATGTCCTAAAACCAGTTGATCCATTCGGAAATAAGACTGGGAGGCAGCTCATCGTCCCAATCGATCCCCAACCTCCATGTACGTTGGAAGATGACGCGGCCCTTGATCACGACGGGAGTTAAAAGACCAAGGGGGTCGTATACCCGCATAAGGTGAGCCAGTACTGAACGCTTCAATTTTTTAGGAAATTCGTTTAAACTGTCACGGATGTAGCGATGCGTATCAGTACTGATGTCCCATACGACTCCTAAAATACGAACGACTACAGAGGGGGAGCTAGGAGCACATAGCTCTGGCGGTAGAGCAGAGAGGGCTTCCTTGGAGTTTGACACCCAAGATCGCATCTCCAGAGAAGCCTGCGCGTGCACATGCACAATATCAGCCGCCAAGCGTGCAGCGTCCTCAGTAGAGTCAATGCTCCCTAAGTAGTCATCTATATAATGATTTTTAATTATGGCTTCTGCTGCCTTCGGAAATAAAGCTCGGTGCTCCTCTGCATTTCGATTTTTTAAATATATAGCCGTAAAAGGGCTAGAGGTGGCACCGAACATCATGGAACTCATTCTGTACTCTTGAATAGGTTTAGATGGGTCAGAGCGCCACAAGAATCGCTGCGCGTCACGATCCTCTAGGCGAATTTTTGTCTGCGGAAACATCTCCCTGATGTCACCGTTTAAGGCGACTCGTCCCTCCCTAAACCTCATAAACATGGCGAGTAGAGGCTGAAGGAGATCCGGGCCGGGTAAAAGCAGAGAGTTCAGACTGACTCCCGAACACTTTGCAGCAGCATCATGAACCACTCGGAGCTTTTTCTTTTGCGGGTGGATCACGCCAAAGTGGGGTAGATAGGTACCAAACCACGCCGGGGCCTACAGGTTTGTTAGGACAAAGTTCCGCATAACCTTTCTGAATCATTGCGTTTATGTTATTCCGGTAAGCCAAAGCGTAGGTTTCGTCCCTTTCCATTTTTCTCTCTAAGCTCAAGAGACGCGAGCGTGCCAGAGCATAGCTTCCAGGTACGGCTTGGATATCCGGATTCCAGATTAACCCAGTTTCGAATCTGCCACATGGAAGTCTGCGCGTGGTTTTCTCTAACGTTTGAATCGCGTGCTCATCCATAGGAGAGAGGTAGGGCTTTTTAGAAATACCTATCGAATCCAGTTGAAAGTACTCCCGGAGCTGAGTATCTAAAGACTTATCGCAAGACTCTACGCCAGATTCGTCAACTGAGCAGTGATTCACAAACTCCGTTGGAGATGAACCACCCTTCAGTGAACCGTAGAGGACCCAGCCAAGAGAAGTGAGAACAGCTATTGGTTGAGCACGCGTACCTCGTCGGATGCTATGAGAAACAGTCAGCTCCCAATTGCCCACACCGATAAGTAAGGTAGGTATCGCGCCTTTGTAGCATACTACGTCACCTAAATCTGCAAGGTAAGACAGCCGACTAAAATCGCTCTTAGCTATAGATTGGCGCTTAAGACCTAGGTTAGGCATAGTTCTGACGTTTCTAAGCTGATAAGATTCGGTAGAATATCGTCCCTTTACCGTGACGTCGACAAAACTAACTTGCGTCTCAGTTGTCATGCCACCAACTCCGTCTACCCTAATCGTGCTCTTACGACCCTCCACGCCAATGATTTCGGCAACCGCCGCATCTAACAGTGTGACGGTAGACCCGTCATCGAGAAGGGCATAAGTGTCGTAATTGCCCTTGGGACCTGAGAGAGTGACAGGCACTACCTTCAGCAGTGGTCGGTTATCAGTTGCAGACCAGTTGTGAGCGACCACGACAGGAGCATCGGAAGAAGACGATGATGTGGAAGTGGAAGGTGAAACTTCCTCTTCCCCGATATGAGCTACTTCTACTCTAGGTATGGGTTTATGTAAGAGAGTGTGATGACTATGCGGATACCTATAGTTTCTCTCTTTACAGGAAAATTTTCTGCAATGTTTATATTGATGGGAGCCCTTCTGAAGACACTTACTACACACTTTCTTTTCATAAGCCCAATCCCGTCTCTTATCTACAGGGAGAGCCTGGAAATCCTTACATTCCCTAACGTAGTGAGCTTTGGAACAAAAGAGACAATAAGGAGACACGTTCTTATTAACCTTTAAGTCTACATTGGCGTGGTAATTAGAAGCAGTCATATCTTGATCCCCTGCGTGACTTATGTGACTAACGGCGGTACTATGACAAGATACTTTCGTACCTGACCTAATAGACTCTAAATGAACGCCGTATTTAGTTCTTAAGTGCGCCTCGTGCATAAGGAAATCTGCCATAATTTCCAGCCTAAACTTACGCTGCTCAGAATCCGCGTGCGCTGCGTAGTCAGCCCAGCGGGTTCTGAGCAGTGGCGTCATTTTCAGCAGAATTTCGTTTGTCAGCTCTGGCGAAGCTAAATATTCCGGACAGTTTAATAACCTTACTACCTGAAGACAGTTCGTAACCTTCAAAGCAAAAGTATTAAGCTCCTTAGCGTTCTCTAGGCTAGAAAGCTTAGGAAGATTACGAACTGTCCAAATTTCAGCCAGAATTATTTGCTCTGGGCGCGCAAACCCGATTTCCAGCGCGTGAACAACTTCTTGGGGGTCCCGCGCGGCAGCCAGAAGGACGACAACCGCATCGCGGGCGGCGCCGCGCAGAGCCGCATTTAGGCGCGCTAGGTTTTCCGTTGGGGAAAACGAGGCACTGGTCTCGTCATATATCCGTTTAAAGACGAGCCAGTCCGTAGGACGACCGTCAAAAAAAGGGAGTTGACTGACCTTTGGACTTCTAGTGGCTGTACTAGCCGCGGCCACGGCAACTTGGGCAACGGCCTCCGCAAGTTGTAAAACGTCTGATTTACTACTAGTCTTATTAAACGTGTTATAATATGGTGTGTTGTGAGTACCTAAACTAAAGTGTGTTGCATAAGGGGAGGCCGTTGCAGGCGGCACCGGCTGCGGGGATGTGGCAGCTATATGGCGTGCGCTGTAGGCGGCCTCGCGCCTGCTGGGCGCAGGCGGTAAAGTTGCACCGCACAAGGTAGGCTGAGTCGTAGCGAACGACACCGGCTGCACAGATGTGGCAGCTATAGGGCGCCGACTATAAACGACATCAGACTTGGGTACGGACTCTCGAGCACAACTGGACACAAAAAAATCTAAATTAGACATTTGTATAGTATCAGGCCCGCGTGGCGCATTAATAGCGTTGCACGGGGCGAATGGCGGCGGGGGCCCCTGGTTATAAGTCGTTGCAGCGCCGTGGAAAGCGTCATAGAGCTCCGCTTTAGGTGGCGGTAGCGACGCCGGCAATATAGGCCGCAACGAAGGTGGCTCATAAGAGGCCTGAAGAGGTCCTGGCGAACAGGGCGCCGCTGTAGGGATAACATCAAACGACACCGCGCGAGCCTCCGCGGCTGCGGTGTGCGTTGTAGTATCGTCAATGTGTAAATAAGGTATGTTACACTCTTCTTCACAAGGGGGAGGGCTAATTACCGCTGCATCTAGCCATCTGTCTATTGACGAGTGACGAGACTGTGAGTGGTTGCTAGATAATGTGGCAATTTGAGCTTCTAGCTCCTTTTCTGAAGCTACGCGTTCCGCTGCAGCGATTTTTGCAGCGCGGGCGGCTGCTTGTGCCTCACGGGCGGCCTCACGGGCGGCTTCTTGTTCGGCGAGGGAGCGCTCAATTTCTGCCAAGTGTCTCGCATGCTCTGCTTCTAATGCGAGTTTCTGCGCAGCTCGAGTAGAAGACGACACAGAATTAGCCGTAGAGCCGGCCTCAACTGGGGCGGTCGAGCGAGCCGTAGAGGCAGCCTTTGTCTTTGAACGAGTGTTCATTTTTTGTCAGTAAAAGAAGTTTATAGATAATTGGGCGTACTTACGGTTTTACAAATTCTTCTGACACCAAATGTTGCCGCTCTGCTTGCCTGACTGTTTTAATTTATAAATAAAAATCTTTTACAACATACCAATTAATATTTTATTTGACACTCAACTTGACATTAAAATAACAAAAAAACATAGATAATGAAAATATTAGAAAAAGTATAAATAATAGAAAAAGTATTTAATGCGTCCGCAACAATGCTGTTTTGCATTATTTTAAAGTTTCAAGAAAAACAACAGGAGAAAGACGCCGAATTCAATCAAAAACAAGATTGTTTACGTGTGATGCTTGATATCTTAGGTTAGTATCACTCCTACACCCGTATTTATAAACAAGTAATTACTTGTTGCTAAGTAATTTCTTAATCAAGTCATTACTTAAGGTTAGAATTCTTAAATACAAAATCTCATTCTATAGTTAAGTAAAACACGTTACTTACTTAAGCAAATACTTCAGTAAGACTTGACGCTTGGTGGTTGTTTCTGTGTGGCAACACTTCTTCGTTACTTCGTTCGTTTCATGAAAAGGCCTCATGTAAGGTGTACCTAGATTACTTTTACAAAATCTTATCTTGCAATAATATCTTTTGATTTTACTATAAGTATATTATATTTATAATAGCAATGGCGTTGTATAAAGTAGTTTAAATTATAAAAAGTAAGTACATGATTGTCATTTAATTTTGTTGGTACAAAAGAATGAATACTTCAAGAAACGTTAAAATTTGACATGATATAACCCTACTTAATCTAAATGTTTAGTTTTACACATGGATTATACCTATGCCGACATGTGATTTTTTAGTTAGAAAGGTTATACATTCATTTCTCTCAGTCAAATAATACCGCTAGGTACCCTCAGAACAATAACTAAAGTTTAGATATTGTTCTGAGTAGGTACCGCTACGCTAGTAAAGTAAACAAAAGTCACTATTTCGGCCGTTATAACCGTCTTATCGGCGAGTTACAATTGGCTACTTGACAGTTTTCGAAAAAGTATTTAAAAAGTTACAAACGCTTATTTTATACCCCTTACAATATTTTATTTCTCGAAAAACCTTTATTTAACAGAAAAAAACATGTTTTTCTTTGTTGATTTCAAACTTCGTGCGAAAACGGTTGGTCACGTGACATTTTGCTCGGTGACGTCACATTTCAATAAATATAGAAACTTAACTTGAAACCTGACAGATAGTTTCTGTATACTTTGTGAAATGTGACGTCACAATCCGTCACATGAAGCTCAATCATGGCCGCCCGTGTTTCGGGTCTTGTAATCCACAGATAAAAAAACGCAAATTTATTTTGTAAAAATAAAATATTTACAATTTATCTTAATAAAAAAAACTATTGGATAATTATCGTTTAATCATAACCTACCATTTCCGACAATTTTCATATTTTATTGTTACAACTGTCAAATAGCCAATTTGATTGTAAAGAGTCGGTAGGTAATTCTTTAGGAGAAACAAAATCTCCTTTTAAAACAATATTCCGAATAGTCATGGAATGGATCCACATCACGAAAGTAAAGTTTGGGAATTGTAGGTTCTGCAACTTTTATCTCCTCTAAGTAGCTAGGACGTAATTAAACCATGTTTAATTTATCAGAAAAAAATCAAAAAAATAGAATACAGGACAGGATACACCATGGTTGAAAACAAAAGACTGCGTAGTCATTTATTCCATTTTTACAAATAAAAAAACCTATACAGTTTGACATATTATTATTATCATCGTCCCGAAACACGTTTATACCTATATTATCTATATTTTTTACAACAGCCAAAACCGCTTCAATGCTATTCAAACCTTCCATTTTTATTCAAAATAACCTCAAAGTAGTGCTTAAGTAAAGGAAATGGTGACTACTACTTGGCTGAGAATTCTAACTTTTGACAGTTCTAACTTCGAGTTATTACTTGATTATAGAATATAAATCGTTACTTAAGTAATTACTTTTGCTCAAGTAATTACTTTTACTTGTTTATAAATACGGGTGCTAGATTAAAACAAAAAGGGGTATTACGCAATTTTTTTGATATGAGATTTTGACTATGGGGAATAAAACAAAATTATTATGGAATATTGTTTTTTGTTTAACTATTCTTACTTCATTCCTAACATATAAGAAAACAGGCTTTAGAATCAACTTAATATTAGTAAATAATAATATTAAAAAAAATTGGTTTTAATCTCATTTTCGCACATTTTTTTTTAAATATAAGAAGGAGGCAAACGAGCAGGCGGGTCACCTGATGGAGAGCAATCACCGCTGCCCATGGACACCCGCAAAACCAGAGGAGTCGCAGATGCGTTGGCGATCTTTAAGAAAGGAATAGGGTTAAGGAAGGAATAGGAATTGTGAGGGGAAGGGGGGGAGGGGGGGGAGGGTCCTGCGGAACTCTCACTATTTCACGCCGGATATTCGTGAGAGGGTGGTATTACCCCGGGCGAGTCGGCCCAATACGTGCTGCAACGCAGCGTGGCTCTACCACTCAGTCAGTGTCACTCATTTAGCACCACCCCAGGGGTCACGTGTAGGGTCTTAAGGGTAAACCTACGGACGCTAGTAACTTAAACCTGTGCTCTGGCTGATTAGAGTATACCGGCGATTCGCCCCAGCCTCGCACAGACGCAATCTCTGACCTACCCGTCATATTTTTTTTTCATAATAAACTTTGTCTTCACAAATTCAATAAATAATAAATAAATAAATTTTGTTTACGCTCACACCAATTATCTAGACCAAGATGAGTATTCTTGTGAAACTCGTTTATATGGTAAGATAACGGATAAATATACATAAACATAGAAAAAACACCCAGACCCGAAATCAATTTAGAAAAACAGTTTTTCTCTAAATTGACCCGACCGGGGATCAAACCCGGGACCTCAGAGATGGCGACACCATGAAAACCGGTGTACAAACCACTCGACCAAGGAGGTCGTCAATAATTGTCATATTAAACATTATGAATATGACAATTATTGAATTGTAATTGCGTCTTAACCTTTATTATAATATCTAGCTCGCAACTTTTTGAAAATGACATGACAGGTGGTGGTGGTAACAGGTGGTGAGAACATCGCCGCTCTATGCTGTTGGATGAATGTGCAGTCTTTAGTCCGTTAGTTGCCTTTTACGACACCCAGACAGACAGAGAGGGGGTGGTAGTATTCTCTAACCAGAAGAGTCGCAGAGGCGTTGCCGCCCTACAGGATTAGGGTTAAGGAAGGAATAGGACTTAGGAGAAAGAGGGGAAGGAGCCTCCGGAACTCTCACTGGCCGGACGAAACACAACAGCAACAAGTGCCATTATTTCACGCCGGATATTCGCGAGAGGGTGGTATTACCCCGGGCGAGCCGGCCCAAGCGTTCTTTCACGGCTACGCGACACGGATAAATATATGAAAAACGGTATTTTGGAAAAGTTTCCTTCGATTCTTTTCTCTGCCTTTGTGTAAACAAAAGAATATTTAGCATCACAAATAACTGAAACTGAAGAATTAATTATCCTCTGATTAGTGATGCACGCTAATTCATTATAATTGTTGAATAGCGAGGACATCATTTGCCTGCAACATTATATATTCAGGCCCTTACTATGATTTCTCGTTGCTTAAAATAAACAAATAAAATAAATAAATTTCACAACTATCACACCAATCATTTAGCCCCAAACTAAACATAGCCCTAACTATGGTGACTGAATAACGGATAAACACACATAAATACGCAAAAATATCAATGACTCAGTCACAAATGCTCGTTGCTCATCACACAAACGTTTGCCCCTACCGGGATTCGAACCCGGGGCCGTGATTTCGCAGTCAGGGTCGCTGACCACTCGATCACCCGGTCGTCTAATCCATACACTATTTTGCTATAATTTCTTTTACACATTCGTTCCAACCGCATAATGCTGAGTGAGTCAACAGACAAGTTCTCCAAAGACTCGCTTTGAGTCCAGTGTATAGAATCTTAAGAAGAAATCATGGTACTAAGTGTCGTTACAATGGCAGAGCGGTATAGTTCCATGCATAAGGAAACATGTTCTTTAGTTAACTGGTATGAAGTGTACCTGTAAGGTGAATGTCCATTTTAATCTAAAATATAAGCTTATACGACACGATAAGTACATTTTGTTGTTTTTATTAGTAATATTAATCTAGTGTTTTCTATGTATAATAAGTATGTATTTAAGTATTTTAAGTATGTTTATCTGTTGTTTATTAACCATCTAACGAGTTTCTTCGAAGCTTCTCTTGGGCTAGATAATTGGTGTGAGTGTAAGAAAGTTTTTAAAGTTTAGTATTTATATGTGTTTTTTATACAACTACAGGGAAGGGAGCGAAGAACTTTCAGCTCAGTCTTGTGACGTGTAATGTCATTGTTAATGTTTTTAAAATAAAATCTACACGTCTTTTTGTGTTAGTGTTTTCAATGAAGACTTTTAGTGAACTATGACGGACTTATGGCTGTAAGTAAAGTACCTAACCTTGATAAACAATTACAATTAATTGATAAACAATTACAACCTTGATAAACAATTACAATTTAACATATATTTTGTGTATCTAATTACCGTGTCGCGTACCGGTAAAAGAATACTACAACTCGCTCTTTTCCCTTGGGTGCGTAAAAGGCGACTAACGGACTAAAGACTACACTGCTACACATATATCCAACAGCTTAGAGCGGCGATGGGCTCACCACCTGTCAAGCTGAACACATGTGCAGTCGCAATTTGGTGAAAGTGGACTATGGCTGAGGACTGCTTTTGCTGTCCTCATTGCCTATAGTCTCTGGCTAACACTTCGGGGATAATAATCGTGATTATATGTACATATACGTAATAATAATAATAATAAAACTTTATTTGCTAAAAACATGGTAATATGGTCTTAGTACACTTTAAAGATCTCATATTTTGCTTTTAGTATACAGCATGCAAATACTTTATTATTCAATATTTAGAATTATTTATCCATATCAATATTAGATTACTAGGTAAGTACCTACAGTTTTTTTTAAATTTCACAATATAATTCATTCATTTAGTAAATGTCAAAATAATATATCATTTGATTTTAATAAGTATATTAACTACTAAATGTCGAATTATGTTCTTTCGTCAAAAAACTCTTTTATAGGTATCATAAAAGGTTTTTGAATCAATTTGACTTTCCTTTTCCTTCTCCCTTTAAAACAATAAGCCTAACTTCACTGTCACAATCATCATCAGCAGCATCATCATCATTATCACCATCATCACCTCATAAAACAGCATTTATGGCTATGACGGGTCAGGGGGTACGAGAGTCCCATAGAGTAAACGCGTCTTCTCTCTCCCCGAGCGGAGTAGTATTATGGATGCTCACCTAGTATTTTTTTTTATATTAGAAGGGGGCAAACGAGCAGGCGGGTCACCTGATGGAGAGCATTCACCGCCGCCCATGGGCACCCGCAAAACCAGAGGAGTCACAGATGCGTTGCCGACCTTTAATAAAGAAATAGGAAATGTGAGGGGGAGGGGGAGAAGGGCCTCCGTAACTCTCATTGGCCGGACGAATCACAACAGCACCAAGTGCCATTATTTCACGCCGGATATTCGTGAGAGGGTGGTATTACCCGGGGCGAGCCGGCCCAATGCGTGCTGCAACGCAGCGTGGCTCTACCACTCATTCAGTGTCACTCATTTGTATGTATGTATATTTTATCTATATGGATTACCTGATGGATGGGGAATTGGGGATATCGGGCCATAACCTACTATAATAGCTGAATGTGGGTTGATGAGTATTACTGACTATCATTTTGAGACAACAACCACCTTTCCAATGATAAATAACTCTTCTTATTCTCACACCATACGCAATTACCCAAGCTAAGCTCCTTAACCCAAGATAACGGATAAACGTACTTCTTATACTTACATAGAAACACCTAGACCACAAATTAATTTAGAAAATCATTTGTTTCTAAATTTATCCGGCCGGGAATTAAACCCGGACCGGTGTGCTAATCACTCGACCACAGAGGTCGTGGACAAGGATATTATAGAACATCTCGACATATTTTATTACCTGGTAGGCTACTCTTGAAACAGAATTGCATTAATCAATTTCCAATCACAAATCTAAATAATGTTAAATGGTACTTTCGTAAGCGACAATAGCGCCACATTGGAATAAAATTACGTGGAAATTGATTGAACAAATTATTATCGAGATGCGTTCCGGAATTATCTTTACTTATCCTAATATCGATACATATTAATCGCATTGGAATTGTATTAAGATTGAGTTTGCGTTCGAGAGTAACCCCCCTGATGATTTCGCATGCATTGCGAAGTTTGTTTAAATAGCGCATCAACCAATGCCTTTCGACATTGCATATCCCGAATAAATAATTTTAGAGACACAAAATCTTTTCTTTTGTTTGTTCAGTTTGTTTGGTGTGAATAAACCCTAAATTGAATATATTAAATGACTTTACTAATTAATTAGTCACATTCTTCACATTCTTTTTCTAAGCACACGTAGTTATGATTAATTGTAAAACATTTACAAACCAAGAACAACAGACGATTGTAAAAAGTTTTCCTTTATAAACAACCACCGATAAAAACCTTCAAATAAAACTTTGTTAAATTATAAAGTTAACACTTTCCAATAAAAAAATATCTAGTCGCATTTATTATGTTACATGTTATTTTAGCGTGACGTTTTAAACAGCCTATTTATGACCACGGACTGACCATATTTTATCTTTTATAAGAAATTTCTTCAGGAGTCAATATTTGTACTACTTAAATTAATAATATAGTATAATCACAATACAGACAGTAGTATTTTTAGTTAATTTTCATAGAGACATCGAATTTTTCGTACGATTTTCCTTTAAGGACGTACGGCGATTGCTTTGCTCAACTAAAGATACGTGAAGAATTCTTCGTGCGGCACATTGACTTTGCTGATATGATTTTATATAAAGTCTGTGGCTTATCCGCGTCTGCATATCAATCGCGTGGCTAGCTGTCACCAGCTCTGACGCTCTGGACCTGTCTACGCAGAGGTTTAGACATCTTTAGTTCGGCCATTAGTTACCGACAGGAACTTGAAGTGTTTGTGACAAAATGGTGAGGGCGGAGTAACATAATAGTTAAAGTACTAACTACTAAAATTGTATAACGTTACCGAATTGCTTTTTTTAATCGGTGGACACAACTGCAGACGTGACTGAGTTTAGGTAGCACTAGAAAAAATCACTTGCTTCAAGCGGGATTCAAACCCGCGACCTTTGCGGTGAGAAGCAAGTCGTTTTTAGGTGATGTTGCAGTGTCGCTTTAAAAATTGCATTGTTAGAACGTGATTTTTACAAGTCCAAATTAAAAAATATATGTTTGAGCTAAATAATATTAAATTACTCGTATAATATGATCAAAATTGTAAAGAAAAAATAAGCAACTATTTAAACAAATTTTAATTAGGTTTTTTATAAAAAAGAAAGACGTTACTTTTGTATTTTTAAAATATGGTTTTTCTAGATTTCATCAGCTATTATTTTAAGATTTATAAATACAATCAATAACGTAAAATGCTACGATACGCTGTACTTAAATATTTCAACAAACATGTAAAAGTGAGTGCGTCTTTTCTCTTAGGCGGATGAAGATTATTCCCTTTCGCCGGAAAATGGCGCAGCCAACGGGGCTTCAGGAGCTCCCGGGGCAAAAGGAGCTACAGACTACGCACTCAATAAGGTAATAAACCATATGCCTAACTAATCATTATCATCAATACCAAATAGTCCACTTCACATATCTGCTAATTTTTGGCCTCGGATAGGTTAAGTGATATCCTAGACAAATGGTAAGCCATTTTGTATAGTTATTTATTGGTTTCAAAAATCAAATTATCAAATCGCTTGTATAGTCTTCTTTTGACTTAGGATAGGTCTTACCATTTTTATGGTTATTTATATGTTTACAACTCCAATTGATAAGCTGTATTTGACCGGATCGCATAAAAGTATACTTTCAACTGTTTACTCAACAGTAAGTATTGAGTAAGTATTTAATAGATATAACCCGCCAACCCGCAATGGGCCAGCGTGGTGGGTTATGGCCCAATATCCCCACGTGCTACTGTCCACGTGGGAGGCCTGTGCCCAGCAGTGGGACGTTTATAGGCTGATGATGATGATTATGATTTAATAGAAAGTTTATAAAACCCTTTATTTTCCAGTTTTTCACATCTAAGTCAATCGTAGCTGACCTCCTGATCCTGAGTGGTTTAAAATAGCTTTTACAATATCGATGTAGGTATATCCAGTACATCAACTAGTGACATTGTTTCATGCAATTATGTATTGGTGTATTCTCAGGCATACATAGTTCGTACTCTCTAGATTTTATTCCTTCACTCAAGTACGTGAGTTTTAATAAAGTACTAGGCCATTACCTGACTTTACAACTTAACAATACGACCTAACGTCCCATTCATTGCTTATAATGCATGTATGATTTCGTCATTTTCTAAATACTTTTCCTTGTTTTCAAAAGTAGACTGATAAAGACCTGTTTCAGCAAAATTGTAATTGCGATATAATTGCGGAAAATAGTTTTGGAAACTCTATATTGATTGAGCATATTGATAAGAACACATTTTTTTTATGCCCACAGCTATATATCATGTAATATTGCTTTTGCCCGAAGTAGCCTATTAGACCTCAGTTGCTGTGAAATCAGACACAATAGAAATTCAATTGTTAGTAAGCTCTAGGAGTGTTCATGACAGAAATAAGGAGATACTACCGTCTTCAGGGCCCCGTTTATCTTAATACTATACCAAAAGTTCATCACAATCAGTTTACTTTAGCGGTTTAAGTGTGAAAGCCTAACGAACATACCTACAAATTCACTTTCATTACAATATTAGTTAGGATAAGTTAAACATTTATGTATATTAGCTGATGTCAAAGATATTAATTTGTTTTTATTATTGTAATTATCTTTTATTGTTCTTTATAATTGTCATGATACCGGGGTCGTAAATAAATAAGATATCGATTGTAGATAATAGAATGAGCAGCGCTGTTAACACTGCGTTGTTGTGACATTCAAATTACCCATGTATTTGTAATGACAAGATATCCGTGATGATAATAAAGCATTTGTAAAATTATTGATTGTTTACTGTATGTAGACTTTTGTTAATTAATTAAGACAGAAAGCCATTAACAATCATCAAAATCATTAAATGCTTTGCATGAATCCGATCTATTATTTACTTGATAGGACACTTTTTATAGTTATAACGATATAAATGAGGAGAGTTCTCAAAACTTTAAAATTAGTTGATAGCTTTTTTACTACTAATATAAGTACGTCCACTATCCCGTTTCATAACTCTCTGAAGGATGTGTCGTTAAAACCGTTTTCTAAAAAAATTACCACAATAGAGAACACTCAAAAAAATATGTCTTTACGACAAATATTTCGATTATCGAAGGAAACATTTTTACGACTACATGTGACAGAGTGGCTCAAGCGTATCTTAAATTATTTTACTTTTCCATCAGGGCGATGAACCCGTGGCCAAATCCAACCAGCCCGAGCGTGCGGTGTGGGGCAACCAGATCGAGTTCCTGATGTCCTGCATCGCCATGTCGGTGGGGCTGGGCAACGTGTGGCGGTTCCCCTTCGTGGCCTACCAGAACGGCGGCGGCGCCTTCCTCATACCCTACATCATTGTGCTATTCTTGATTGGGAAACCTATGTACTACCTCGAGTGTATGCTGGGACAGTTCAGCACTAGGAACTCGGTTAAAGTCTGGTCACTGTCGCCTGCTATGAAAGGTAATATTCTCGTTGGCTCAGATGCCAGCATGTTCTTATCTGCTAAACCAAACTTTGTGCAGTTGTTATTTGGTAGAACATGGACTGTATGTGCACTGCTTTAGCGGACCTCATTGCCTATACTAGAGCCAAATTCGATGAAAAATTATTCGCAATTTATTGTGCAGACATTTTAGACAGTCACTCGAATTTTTACCGTTTCTTAAAAGAAGGACACCATCGTTAGTAGTAGTTTTCTCGTTAATCTCTCTCAAGAAACAGTAAATATCCAAGTGACAGTAGATAATGTTCACTAAGAATTGTAAATAATTTGTTTATAAACATTCTTCATCGAATTTGGTCCTAGTGTAGTCTCTAAGTAACCCTTTGATACTCCTTTGGGGATAACAGTCGTTTATGTATTTTACTATCCATGCAAGAGGTCCGAACCCCCAAGGTCTCTGATGTCTGCTGTGTTTCTATAACGGTTAAGCAATTGTTGTTCCCCAGGCACCGGCTACGCCCAAGCGCTGGTGTGCGGCTTCATCCTCTCCTACTACGTGTCCATCATCGCTTTGTGCCTGTACTACTTCGCGATGAGCTTCAGCGCTACTCTGCCGTGGGCCGTGTGTGATGAGTCGTGGGAGGAGGCCTGCCTGCCCTCAGAGCCAGGGGGTAATGCCACCGGCCCGAACGCCACTAGCAGTGCTGAGCTGTATTTCCTGTAAGTCTTCCTGCATCTTTTTTTTTGTTAAATTTATTCATTAATAAATTTTAATAAATTGATAAATTTAATCATTCATTAATGATTCCCTCTCCCATCGATTACTGTCACACTCTATCAATAGACATAGTATTTCTTCGCATTTCCCACACGTATTACAATTAGGCGAGCTCTCCTTTTTCATTATGATGTGTCTTCACATTTCTCACATGTATTAAAATTAAGCGAGCTCTCATTTTCCAATGTGATGATGCATCACACAATAGCTTTATCCTATTGTGCTCTACATGCAGCATGCCTCTGTCTGTCACAATAGACACCGGCGTCCACTTAATGTCATCGTGGATTACCATAACCCTCAGTGGACTGTGTCGAGTGAGGCATTGGATGGTGGCCTACTTGCTCTCCTATCTTGCCTTAAATTCCACCGACCTTGTACGCTAAGCTTTATTAACTGTAAGTCTTTATATTTTACTATTACCAAAGGTGAAATAAGTAAGATAAGTAAGTCAGAGCCGTCTTTTTGATTCTTAACGTTGTACAAAATCAGTGCGGGGCAGTGGTCCAACTGCATTGTCTAACTAGTTGGACCATGGGTCTTTACTAGGGGCAGTTGTCCAACTTTAAAAATAGTTGGACCACAGCACCTTTTGAGAGTTCCGTGGTCCAATTCAATAAAAATATCTTGCCAACCCTAAAAACCACAAAACTGCAACTTTATGTGGGTATGGTACAGGTTTACTGTTATATTAAACCTCTTTGTAGTAAATAGGTAGGTACGGCTGGCTGTTATCAATAATAATTATAATACATACCTCTGTTCTGAGCTCATTCGTAACAATATTTTAGAAGGTAGGTCACACCTCGTTATCTACCTCAATTTTGATATTAAGTATTTTATTTGTACATAAAAATGTTGTATTATCTTTGCTAATATTTGGTGTTGGCTAGTTACTCATCATTGTTCAGTGACACTGATAGGAATCATATCAGCTATTTCAACTATAACCGAAATATTCAAAAACTTCCTATCGCATAGTAGTTACATAGCTAAGAATGGCGAATAAGGTTATTAAACCAATTGAAATTGCCAATACCCATCAGATACAGCTTATATTGTGGTTGTAGCATTAAAAATATTTTCATTCCTCATACACGGAAAGTAGTATTTTTCCTCCCTAGGGAGAATAGTTTTTCTGACATGTGTAATTATGACTAATTATTAAAATAATACTATAAACACGTCTCTTCCCTTGGGTGTGGTAAAAGGCGACTAACGGACTAGATACTGCACAAGCATCCAACAGCGTAGAGGGCCGATGGGCTTATCAAAATCATACTACCAACTGCTCTCTTCCCTTGGGTGTCGTAAAAGGCGAATAACGAACTAAAGACATTCATGTTTTTGTTTTTACTTTCCTTATATTCGTAATGAAAAGCTCAGTGTTTACCTCGGGTGTGTAATGTTTGATATAAATACTTGTGGTCTAACGTTCAGATAATATAATTTCATTTCATATAATTTCATTTGATATAACGACTAACTTAATATAATTTTAGATTCTATAATTTCATTTGATATAATGTACTTTTAATATAATGTACATTTGATATAATGTACTTTTGATATAATGTACATTTGATATAATAATCAAATGATATGAAACATTACTTATGTAATAAGCAAGCAGTATGCAAGCAAGCAAGCAGGCATGCAGCATACAGGCATGTATGGAGCATGCAGGCAGGCATGCAGCATGCAAGCAGGCATGCAGCATGCAAGCAGGCATGCAGCATGCAAACAGACATGCAGCATGCAAGCAGGCATGTTTTCTGTCACGGCTCCGGCGCTGCGGGACTCCGGCGGTCCCACACGAGCTTATCGTCGCAGATGGCTTTCGCTCACCACCGCAGCCTCAGCCGCGACGGCGAGCGTCAAACCCCCCTGCTCCTCAGCTCGTGGGCCGCCTCGTCCCTCCGCGCCTAAGCGGGATTAAATTACACTCTAGCGTAGGGCAGACAAGTCTACGTGGAGTCGGTTTTGCCGCGATTCGTTTCTGTCACTGACGTTTTTAGCACAACCATAACGAAAACACAACGTATTAACTTTTTAAGACAATATTTGAAATCAATTTAGGGTTAAAATGGTATTCTTATTTTTAAGCAAAAATTATATCAAATGAAGTTATAGAATATGATTATTCTACCAATATAGCTTTATAGCATAAGTTGTTAGAGAATATGAGTATTATATCAAATGAATAATATACGTAATGTTGTTATAGGAAGTGTATTTAGATCAAGTAAAAATTATATCCAATGAACGTTATGTTCTTTGATATTAGTTCATTTGTCATTATATGAAATGATACGCACCCGTTTGCCTCGGGTGAAAGACTTATTTACTCCCTCGAACTATTGGCGCCCTAGTACGCTCGGGCGCCAAACCCCGTCTCGGGAGTAAATAAGCTACTTTCTCCCCTAGGGTAACAATGTACTATTGATTTCAATGATGGAGGCCGTTACCCAGAGGACATTTTGACTGTACTTTTACTTTAACTGTATTTCAAAATGTTATTGTCAACATAAATCATGTGACTATGTATATATTTACCATTTGCAAAGAATGGTAATTTTGCTTTAAAAATATACATTAATCCGACATACAATGCTAACAGAGCGTGCATACCAGTGCAGTGAGCCAGCCAGGCAACGAACCTATGACAAAGGCGCTTACGCTCCTTGGTTTTAGAAATAATTGTTTCTTGCGTCTCTGATGCATGATTGCATCGCAGTATTATTATTATTGTAACGCAACATACGAGCATTAAGCCGATTTCAAGTACACACTTAGAGTTGTACGGAAGAATGAATCAAAAATAGTGTGTTTCAACGCAAGACAACATAATACAAAAAGAAATTTGGTGAAACTCTCAAATTCTTGTGTAATTAACGGGAAAGTTGACAGGTTACAGTCAACGGATAAAACTTTTTAGCAACTGTAAATTCAAAGTTCTTGTGGGTGTGATAATGAGAATAGCTCTAAATAAAGCAATAGCTGAGAACGCTTTAGAATAAAAAAAAAATCAATACGATCTCATAAGGTAGTGTCTGTTTTTTATTTATATATACATTCTTAGGTAACAGAAATATCGTGTTAGGGTTTTTGATTGTAAATGTTTTGAAATCTCTTAGAACTCCATCATATTCAATGTCGATGATCAAAACCAAAAATGAAATAAAATACCTTATTAAACAGAGTGGAATGTTGTAATGCCACCTGGAGGGAAGTATTGTAAACAATGTTCCTCTCATTTGAATTAGGTACCATGTTTATTGGAGACATCTGATCCTTGATTGACCCTATCGATTGATGCTATAAAAGTATACAGGTGTGATTTTATCTAATTTTAGCCAGTTCAATTCCTGGTTGTGGGAATCGTTCGTTTAAAAATCTTTGATTGCATTTTTGTTTTTTTTCCAGAGTACTTTCCCTCCAGATAGCATTACAAAATTCCAACCTGTATATCAGTGATGATTTGCATGCGTTCGTCAAACATCGCAAAGTACATTCGTCTTTGGTTTCATTACTATGTACCTTAGAGCATTCAACCAACGAATGCTCTAAGCTGTGTACATACCTAGTACTGGCACTGCAGTTGTGATCATCGGCTTATGCTGTTGACTGTACTGTTTATGGCTTGGAATTTATTTGGCAATGTTGTCACCATCCCTACTATGAAGTGGTTAGAAGGAATAAATTTTTTGGTTGATTTCTGTTAAGCGACGCAATTATGAGTTTTCAAAAAAAGTGCAATGTGACTGACAGGAACTTATTTTTATAAAAATTAAAATATTTCGGTAATGAACATTAGGATCACCTTATAGATTAATATTGTCTCATAATGTATTATATTTAGTTTGAAAAATTGAATAATAAAATAGATTTTCTACGTTTTTCTTTGGAGTATGATTGAAACCGTTCCGGTTCGTCACAATTTTAAATGATGTTTGTGAAGAAAAACACGAAACATAATATTAATCAGACTTATATAGTACAGTCAAAAGCTATAATCTCCTTAATCAAACCTTCAAACATTAAAAAAAATTAAATAACACATAATAACCAAAATATCTTCTTAAACGTCACACAGTACCAAAATGACAAAACAAAAATTAAATTTCTCTTTTGACATTACACAAATACTAGGAACTTTTTTTAAATTATCTTACATAAGTGTTTAAACAATCATAATAATAAAACACTTTCTAAAAAATATGGTTTGTTTACATACGTAAGTTTTAAGTTTAATGAAATATTTTTTTGTATACCAGTGACGATCTGGAATACGAAGTGACTATCGGGAATTTAAGCAGAGTGCACACTTGGCTAGTCAATGTTAATTTAAATCGTGATCTTAACGATTACGATTGATAAATTAGTTTTAATCGTTAGTCACGACTAAGTTTTTAATCGTTAATCAGATTAACATTTTGCCAACACTGCCTACCGGTACAAATGACGAAAATATTGACATTGATATTGTGCATTAAGCTTTACAATTCCAGTGCGTCACAAAAACCATTCCGGTATACATCACGTGCCAATCGGACGTGACGATTTCTCACCACCACATTTTAAATAACATGACAGCACAATTATTTTCTTTTAGAACCAACAATTTACTGTTTCTGATAATTTGTAAAATTCGTTTAAGTATAAGTAGAACTTTAAAACAAAACTAAGATTCCTTACCTTCTAAAATGCCGTGACTATCGTGGAATCTTGTTTTGGCGGCACTGACACACAACCTCGTTCGTCACCGTTTTCTCGGAAAATAATAAGATATTAGGTTACAAATGGCGACAACCATAGATAATATTAATGTCGCCAGTATTAAAATGTTTTCCTTTTTGGAAGATATTCATTCGAATTATGTTTTAAATCACACCGTGACTATAACCGGAATTCCGGTATGTATATTTTCGTGGACAGCTTTTAAAGACGATTTTTATAAATTTGAGCCGTATTCCACGTCATTAAAGTTTGTAATTCTCTTTGATATTGTCCAAAACATCTACGTAGCACCAAAAAATATTCTAAAATAGATTCTAGGATGACGTAGGGACATAAGAAATTTATCACATTTCACGAACTTTTTATAGGTAACTTCATTTTCAAATAATTATAAGTAGTTACATTTTTTTGTTTCTATACTTGAAATAGTTATAATAACTAATTCTGTATCAGATATAATCAAGTGTATTATACTAGTGTATAGTACTTTCATAATAAAAAAATAAAAAGTCGTTACACTAAACTCTTGGACAGTATGATTTATTGACATGCATTGTTTTTGAAAACCGCCCATAACGGTTATTGTAATTATTGGCACGAACTATGTGCGATCAGATAACAATCAATATCCTTTTCCCAAATTGCTATCATAGATTTTGTTCATTTACAGGAAGACCGTACTGCGGCAGAAAGATGGCATTGAAGGTGGATTGGGTTAGTACACCAAGGGATATAATATTAAGACTTATTACTTTAAAGCAGTACAAACATGTACGAGTAATACGTAATAATAATAATTTTATTTTCTCGAGTTTCTTACCGGACATTTTTCGCTAAAAGAACGTTATGTTTGGATAATAAAATTTAGATTATATTAGCTCGCATATATTCACATATGTAATTGCATGTTCTATAGTCTTCTTGTAGCTTAAGTATTTCGTATCTTATTAAAGATTAACGGCGAGTTAGTGAAATTTATTGTCTGCAAAAGATAGGTACTTATTTATGACAGCCTGTATAAAATTATTAAAAATACTTTAAGGATAATTGTTTAAAAAATCTAAAATGCAGTAGTACCTGTCGTACTACGGTTAAAAGACTTCTTGTAAACAAATTAATGTCATTTCTTTGTTCAAATATCTAGTTATACTATCGGGTGTCGTAAAAGCGGGTTACCTACTTGAAATCGAATGTTGTTAGATCGAATAACAAAAACTCGAACACTCTCGCTCGATGCTTAACGAGATCGATAAATCATGAGCTCGATCACTTATTACATCGATGCATCAAAATCTCGAAAGAACATAAGCTCGATGGCTAGACGGCGCGAAGGCTTATTATCTTGAAGTATCGTAAAAGGCGACTAACGGACCAAAGACATAAATCCAACAGCATAGAGCGGCGATGGGCTCACCACCTGTCACGCTGAGCACATGTGCAGTTAGCATTTGGTGAAACGCGGAATGTGGCAATGGACTGCTTTTAAGGTCCACATTGCCTGGTCTCTGACTAACCCTTCGGGGATAATAGATCATAGTTTATACTGTTTTATGAAAGACAGACACCATTGTGAGCTGTTTTCTCTTGAGTCTCTTTTAAGAAAAAGTAAAAATCCGAGTGACACTAGATCTCAGAATATTATGCGCTTTAGTTATTATTCTGAGCACTAGATATTTGCACAAAGAAATGCCAATAACTCCTGTCATTCATGTCCATTCAGGAATACATACCGAATCTCAACATTCATAATCTCAACAATCAAAACAACATCACCGTAAGACCAACGATTCAAAATCTCAACACTTCAGAATCTCAACAGCTTAGTAAGTCAACAGTTCACAAGACCAAAGTTTAAAATCTCATCATGAAAAGCTTTAGGGTGATACAGACACATATTTGACGAAGGGTGCTTACCTTTTATTTGCCTATTTTATTGGTCTGGTATAGGTATGTACATACTTATGCAATTAAACATATTATATTAAATTAAGTAAATGAATGACAACATTCATCGTCGAATTTGGCTGAGGTTTAAGTTATGTACCTGGTAGAGGTGTTACTTATGATAAAATTTTTTTTTTTTTAAACTCAGATTTGCCACTATGGGACCTGACTCTGTGCCTGCTGGCGTCGTGGCTGGTCATCTTCCTAGTGGTAGCTCGCGGGGTGAAGAGCTCCGGGAAAGCCGCCTACTTCCTCGCCCTGTTCCCATACGTCGTCATGATCATCCTACTTATCACGTAAGCTACTCTAATTATAATACATATATTCATATAACACGCTCATTTCCCGAAGGACAAGGCAGAGACCAACAGCTTTCAAATGCTATCCTTCTTTTATGGAGAAAATGCAATACGCATACCACTGCGACCGGTATGTCGCAGATTATGAGAGATAGAGAGAGAGAGATAGAGAGAGAGAGATAGAGAGAGAGAGAGAGAGATAGAGAGAGAGAGAGGTATGGGGAATTTACTAAATTAAAAGAACCAGATACATTTAAACAATGATTTTTGTTTATTTCAGCACTTGCTTATTGGAGGGAGCTGATACTGGAATCCTTTTCTTCATCACTCCCCAGTGGGAGAAACTTCTAGAACTTGATGTAAGTGATTTGGTTTGACTTTCTTAACCACATATTTATCACAATGAATTGACCGGTTACAATTATTATTGTATGATACCTACAGTTTTGGCTAACTTCTTATCCTTAATAATAATAGGTTATAAATTTAAATTGTGATTACAAACAAAAATTACATACCTACACAATACATGACGACAAAAGAACATTCACGAAATTTGCAATGCAACCTTTGCGGAAAAGTCTTGAGTTCGAGACCCACCTGATGCAAGTCGTTTTGTTCAGGTATAGATACCTACTACACGGTAACTACTATTTTTATTATCGACATTTTGCTGTAAACGCAACGTAAAAACATGCATCGCTCTACCTACCTATAAATAAAATCTATATGTTGTGAAGACTTTGCTCGAAATGGACAAATTACAAGTTATGAATTACAAGTTATGAGTTACTGTCGTTTCGTCACTAGCAATTTTTCAAAACCTCGCATTAGCATTTATTTATTTTTTGTTATTTTTTTTGTTTGAACGTGCATGTAAGATTAGTATTATTGTTTTGCAGGTCTGGTACGCAGCAGTTACTCAGCTTTTCTTCTCCCTGTCTGTGTGCACCGGGGCTATCATTATGTTCTCGTCGTACAACGGGTTCCGGCAAAATATTTACAGGTAACCAACAAGATCAATTTAGTCGTTTGAATACATTTTTTTTTTTTTTTTTTATAAATAAGAAGGATGCAAATGAGCAGGCGGGTCACCTGATAGAGAGCTATCACTGCCGCCCATGGACAGGACACCCGCAAAACCAGAGGAGTCGCAGATGCGTTGGCGATCTTTAAGAAAGTTTAAGAAAGGAATAGGAATTGTGAGGGGTGGGGGGGGGGGGGGGGGGGGGAATTTCATTCGCTTGATACAACCTTGTATCCGGACAAACTGTCAAGGTTTTTGTGATACAAAATGAATATTTACCTGTATTTTCTTCTTTGATATTAAATTAAAAAAAAAAAAAAAAAAACAGTTTGTCATATCCCACATATCCGGATTTACCAATTTATAAGTAGTCTCCAATATTCTATCGCGCACAAAAAAATTGGTCACTTTCGCCATTATGTGGCGACATATTTAGATAAGTTTATGGTAGTTAGCCAGGCGGACTTGAAGCCAGCCTACTATCAACCAAACCTAGTAGGTACAAACGTATGCTCTGGGACTGGGACCGCGCGACCTCTGGGTCTGAGATCTGTGGTCTATCCAATAGAGACAGTTGCCTATATATTTGCTATTCCTACACAGAATCTATAACAATGATTCCGTACAGAGTGAGGATATGGCACCTGTATTGTATAACTTGAATTTGTGGGGTGACAAAGGTGAGTGCTTGTCGCCTGGCACTTCCTGTTTCACGTAATGCCCTTAAGTATTTCGTCATCAGCCTATGTTAGGGTCCTAAAGGACTTTAAATGATGAGAGAAGTGGACTGTATGTAATGTAGTAATAAAGACGAATATCTTCCGCGGTGGTGTGAAGTTCGCACGGGAACACCCGTCGGCGGCGGCGGCACCCGATCGGTCCCGATGATGCACAAACAGCATATAAACGTCTCACTGCTGAGAACGGGCCTTCCCACATGGTAAACCGCACATGGGGAGACTGGGCCTTAAGACCACCACGCTGGCCCAATGTGGATTGATGGAACCCTAAATTAGTGCGACTTAGACTTAACCCCTCAGTCTTGGAAATTTTTGACACAATTTTTGGCGCAACTGTCAACGTCAAATTTTACATAATCGAGCATAGACTATGCGATATTTTGCGACAACAATACATAACATGTACCACAGAACCGAAATAACTAAACTTGTTCATACTAAAGTAGTCTGTAAGTCTATGAAAACACGGTACAAAGTCAAGTGTGTTTTTGTAGGTGCGGTCTCATGCAACCGCTTGGGGCCTGAAAAAAGTTTTCAATACATTCAAATTTACACCATGGCACGTACAGTACAATAAAAGCACCATAGTAGGTAGCCATAAATTTTGTGATAAAAATCTCCGTTAAACGTAGTAAAAAGTTGTAAAACATCCACATGCGCTTGGTAGCGTCGGCATCGTCACACAGTACATTTGTAAAGGGCACGCCATATCACTTTCAGGATGGTTGGGCTGTTGCCAGAGTACCTAATAAATAAAGGCTTGTTATTTATCAGGACATGTTTAGTTTATTTACATTGAAAATAGTGGACGTTCACCCAACCTTTTCCAAGAAGTGTTTTATCCGATCAGACGGCATCGTATTAGAATATTCATTATCTTTACTTCATTATCTTATTCATTATCATTGTCTTTATTGTCATACGACAATGTGCGCCTAAAGATAATTTAATATTTATTTTGATAAAACTTAACTTAGCCCCTTGAGGATCGTAAAACCAGACAGTTAAAAATCAATTTGACGACCTCCTTTGTCGAGTGGTTTGTACACCGGTTTTTGTGGTGTCGTCATCTCTGAGGACCCGGGTTCGATCACCGGGCGGGTCAAATTAGAAATTATAGTTTTTCTAAATTGTCTCGGGTCTGGGTGTTTTGTATGTAGATATAATAAGTATGTATTTAAGTATTTTAAGTATGTTTATCCGTTGTCTAGTAACCATTTAACGAGTTTCATAACGAAGCTTCTCTTGGGCTAGATAATTGGTGTGAGTGTAGGAATGTTTATTTTTTTTATTGTTTCGCCACCGCCGGCGGTCTTATGATTCTTGACCTATTAATGTAAATGTACAGCCTGTACTGTCTCGCTGCAAGACAAAGGCCTCCACCATTGAAATCAAGTCATCGTTACAATGACGTTCCGGCCGCGATGCTGCGGCCATGGTCACAAGCGAAACGGACGGTCAAAAACGATTTCTACCTGTTTACCTATTTTATCCTGAAAATACAATATTTTTCAAAAAAACGATCATTTATAATATTAATTTTGTGTTTTTATATTCCGATTTAAATTTACCGCAAAAACGCTTAAGACCGCCATGTTGAGTGAATGACGTCACGCCGTGCCAAACATCTGTTTCTTTCGAGGCTTGTTCTATAGAAATTTCACAACAATAAAATGACATTTGGCACGGCGTGACGGCTTTTGTTTTGCGTTTAATGTCAATTATGACGATTTTTTTCTTTAAAAATATAAATAATCCAAATTTTTTATAATAAATGTTTTAGATATTTTGTTTCTCTAAATCATAATTGGTCATTAGAAAAGCCAATCCACCCTATTTATTCTTAGTGGACACAAGCCTATTATATTACTTACTAGTAATATGATAGTAAACTTTCCTTGCCACATAAAAGAGATCTTTTCTTATTATACATGCATACCTAGGCACATATAATCACAACTAATATCCCCGAAGGGTTAATCAGAGACTAGGCAATAAGGACAGCAAAAGCAGTCGTCTACCATAGTCCACTTTTCACCAAATAGCGACTGCACATGTGCTTTCTTATTATAGACATATACTTCCGAAAACAATTAAGCCTTTTGTGGCGTTTAATTATTTCTCGTACGATAGCAGTCAATATAGCAGTCATTAAAATCCATCAATCCTAAGCCAGCGTGGTGGGTTATCTAATAATAATCCCCATATGAGCTGTTGTCCATGTGGGAGACCTGTGTCCAGATATAATAATAAGTTTTTCCACTTTCACACCAATTACCTAGCCCAACATAGGTACTTATTTTACAAAGAAAACACCCAGACCAGAAATCAATTTAGACAAGCAGGATATTTCTAGGGTCTGATACTCTAGTTCGAATGACGTTACCTCGATGGTCATTACCTCGATGTCTCTACCTCGACGGTACACTTCACCGATGGCTCGTTGCCTCGAAAGGTCAATACCTCGAAGGATCTGTTCCTCGACGGGTCTTTTCTTCGATGGTACATTTGATCGATTTGATTGTTATTTCTAAATTGATCCGACGGGTAATCAGACCCGAGACCTCAGAGATGGCGACGCCAGAACCGGCGTACTAACCACTCGACCATCGGTCGTCGTAGCAGTGGGACTTTCATAGGCTGATGAGGATGATAACCGTTTGCAGGGACGCCATGATCGTGACGACCTTGGACACGTTCACGAGCCTGCTGTCCGGCGTGACCATCTTCGGCATCCTGGGCAACCTGGCCCACGAGCTGGGGGTGAACGTCGACGAGGTTGTGGGCTCAGGCGGCACGGGGCTGGCGTTCATCTCCTACCCTGATGCGATCGCCAAGACTTTCATGCCTCAGGTGAGTGGTGTCAATATAGTGAAGTTTTAATTTAATATCATAGTCAGGCTGTAAATGTCCCACTGCAGGAAACAGACTTTTCCACATGGACAATCAGACATGGGGAGATATTTTTTTATTCCCCCTTTGTTGCAGGACTTTTGGTTCTATTTGACTTTTTGACGTGACAACGTCTTATAAATTGGTTTGCCGGGTGACACTTCAAGAAACTGCGTTATGCTCCGCTCACGTTATGCGCTCACAATGAGAGCGAGTGAGAGGCACGCGTCCCTTCCACTCGGGCATGGTTAGCCCGCCTAAGAGCGAGAGAGACAGACATAAAAAGTGAAAGGCACGCGTCCCTTCCATATAATTCTTTGTATAAATAAATGTTTTAAATTGTTACAATTATTTCATCCTTCTTCCTACTATACGAATGAATATTCACATTAAAATTATTTTACCATTCAAAGTCGTTGTCACGTAAAACTTTCGCCCGTATACCGACTTTACAGGCAACCAATTTTTGTTTTCTTTGCAAGGGGTTTAATAATCTGGAGCTTTATGAGCTCTACTCTATTTGTTTCTTTTTTTATCTTTTCTTTCTTTTTTCTCTTTTTTATCTTAAAATTCTTTTTCTTTTTAACTTTTTTTACAATTTATTCTTATTCTAACACTTTTTTTCTTTTTATTTTACAATTTCTCTTATGCATGTTTAATTACATGTTTTGTTATTTTCTAATACTTTAATTTCCATTATGTTATACATTACTTTTCTAATATTTATTAATAAATAAATAAATTTTGTTTACGCTCACACCAATTATCTAGACCAAGATGAGTATTCTTGTGAAACTCGTTTATATGGTAAGATAACGGATAAATATACATAAACATAGAAAAAACACCCAGACCCGAAATCAATTTAGAAAAACAATTTTTCTCTAAATTGACCCGACCGGGGATCGAACCCGGGACCTCAGAGATGGCGACACCATGAAAACCGGTGTACAAACCACTCGACCAAGGAGGTCGTCGAACCTACCTATTACCTATTTATTGACTGTTACATTTCCTTTTTTTTATATTTTCCCTTTTTCTAAATACATTTCTTCTAGTACATCTATTTAAGTATTACATTTTATTATACCTACATAAGTATCTTCGTTTTTTCTTTTCTTATTTAATACATGTATGTTTTCTTTGCTTTTCGTTCTTTTATTATTATTTACTATATTATTAAACATTTAATATCTGACACGAAGACATAGGGAGATAGTGCCCGTTCACCGTTGCATCACGTCCGTTTTCCAGGGGAAAAGGCTAAGAATCTCAGCCTTCAATTTCAAACTATCCTATCCCATACGAATGGGATAGTTGCTCCCTTATCACTCTTAACAAACTTAAGAAAGTAAATTCTGAAAAACTGTAGCTCTCTGCACATTCAAGTGCCATTCATAGAAAGGGTGGTAGGTACAATCGATGGATGATACTAGATCAAGACATACCACTCAATGCAACATTTTCTGTTGTGTTGATTAGTATGTCTATACAGGGTCTAATAAAATCAATAAGCGAACGGAAAGCGTGTATTTTTGGTAAATTATGATAACGTTTTGTTGATTATCTCGGTAACGAGCCTGTAGTTTTGGACCAAATTTGGCGAGCATGCTCAGTGTGATGTTTAGATGCTCTCCTTGAACGTTCGCTTATTGATATTGTTAGACCCTATATATGCAGCTGCAGCTTCCTATGCAATATAGATAGAAACTAGCGACCCACCCACGCCGTCATAAGTAGGGTACTTCAGCTATTTTTAGAAGGAAAAAGCGGAGTCTTTGCGGCCATGCCATGTTAAGATAATAATAATAGAAGTGACTTTGTGTCGTCGGCAGCTGTTTGCGGTGCTGTTCTTCTTGATGATGTCGGTGCTGGGCGTGGGCTCGGCGGTGGCGCTGCTGTCCACCGTCAACACGGTGCTCATGGACGCGTTCCCGCGCGTGCGCACCGTATACATGTCAGCTCTGTGCTGCACCGTCGGCTTTGGGGTTGGACTCATATACGTCACGCCTGTAAGTGTTTTGTGATAGACGTTTCCAATCATCAACGTATTACCTATATGCACAATTTATTCTCGAATATAAACGTGATTTAACGCAAAACCACCACCACCACCACTATTACCACCCTTACTTGGTAGATATTCTACTCATACGCATACCAAGCGCTATTCGTCTTCATTCCGGGCCGGTCAAAAGGCCGGCAACGCTTCTGCAATTCCTCTGGTTTTGCGGGTGTCCATGGGCGGCGGTGATTACTTTCCATCAGGTGACCTGCTTGCTCGTTTGCCTTCTGCTATAAAAAAAAATTCGTAATGCGTACAGCCAAGGAATGGAATTCCCTACCGGCATCTGTGTTCCCAAGTGCATATAGTCCTAACATCTTTAAAGCTCGAGTGAATAGGCTGCTTCTGGGCAAGCTCGCTCCATCGTCGGCCTTGTCTTAATCCTACGGACAAGAATGTGGCCAAGAGAGCAAGCCCATCAAAAAACTTCTTAGTAAATACATGCTACGCATACCTTTTATACCCGACGTTTCTACCGAGTTGCAACGGCCGTGGTCACGGGCGGATCAACATAATAATCATCAGAATATAAACGTCCCACAGCTGGGCACAGGCCTCTCCCAACGGCTTTTCGTGCCTTCCGAAGCGCGGAACGTTGTAAACGCTGTACTTATACAAATGGGAAAAACTGTCGGAACACAACCATGCTATAGTAACATTGATGTCATGACGGCATTCTTAGATAAGATAGGTAGCTAGCCAGGTGGACTTACAACAACTCCTACCACCAGCCAAACCGAGTTCAACAGGTACCCTACAAAACGTGATTCATATATTAATTTATTCCGCTTAAAGTAACAAATGGTATATTGTACTTTTTGTAATACAGAAATTGTTTGTGTTACAGATGTTCCGCTAGTCACAAATTTACCTTTCTTTTTGTTTTCATTTGCAATGCGTTCAGTTGCCGATACCGGGCACTGTAACCTTGGATCATCAGACGATCGTAGACTGTAACCCAATTTTGAAACTTTATTTGACCACCATTTTGTTTCAGGGTGGCCAATACATCGTGGAGCTGGTTGACTACTACGGTGGCACTTTTCTGGCGCTATTCTGCGCTATTGCTGAGATCGTTGGCGTCTGCTGGATTTACGGTATACTATTTTGAATATCATCATAAATTAAAATAATTACAATACCAAATCTACGATTTTAAATATTTTGATGTCATATACAGGATGTTTCTTGTAAGGTGTCAAGCCGATGTGTGGTGATAGGGAACTACCATACCTATCTATTGAACCCCCATGTATGTTTAGCGATTTTTAGTAGTTTTCGAGCTATAATTATTTTTCTTTTCTAAGTATTTTATGAAGAATGACTTAATTTTTTTAGGTATGTTTTTTTTGCGTAGACATTTCTGTGCAGTTTTTTCTTTAACTAAGTAATCATCTTCCTAATATCAATACAAGTTACAAAACAAAAATTTAAACTGATGTCGTAATAAAATATTTCGAAAAGAAAAAAAATACCTATAGCTGGAAAACTACCAAATATCGCTGAACATACATGGATGGGGGTCCAAAGATGGGTATGGTATAGTCCCCTATCACCACGCATCGGCTTGACACCTTAAAAGAAACAACCTGTATACAAATAATACTGGTTGTAAAATTTCTTACTCTATTAGACAAAACGACAGATAGTTAGATAGGTTATTAATTTCGGGCGTTGGTCGATCTTGTTGGTCGGTCGGTTGGTCGTTTACTTTTGATTTCCCTAATCAATGCGTTACTGAACCACAGGTTTGGAAAACATCACCCTGGACATGGAGTACATGCTGGGCATCAAGACCTCGTTCTACTGGCGGTGCTGCTGGGGCTTCATCACGCCGCTGATGATGATCGTGGTGTTCGTGTACGCGCTGGTTTCCTACGAAGCGGTGACCTTTGGAGACGACTACTACTACCCTACAGCTGGATACGGTATGTTGCATAAAAAGTAGCTTTAATTTAACAATCAACTAGCGGCCGCCCGTGGTTTCACCCGCGTGGTTCCCGTGGGAATATCGGGATAAAAAGTATCCTTTGTGTTAATCCAGGTTATAAACTATCTGTATGCCGAATTTCATCCAAATTCATTTAGTCGTTTTTACGTGAAAGAGTAACAAACATACACACTCCCAAACTTTCGCATTTGTAATATTAGTGTGATATTAGGATATCTATACTAATATAATAAAGAAGAACGATTCGATTGTTTGTTTGTTTGGATTGAATAGGCTCCGCAACTACTAGAGCGATTTGAAAAATTCTTTTACCGTTGGGAAGCTCTACTCTTTTTTCGGGTCACATAGGAAATATAATATTTTCAATAATTCGTCACGGAGTACGGGGTCCACGCGGACGAAGTCGCGAGCGGTCCGCTAGTCACTATAATAAAAAGACAATGTTGAAAAAATTCCTACTACCTACCCTACCTACACCTGTCCAGTGTGTAAAGATCATGCTTACATACAATCACGACTATTATCTTCGAAGGGTTAGTCAGTGACTAGGCAATGAGGACAGCAAAAGGTGTCCACTACCATATTCTACTTTTTACTAAATAGCGACTGCACATGTGCTCCGCGTGACAGTTGGTGAGTATGCTTGCCAACTCCATAAAGGCATTTCCGGGATTACCCCGCTCGACATCCGGGACTTGGGTAGGTATATTACGCGGGACACAACACCACATATAAAATGGTTAGAAAAAAACTACATATATTTTTTAATCGGGTGCCCTTCGGTTCGCCTAAAATTGTTTGTCCTAATATGGTTTGGCCAAACCGTTTTGGCCTAAACTTAAAACGTACAATTATTGTTTCGCCTAAAGATTGTTTTGCCACCATTACAGTTTGGCCTAAGAATTGAAAGGCCTAATTTTAGAATGTCTAATGTAAAATAGCCTAAACTATATTGGCCTAACTTTATTTTGGCATAACGATTATTTTGCAAAATTTATAAAAGCTCTAATTTTAGCATATCTAAAATTAAATGTGCCAATAATGTATTGGAATAAAAGCATAGAATTTTATTGAGAAAATAAATTGACAGAAGCGAATCGCTGCAAACCCGACTCCACGTAGTCTTGTCTGCCCTACCCTAGAGTGCAATATAAGCCCGCGTAGGCGTGGAGGGGCGAGGCGGCTCGCGTGGGACCGCCGGAGCCCCGCAGCGCCGAAGCCGTGACGGAAACTATGCATGCTGCATGCCTACATGCATGCTGCATGCCTGCATGCATGCTGCATGCCTGCTTGCATGCTGCATGCCTGCTTGCATGCTGCATGCCTGCTTGCACGCTTACATGCTGCATGCCTGCACGCATGCTGCATGCGTGCTTGCATGCTTACATGCTGCATGCCTGCACGCATGCTGTGTTTCTGCTTGCATGCTGCATGTCTGCATGCATGCTGCATGTTATGCTGCATGTCTGCATGCATGCTGCATGTTTGCTTACTATGTTAAGATTAATAAATATTAACACATAAAAGAAAAAAAACACAAGTTTCTTTTGCCAAGTTATTATGCTTTATAAAAATGAGTAGGCGTTTTGTACTTTATGATTTTTAATTTTGTGCGAATTAATATTTAGGAATTGTAAACTTTAGGGATTACGAATTGTTCTGCCAAATGACGCATTTGGTAAATGACAATGTGGCGATAAAAAGTTAGGCGAAGTGAAATTAGGGCAAACACGATTCTGAAGAGTGAAATTAGGCGAAAAAATTTTAGGCTTTTCGTTTGGGTGCCATTGCAAATTAGGCGTACAAAAAATTAGGCGATCCGATAGAGACCCTTTTTAATCATTTAATAAAAAATCAATAAGTACAAATGTATGACAAACATTTTAAATTATTAAATTAAATTGACATAAAGGATCCGGGATTTGACCTAATAGACAAACAAGTATTATGCGAATTGCCTCATAAAAGGTTTGTCTACATTACCATACTTTTCAATGGCGTATTGAGGACAGTGTGCTTTCCAGCCTTGTGGAAAGTGTCCCAAATCATCATGATCTTCCAGGTATTAAGAAATTTTAATAATGCGTTACAATTACTCAGGCTTACTGCCTAACCCGAAGGTAGTTGGTACCAGATAGATACTTATATCATATTATCTCTGATTTCCGGGACAAAAAGCGTCCCGCAACGGGTCACGCCGGGACGGCCCAAAATTGACCCAGAAGCGGGACGTCCCGGAAAATCCGGGACGGTTGGCAAGCCTACCGCGCCATTACCGCTCTATGCTGTTGGATTTAATGAGCCCGCTACGCGACACGGCTCCTGTATGTAATGTAAAGATCATTTTACATAATTCATTCATAAAAGTTGTGTATATTTTCAAAAACCTGGATATGCGTATGTGTATATGGAACGCTGTGCAATTACTTCAATATGTAGGTACCTACATTGTATGTTACTCGGTGCTTGCTGTTCGTGGTTACCGAGCCATCCCCGTGGCACAGAAGGGATGGTACTAGGTTTTATTGGGTAGGCCACCCCTCTCTCTGTCGAGTTCTTTCTAGCTGGGCAGGGGAAGGGGAGGGGAGTCCTACATAACCTGAGATCGCCTCTGGCCTCGCTGTATGCGTAAGACGGCATTTTACCTAGTTCACAAAAATGGTAGGTAGGTAAGGTCGGGGTCACCGTCGCTTTACCACTGCAGCGATTTTCGTATGAAGCGTACCGACCGTCCGGGTACGTGCCCGTACCAAATGATGACGCGGTGTGCAAGGGATTTTGACCTTTAGACTGGTAAAGTGACGAAGTCCGCCATTGTACCTACATTGTATGTGGATTTTTTAGATGAATTTCGCGAACGCATTATTCAGTAGCAGCTAATTTTAGGGTCGCATTTTTTAACGAAAGCTTTATTTATGTTAATATAATTTATTATTATATGAATTTCGCGATCTCCTTTTTTAGTTGCAGTACATTTCAGAGTAGGTAGAATTTTTAGCGAAAGCTTGTTTTTAATACATTATACACGTCTATGATTAAGAAAAAGGGGGGGTCGGGGGGCCTGTTGCCCTCCTTCCTAATTTGTCAAAGGTCTAACTTAACCGACAGAACTATAGTTTTGCATACTTAATATTTTCTTTATAGCGGGGGGCCAGCCCCTTACACTAAATAATGCGATCCTGAAATCCTCTGCAACTAAATAAGGCGTTCGCAAAATATATCTAACATGAAAAATTGATTTGCTAAAAAATGCGATTCTAAAATTCGCTGCAACTGAATAATGCGTTCGCGAAATTCCCTTAACAAAACTGTATGTGTACCTATTTAAAATTGTAAGTAAAATGAAACAAATTAGGTACCATAAAATAACTGTCTCATAATGCTCATAATCATGATACAGATAAGAAGCAATTCTTAAACTACACTAAATTCTTTTTAGTTTATCTTTCTTTTACGATGTTATTTTATTGAAATATAGTCCTATCATAGAACAGCACGTTCTATCACAAAAATAAACAAACATTATACATTTTCAATTGTACAGGAGATTTAAAGGTCTAAGCTTACCTTTACCATTACCATTTAAAACCAACAAAAACCAAAACATGTCCTGTACCTGAATATCGCAAATTAAACATGAGGATGACTAGTACAGGGTCTAAAGTTAGGCATCAAAGAAGCTTTGCCCTGCTAAAGGCGATAACAAAATGAAATGATGGTAATGAGATGAGAAATGATTACTTTGTATTTTTATTCGAATTTGTATGTTAATAAATTTATACTACTAACATACTTAGCTATAAGATCACATTTTTACTTAAATTATGGCCTGCATTGTCTGAATTAAAATGGTAATTTTTATTGTTATTAAATGGGTAGGAAATCAATCAAATCAAATCAAAAGTATTTTGGTAATTTCCCAGGTGCTTCGCTTACAATCTCGATGTGGACATTTCGTCAAATGCACCTTTGATTTCAATTATTTTGCATGTGTCGAACACGTGTTGATGTTTCCGTCACAAAAGTCCTTGCCTGTGCTTTGAGCCTAGATGATAATAGGTAATGCAAGAATGATAACTTATCAATAAATTAGTCAAATTTTATTGAATTATTATCGGTAGCTTAAGATTAAGGTTTACACACTCCAAACAGAATTTGCATTAAGTAAATGCAAATTCCTTTCGAAACCAACAAGGCCAGGTGGTCGAGTGGTCAGCAATCCTGAAACCCACGGTCCCGGGTTCGAATCCCGGTAGGGACAAATGTTTATGTGATGAGCACGACCGGTTGTAACCGAGTTAAGGTTGTTTATTAGTATTTATGTATGGTTATCCGTTATTCAGTCACCATAATTCATGCTATACTTTGTTTGAGGCTCAATGATTGGTGTAATAGTTGTGAAATTTATTATTATTATTGTTACCTATATTTTTTATAAAATAAGCGTGAGTAGATCCTTATGAAATATACTTAGGTAAACTGATTCCTGTATAACAAAAGTAACACTTTGTACATCATATCAGTAGCGATTCGATCACAAAAGAGACTGCATTTGAACACCTCGTTTGACTCTACATTTACAAACTGCGATACCTATTCATTTATCACACTAATATTGTAAGGGCGAAAGTTTGTGAGTGTGTATGTTTGTTACTCTTTCACTTAAAAACTACTAAATGGATTTAAATGAAATTCGGCATACAGATAGTCTATAACCGCGATTAACATATAGGATATTTTTATCTCGATATTCCCACGGGAACGGGAACCACGCGGGTGAAACCGTGAGCGGCCGCTAGTGTATAATAAAAGCACCAAAAATGTACCAATTCTTACAGGTGTTGTTTTATCTATTTCGATATGAATTTATAATTACAATAACTTCGGTTATATAAGATTATTGAGAATAATTTAGGTAGGTACCTTTCTACCTATTTATTTCATAATTTATTGCGACAATTAATTAACACGTTAAACGCCATGGCAGACACCATATATCTGCCACCATATATTCCCAGTGGGCTTAGTGAAAAATAAAAAAATGGCCATTATCTGTCTACATGTTTTATTCGCTTATTTGTTTTAAAAGGGGATTTATTATAATGTCAATTAAGTATAATGGCGGAAAATGGTAAAAATAGAGAGTCATTGCCTGGCAGCCTGGTAGACACCTTGATCTGCCATGGCCCAGCCAGCACTTTGCGTTATTTTAGTGGGGGGCGGGGGGGGGGGGGGGGGGGGGGGGGGGGTCACCTTGGCAACCACAACCACACCTCTGCGCTAGCGCTGCGCTTGCTTAATCGATACCAGTATTGTACTCGCATCAAAAGTATTCAGTTATTAGGGTATCGAGTACATTTTGTTTTTCATTCAGTGTAAATAAAAAGACGTAAAATAGTACTTTTTCTCAATCGAAAGTGCAATCAGACAAAAATAGTAATTGTTTAACCCTTGAGCCCAACAGGCGGTTCCTACTAGGAACCGATTACAGAGACTAGGAATTTCCTGCTCTCTGTAATCAGGGCTCTAACTTTTGAAAATAGACGTTCCGCCGGAACTGACGTCCCTGATATTATTAAAAACGATAAGCAAGCACAAAAAGCCCTCGGAACACCGTTTTCATATCTTCCCATTTCTTCCATTTCATATCCGCTGGAATGGGTTTGATTTCGACGGAAACACTGGATTCGCGAGATATAAACTCATCTCGTCTCTGTTATGTTCGGTGTAATGCTAGTGCGTGGTCTTCTCGAATTCGCTAACATATTTTGATGGTGTCCCCAAAAGTCATCAACTTCATCGACAGGCGACGAGTTTCAGGCGAGTCTTACCAAAGCACAAATTACAAAGAATAATATGTCCAATCCAAGCAAGCATTGAATACCTATTTACCACAGACTACAGTACAGAGTCGAGTCAATCAATCGATAGACTTTTTTTAAATTCGTTCTCTGATCTCAAAAATAATAGTATTTTTTTTATAATAGAGGTATTTTTTAATATTTGGAATGCTTTAATTTATACCAAATGATGTAAATAATTGAGAATATACTTGTGGTGACACAGTTGTTAAAGTTGCGTGTAAGCAAATTCGTTCTCGGCTAACGTCGAATACGCGCGTCTGCGTTACGCGCCGCGTCGTATTACGTAAATGTAAAGTGTCTAAAAATAGCTTTTATAGAGTTCAATATATTAACTGTTGTGCATAACTAACTGTTTCATTTCTTCGACCCGATACTTCATTTAATTTCATACAATATATTTAAGAAATGACAAATAAACCCTATGGAATTGAACAAATAAATTTAAAAACATGATTTTTAACAGCACTGTAACAACATGTCAAAGTAGAAATATGTCGGGTCCCTGTCAGGTCATGAATATTTCAAAAACTTGTAAGTTTTTCTCTGCGCTAAGGCGTGAAGCTTGTTCTACAGAGCCCCGCGGGTCACTACGAATAGCGTTTACACTGTTATTGATGTCTGCTAGCCTAGTAAAGACTTTTTAGCCAGGTCGTACTGGCAGTTAAACCGTCTCTGCCGCAGTCCGGTGGGCCCTGCCCACTGTCGGGCATACGGTGTCTGCCATGGCCCATGTGATAATTAAGTATTTTGGCCTAGGCGTTTAACGTGTTAACACCTAATTTGTATTTTTCAGTTTCGGGCTACCTGATGCTGGGATTGGGCGTTGCATTCGTGCCTATCTTCATGGGCATCACTATGTACAAGTACAGGACGGGCAATTTCTTACAAGTAAGTTATCATCTTTACGACTAGGTACCTACTATCACAGAAATTCACAGAAAAACTAATAGTACTACGTACAGAAGGTTCACTCTCTAAAGAATTTCACGCAAAATTGAAACTTATCGTGTGACCCGACCGTTCAAATTCCGTTAAGCAACGCTGACTCGATATCGATTTCACGTCATGATGGCACAGAGCGTAGGGTTTACGCGCGCGCGCAGGGACGACTCGGCGCGACGTGGAGCGTGCGTCGCGAGCGGCAACCTTTAGGCTGGTTTCACACTCACGCGTTTGACCAGCGCCGGCCACACGCGCGCGCTTACAATTACACTAGATTGTAGGTTGCGTTTCATAGTCATCACGCAGTTCAAACGCGCAACTACTATGTAGTGTAGCGCGCGCGTGTGGCCGGCGCTGGTCAAACGCGTGACTGTGAAACCAGCCTTACTGCCATACGCCTAGGCCAGGCCTCCGTCACTCCATATACTTGCTCGCTATAATTACCTACCGCCTGGCCGAGCGGTCTCGGGCCGTTTGCGGACCAAATTCAGTGCGGTTTTCGCAAGCCAAGCGCACGCGCGTTGTGCAATTTTAATTGTTCCATTCGTTTGTACGCCTACTTACGATGCCGTCTGGTACCTTATGTGCAGTAGATGGGTTTGTTGTGCAATAGTAGTTTTTTTATTTGACGTACACACTGACCTCTATTTACTTTTGATGATGATGGCAGCACCAATTTATAAAAAAATATATTTTTTAAACGATACAATTTTAAACTACCACCTATAGTCAGAACATATTCACAGTTCTCAATAAAATATAACCAAACAGTTATTTATGTTAATTTAATTTTATCAAAGAGGCAGCCTTGCGATTGCTGTGGGATCGCGCGGTAGGTTATTATAGTTTAAATATTAGTAGGCTATTATAGCAGTAGGTATTGGTAATTTTCTACTGAGTGAAGTATCTGTTAACTCTTCTTTAATCTGTGCCTAGGCGGCCTGCCTGGGAGGCGCGCCAAACGAACGTTCCTAAACTGCGGAGTGACTGCAACTATCCCCGAAGGGTTAGTCGAAGACCAGGCAATGAGGACCGCAGCCGCAGAAGCAGTCCTCTGCCATAGACCACGCTTCAAATTACAATTGGCTATTTGACAGTTGTAACAATAAAATATGAAATATGTCGGAAATGGTCACAGAGCCAAACGTCACATGACCAACAATTTGAAATCAATAAAGAAAAATATGTTTTTCTCTGTTAAAATAAAGCTTTTTCGAGAAAGAAAATATTGTACGAGGTATAAAATAAGCGTTTGTAATTTTTTAAATACTTTTTCGAAAACTGTCAAGTAGCCAATTGCACATGTCATTAGCGTGATAGGTGAGCCCATCTATGCTGTTGGATGTATGTGCATTCTTTAGTCCCTTAGCCGCCTTTTACGACATCCAAGGGAAAAAGGGGTTTGTAGTAGGTATTCTTTATAGTGAGCCGCTTTTATCATCATTACCATAATATAATGTAACACCTTTATTTATGCCTCAATACAAAAAATGTTCCTTTCGGCAGTAGGTACTTACAAGTCAAGTCAAGCACTAATGCACTGTATCAGGGATAAAAATAAGTATCACAAACGCTACCAAAAGTTCGGTAACCCACGAGACTACGACACTTTCTCGTTGCTCCGTGCCAGGTGCAAATCACTTATCGCAGAATGCCATAATACTTTTTTGTCCGCGGTTGAGGAATCAATAGAGGATGACCCAAAGGTGTTCTGGCGATATGTAATTGGTAGAAAGGGAAGGGTCATTATGCCACACAAAATGACCTATAATGGAAAAGCATCATCCGACGGTCAAGGCATATGTGAATTGTTTTCGGAATACTTTGGATCGGTATTTGACAAAAGCTCCTCAGCTGTGTCAACTGAATCTCTGAACCTTCCTGCTATTTTCAACTTTACTCTTTACAGTATCAATTTTACACAACAGGAAATTGCTTCCAAAATAAAACACTTGGATGCACGTAAGGGTGCAGGACCTGACCACATCCTGACGAAATTCCTAAAGTGCTGCTCCGATGAGCTGTCTTTGCCACTAACCATTTTATTTAATAAGTCGATTGCGACTGGGGTATTTCCGGCCCGTTGGAAGGTGGCGAGTATTGTCCCTATTCATAAGACAGGAGACAGATCTTCCTGTTCTAACTACCAGCCAATAAGCATCCTTTCATGTATAGGAAAGCTTTTTGAATCCTTAGTGTACAGTCCCCTATATAATCACCTGAACAAGTACATCTCTATTAGACAACATGGATTTGTTAGAAAAAGGAGTACTTTAAGCAATCTTTTAGAGTTCAAGAACTATCTGTGTCACGTATTTGCTTCTGGAGGTCAGGCTGATGCTATATATTTAGATTTTAGTAAAGCCTTCGACAAAGTTAACCACTCCATTCTCTGTCATAAGCTCTCGTACTACGGAATACATGGTTGTTTGTTGAGATGGATAATATCTTACTTGAATAATCGAACTCAGCTTGTCTCGGTGAAGGGTTATTCCTCCTCTCCCATGCCTGTGTCTTCTGGTGTTCCGCAAGGTTCACACTTGGGGCCACTCCTATTTGTGATCTTTATCAACGACTTAGTCGATCGTCTGTCATGTCCTTCTCTCTTGTATGCCGATGATCTAAAAATCTACACTAATATCAGTGGCATAACACAGTGCATAGCGCTTCAAAATGATCTTAAGACTGTGTCAGACTGGTATTCTTTTAATAAAATGAGTCTCAACATCAGTAAAAGCTGCGTTATTTCTTTCACGAGAAAGAAGAACCGAGTAGTTCACCAGTATTACATCCAGAGCGAGATATTGACCAGAAAAGAGATCGTTAAGGACTTGGGTATATTTTTCGATGAACATCTTACCTTTCGTCCTCATTATGATCATATCGTGAAGAAAAGTCGTAAACTTTTAGGATTCATAATAAGGACAACCAAAGATTTTAAGAAGCCTCGCAGTATTCTATGCCTGTTTTTCAGTTTGGTAAGAAGCGTCCTGGAGTACTGCGGCCCCTCTGGTCCCCATTTTACAGTGTACATGTGGATAACATAGAGAAATTGCAGAGGAGGTGTTTGAAGTACATAACACGGAAGTATTATCCTGGTCGTTCACTTGAGGACTACAATGACAGACTATTAAAGTTTGGTCTGATCTCTTTGAATTCTCGTCGCGTAAGATATGATTTGCTATGTCTCCACAAAATAGTTCACTCAACTATCGATGCCCCGGATTTGCTCTCTTCGCTCAACTTGAACACCCGGTATAAATCGCGTCACCCAAACACGTTCACTATACAAGTGCATAAAAACAATACCTCATTTTACAACCCCGTAGTAAGAATGTGCCGGACATATAATGATGCAATTCGTGGTGGCAGATGCATAGATGTATTCAACTCCAGTTTCTCACAATATAAGAAGTCTGTATCAGATATCTTTATCTCAGGGGTATCCTCGACTCCTGTAGATAGTGTTGTTCCGAAGTTAGCATATGATAAAGGCCTTCAAATTAACTCTGCTTAGTGGCTATTGTTTTTGTTTATTTTTCATTAACTGCTTCTAATGTTATTCTAATTACTTAATTTTGATATTTGTTCTGAATGTTAATTATTTAATTGTTTTAATTGATTATTTTTGGTATTTATTTTGAATGTTAATCTATTGAATTTTATTGTTTTAATTGATTCTTTCTATTCTATTGTTTGTAATTGCTTTTTTTTGTAATTGTTTTACTTTAACGTGGCATAATTGGTAGTACTCGAATCATGCTGTGTATGCAATTTATGGATTACAGTCTAGTCTTACTATATTGTTAAATTTTCATGGCTGTGTAATTGACTGTTATCTGTCTGCATACCTAATTTAAATAAATAAATAAAAAAAAGTAGGCGGCGGTAGGTTAGTACACAAGTCTGAAAGATGGATATTGTCCCTATGTGCCAATGGGTTGGGTTACCTAATGAAACGCATAACGTTTTTCGCCATAAACTGACAATGCATAATGTTATATTGGCCATAAACGTCAGCTATACCTTAAAGTCTTTAAAGCATAACTTCATAACGCTAAACATCAAATGGGCAAAATTTGTAACGCATACCCATAGAAAGGAATAATTTCGATAAGCATAAATAACAAAAGGCAAATTTTTAGATTATTAATGTTCTGAAGACATAATATTAAAAAAGCATACATACGATAAGGATAACTGACGAAACCCCTTTTATTTGTTATGCATAAGTCGTTTTTTAATATGTTATACATATAATAAATAAACATTTAACATAATTTTACATTTTATATAAATAAGGGGGATCCTTGGCCCAATTGCTACCTAGAAATGGCGGTTTGAGGGTCACTGTGTCGGCGGTGACGTCGTCAGTACCTCCTTCCCACCGGGGTACGTGGGGTGTTGGAACAAAAACAAGTTAGACGATAAACTAAGCTGTGGCGGGTATAGCGGTTCTTATAATGTACCTACATCTGATGTAATATACATTTGAATTATAATAAGTAATCTAATGATATAAAACATTATTGATAATGAGCAAGCAGCATGCAGGCAAGCTTGCAGCATGCAAGCAAGCGTGCAGCATGCAGGCTGCAGCATCTTTCTGTCACGGCACGGCTCGGCCGGCCAGCCTCAGCTAACGGCGGCGCGCGTTAAGAGGCCACATCTCGATTGTGATTTTTGCGTAAAATGCCCAATTTCGCATTTTGTTGTAATTTTGCAGTTGTATAATTTATCGTTTTTATCGAAATAGGATAATAAATTCATGCTTAATATTACAAATCTCCACTCTGCTAGAATAAGCTGAGTTCGGACGACCGGCGCATCGGCATTTTGAAGTAATTTTGCAGTTGTATTTATCGTTTTTTTTTTGAAATAGGATTATAAATTCATTATAAAATATTTATTCATCATGAAGTAACGATTATTCTGGTATAAATTTCAATAATATTATCGTAGATAGGAGAAATTTACAGTTAACTTAAAGCGATTTTCGAAGTTTTTTGATTTAGAATATTTTTTTTTCTATACGACTATATAAGAGATAACATTCATATTTTTTATTTCATTTGTTTAGAACAGTAGTTCAATCTACGAGCTCAAAAAAGTGCCTTCGCGCATTTTATAAAATCTTTCTCTGCAATATTGAGTTTCATTAAAAAGTTAAGCAAAATTTACAAAAAGCGAGAGCGAGAACGCCAAAATTGGCCATTTTACGCAAAATTCACAGTCGAGATGGAATAGGCCACCCACTTACCCACCTACTCCTCAGCTTGCAGGCCGCCCCGCGCTCTAGGCCCTCCGCCATAGATAAAAGAAGAGTTAACCTCCGCGCCTATACGCGGGCTTAAATTACACTCTAGCGTAGGGCAGACAAGACTACGTGGAGTCGGTTTTGCCGATTTTGCGATTCGTTTTTGTCATTGACTTTTGTATCACAACCTTACTGTTTAACGTATTTAAGTAGGTATAAATCATAGTAATAATAGAAAAAAATATGAATATTTACAATTATGCTTGATAAAACTATGACTTAATTAAATGATGCGTTTTAAAGTATGCTTAATAAAATTATGACAAACAATAATATAGATTTTAACGATTATAGTTGTTATTAATATGTCTTTCAACGATTCTGCGTTATATGTTTAAGCGAAATAAAAAAATTGCTACAAACTATTATGCTTTTTGAATTGTATGCCATATGATGTTATGTCAATTAAAATTATGACAATAAGCATTATGCCTTTCAATGAGTCACCGTGACGATGTAAATGACCTACGTAAAAAAGAATGCTCGATAAAAATGATAAACCAACTCTTTACAGTACGAAAGTACCTACTTACCTCTAATTGCGACCAATTATTTGCGACCAATTAATTGCGTTTTATCAGCACTACCTTGGGGCGTTCGTTCACAGAACAAGACATCGTAGAACATATTAGCACAACAGAAAGGTTAGTATGCCGTTGCAATGCAAAGTACTTTTTTATTTTATGTGCATTTTTCATGTAAGCTGATTTACATTGCGATATGTTTTGACACAGTCATAATATTTTGCGAATGTAATATTTTGAGAATGTAATATTATGCTTACAAAGCATCCTATGCAGTAACTACCTACTTGCTTATTTTGCGACTTGCGAGCGCTCTTCGATTCGAAATGAAAGCAAAACAATTAAGACTTAAAAAACAATTTAAAAATTATTTACATTAAGAAGATATTTGACCTGTAGCCCGTACAAATTATTATGCGATGTGGCGAGACAGTTTTGTGGTGGTACTATGCAACAATTTAGGTTAATCGGTTCATCACTTTCACTTTCATATCTTATGTTGGCTGCAGATATGCAGGCTTACAGCATTATCCTTTACAAATGCTCGTTCGGCAAATAATTCGTTGCGATTAAAATAGGTACAAGTACTCACTTAATTATAAAAAAAAATTGTGAGACCACTTGTTGTCTTACGGAGATCCATAATAGAGGATTGACTGCGAATATCTTGATTAGAAACGCTACGTAGCGAATTACTACTGTTTTATTTCTCTGTCGCAGGTACTTGTATACACAGGACAGGAGATGATTTGCACATACACACTTTTCTATCCCTTTCTACAGAAACTAACTAATTTTGAAATATACAATATTATTCACGAAGATAAATTCTCATCATCATTATCCACAGCCTGACTTCACCCACTGCTGGGTATAGGCCTCTCTTCGTATGTGCCACTGTTTACGGTCCCGTGCCAATCTCATCCAGGTCTGCCCATCTTGCCGCAGGACGACCGACGTTTCTGTGTAAAGATAAATTCTCATTCTCATTTAAGAGGGTTTACGCCATTCGGTTTCCCATACAAACTTCCAAGTCGAAATTTTTAAAAACTAATTAGCCAATTTCGATGGAATTTTGCATGCTGAAGTAAAACACAGGGGTCTAAATTGTTTGTTGAAAACATTTCAAAAAAATGTCAATTTAACTGAGTTATTGCGATTTTTAACTTTCTATAGTGGACTTTAAATCGCAATAACTCAGCTAGAAAAATGTTTTTTAAAAATGTTTTCAACAAACTATTTAGATCCCTGTGTTTTACTTTAGCATGCAAAGTTTCAACAAAATTGTCTAATTGGTTTTTAAAAATTTCGACTTGAAAGTTTGTATGGTAAACCGAAATGCGTAAATCCTCTTAAAACAAAATACATGTACCTACTGCCATACCTACCTACTACAAAACTATTTCATAAGTAAGACAATGTCAAAACACATTCGCACTTTTTCGCCAATAGTTTAAGAAAGAGATGCATCATACATATAATCACAACTATTATCTCCGAAGGGTTAGTCAGAAGCTAGTCAGAGAGGACCGCAAAAGTCCTATCTAAAGTCCACGTTTCACCAAAAAGCAAATGCACATGCGGTTAGGGTTACCATCAGGCCTAGAAATAAAAAAATCCTGTCTTCCAAGTCTAATTCCTGATTTTGAAAAAAAAATCCTGCCATGTGTATAAAATAAAAATCATAGTAGGTACTTAATAATATGCTAACCAACGAAATACAGCTGATATTTTTATTTGTTCTTATACTTTTGGTTACTAGCAACCGCATTCAAAAAGTCTGCCTTTCCAGCAATTTCGCTATAAAATTGTTCGCACGTTACGTGTTCATAGTTGTATTTCGTAAGCAATATGGCTCTTACTGACTCCACTGAAAATCTATTTCTTTCGTTGCTCCATTGAGAAGTAATGAGAGAAAAGTCTCGCTCCACATTTGCATTGTGAGGCAAAATACTAAAGAAATACTAACAAATCTTCAGAAGTTCTGAAACTCTTGAGCTGTCGTTAATTATATTTAAAAACATACACCATTGCTTTTCAGCAAGCTCTTCATAAAAATCGCTCTGGTTTGTGTTTAGAAAATTCTTCAGCAGACAAAACTCTTCAAATAGTTTTGCGTCATCAATAGGAGTTCGTGGAGGAGGAGCGGGAAGACGTGTATGTAAAAATCCGGTCTGACGTGAAATCTGGGCGGAGTCCGGTCTAATACAAAAAAAATCCGTTTAAAACCGGCTTTTTCCGGTCAGATGGTAACCCTACATGCGGTCAGCGTGAATGGTGGTGAGCTAATCGGCGCTCTATGCTGTTGGATGTATGCAGTCTTTAGTCCGTTAGTCGGCTTTTATGACACGAGAAAAGAAGGGGCGGTAGTATTCTTTAAATGAGCCGCTACACGACACGGCTCATTTAAGTGTTCAAAACGTAAAACAACTATTCCAAATAAAATGTTTTTATTCTGTTAAAGATTTTCTAAATTGTAATAGAGACATTTTTGTAGTTTATAATGTAATTTAATACAATGAATATAATAATACAATATAATAATTATTAACAATTAATCTAATTTAATATGGGTATGTGAAGTATTATTCAATATAATGTAAATTGAGTATAATAAATTATTTTGGTTTTTCCAATATTTTTTGTTTAATTATCTCCATTCATATGCTCTGCGTTGGCAAAATAGACGAACCGCATAATCTGAATTAGGTACCTACCATTTTTTGTACCTACTCTATTTTCAGTGATTAAATTATTTCATTTCATTTACAGACGGTGAAGAAATCCTTCCAGTCGAAAGCCACGTGGGGACCTTTAGACCCGGCGACGCGCGAGGACTGGCGGCAGTTCAAGGGCGACGCCAAGGTCGAGCGCCAGAAGGCGGGCGCCACGCGCGCCAGGCACGTGTGGAACATACTCACGGGCGGCTACCGGCGAGGGCTGTAGGCCTAAGGCACAGAATAACCTAAGGTAGCTGTGATACTAAACGAACCAGTCGGCGGGTGATTCTTGAGAGAAAGTTTCTCTCATGAGAAGCAAGAAATTTTTGCTACTGTTAAATATAACAGTGCATGACATAAGAGAGCCCAAAAACTGTAATGGTTTATTCGTCAACTCGCACACTTTAAACTCGCACAGATGTGCGAAATAGCACCTTTTGATTTTACCTTTTATTTTAGTTGGCACTTCGCACATACGTACAAAGTACAGTCGAATAAAAAATTGTAAACTGGATTAATATGTTTTTGTGTTATTTTGTACCTACTTAATCATAACTGTCTGGTATTAAACATTAAAGGATTATAACTTTTCGTTTTGTAATTGACTGTACATGATAGGCAAAATCAAAAGGTGCCATCTCGCACATCTGTGCGAGTTTAAGGCGTGCGAGTTGACGAATAACTCGTGCGAGTTTAAAGTGTGCGAGTTGACAAATAACTCCCGAAACAATCAGAGCTTATTTAAAAAAGAAAAAATATTTTTTGTTTTTTATTGTGAATACCGAAAACTTTTATATACTTAGTATTAATTTAAAGCTGACTGTGCATAATGTAAAGTAACAACCAAATATCAATCGTTTAGTAGCACATATTATTAAACTGAAGTAGATTTATATACGCTATTAATTAGTGAAATATAAAGTACCTGTTAAGACGATGAAATGTTCTAACAAAAGACCAAATAATAATATAAAAATATAGTAGCTAAAGGAATGAAATTAGTTATTTACATAAAATAATATATGTTTATATAGTTATAGGAATCTAAGGATTGGTGGATTAACCTCCTTTGTTAGGTGTTGAATTTTTAATGCAATATTGGGACTACATGCACCTCTAATCAGTGATTAATTTGTTACGATTATTTTTATTCTGAAAATCCATTTGTTGATAAGGTGTAAGGCGCAACACGGTCGTCAGATTGTCATTCTACTTAAAAAGAGTTTATTATAAAATGTAATACTATAGTAATAGTAGTATACTAATAGTATAAGTAAACATGTAGGTAGTTATAGGTTATTTAAATTAAGTCTCAGTGATATTTGACGAGAATGTGCTTGGGAGGGTTTTTATTGTAAATATAACTTTATCAGTAATTTTTTATTACTTTCATACTGGACCAGCCATGTAATAGTCCAACATTATTTCCTTTCTATGGCGTATACGAATGAGATTACCTAACCCAATTAGAAACTAAAATACCTTATGACTTTAATCTAGTGTAATTTTTAGAAGATTTATAAAAATGTAGTCTTGCGACTACCCGTTTTCACAAAATAAAGCATTATAGTGTCTCTGCAGACACTATAACACTTTATTTTGTGAAAACGGGTAAACAGTTAAATAAGTTGCATGGCATATTCTAAATCGTGAACTAAGTACTAGAAGAAAACTTAGTAATAAGGTGGTTCATTCAAACAGTTTTGTAAGTACTTTTGTCAACTATTAAAGTTTATTCATTTGTTATATATTAACATACTTTATTTCAAGTGATTTGAATGTGCCTAAGGGAAGTAGAAATTATCGTAAATATTTAAAAGTAATCACGTTATCTCAATCTTGATACAGAACAGTAATGGAATATTATCACATTTGAAGATACACAGGTTACCAGGGTAAAAAATGAATTTACATAAATCTATGAAATAACGCGTCGCCACGTGGCACGCGGTAATCTGTTCATTGATTTATTGTTATAGTATTTAACTAAGGCGTCCCTACTATATCGCGCAATGAAGGCAAAGTTCACATGGTGGTTCGTAAACTGTCCGATTTTGTGGCCAAGACCATCATGACGTAGTAGGTGGGTATGTTTCATGTCGACTCTTCTTACTAAATATTACGAGTCCTTACACAGTATTCTGCGTTTTACTACAAACTCCGTTATTCCAAATTTTTGTAAGTAAAAGCTGGTTTAAAGTTGATGCGGTCTTTAAGCATAAATGAGGAAAAATAGACAGCATCAGCAGCTCCGTGGTTTAATCCACGGCCGGAGGCTTAACGAGATTAGCTCCAAACGCTTTGTTGATCTTTGCATATGTTAAGAGTTTTTTGTTTAATTATTGCAGTTGCCTTTATGTATCTGTTTTTGTTAATTATATAATTATGGTTACGTAATAAGTTAAGTTTTTTATTTATGCACTAATCACCACAATAATATGCCCTAATACACACGAACACACACACTATTGCACTAATGCAATTATACGAAAATCGCTTAGTCTGAAGTTAATTAAAAAAACAGAACAATAGAATTTAACATTATCATAAAAAATTGAAACAACTAGGTACCGTAGTAGGTAGCACTTAGGTCAGAGAATATATTACACTACCGTGACTTAGGTGGAAATCTATCGCTTTATTCCAAAGGTTTGGATATTTGAATATATTGTCAGTAAAAATAATTAATAAGTATTTCCTTTAATCGTTATGTTATAGTTTGCTATCTTATCTTATTGCGTTGAACTTTCAGTTATTCACAGCTAAACCCGTTCTCAGGTCCTAGCCGAAGCGCCTTTTGGGGTTTCCGCTCTCGCCGGTTCGATTGTTGTTATTGGGTATTTTTTTACACACACACACACACACACACACACACACACACCCACCCACACAAACACGACGAACAAAACCGAAACCGATATTTAAAATGAAACCGATACGAATATTGCTCCTAGGAATGTAGACTACTTACTTTCAAATTGTTTGATTGTCCTCGTACCCAGTGCGTGCCGGTGGCAATGAGAAATGTTAGCCTCTCATTGCACATTACATCTCAATGCTACTCAACGGTCACTTGCTACAGTAGTTGAACTCACCACCAAAATATTATATTTAAGTATATTTAAATCAGTACGAGGAGCGTGTTGCATAGATGTGCTTGGTGCGCGAACAGTGTACACATTTAATTTCAGTGTGCCAGAAATTAAGTGAGTAGGTACATACCATTGGTAAAACTAGTATGTGTGTGTGTACCTGAATATCATTTTTCATTATAGTAAGCAGGATGAAGGAAACAAACACATTATTTACAAAGATAACAAATTAATATCAGACCACTGATTGATTAAATTATAATAATTTGTCTATGTAACTCGATAAGAATTTCGATTACATTTTTGAAGACAATCATTATAATATTGATATGGTAATGTTGCCTTAGCTTGTATGACGAAGGCAGTGCTGATAGTAAATTATATAAAAAGCTGAGTGACGCGTGGCATGCCCCTCAATTCAGTGAAGGAAGAGCAGTATCTTAGTCGAGCTGTGGTGGAACTCAAACAATATATGACCATTGAACATTGGATTTGTAACAGAATCAACGCTACGTAAACTATGGTAAGTAAAGTTTGCCATTGTTATAGCAATTAGTAAATACTGCGAGTATATTACCTTTTCAAAGTGTAAGTGATAAGATTTGTAAGTTACAACCACCTCGTGACACGCAATAATGTTTTTAATGAATTTATTACACCGTAATTACAATTAAAATGTGTAGGTGTTAATAGAATATTGCTGGAATATACTGGGTAGTAATAGGGTAGTACTAGTAGTACTAGATCGGAGCTTCTGCCGAAAACGATATTCTATAATTTGGCAAAGTTATAGAAAGTTAAAATGTAATGATAAATAAATAAAAAAATATATACAAGTAGCTTTATATATTTTTTTGTAGAAGTAATAAGTTACTTACTACTAAATTAATAATGTTGTATTACTGCAAGTTTTACTTACTTGCCTTGGTAGGCGAAGTATGGGAATAAGCCGTCTAGTGACCATGGGTCAGACGAATTAAAATTGTACGATGGAGAGGAAGGAAGGAAATCAGAAGGGACAAGGTCCGAAAAGCCGCGATTCAGTTAATAAAACAATTATCTCGTAATATTTGATTACTTGCGTTAAAAAACGCTCAAATGAACTCAAAGATAACGAAACGTTGAAAAAAATGAATGAATCTTTTAAATAATTATTTATTTCGTTGCAGTTATATCTATAAATAATTTTGCTTAAAAACCTAGAGCTCATTGGTTTTAGCCAAACAAAGTTTTGGTAACATTTTAAGATCAAGTTTAATCGACAACATTTAGTCCAAATCGTACTTATTTACCTTGCATATTACCTTGACCGCTGCGCTGTTGAAGAATAATGACCGACTTTGGCCCGTTTTTAAGTCTATAATAATTAAAGTTTCAATTGGAAGTGTTATTTTTTAGTTGAAAATAACACTTCCTCAGGTAGGAATCAACCATTTGCAATCGACTCTACCAACTAGTAGGTCAGTCTTTCTGAGACAATATGCATTTTATTTATACCTACTGCAAGTGTATAAATGTAACATTCTGAATGTTAAATACTTAATTATTTAAAATAGCTATATTTTGTAATATACACCCTCAAGTTTTATTCGTTTTAATGAAATTAAGGGTGAGTACCACCCATGAGACTGAACAACTTTCCCCAAGAAACCTATGTGCAAAAGTGACAAAAAAAAGTCGACCTCCCATACTATTGTCGTCAGCTGATCGGACAGTTTTGTATGGGAGATCAAATTTTTTTGTCACTTTTGCACATACTTAGGTATCTTGGGGAAAGTTGTTCAGTCTCATGGGTGGAACTCACCATTAATTAAAACGAATAAAAATTGAGGGTGTATTACAAAAAGCACAAGAAGTAGGTACGCCAGAATCGTAGCAAATGGAAACCTATGGTATCTGCCTTCCATTTTCGGGAAACGAGCGTGATGTATGTACACACGGCGTCAGATCAACCTACCCAAAACTGTCAAATTTCTACAATAAATTTTGAGCTTTATTGTTTAATGTTAAGGATCAATATTCATTGGAGAAATTTGACACTTTAGAGTAGGTTGATCTGACGCCGTGTGTACACTACCAACATCTCTTACAGCAGTATTACTTTATTCTTACTATTTAAATTCCCGTACGAGTTTTGCATAGTAAGCTTAAAATAATACTGCTCTAAGAGTTGACAGTATTGCCCCAAATCTTTGGAGCACAGTTCTAAGTCTCGAGTCCCTTCGTCTAACATTTTTTCCCATGTAATGTATAAAAATCAATGATCAACATAATAATTATGGTGTAGTCTGCTCCAGCTGCCTTATCAGGACAAACAATGTTATCACTTTCATATGAAAATTTTGATTTCCTTATCATTAGTTCAGCCCTGATTCTATTCAATTATTGAATCACATTCGACAGATGGTATGTATCTAATGATCAAATCAAATAGCATAATACCTTAACTTTTACTAGACTTACTAGATAATAATTTCTTTACTTTTGTTGAATCAAATAAAATTAGATACTTAATTGATAAATAACTCCTTGGTAAAAAATAAGTGGAATTTATAAAACTATTAGTGCTATTTAGCGATAGTAGGTATGAGTCATTCGTCAACTCGCACGCTTTAGACTCGCACAGATGTGCGAGATGGCCTCTTTTGATTTTACCTATTATTTGTGTCGTCAACTCGCACAACAGTTACATTATGAGGTAACTAGTCATGTACATTCAATTACAAAAAGGTTTGGAAAAAGTTATAATCCTTAACTGTTTATTTAATACCAGACAGGTTATGAGTTATGAGTAAGTACAAAATAAAACAAAATTTCTTGTTTCAAAATTTTTATTCAACTATACTTTGTACACGTATGTGCGAGTTGACAACTAAAATAATAGGTAAAATCAAATGGTGCCATCTCGCACATCTTTGCGAGTTTAAAGTGTGTGAGTTGATGAATAACTCGTAGGTATTAGTCATTAGTTATTGTTTTTTTTCCTCTTATATAATGGCTTCGTGCGATCAGCACATTTAGCCAGTGTCAAGTTTTTAATAATAGGTAATTATTATTTTCTTCACATAAAGTGGATGATAATGACTGATAATGAACGTTTAATGGTAAATGATTTTCCCCCAAACCCCTGGAAACTCAATAAAGCTATGGGAATTTATTGAGGTCCCACACGGGAGAATTTGAAAAGTGATGTTACATTGTTTTGTTTTATTTGCTAACACTCATGCAAGTTCACGAACACTTAACAGTAAATAATTCACCATTATTTCACATTAATATTCGACAAAACACAAATTACAGAAAATAATACAAAACTGCACACATGACGCTTCACTTTCCCGCCAAGAAGTCCCTAGTTATTGTTTATATTTTAATAAGTTCTCTTAACTTTTTAAATAAAAATAAACGAAACAATGTTCCATAAACATTAGCGAAGCCTTGATTAAACCACCAACATGCATTAGGCCCCCATGTGGGTAATGGCCCCGTCTCCTCATGTTCGAATATAGGAAGTAGGTACTTACTTAGCCCAGCAGTCGAAAGGAATAAACTTACTTACTTGATAAAAATAGTTTAAACTTAATTTAGCCCTTAGCTGGTTGCGGCAGTACACATGCCACCATAATTTGAACCTTATTCAGTTGTAATAGGATAGAAAAACAATAAAAATATTTAATGCTGTACCAGTTATAGGGTTAATATCTACCAGGGTCAGCAACGCGGTAGTGTTTTTTTTACGGACCATCAACAGATTTACCTGACAAATACAAATACATTTACGAAATAAACGTTTAAAAGTAAGTATAAATAAGATATTAGACATTTATTTCCTTATTTAACGTTACTTACTTAACTTACTTTTTGGATGGTATACAAATTGACAAAAACCGCCGGGCGTGCATGAAAAGATTGATGCATTTGAAATGAAGCGAAATAAGTGTGTGTGTGTGTGTGTGTGTGTGGGTTCCCTACATCGAGATTCGAAGTCAAACAAAGGTCAAAGATGTTGGGAATCGTATAATGGAACTGAAATGGAGCTGGGCAGGACACCTGGCAAGGCAAGGTGATGACAGGTGGAGTAAGGCGCTAACTGAATGGCGTCCAAGAACTGGACACAGAAACGTCGGTCGTCCTGCGGCAAGATAGGCAGACGATGTGGCGAACATCGCGGGCAAGACCTGGATGAGATTGGCACGGGACCGTCAACAGTGGCACATACAAAGAGAGGCCTATACCCAGCTATGGATGATGATGATGAAGTGTGTAAAAACCGTAGCAGATAGCGATCCATAGTCTCTACCTGCCTCTATGGAAACAGGCATGAGTTTATTATTTTATTTATCATCTTAGGAAGACTATCGACTTATGCAATAAATGAATAGCTACAAACTTATAGGTAAAACAGAAAAGTCATTAAAAAGTCTCCACTGTTAGAAACGACTTAAATAACACAGGAGCAATACTTGCACCAAAGCACAGTTGTAATAAATGCTTAACGTTAAAGCTAACTACAATCACATCAGTAAATTTCGGGTATTTATTTACCCATGTGCACTATAATTAATTATATTTTTATTTAATCTTATACAAAAAAAAATTGCGTCATTTTTTTCCCCTTACTTACATATTAAATAATTTAATTTATGAAGAAGCCTTTACTAAGTTGCCTTCTCAATGAAGGTAAGCTGGTATTGAAAAGATCAATGTTGAAATTGCTGTCTTTACACTTGTCATTAGAGGTTTTAGTTGCTCTGTAAATAAAACATTATGTATCTATGTATGATATTTTCTTACTTAAGTATCTTTAAACGCATCACTAAGTTAACTAAAATAGAATTTATGATTTCACGTAAGTGTCTTCCCCACTCACACTCTCTGGGAAATACTTCACAACATTAAAGTTTTGTCGGAATGTTATCTAACCATCCCATTAGGTAAAATTGTTATTGGATGTCTGAACAGCCTTGATAATCAAGAACATATTAATTTTTTGATATCGACAAGCTAATCAAACAACGCGGTGCCCTTACATGTCTAGAGGTACTTGTACTACCTGTATATATATAAATTTTTAGACCACCTTTAAAATACCATACTTACATACACAGAGGGGTCTACTTTCAAAACCCGCTAAGGGGACTTTTTTACAAACAAAGATAATACATGTGTAAATTTTAATAAAAAACCTAAAGCATTTGTTAGCGACGACAGCAATAACGCCCAGTAGCGTAGCGACATTCTGTTCTATAGTCACATGTCGTTAATAAAGATCTGCCATTGGCCAATTCATTGTAAAGGAATTTGATAGTGATAGACTGGTGTTTTAGTGGGTTTTGATACTAATTTCACTATTCGTAATGGCTTTTAAACGTGTTTTTGAGGGATTTGTTACGGGATTTTTAGTAAATCTTGGAAGGAATTCATAGTATTTTGTTTTTCTGGTAAAGTTACATTTTGACCAATATTCGTTTTAGCGGGTTTTGAAAGTAGACCCCTTTATCAGGACCGCTTCCCGGAAGTAAATTTTGGAAGGAATTCAAAGTATTTTGTTTTTTTGGTAATAGTTACATTTTGACCAATATTCGTTTTAGTGGGTTTTGAAAGTAGACCCCTCTATCAGGACCGCTTCCCGGAGGGGTAGGCAGAGTCCACAGCTTTCCATCTGCTACGATCCTGACAAAAATCCTATGTTTCACTTACTCTCATAACATTCTTCATACATGCTCGCATGTTTAGGGTACTCTTGACCTGACCTTTAACGAGAACGTCGCCGATCTAAGTACGTTCGCTGAGGTCTTCCCCTTCCAACTGTTCCATTCAATCTCGCTTCCATGCACCTTTTCGTAATTCTTTTTCCATCCATCCTATCTACAAGACCAAACCGTTTTAGCATGCCTTTCTCAATTTTTGTCACTACATCTTTATTAATTCCACACTTTTGTTATTGAAATAAAAAAATACCATGTGATATGCAAATAAATAAATATCAATATTAATATCTTTATTATTGAAATTTTGCATTCACTATGCTATATAAATATAGGATAAAATGTTTACTAAAAAAAATCAAGGAAAGCTCAAATGGGATTCCATTCAAGCTTTCCTGAGACTGGTTGATTGTTTTTCTAGTAAACATTTTAAGAATATGATCTTGAATAAAGCGAATGCCCCAGGTAAGATTCGAACTTAAAGCTGTAGGTAATAGCTTTTTGGGAATGCAATATTTATGACAATTTGACATCGTTGACGCTTGTCTATTGATAATGTATATTATTGTAAATAATTATCTGTAATTGTTTTAAATACTAATGGGGTCATGATAATTATACTTAGTTGGAGAGCCCGACTGCTAAGACACAGGCTACTTTTGTCCTGGTGAAATCCATGTTCCAGGAGATGGAACTTAAAATTAACTTAAATGAGGTTTATATTTTTATGTCGATTGGTATCCTATAGTCGCCCGACTGAAACGAAACTGTACGTATATGCTCGAACCACATGGTCTGTGGTATATACTTATTTCAGAACACGTCAATTAAGAACAATTTAACGTTAACCGTTTCAAACGTTATGTAATGAAGGTAAAGTAGAAGAAGCCACTCTTTCATAGCTCACAGTAACATTTATAAATTTTAGTAAGGTAACACTCACACTTACAGTTAACAATGTTCACGTGTTATTATGAAAACATTGAATAGTGGCTGAAGTACAACTGCTGTGTTATAGGATGGAGAGGACAACCCAGGCTTCGACGAAGCAGACACCGGCTCGTCGAAAGTGACGCGACGGTCCACCTCGGACGTCCCGCCTGCGGCGCTGGGACTGGGGCTCAAAGTACCGCTGGATTCCAAAACAGTGAGTATGTTATACAACGTGTAAAAGAAATAAGCAATAAAATTTGAGCAGCCTACATGTTTGGTGATATAACTATTATATCACCAATATACAATGTGTCTGGTCATAGACTAGCGATATTCTAAGAATTTTTAGAACAACTATTCTAATACACAAAGACACTACATAGTTAAGTCTTAACTACTTATCAGCTATGTGGCAGCCATTTTGTTTTTTTCTTGAAATATTCTCTATGTGGACACAACAAAAATCATATCTCCCAAAGTGTAGGCGTTAATGGTATAAAAATAGGCTTATTCGAAGCGCAAAACTCTAGTCTATCGTATAAAATTGAAACAGGGAGTTGTTACGTTCATAATTTGAAAAAATAATTGAATTTCATGTAAAATTTAAAAAAAATAATGAAAATAAACTAATTATTGTAATTAAATTTTTTTATTGTTTGGACTTAACTATGTGTATTTGTGTATTAGAATAGTTGTTCTAACAATCCTTAGAATATCGCTAGTCCATGAACAGACAGACTGTATAATTGGTGATTTTCACTATATTTCTTAGACAAAAAGGAGCTCAAGTTTTTGTTTAAACTCTTCAGGTTACAACCCTGAAGACGGGGTGAGGCGCGGGGGAGGTGGCGGGGTACTTGCGTGCCACGTGACAAAGGTCACTCATCTCTGACACTGCGCTTGCGTTTGTCAATCAATAACAAAATAGGGTTGTACAAAATATACATTACATATAAAAAAATCTTTACCACATTAATTTAATGGTGATATTTAAGCAGTGAAGTCTTAACAGGGTAAATGTACGCAATACGCACCCTTAAATTTTATTGCTTATTTTTTACACGTTGTATATTAAAACCAGCGGCCCGCCCGCGACTTCGAAAACCCCGCACCCCGTGACGAATTTCTAAAACTATTTCATACAAATGTGTCGTGAAAATTTCAAACAACAAAAAAGTATTAGCCAAATATATACTTGCAATCGATCTTATATAACCTGTGTTTAAGAATAGAATAGAGTGTTATTGCAGATACGTGTACAATTGTAATTCATGCTATATTTAACAGTTCTGTAATAAAATAAACAGTTGGTTACACAGATGTATTTTAGGCGCACATGTTATATAAGTACGATTAAATTAACAAAACAACATTCGAAAAATAATTCTTGAAATATTTACTAACTAATACTTCGATAAAACTCATCGTCAGCGATGACCAACTTATAATAATTATTCTTTTAATGTATTTTGTGTTTTTTAGCAGCGAACTTCTTAAAAAAGTAATTACCTACTTAAATATTTCAATAACATTGACTTTGGCCTTCTGTAATGAAATAAGTTGAGTTTTAATATAAATATTAAGTATGTACTAAAACACAGTCTATTCCGTGTACTAAAATTATAAATTACATTACCAATAATAGTACATACCTACTATAATAAAGAATTCTATATTTGCAATGTATATCGTTCTGCGAGCGCAAGTAAAACCTAATGAGATGTATACTAACGTTACATAAAAACTTTACAGGCAGACGACGACGCAGAACAGCCCGACCGTCCAGTATGGGACAACCAGATCGAGTTTCTGATGTCGTGCATCGCCACGTCGGTGGGGCTAGGCAACGTGTGGCGGTTCCCCTTCGTGGCCTACCAGAACGGCGGCGGAGCCTTCCTCATACCCTACATCATCGTGCTGTTCCTGGTCGGAAAGCCGATGTACTACCTAGAGTGTGTCCTCGGCCAGTTCAGCTCAAGAAACTCTGTTAGGGTCTGGTCGCTGTCACCTGCTATGAAAGGTAAGTTTCTGAGTTACCCGAATTAGAACTACTTAATATAATAATATACACGCCTGCATATCTGCATATCCAAAACTGAATTTGTCTAAGTATTTCTATTAATCTTTATACCCCAGTGACAAAGTTCAATGAAAATCTAACCAAAAGTTAAAAGAACCATTTGACAACAACTAATCCATTGTACCCAACGAAAAGAAGCAAAAATTTTGACAGAAGTTATAGTTACTCACCAAATACTCCAACTCTGTTTCTAGGCACGGGCTACGCTCAGGCGCTCAGTTGCTGCTACATCCTGACGTACTACGTGTCGATAGTGGGGCTGTGCTTCTACTACCTGGCCATGAGCTTCCAGGCTGAGCTGCCGTGGTCACAGTGCGACCCCACGTGGACTGACTGCGTGCCCTCCGACCCTAACTTCGATGGCGAGGTGCCTGAAAACGCCAGCAGTAGTGCCGAACTTTATTTTATGTAAGTGTGTTTTAAGTATGTAATGTGACAGTTACGGTTGCATACTGGTTTGAAGAAGTATATTATGTACGATCAAAGCCTTTGCACGACTTATGTCTAAAAATAAAAACGTCCATCGTTTCAAAATAGTCCAATCAGGTATTTGACCAGCCATAAAAATGTCCAACTCTAGAAACGACTGACCAGATACATGATCAGCTATAATAACGTCCAACCAAAAAAATGTCCAATTATAGAAACAACCGACCAGATACATGACCAGCTATAATAATGTCCAGCCATAAAAATGTCCAACTATAGAAACAACCAACCTTATACATGACCAACATAATATCGTCCAGCCATTAAAATGTCCAATTGTACTTGTACTATTTCTATAGACTTGAATCTACTTTCGTTAATAAATATCAAAACTCTTTAGAATGACACTGATAGTGATAATAGATACTGGTCACTTGTATGAAGTATTGCTTGGTTTTATTGAATATTATGAATAGCAGTCTTTTTTTATTCCACGCGAAAAAATCGGCGAAAGTCTGATATAGCATTCGATCGGAAATATGCGGTAATTTTTTAGTTAAGGCAACCTTGCCTTGTCATTGGACATTTTTATGATTGGTCAATTTTATCATTTTGACATGCGTTTGTACATTTGTCTATTTGGACAATTTTATCATTCGACATTTCTAGGGTAGGGCAATATTATTACTGGTCATTTTTAAGTTTGGACAGTTTTATTATAGGCCATTTTTATAGTTGGACTATATTAATTCTGGTAATTTTTATATTTGGGCAATATTATCATTGGACATTTGTATGGTTGGATAATTTTGTCACGTGTACATGCCTTTGGACATTCGAATTTTTGGACGTTTTTCTTATTAGACATAAGTCGCACAAAAAATGATGTCCTTTCAAAAAAATGAAAAGCGCTATAAATAGCAAACGAAAATCGGCTGAGAGCCGGAGAAAGAGAGTAGGCCCTCTGTACGTACTATCGGGGTCACCGTCGCTTTACCAGTTTGCAGATATTTTAGTAGTAGTTAGGCAATAATTTCCGCTATTTCAACGCAGTTAAAGACAGTTTTGGTGTAAGTTTTAGTATTAAAAAATTCAGAATCTGTTTCTGATCGCTACATTTTTTTTATACTTAGTTATGTATAGAATAGTAATATGCTGCAATATCCTTATCTTTGATAGACTCGTAGTATGTTTGCTATAATATAGATACTAAACTATTATCAGTTATTTGAAAAAGGTACCTACATCCTGGAAAAGGATAAAACAACCACCTGTTAATAATTAAAGTTAATATAATTTTTAATAAGAAGTTGGTCAACTTCGAGATCGTGGAAAAATTTAAGCTGCTCCGTTCCATTAATTTTACCTAACTTTGAGTACGGGAAAGTTATTATTTAAGTACCATTTTATTCATAATATCGTAATAGTGTTTGTTTTCCGATAACTTTTTTATTCATAATATCTTATCTGAAACAATACTTTAATATTTTTTGCAGACGTACAGTGCTCCAGCGGAGTGAAGGACTCGAAGGAGGATTAGGTACGTGTTCATCTTTAGCTTATAAACTTCCCACTGCTGGGCACAGGCTAACCCACATGGGGAGGCTGGGCCATAACGTACCGCGATCGCCCAATGCTTTTTGTTACACACAAAAAATACACTAACAACGGGCGAGGATACGCGTTAGTTCGAGTTACATTTTTTGTGCTTGTTTTGAACCCTATTTACAAATTGGTTTCACAAGCTTGTAACTAAATGGCGCTGCTTTGATTTGGTACAAAATTGTAGTAAAGTATAGTGTAGTAACTATAGTAGGTACTAGTCAAACCATTGAGATTCGAATATTGAAAAAAACTTTTGATAAGCTTACAAAACCGCTTGCGTTTCGCAAATACTCGTACTTTGGTTATGCGAGGGCTGGTATTCATTTAAACTCAAGTGCAAGCATGCGCAACACGCGATATGTCGCGGACGAGAGACGACAAATCATTTTATGTAGTTTATGTAGGTTTGTAGACAAAAATACCACAGTTTATGCAAAAACTACTATTAAGTCTATTTTTGACATACCTATTATGTAAAGTTCTAAGCGCATACATATGTCTTTAGTGTCGATAGACATTAGAGATAAATGAATAAAACACGAGAAAACGGGTAGAGAAAAGGCAAGAGCAGACCAGACTCCACAGGCGGCACCCACGAGTATGTGAATCAGCCATCGCTTCGCTCAACCATGTTTTACGGAACGTAACGACCCGACGCACATGCCACTACCGCAGAGACACTTTAAGACAGCATGACACACTCCAGCAATTCCAACGAAAGCAAGAAAACACATAGACAACGTTACACGCAACATAAATGAGTAGGTATAGGTACCTATTGTCTGTAAGACACTGCTGCTAAAGGCTGTCATACCAGCGTAAAATTAATTAGATATAAAGAAGATGGACTAAGAAAATATAATGTGAATATTTTATTACAGCCAAGCTGTTTTGTCTTCTAAATATTCCTTTACTGTATATAAACAAGATTTTACATGATTTTTAAACTTATCTAAAGGTAAATCTAGTACAGTACTTGGAATTTTATTATAATAGTGTATACCTTGCCCAAGAAAGAGCCGAGAACCTCGTGTAACCTAAACAGTGGCATTACTAGTGTTGACTTACTTATATTATTGAAATTGTGTACATCGCACAAAAACTATACAATTATAAATATATTGAGATGCAACAGTAAGAACACCAACTTCCTTCAAAATATATCTTAAAAAAGATCGTGATCTCAGTCTATAAATGGTTCTTATTGCTCGTTTCTGTAAAATAAATATAGTTTTAACATCAGCCGCTGTTCCCCGCAAAAGGACGCCATCGACATGACACTGTGAAAATAACTAAAGTAAACAGTCCTAGCAGTTTCAACATCTGTTAATAATTCTCTAATTTTTCTAATCGCGTAAGCTGCAGAACTGAGTTTGCCGGCCAAATTCGATATATTATGCGGGTTCCATTGTAGTTTTGAGTCTAGGAAAACTGTCGAGTCTACCAAATCTAATTTATCACTATTCATTCTAACATCATCGGTTTGTTCGGTCTTGATATTTCGTCGGCACACCACCGCGCAACCGTAGAATAGGGAGGTTAACCCCTAATGTTCCTTAATTCCTTTCAAGTCTAGTTTACTTGCTCAGTAATAAACTTTTCAGGCGTAGATATTTTATTACAGCGCGAATTTCAATCTTATCCCATTGAGTTATAATGTACTACGTACTAGAGGAGCTCTCCCAAGCAAAAGTCTTGTTCTATTTTTTTAAAAGTTAAAACAAAAGTGCGCTGCAGCGCTAAAACAATACTTTATCGTCTTTCTAAGCAATCGAAACATACAGCGCTAGACCGCTTCTTTTCTCGCGACTATAAGGTCTAAAGCGCCGAAAATGGCCGCCCCTCATGTCTCGGCGATTTGATAAAATAATTAGTCAAATGCATGTTACATCTATAATTTAGTGCGTATTTACAGGTGAAAAGTGATTCGCTTAGTTTTATTTGTATTTACTGAATTTTTTAAACAGTAGGTACCCTAACACACATGAAGGCATATTTTAATAAAAACACAGAATACACACGTATTGTTGCGTCTAGCGCCTGCCACAGACTAATATAGTTGGCAGTGTTGCCAACTCAACTACTTCAAATTAAGCTAGGGTGGTGTAAAAAATATGCCAAAAATATGCTAACTCTCCTTATAAAATGCCAAAAAAAATGCCAACATAATTCTGAGTTAGTATTTATTACGAAATAAAATCAGCGAAATGAAATATCCATCACTTTTACATCTTCATCAACAGCAGCTGATGTGGAAGACTGAGAGCCAGAGTCATAACTCTTTTTGGTACCTATAAAGCAGAGTACATCGTCAGGAACAGTGTAAGAACTGCCAGCACTTTCCTGCTCTCTTTAGGCCAAATCTAACGTATAAAATGGCATACAGGGTTCTCACTGCTAAACGATTTCGGAGTTTTGTTTTGACCAGACTTAATTGGCTAAATAGAGAATACACGCCCGAAAAACGGGTTGCCTGTTCACAATGCTAGTGCAGTGGGAACATCAATGGAGTTTTCGATATCGATTTTGTCAAATATTGTGATTCTCATTCTTTTCGTAATTAATAAAAATATGCCAAACAAATATGCTATATGCCAAAAGCTAAAAAGACATGCTAAACAAAAAGAAAATATGCTAAATCTAGCATATAATATGCTAAGTTGGCAACACATTAGTTGGAGCGAGCTGGCTCACGCGTGTAGCGAACAATCTAGTTGTGACGTCTTCTCTAGTACGTAGTACATTATAACTCAATGTTTTATCCATTTTGCGTACCACGCTCCGACACGACGAAAACAAATGACTTCTATTTTTAAAATAAGAAAAGAAAATCAATAATTTTTATTTTTTTATTTCATCAAATGCCTGGGCTTTACCTGCCAGTATTTACTTTTTTGTTGTTCAAGGAGTTTATATGCCATTATTACTTTTATTGAACACCCCTCTTATGTGGCCTACATTCGATATTTCACCGCGCAAAATAAGGGTATATTGGTTTGGGTATGGCTTAATTTAAAAAGTAACAAGACGTAGCGAGTTGCACCGTCCGTTATTACCTTCAGACTTTTTGAAAAGTCCGTAAGTATAGCTTCCTCTCTACATACATAATCATGACTAGGTAACTTTAGTTACTAGTCTGTCTGCTAGTCTGACTAACGTCAGAGACCGGGCAATGAGGGCCGCAAAGCTGTCCTCTGCCATAGTCCACTTTTCACCAAATAGCGACTGCACATGTGCTCAGCGTGACAGGTAGTGGGGCTCACTCTATATCGCTTCCCTATGCAGTTGGATGTATGAGCAGTCTTTAGTACGTTAGTCGCCTTTTACGATACCCAAGGGAAGAGATTGTATTCTTTCACCGCTACGTGAGACGGTTAAGCATGCCTATCTAAGATAATAACAAGCAGTTTGCGTTAAGGTCATAGAATAAGAACGCATAGAACGATAGTCTCGTATTAGTAAACAGTCATGGCGTGAGGCAATAAAAATAGCTGTAGGAGTAAGTTACGCGTACTATCTCGGCGACACATACACACAAGTGTACAAGTAATGTTGCTAGAGGAATCAGATTTGCCCCAAAAGTTAGGAAATTGGAACTGTTGATAGATAGATAAGTTTAGATTATTAGTACTGACGCAGGCCGTTTCCATACCAAGCCAGTATGGCTTGGTTTTACTGGCCTCATTTATCGTGCGTGTCCTCGCTTTCTATGCGTTATTATTCTAAGGTTAAGGTGATAATCTGTTCAGGTTTGCCCATCTGGTACCTGACCCTGTGCCTGCTGGCGTCGTGGCTGGTCGTGTTCGTCATCGTGGCGCGTGGGGTGAAGAGCTCGGGCAAGGCGGCATACTTCCTCGCCATGTTTCCCTACGTGGTGATGATCATCCTCCTCATCACGTAAGTATTTAAAGATACACACACACTTACGAATACTATCCCCTAAGGGTTAGTCAGAGAGGCAATGAGACCGATAAAGTAGTCCGCAAAAGCAGTCCACCACTGCCACAGGCGGAGGAGATTTGGATCGAGCCTTTACAGAGTTCTACTAACAAACTCGATGTACGGAAAAAAGAGTGAATGAATAAATGAATGAATTATTTAATGAAATAACTTTATTGCACTATAAAACAATTTAAAACAATACAAAGAAAAACAGTGACAAAAGGCGGCCTTAATGCTAGGGTAGCACTTTCTGCCAGGCAATCTTTGGGCAAAAGAAACCATATAGTTGAAAAAACAATCACGGGCTAGTGCACAGTACGTGAAAGGAGGAAAAGAAAAAAGAGCTAAGAAGGAAGGGAGGCTTTTGCCCTTCAGTGAGACAAAATATGATGATAATAGGTTCACGACTATTTTCTTCAAAGAGTTAGTCCGAAACTAGGCAGTGAGGACTGCAAAAATAGTCTACTGCCATTTCTCCACGTTTCACCAAATGACAACTGCACATGTGCTCAGCGTGACAGGTGGTGCGCCCAAAGTAACTTTGGCTTCTTACTTATATATCCTGCCTACTTTATTATTTTATGAGCCTACTATATCGCATCCTTTTTTATTTTTCAGAACGTTGTTGTTACCTGGTGCAGGCAAAGGAATTCTTTTCTTTATAACACCGCAATGGGACAAACTTCTTGAGCTTGAAGTAAGTAAACAAATTGTAACAAAATAATTTAAAAGTTAATGAAATGATTCGGAATAAAGGCTATTTTCGAGTAAGAAAAAAAATTTTGGCGCATTAATTCGAATTACATAATGTAATTTGTTTTTGTTATTATAAATATTAATAAATACTGTGATCTTCGATCAACAATACCAACTAGATAACGCGTCACATACAAAATCAAAGCAAAATGAATTCTGTCCACGTAATTAAATACTTTTTCAAAATAATAAATTACTCCTGTCACTTAAAAAGGATAAGACGTCCATAACATTTAGTGGTAAAATCAACCTTAACGAAACGCAACAAATAAAGTAATTTTTCCTGTTATGCCTTGCGAGAAAATCACTTTCCAAGTGCGCTCTTATTTACCGAGACACATTTTTAGCGCCGACCTGACATCTAGTTGTATTGTTAATCGAAGACTGTGATACTAAAATCAGCGCTTAATTTTCGACACCTTTGGGTTCAATTGACATATAAACCATTTTCGCCAAATTGAGTTATATGTATGTACAGTCGAGCAAAAATATGTAAACAATTTTAACTCTTAACATAATGGAATAAGAGTCAAAGTGTATACCATATTGGTGCTCGTGACTGTACCTACCATTTTTCTCAGAATTTTTTTACTCTATCGATTTGTATACACGAAATACAGAAATTCGCAAAAAAATGTTTATACGACCCAGATCTTTTTGGTCATAATGTCTTAGAAAAGTTAAATTGTCAATGTAAAAGCCGAATGTTTTTCTTTATTTTTGTTATGGTGTAACGATCATAATTTAAATCAATTCAGGGCGTAAAAATCTTCATTAAATCTGAATGGTCTTTACGCCATAATGTGTTAAACGTATTACTTACAATTAGTTTCGACGCCGTAAATCCAAATTGCCAAAAGTGTTTTGATGTATAAACCATGTTCATTACAAGAAGCACTTTACGACCAACAAAATGGCACACAACTAAAATAACTGACCTAAAACTACAAAGAACATAAAAAGAATTGTTATTTTTTTGTGTTAGCGTGGATTAACGACCGATTTTTTTATTAAATGGTTTATACACCCCAAAATTATTTGAGTTGTCACATCGTAATAAGTCGTAACTAGATCCAAGTCGTTTTTATGGAGCTTAAAAACTACTAACATAAAATAAAGAAAGTCGTAAAATTATACTTTTTGAATGTTGAAAGTCGTAACTATGTTCAATTTATATAGTAATATTACATTTCTTACTATAAACTTGGGTAGCAAAAACCACTATAATTATGTTAATACTGTACTTACTAGTATAGTTACTTATGTGTGAACTAATTCTAATCGTAATCAGTGAATCAAATTTTGAAAATTATGAATTTACTATAAACTGGGTACAAAATAAAACATTTTTTTGTTAAATCCAGTTTTTTTTATTAAGGAAAACGTAAACACAACTTTAAGGTGACAGTAGTTAGTTATAACGTGAAAAGCATATAGCATAGAATAGAGGTAAATATTTGTTGGAATTGCCACAACGAATTATGATTATTTAGTTTCACAGTTCTATAATACTATGCAATAAACAGTCATTGAGATCAAAGTTAAGCAATCATCAGTCTCTCAAGTTCTGTTTACTTTACGATTAAGTCATATTAAGGTGGTAACAGTCTGGCACTATTAAAATCTAGAAAGGTAATTGGATCTTTACCTAAGTCGTGCTTTGACTCATCTAAGCAAGAAATAAATCACTGAGTTTCGTATTATGAGTAAATAAGCTGTAGTACCGAATTTGCAATAATAAATAACAAATACCAAACAAATTGAAAATACAAATTTACCTAGATAATAATTATTTGTACGTCCGTAATTAACGAAGTTGCTCAGAGCAACTTCTTCTTATTCTTTCTTACTAAAATATAAAACTTTGTATGTGTGTTAAATAACCAAGATGAAAATTAATGAATAAATATTTATTTGATGACCCAGATGAAATTGCATTAAATAATTATATTAATTTTTATCTTGGTCATCTTTATCAGTTCTGTCAGTCTTATAAGGATTCATGAGGTAAATTCAAATATTCATGTTGGGATGGTTTTGGTATGATTCCTTTTTCACATAAACTTTTCAACCTCATTGATAAGGAGACGGATTTATTCGTTTGTGCTTTGAGCGAATTCACGAGGGTAGCTGCTCGTGAATTTGCTCAAAAAAAATTCAATTGTGTTATCTATTACATTGTAAGTTTGTGTAAATAATAAACATAATTGTTATGGTTAGGCATTCATGACATTCATGATGTAAGCATGGTCCAAAAAGGCAAATAATTATTATATTACTTTTCCTCATTTATAATGATATTATTATATTAATAATGTTATTATTTTTATTTCTTATGTATGAATTATTTTATTATTGTTATTTGTAATGTAGTATTTATTAACTTTTTGATGTAAGTATAATTTTATTGATGTTAATTATTGTAAAAAAGTATTACTTAATTGTATTTGCTTTCCTATCGCATTAGGTACCCACCTGTAAGGATAGTGATAATTGTTGTGGTAAATAAATAAATAAATAAAATAAATAAATCGTTATATTTTGCAGTTGAAATGGGCAGCCGACGGTCATACAACTTTCGCTATACTAATTTTTCTCTTTGGATGGAAGTTTGTTCGTAAATTCTTCCTCTACCCTTGAATGAAGACTTTATAAACTGGGAAGAACTTGCATCTAAAACTTTTACAAAAGAAACACAAAAAAAATCCATCAAATCAGTTAAAAAAGGAAGTACAAATAAAGTAGAAATATAGTACTCAATGTGTGTAGACGCACTTGAAGAAACAATCAATCTTTGTAAAAGATCTACAAAAAGGAAAAAGGGAAAGGAACAAGAAGAATCAGAGGAAAGGGTAGAGGAAGAATTCACGATAACGACGACGACACAAATAGCGAACAAACTTCCATCCAAGAAGAAGAATTGGTAAAGCGAAAGTTGTATGACAGTCGGCTGCCCTCTTCAACTGCAAAACACAACGATTTGAAACGTTTATGTGAAAAAGGAATCATACCAAAACCATCTCAACATGAATATTTGAATTTACCTCACGAATCCTTACAAGACTGACAGAACTGATGAAGATGACCAAGATGAAAATTAATATAATTATTTATATTCAATTTCATCTGGGTCATCTAATAAATATTAGTCGAATGTAGTAATATAATTCAAAATAACACATTAGGGAATATAAAAATATAAGAACAATGAACCTAAAACTAAAAAATATAATATAAAAACTAAAATATATTATTAAAATGAGTCCCTTTAGGCAAGGTTCCGAAGATACTGGCAGTGTTCCCCCTTTGAATAGCAAGACTAATTCTTTGTCCGAGGTAGCCGCCAGTTCTTCGGTGTCCTGTGATGTCGACTAACCTTTTTTGCCATTTCCTTATAAAGCATTATAGCGCTAGGACCCCACGTACCAAGGGTCTCGACACCAAATGGGACAAAATCATATTCGAAGCCTAGACCCCTGTATTTGCATGCTTTAGCTTTTTCAGCCACATCACAAGCCGCACCAGCTCTGTTGTTGGTTCCATGTAGATGGGAAGGGGCCAGCGCGTCTGAACAAGTTGCATCCCAAACCAGCACCCTGCCCATCTTCCATGGAATCAAACTCATACCGTTCGGTCTCTTGCCATCGTCTCTTGCAATACCAGTCGGCTCAAGTAGACTTGGCACGTTGACGGTTGCAAGGGACCGGCGTATGATATCGTTAAGTGCGGCATGTCTCGAGAAGCGACCTGCACTTTTTTGGCATGACAGTCCGTGATGTCCTAGCTTGTCGACATCACTGCCACAGGGACATTTATGAGGAAAAAAAGGATAAATATTTATTCATTAATTTTCATCTTGGTTATTTGACACACAGTCATTGTTTTATATTTTAGTCAGAAAGAATAAGAAGAAGTTGCTCTGAGCAACTTTGTTGATTACGGACGTACAAATAATTGCGATCTAGGTTTTGTGTTTTTAATTTGTTTGTTATTTATATTTTATTATTGCAAAATCGGTACTACAGCTTATTCACTCATAGTACGAAACTCAGTGGTTTATTTCTTGCTTAGATGAGTCAAAGCACGATTCAAGTAAAGATCCAACTGAATGGATGAATTCAAAAATCACCAAGTAAGTCCATTTTTCCAATTTTGAGAAATGTCACATTAAACATTTGATTTTAATTCTGAAACTAAACCGTAAGGAATAAAAATGAACTTAGAATAAAACATGTACTTAAATAGTTTTTTTAAATATAGTTTTATTTGAAATAACAAAACTAAGGAAACAGTAATTATCTTCTTAAATAAAACTAATTCTCTCTTGGACTTATTTCTTACTCATGGACTTAAGGATATTTAACCCATAATCTTTGGGGACTTAAGGATTTTAACCCATAATCTTAGGACTAAGTTATTTTATTCGTTTGTACTTTACTCTTATCACTGAGTTTATTCCTATTTTATTGTCATCCGTATTCAAACGGTTGGTTACTGATTATTTGATGATTTTAGAATACGGATGCTGAATTCAAGACTTGAAGTCACTGAAGAATTGATAGATGATATCTAGCATTCCTATTCTAAATCATCAATTAATTCTTTATTAACTTCAAGTGATGAGTTTTCATTATAACATCATCATAAAAATGTCTTAAATTTTCTGGAATAAACTGTAACAGTTTTTTAGTAAGTATCTGCAATTTTAGAAGCTTAAACTTTAATTGGGCCCCCATATGAATCATCGGGCTGAGTACTGATTAATCTTGAAACACCAGTACGGAATAAAGTTATTGGTTTCAAAATTGAAGTAGGTATTCATGGAGTCAGATAATTCTGGTCTACTTTTTCTGAATTGAACTATTCGACAAGTTGATATGCCAGGTACCTACTGAAGTTTAATTTCGATCATCGTATAATCTTTTACCTTCACAGTTCTCTTTTCATTCTGTACACTTAATAACTTCTTCTCCAAAAATACCACATCTTTCGGCTGACCTACCTATATTTTGATTTACGTTATAATCTGGTAAACAAATAAAGCAGTGTTGCAAGGACTTATGAAAAAGGAAATGGACTTAGAGATTTCTTAGACTCGATAGGCATATGGGAGTTTTAGAATAGTAAATTCACAAAGAGATTTTCTTGAATTGGAAATGGTGGACTAAGCGTATTTGTAAATGGCAAAATCTCACTCAGGGATTTAAAAAAAAACGAATAAGTCCAGTCGATAGAAAAAAAAACTACATAATTCAGTGTTACTAGTTCAAAAACTATAAAAATGAACTTGGTGATTTCTTGAATTAAAATCTAGGAAGGTAATTGAATGGTCCAACATTCAATTACCTTCCTAGATTTTAATAGTGCCAGACTGTTACTCACCTTAATGGGACTTAATCGTTAAGTAAACAGAACTTGAGAGACTGATGATTGCTTAACTTTGGTCTCAATGAATGTTTTTTGCATAGAGTATTATTTTAACTGTAAAACTAAATAATTATAATTCATTGCGGCAATTCCAGCAAATATTTAACTCTTTTTTAATTTATATGCTTTTAACGTTATAATTACTGTCACATTAAAGTTGTGTTTACGTTTGCTTTAATAGAAAAACTTTTACAAAATAATGTTTTATTTTGCACCATGTTTTCAGAAAATTCATCATTTTCAAAATTTGATTTATGAAATGATTACGATTGGAATTAGTTCACACATAAGTAACTATACTAGTAAATACAGTATTAAGATAATTATAGTGGTTTTTGCTACCAAAGTTTATAGTAAGAAATGTAATATTACTATAAATTGAACATAGTTGAAATGAAATGAAATAATTTGATCACAGAAAATAGAGTAGGTACAAAAGATGGTGATTCATAATAATGTTCGTCTATTTTGCCAACGCAGGGAATGTGAATGAAGATGATTAGAACAGAATAAAAAAATATATATACGTTATAGCCTAGTTAATTTAATTAAGTTGAATATTACGCCACATAATATACGACTTCCAACATTCAAAAGTTATGATTTTACGACTTTCTTTATTTCATGTTAGTGGTTTTTAAGCTCCATAACAGGGTGAATTTCAACAAGTCCAATAAAATCTTCATTTTCGTGAATTTTTATCAATAAGTTTAAAAAAAAAATCGCGTTTATTAAAGTTCTTGATAATGTATGTATTCTTGCTTAATATCTGGCAGATAACTAAAAAAAATTACGAGATATACAAGATTAAAAATTTCGTGCCACGGCGATTAAACATGCGTGCACAGTAATGAAACAAGCGTTCACGGCAATATGAAAACTTATGTCACGGAAATGAAAAACCTGGACACGGCAATGAAACTAAACAATTTTACAAGGCATGGTAATGCATTTTTTTCATTGCCGTGTCTTTTTTTTCATTGCCATAGCAAATTTAGGCTACGGAAACCACGGCAATGAATGCACGGCATATAAACAATTTAATAAAAAAAATGGGTCGTAAATCCACACAAACTTCTAAACTAAGAGACTGACGATAAAATAAAGTTTTCCATTGCAAAGAACACAAAAAAATAACCATTCTCACTAAATAGGGTCAAATATACCTCTAGGAACAAAAAAATATTAGAAAAATATTTTAAAATTTGGTTTTTTGCTCGTCCTGTAAAGTAGGGTTTAGGGCTTTTACGACCTTTCTGCCCCAAGGTAGCGATTTTAGTCACTATACCTACTCTTTATAAAGTTCTTTTGTGCACTAAACATAAAAGAACCTATATAGGGTGCTATTTAATGGTCCGCTACCTAATTTTGTTTGCAATTAAGCCAGCCAACAAATAACCAGCGTTTGTTTTTTTGTATTTTACAGTGGTAGTATTATAAACTCTGCTTGCAGTCCATAAATCAATAAAAAAAAAATGAGTTGTCCTCTTCTCCCAGGTGTGGTACGCAGCCGTCACTCAGGTGTTCTATTCTCTGTCGGTGTGCACTGGCGCCATCATAATGTTCTCGTCTTACAACGGGTTCAGGCAAAACATTTATCGGTAAGTTCAGAGGTACATATGTTACCGGAAATGTATGAAATCTAGGAATTGTATACAAATCCTAGGAAATGTATACAACTCCGAAGCTATTTAGGAAATGTGTAAAATTTTGTTTAAAAATTATTTTTTAAAACATTTACATTACATACATATCCTGGGACATGTATACATTTCCTAGAAATTGTGTATAATTCCAATATCGTATTAGGAAATGTATAAAAAGAATGCTTTCTGTAATAAAACACGTTGATAAAATGAGAATAATAATTTTTATTAGGGCACTCGTTGAGACAATCAGGTAACAATCATACAGTATAAAGTCTTAAATTTCTGTTCTAGTATTTCTGTCTAATAAAAAAAATAACCTAGAAATTCAAGACAATCGCTACACCGCGCTTCGCGATTGTCTTAAAGTTCTAACCTATCACGTGAGCTACAGAAGTAAGGCAGCTAGTATCCCCCGCTATCCCCGCGTACCGATGGATATCTTAATTATTTTACATTTCCGATTGCTATTTAGGAAATGTATAGATTTCCTATGAAATGTGTCTCATATAATTTATTTCACACATTTCCGGGTGATTTTAGGAATTACATTTCCTAGGAATTGTATACAATGACGGATTACATACATTTCCGTTAACACATACATATATTCAAGACTATTATCCTCGAAAAGGTAAGTCAGAGACCAGGCAATGGGGACCGCAAAAGCAGTCCACTGCCACAGTCCACTTTTCACCAAATGATAACTGCGGTTACCTGATGAAACGCATAACGTTTTTCGCTATAAACTGACAATGCATCATGTTAATGGCCATAATCGTCACTTGCAATAAGTCTTTATTGCATAACTTCATAATGCATAACATAAATGGCCAAAATTTAAAAGGCATATTCATAGAAAGGCATAATTTCGATAAGCATAACTAAAAAAGGCATGTTTTTATTTGCCATAATGTTCAGAAGACATAATATAAAATAAATATAAAAAGCATACATGCAATAAGAATAACTGACAAAATCCCTAAACTCTTACAGGATAACACTTATTTTATTTACCATAATTTCAAAAACATACATTTGGTACATTTGATTCATTATACACTTAATTATAATAATCTAATAATATAAAACTTATTGATATAATGACCAAACAAGCGTGCAGCATGCAGGCAAGCATGCAGCATACAGGCAAGCATGCAGCATGCAGCAGGCATGGTTTCGTCACGGCTCCGGCGCTGCGCAGCTCTGGCGGTCCCTCGCGAGCTTATCGTAGCTGTTGGCTTTCGCTCACCACCGCAGCTTCGGCTTGCTGGTCGGTGGAGCCAGCCTCCGCTACGGCGGAGAGCGTTAAACCCACCTGCTCCTTAGCTCGCGAGCCGCCTCGCTCCTCCGCGCCTACGCGGGCTTGAATTACACTCTAGCGTATAGCAGACAAGACTACGCGGAGTCTGTTTTGCCGCGATTTGTTTCTGTCACTGACTTTTAAAACACAACCTTACTGCTTAATGTGTGTAGGAATGCATCATAGTAATAATAGAAAATAAATTTATGGACATTTACAATTATGCTATATAAAGCTATGACTTTTATGAATTATGCTTTGTAACTGTATGTTTGACAAAATTATGAATAGTACAATAATGCGTTTTAAAGTATGCTTAATAAAATTATGTCAAACAATAATATAGATTTTAATGATTACGGGTTTTATTAATATGTCTTTCAACGATTCTGCGTCATTATGTTTATGCGTAATAAAAAATTGGCTACAAGCTATTATGCTTTTTGAATTGTATGCCATAATAAGTATGTACTTATGTCAATTAAAATTATGGCAATAAACATAATGCGTTTCAATATGTCTCCGATAACTGCACATATGCTCAGCGTGACAGGTGGTGTTCCCATTGCCGCTCTATGCTACGCCAGATAGATATTTGCACAAAGAATTGTGAATAATTTGATTACAAACATTCTTTATTGATAGATATATTTATAAAACTACTTAGTAAAGACATCCTACGTATACCTTTTATACCCGACGCGACGTTTCTTTATCTAATTTTGCCGTAAGAGGATATTTTGAAGCCCACTCTTAATTCAAAATAAATAAACATCCCCATGTTTATTTCTTTATTTATCTAAAAAAGGACATCCAACAAAACATACGCCAACACATTCTTACATTACAAACCTTGGTGTTGCACATATTAAAGGATGCCACCGCATGTATAAAAAAAAATTCTTAATAAAGTATCTTAAAACTAGAGATAACAAAGCAAAATTACCACTCCAAGCTTTTTTACTCAAACTTTTTACTCTTTTTTACTGACAAAAAATTTACAAAAAACTTTTTAAAACGTCTTTTTTGTGAATTTTTTTGTCGTCATTGTAACTCCCGAACAGTGGATCAATTAAATTTTGTTTTTTTATTATTTAAAAGGTGACTTGATCGAGAGTGTTCTTCAATTCTAGAGATGCAGACTTTTGAGCATGTCATTAGACTAACAAACCGCCGCTCCAGAGCCGCAATAAAAGTTATTTATTCCTGTTTAAATAAGTAGGTAGTATTTAGATTAACGTGTAAAGGCTTTTTTTAAGTGAGAAAACATAAGTTTATAACATAACATGGTGTTGTCTGTTAATTTCAGAGACGCGATGATCGTGACGACCCTGGACACGTTCACCAGCCTGCTGTCCGGGATCACCATCTTCGGCATCCTGGGCAACCTGGCTCTGGAGCTGAACACGGAGGTGGCCGATGTGGTCGGCTCCGGCGGCACCGGGCTCGCCTTCATCTCTTACCCGGACGCCATTTCGAAGACCTTCATGCCTCAGGTATGACTGTTATCTTATTATACTCGTATAACCATGTCACGTAGCGGTGGAAGAATACTACCACCCCCTCTCTTCCCTTGGGTGTCGTAAAGGGCGATGAACGGACTAAAGACTGCACATCCAACAGCGTAAAGCGGCGATGGGCTCACCACCTGTCAAGTTGAGCACATGTGCAGTCGTTATTTAGTGAAAAATGGACTATGGTAGAGGACTGCTTTTGCTGTCCTCATTGCCTAGTCTCTGACTGATCCTTAGGAGATAATAATGGTGATTATATGTATGTATGTATGTAGGTATGTCTATACTCGTCTAACACATTCCTAGTCCATTAACAAAAACAATAGAAAGTCAATTTTTTAACCATATATGACAAACTTACGCGTACCACTAAAACAAGCATTTTAATGCCCGACGGTTTTGTTATTACCTAAAATATGCGATAGTTCAATGCCATACAAATTCTTGTTTTTAAAAGGGTAGGCCACAGCGGTCCTTGGACGCGCGCTATGTTAGGAACATAACGCACGCGCAACGCACTATAAAGCCTCCGTTCCTATACCTCTATTGTTCCCTGTAATTTCACTGGATTTAGTACCCTTCATACCGGAACGTAGCAATGTGAAACAATGCTGCTTGTCAGCAGAAATAGGTACTGAATAGTGATCTGGTCGCCATTCAGTCGAAGTCTGAGTAAAATTTTCAATTTACATCCAAGTAAGTTCGCTTTTTAAAACTTATGACTCTGCCGTCTACTTATCAGTGGTGAATGAACTTGATGAACTTGAACCTTGATACTCGTAGGAATTACCATAAAGTTTTGGCGTATCTGAGCTTTTACTCTATTTCATTAAGGGGATTCTGCACGAAATTGTGAAAATTTACGTATTTTTAAGTTACTTGTACTATGCGCTGAATTAGTTAAATACATTAAAAGAATTACGTAAAATAGCATCATTGCACAAGTTCGTGGCCTTGTTGAAATTTGAAACAAATTCTTTAATCAATAACAAAAAATACATAAATCTAATGACTCCTAAAAACATTTTTTTCGACATCTTTCTTAATTTTACGCATGAAACAATAATTCTTACATGAAAATATTTGTATTGATATTCCGCAGGTCACCCGCATCTTAGAAAAGTAAATTTTAATTTTTAACTCTAGCGCATGATGGTTTTGTACATTTCCCAGAATAAAAACATTGCTCTAATCAAATTACTAGGTTTGAAACTTCAAAGCAAAATTGTTCCTATTTTAAATATCAATATGATTGATTTTGCTTTGAAGTTCATTAAGCGACTTATGTCAGTTTTTGCGACCGCGCGGCCCCGTCTTAACCCGTTGAATATTACAACAAGCATTTTATTACACCCTTAATTTTTATTCGTTTTAATGAAACTAATACTAATACTATTGTCGTCAGCTGATCGGGCACTTTTGTATGGAAGGACGAAATTTTTTTCCTTGGGGAAAGAAAGTTGTTCAGTTTCATGGGTGGAACTCACCCTTAATTTCATTAAAACGAATAAAAATTAAGGGTGTTTATTACCCATTGAGTTATAATGTACTACATACTAGAGAAGACGACACAACTAGATTGTTTGCTACACGCGTTAGAGCTCGCTTCAATCCAACTATATTAGTCTGTGGCAGGCGCTAAACGCAACATACGTGTGTATTCTGTGTTCTATTTTATTAAAATATGCCTTCATGTGTGCTAAGGCACTGTTTAAAGATCTTTATTATTGAAATTTTGCATTCACAATGCTATACTTATAGATATAGGATAAAATGTTTACTAGATAAAAAAAAACAACCAGTCTCAGGAAATCTCGAACGGGATTCGAACCCGTGACCTTTTGGTCCAATGCTCAAATTGGACCGGCAATCCAAAGGTCACGGGTTCGAATCCTGTTCGAGCTTTCCTGAGACTGGTTGTTTTTTCTGAACAATTTAAAAAAAAAACAACCAGTCTCAGGAAAGCTCGAACGGGATTCGAACCCGTGACCTTTGGTCCAATGCTCAAATTGGACCGGCAATCCAAAGGTCACGGGTTCGAATCCCGTTCGAGCTTTCCTGAGACTGGTTGTTTTTTTTTAGTAAACATTTCATACTGTAAGAATTCAGGAAATACAAATAAAACTAAACGAATCACTTTTTTCTGATACGCACTTAATATCGATATAACATGCATTTGACTAATTATTTTATCAAATCGCCGAGACATGAGCGGCGGCCATGTTTCGGCGCTTTAGACCTTTTGGTCGCGAGAAAATAAGCGGTCTAGCGCTGTATGTTTGAATTGTTCAGAAAGACGATAAATTATTGTTTTAGCGCTGCAGCGCACATTTGTTTTAACTTTAAAAAAAATAGAACAAGATTTTTGTTTGGGATCGCTACTCTAGTACGTAGTACATTATAACTCAATGAAATTACCTATCTTTTTTATTACATCTCGCTCTAACTATATTTGTTGTTCCAGCTGTTCTCAGTGCTATTCTTCCTGATGATGACGGTGCTGGGCGTGGGCTCGTCGGTTGCGCTGCTGTCCACCATCAACACGGTGATGCTGGACGCGTTCCCGCGCGTGCGCACCGTCTACATGTCTGCCTTCTGCTGCACCGTCGGCTTTTCACTCGGCTTAATCTACGTTACACCGGTAAGGAATACGGATACAGTTCCTCATCATTTTAATACTTTTATATGTAAAATTTTAAACACTGAAAAAAAGACGACAACCTCAGGCGACCTTTGATGAAGCAATGTTGACTAAAAAACATAAGCTTCGAGCACTGACAAATTTCGACGGGTGAAAGCCAGACCTCGGTAGCCAAGTGGTTAAGGCAGCCGCCCGGAATGCGGAAGGTGCGTGGTTCGATTCCCGCCTGAGGTTGCCGCCTTTTTTCAGTGTATAAAATTTTATTTAAGTATATTTAAGCGTTAATAAAACGCTAAAATATATAAAAAAAACATTAATACTTTTATATGTAAGTAATATTGTGCGAATGTGGAAGGAACGAATGTTCTAGGGCGTCCTAGAAAACCTACGCGGACCAGTTAGGGGTTTTAATTAAAGAATCTGGTGAACGCAGTGACAGAATGCGCCGGCCGTGCATGAAAAGATTGATAGATTTGAATGAAGAGAAAGTGTGCAAGAACCGTAGCAGACGGCGATCCGTAGTCTCTGCGTAGGTACCCCTTATGGGAAACACTTTGTACCGGCACCATCTCCACGCACGATCTCCTTGGTCGAGTGATTTGTACACCGGTTTTCATGGTGTCGCCATCTCTGAGGTCCCGGGTTGGATCCCCGGTCGGGTCAATTTAGAAATTGTTGTTTTTCTAAATTGTCTCAGGTCTGGGGGTTTGCTATGTATAATAATTATTTTAATTAAGTATGTTTATCCGTTGTCTAGTAACCATTTTAACGAGTTTCATAACGAAGCTTCTTTTGGGCTAGATAATTGGTGTGAGTGTAGGAAAGTTTATTTATTTAGTTTATTAGTTTATTTATCTACTAACAGTTAGGTTATGCGAGTAATGACAGAAATTCCCGCAAAAGTGTAACTGGCTCAGGGGATCAACTATGGTAATCCATATGCATCGTTAGCCTTAGGACGTCTGGAACATCCACGGGCGTAATCCCTCTGGCGGACCGCGGCTAGGGTAAACATTTTTTGTATTTTACATTGCGTAACCGCCGCCGGTCCCAGACCCCAGCGGCAAGTGAGAGGATGTACCTACTTGGTTTTTTAGTGGGTTGCCCCCCTTTTCCCGAATTCCTGTTGAGACCTTTGGACCTGGACAAGGAGACGGGAGCTGGGGGGAACTCCACATAACCGTCCCCGCCACCCCGCTCGCGGTGGTATTCAATAAGGGAACCGGTGAGTTATTTGCCGAATTAGAACCCGCCGGAGCCCATTCATTCTTCATCTTAAGAAAAAATAACAGTTAATAACAGTTATTGACCACACAAACACAACAAGAAAAATATGTTAATTATATTTGAATAATTTGTAATTCTTTTGCTCCAGGGTGGCCAGTTCGTACTGGAACTCGTTGACTTCTACGGTGGCACTTTCTTGGTCCTCTTCTGTGCTATCTCCGAGATCATTGGCACCTGCTGGATTTACGGTATTTATTCAATAACTCATCTGTTTTTATCAGCGAGTCACGCTGAGCACATGTGCAGTCGCTATTTGGTGAAAAGTGGACTATGGCAAAGGACTGCTTTTGCGGTCCTCAGTCAGTCCCTGACTAATCCTTCGGAGGTAATAGTCGTGATTTTATGTATGTATGCATTATTTTGATTGATTCATTGATTCAATGACATAATGTAATTGATTTGATATTTTTTGTACAATGCCTTGCAACAATGTGTCCGGTTGCAGGTCTAGAGAACATAAGCCTGGACATCGAGTTCATGACGGGCAAGCGCACGTCGTTCTACTGGCGCATGTGCTGGATGTTCATCACGCCCGCGATCATGCTCACCGTGTTCCTGTACGCCTTTATCTCGTATGAAGCGCTGGAGTTAGGCGACTACGTATACCCTCCAGCTGGAATTGGTAATTACTATATTATTATTATTATCAGCCTATTTTGTCTCACTGAAGGGCAAAAGCCCTCAAAGCCGGGGTATTCCTTGAAGTGCACCCAGACCAAGCGCACCTAAAACATGGGTGCGCTTCAAAATAGGTAATTAAAATATTATATTTTTATTCCTCGAACCGCACCAACGGTAAAAAATAGAGAGGAGCTTAAAAGATTCGTAATATTGATGTCGATAGAAACTAGGACTAGGTGCTTAATCAACTCACTACGTCAATAATAAATTGAATTATATGACACTCATTTTGAACTAAAAGTACCAGGGTGACATAAATGAAAAGGGATAGATAGGCGCATAAGCGATCTCACTTACCATAAACTATCAGGGAAAAAGAAATAAACGAGTAGTAGTAGTTAACTTAAAGTACCAGAGCGTCAGAAATGAAGCAGAGTAGAAAATGGTTACGCTAGATGTCGTTATTAGTATGTATTATATTTTATGAGAAATAAAATAAAAATGTATTATTATTTCTTTAGGTTACAAACTATTATATAAATCTTTCATACTCTAAAAATAAACATACGTTATTCGTTATCGATATTTTCTGTTAGTTACTACATCTCTCTCCACATTTTATCTGCTGGTGCGCTTCGAGAAATAAAAATATAATATTATAATTACCTATTTTGAAGCGCACCCAGTGGTGCGCTTGGAGGAATAGTTTAGGTGCGCTTGGTCTGGTGCGCTTCAAGGAATACTCCCAAAAGCCTACCTTCTGGCTTTCCACTATTTTCTGTACAGTCGAAAAAGTTCCCGTTCGACCATTTTTCGGGGATATACGCTTGCTCTACGCGCACAGATAGGTACTGCAGTACAATTCTATAAGTTAAAGCCCTGGTAGCAGCGGCTGCCGCAGCGCTGAGAATTGACTCTGTCTCTTTCATATTTATAGAATTGGAAAGAGACAGCAGATCACAGCCATGCGCGCAGCGTCTGTGTCGCTTAGAGAATCGCATAGCTGTACGTACGCGCGGTCGGAATGGAGCACAAGCAAATCCCGCCGAAAAGTAGTCAACGTCGAAGTTCCTCGTCGTTACATCGAATTGATCAGTGCGATTCTGTAAAAGCTCGATCCAAAACTCGATCCTGAATCCGTAGTGAGTTTGTTAATCTAAATTTTCAAAATTCGACTCTACACCAACGGCAACGACACAAACGTTGATCGGAACGTGAGGGTCGAAGTGTGAGGCGAGTTTACGATCGTTTTAAGAAATAAATCGTTTAAAGTACAGATTCTTGCCAGTTTACGTCAATTCTCAAAAATAATGTAGAGTTTAATGTTTTTATCAAGGCTATTTTGTTTTTTGAGTTAACGTGGATTTAGTACGCCTTTTACAATATTTAATTTTGTTCATATTTACAGCCGCCGGGTTCAGCATGCTGGGCTTGGGCATGGTCTTCGTGCCCTTGTTCATGTTCATCGTTTTGTGGAGCAACAGGAAGTTTGGGTTCTTGGAGGTATTTATGTTTATATTTTTATAGCTACGTATAAATAAAAATGATTGAACTGTACGTTTCCTATCGAAGAGCGAACTTTGTCACTCTTTTATTATTATTTCTTTTTAGACTTACTGAATAAAACTAAAAAAATGCGTCAAAAAATTTCCTATTCTACATATTTACATATTGTTCAAATAACGATCAGAAAGTTTTTATATAGTTTACCGTGTCGCGAAGCGATAAAAGAATACTACTACCCCCTCCCTTCCATTGTGTGTCGTAAAAGGCGACTAACGGGCTAAGCACTACACATACATCCAACAGCATAGAGCGGCGGTGGGCTCACCACCTGTCACGCTGAGCACATGTGCAGTCGCTATGTGGTGAAAAGTGGCCTATGGTAGAGGACTGCTTTTGCTGTCCTCATGTTAGTCTCTGACTAACCCTTCGGGGATAATAGTCGTGATTATATGCATTATGTATGTCTGTTTTTAATTTTTAATAATATGTTCGTCGTTTACAGCCTTTACCGTAGTAGTTAGGTACTATCGAAATATAAAAACCTACAGAACGTGTTAATGTTAATTGTTTAAAACCTAAAATTTGTATGTTCTGAATCAAAGTAGAGTCGATTTCACTGTTTTACCGAAAAATATAGGTTAGATTTTATAAAAAAAAAATTTTTTACTACTCCGCTTTTTAGATTTACTTAACTATATCGTTTTCTTAACGTTGCACTCACAGTTTGATTACAATCTCGGCGCCAACATCGCTCGCCCTTAGATCGCGCTTAATTGCCATAGCCAATAAACACCATAGTTATAATTAATCCGCGAAAAATTATTTCATATATTGTAAGTCTTCTATATGCGGTTTATTTTGGACCCCCCGCCAAAAATGAATAGGGGGTAAAAAAAGTAATATTAAAATATTTGAGGTAAAAATAATGAATGTTTTATTTTTTAATTACAAGTTTTTGCCTGCTTTTTATATCCTGAAAAATTATTTCACATATTGTAAGTCTTTTATACAGGGTTAATTTTGGACCCCCGCCAAAAGTAAATATGGGGTAAAAAAAGTAATAATAAAATATTTGAGGTAAGAAAAAATAATGAACGTTTTCTTTTTCAATTACAAGTTTTTGCCTGCTTTTTATATCATATAGTTCTAGGTGCGTGCGCTCAATCTCGCGGTCAAAGCGACGGCGCGCTGTCATTGGTGCACGGGGTGAATAATAGCGGCCACGCGCATGCGCTTTCATAACCGCGAGAGGCCGCGCGCTAGGTGACAATAATTTTAATTTTCTTAAAGAAAAGAAGAGACAAAAATGAAAAAAAAATTAAAATAATTTCATTATTTGGTTGTACTGCTGCTATAGGATCACGTAAAAAAATTTGGCGGGGTTTCCAAAATTAACCATGTATTATAATTAAAAATCAATTGCCGAATTTTTCATTCGTTTCAATCAAAACGCGCATCACTTCAGAATGGCTATTTGGCTAATTCTTTTTTTTGTGTTAGTAATTATTTACAAAAGAAAATATTTGGTAACTCGTCAAGGGGTACGAGGTCCACGCGGACGTAGTCGCGGCTTCCGTTGGTTTATAATAAAAAAGGTCGGGGTGTCTGAGGTTTAGACCTGTGTGTGTATAACACGTTGTATATTATTAAATGACTGCATATACTTGACAGCTAACCTTTGTTGACAGATGGTGAACAAATCGTTCTCGTACAGCGACTCCTGGGGCCCCAGAGACAAGACCTTGAAGGCGGAGTGGCGGGAGTTCAGAGCCGAGGCTGAAGAAAACCAGCAACGTTTAAGAGGCTCGTTCGGCCGTCACCTGTGGTACCTTATGACCGGCGGCTACCGGCGGAGGACATGAACTCACTAGTCACAAGTTGTACATATGTCTATAGTTAATATATTATTATATGGCCATACAAAAATATTCCTTATTACAGGCGCATACGCTCTAGAGTATGTCATGTCATTTCTATATGCACTAATAATTAAAAACATCGTAAGCACTTGTAGTTAAAAGGGTTGTTTTTGGATGGATAAGTATGGTCAAAAAAGGGATGACTCTGTAAGATACTCAAGTCACGTAACAACCACTCGAGTCACTCTCGCCATTTGACTTTAAGCAGGAGACCTATTTAACGTAGATTTAAAGTTACTTTTTTTAGTAAAAATTTATATTTTGTATAAACATATTATTATTATAAAACATATTAAAATACTGTCAATTATTTTTCCATCTCAAATATCGTCATTCCAGTCTATCATCGTTAAGAGCCCTATCACATCTTGACTCTGATTTTTGCGTAAAATGGCTAATTTTGGCGTTTTTGATTAAATTAAACCCAAAAGTGTAGTGGACATGTGTAGTTCACTGCCTATTCTCCAGATAGGTAACCGGAGCTGTCAGGCTCGCTCACTTCTCGTTGTACGAAAAGTACAACTCGAAGTTGCCACTGCTCGTGATCACCCATGACTCGCCCGTTGTGAGATTGGTTTACCATACATAGTGTGACAGATAATAAGATAATCCAAATAAAATATGTATACTTATATGCTAAACCTCGATGGCCGAGTGGCAAAGCGGTCTGATATCCGGAGGTCCGGGTTCCCGTGTTCAATTCCCATAGGACGGGCGAAATGTGTTTCGGATTTTTCGATGCATAGTCCGGGTATGTGACCACAAAACCGTTTCCGTATCCAGGGCAGCACAATTACAGTACAACAAATTGGGTAGGTACTTACCTACCTGTGAAGTAAAAGTGCAGTACCTACATTACGTATTTTAAACATCAAACATCCCGTACCTAGTAATGAATTAGCAAAAGTTTTGGCTTGGTAAAAACATCTAACACTCCATTGTAAGCTCGAACTCACTTCGACCCACACGTTTCAAACAAGAGTGACCTTTATGATGTTAGCGTAGAGTCGAATTTGATGACATGCTTGATCCGCAGCGAGTTATCGAGGAAGTGGGCGCGAGCTTACGATCGAGCATTCTAATGCTCTAGATAGAGAATACTGCATGCTTTGACTGTGTTCGAAGTTGTTGTTAACTACTGCAGTGCCCGCCTCCGTCTTGGATCCGTCGCTGAACTAGATTAGTCTCCAGAGAAAAGACGGTGGAGCCTGTTTCCTTTGGACACAATTTGGAATATGTACTAAATTTCTATTTTAAAATGTACCTGGGGAATATTTGTTGCACCCTATTTTTATATTCCAGGTTCCTATTATATGTGTCTAGTTACAGGTTACCTTAAGTGTAAGCGTTTTGTTTGCCTCTGCCTCTATTACACTGTGCAAGAGTGGAAGGTTCGTGTGGACCTCGAGTGCTGCTATCGGTATGGTTCTAAATGCCCTAGTTATCGCCAGGCAAGCAGGGAAAATTGCACAGAGCATTCTTACAGGTCTTCAGCCTGGTTCTATGCCACCAGATAAAGCTGCCGAGCGTGAAAATCGGTCGCACCATCACCCTATTTTACTATCTCCTTTCTATTATCCCTTTACTGTCTTAATTATGTTTTTATTAACTAGACATGAGAATTTCTTATAGATAAAGGTAGATACATTTTGAATTTATAGGTTTAAAATTATAATAATAATGATGTCAAATAAAAATTTCCCAAGCAATTAATCGGTAAGTAGATTTCACACGTCGCATAATTACTTTTTCTTATCTAGGTATATTAATTCAGCTCGATGTAGCATGACTTGGAAATAAACATGAGGCACTTTGAATATCAGATCCAGATAATTACATTGTTCATTATATTTGACATTGAACTCGATGGATTTCCGTTGATAGCGAGGCCGATTTCTCACGAAAACGTCTGGAATTACGATAAGTACGTAATTACGTTGTTTAGACGGACTATCAAAAACTTATCAATAACTTGGACAATGGACTGTTCTTCGGGATGTACCGAAGCTTAATTTTACTTATATTATTTACACCCGCGGCTTCGTCTGCGTGAACCAGCCCTATTACGTGATACAAACACATACAAACACAATGAAAAAGACATCGGCCAAAGCGGGTCCAGCCGTTCTCAAGTAATGCTCCGCCGGTAGAAAGGGGCTATTTGGTAACCGTGGGGCTTTTTGGAAAAAAAAAATATTTTTGAACGAACGCAGACAAATTAACGTGAACGCAACCTTTTTATTCTCTAACATTTGGTAACTCCGTTATCTGTCAATATCGCCCCAGAGAAAAAAACACCGCGCGTGTGATGTTAAAAACTACATTTAGCGAGAGTTTGTCAGTTTTGTTCAAAATTAGTGTTTAAGTAAAAATGTTAAATTATTTAGTGTTGACTTTTGCATTATTTGTTAATTTTTAAATGTATGTTACTAAATATCGCCGTCCGTGTTTATATTGGAATGAAAAACAGCATATAAAGATATTTTCTATGTCATTTTGTATGCCTACCAAATAACCCCATCCTGGGGGCTATTTGGAAAGGCACCTTCTTTTTTATTAAAATAAACCTTACTGTTTGTTCATTCTTTGTTTTTATTTTTGTATTTTTATAGAGCTATATCTGTATTAAGCAACACATACTTCTGTATCTGTTAGAAATTAAAGGAAAAATAAATATTCAAACACTCACGACTATTATCCCCTAAGATTTAGTCAGAGACTATTCAATGCAATAGGCATCCTCCGTCATACCATGAGGAAATTAAACTATGTAATTTAAATTGCGATGTTTATGAATGTCTTATCATAATTCCTTACTCCTTACCTTTCTTGGAAGCCGTAAGCAATATTTTAACTTTTTATTACCTACTCTTGCAACAATAATTGGATTGGCATATAGGAATACAACCCGTAGCTTGCTACGGTTGCAATAAGAAGCTGAGATCTGCTACGCGCTACGTAAGTAACCCAGTCGTAGACTATTGTCCGTAGCAGGAACGTAGCACACGTTGCTACGTAATTTTGTATCTCAAACCCGTTTCATAGATTTATCTTTTTTAACCATTATTTCTATGCACGAGTGGTACAGAATAAAAATATCAGGCTATTTCTCCTAAAATACGTAGTAGTTGCTGCAGCTAGGCATCAACCCCCAAGTCGTCATTCGTGAGAGCCCGCGCGCGCCTACCGCACGTAAGTTCAGAGACATTGATCAGTATATCTATAAAAATATATTATAAACTATCTAAAGAAAACTTTTGTTTTTTAATGAATTAAATTACTGGTGATTTTTAAATTTACGAACACGATGTTCGATTCGAAGCTGCTTTTGCTTAAATTATAAATTCACGTGACGTCACGAAGACGATGTAAAATTCGAAGCTGCTTTTGCTTAAATTATAAATTAACGTGACGTCACGAAGACGATGTTCAATTCGAAGCTGCTTCTGCTTACTTTTACAGCTTACTTTTCACCACGTTGATCTTCCTTTTTTAAAATTCCTTTTGTTAGTATTTTGAGAGAACTTTTGATAATCAGCCAAATTAGCCCGCTCTAGCTTTATATAAGTACTAAAACATATTCACGTTCGTCAGGTTTTAAAGAGTCTTTTAAGTCTCATATCTGATAAGTTTTAATGGCTTCGTAATATCTTATTTGTAATTAGTTGGCTATTGTTTATCTTTCATGTAAATTCTGCTTTAAGGCTAAATGCTTTTATACGATTTAGCAACTTGCTTATTTAAGCATTATGTGGAGATTTGTAAATAGCATTGGTTGCTATGTTTTAATATTTTTCTGTAAATTTTCTAACAATTAGTTAATTTAATTCCATTTTATATGAAAGTAATTTTTTATTTTTGTTTCTGTAACAATCAACTTATAATGTTTTTGCTTATATAATTTTAACGCAAATTATGTTGCGAACAAATTACAAACTGAAAAAGTGTTGAAAAAATTAGGCAATCCGGGCCCGGGTATTCTCTCCAATTGAGCTACCGTGGACTTATCCAGTATTTTTTTTTAAAGCCGAAGGCGCAAATTCAATGCTTCGATTCAATGTCAATAAACTACGTTATCAACATCCTTTCTTATTCGGGTTCGAATCCCGCTCGTGGAAATTTTTTCAACACTTTTTCAGCTTACAATACAATTAAATATTTTTTTATATGCCTGTTCTGTATAATGGTGGTAACTTTACAAATTTTTTGCTTTGTTATGTGTCTTCACACGAAGCGTTGCTGCAGTGAATCGTAGGAGCCACCGCTTCGTGTGCGGACTTGTTTGAAAATGTACGTGCTCGTATTGCTCTCGTGCTACGCGCGTATTACGATACGCTTACGATACGACGCCGTGTACGAAGGCACTTAGTTGGGCGAGACAGCTAATCTAGTTATGGTACTTCTTTGACATTTAATATAAGAAATTGGCTCGAAAGACCGACCTTTAAAAATCCCTAATTTATTTATTTTCACTGGCAAATCCTTATCGGTGCTGCTGCCTTTGGTATAACGCGTGAGTATATAGTTTATTACGTTGAAGATACCTATTGAAAGTTCGTCATACCTACGATATCTTGTTAATTGGCTTATCAAGCCTATCTTAGGTATCACAATTATGACTTTGTTTTTATCTCACTACTCATACCGTGTCATGTAGCGGTGAAAGCATACTACCAGCCCCTCTCTTCCCTTGGGTGACGTGGGTAAACATTAGAAATAAGTACCATCGATAGGGGTTTGCTGGGATGGGTAGGGGGGAGGAGTACAACCCCCCCCCCCCAAACAAACCCCATCTGCCGGAGAAACGTACTTTTCGGGATATTATTATATTATTTTTGTAAACATAACCTCAAAACAAAAAATATGGAAATTTAGCAGGATGGAGGCTAAAAAGAGGTGGAGAGAGTATATGAAAAAGTCGCACGTACAAAGACGTCGTTTCTAGCGCTTCGCCGGCACGCTCGAGACATGAGTAAAGAAACGGAACAGAGACAAAGCTTCATAAAACGCGCCGTCGCGAGTCTCTCCGTTTGTCCACAGGCCGAGCGAGCGTAAATACTGTGGTTTTATCCAGTGGCGGCGCATACGCGACGCAGCGGCTAGTGGACACGCACCCATGCGCCGTATGCTTGTAGTAGTTAACTCGCAACGGCATGGCGGCGCGGTTGTATGAAGCTTTGTATCTGTTCCGTTTCTTTACTCATGTGCGCTCGCTTCGCTCGCTCGGCTCGCGCGTTTTTAGTCAACATACTAACCTCACCTAACTTTTTCATGAAGTTCTCCTAGCGATGGGGCTGCCCCCCCCCCCTCCCCCGGTCCCCCCGCTTCTCCGCCTGCACGTTTCTCTAATGACATTACACGTCATTTTTGACAGGAACCGTTTCACTTCACGTTATTCTTTCCTTTTTGCGTGTAGTTTTCCTTTTCGTTTCACTCAAAATTAAATAATTGAAAAAAATAAAAAAATACGTAAGTATCTTCCGGCAACCAAAATCGATATCAGGGGTAGACCCCCTGAGCCCCCCACAGTACCAATTTCTCCAGAACGAGGGTACTCGTTTCTAATGCCAACCCGGTGTCGTCGGACTAAAGACTGCACATATATCCAACATCATAGAGCGGCGATAGGCTCACCAGCTGTCATGCTGAGCACATGTGCAGTCACTATTTGGTGAAAAGTGGACTATAGTAGAGGACTGCTTTTGCTGTCCTCATTACTGCTGCTGATGGTTTCCGCGCTGTGATGCGTAAGCGCTGCGCCTCCACACGGGCGCGCTTGTGTGCCTCGCGCAACTCCATCCAGATCCAGACCGCTGGGACTCGCCTTTTCTGCGCCACTGGGTTCACCTGTATGCCTCTGTCTAGCCACATCCATGTCCATTGTTGAAAATATAATTTAAATAAGTAAATCGAATTGTGTTAATTAATCATTAACAACAATAATTTGTATTCTTAGTGAAATTGTATTTGTATTCTTGTATTCCGTTTGTATTAACCTAAATTATAGATCTTGATAAATTTAAAATCAAAATCAAAGAAAAGCTTTTTAAAAAAGCTTATTATAAAATGTCAGATTACACAGAAGACAAAACAGCTTAGGTCTGAAATGCTCGAAGTACCTCTAACAGCTATTTCTAATTGTCTATAATTAATAAAGCACCATATTTAATTAAACTTTTTACATTCAAATTCATATTTTGTATTTTATGACCTGGTAACGACATATAATATATATTTTTTGTAAATGTCGTTGCTTCTGTGCGCTGTGGTTTCTTGCGCCCGTTCTTTGCCACAGTTAAAAAATTATGTCCTGAATGGGTGGTAGGTTAAAAAAGATTTGGACGATTCAAAGTACTTATTAATTGAATTTATTGATTAACTATATTTTGACTTTGACTATATTGTCATGCTCATGTAAATTTTTTATAATAAAATGATTCAAATTGTATTAATTCTTAATAAATGTAATTGTAAGTATATCTTATTTTAATTTATTTCAATAATAATATTATGTCAGGCTTCATTTAATTAAATTTAAGTTATATACATAGCTCTTAAGTCCATTTGTTACCTAACCCTATGAGTCCTTGTTGCTTATAATTGAATAAACAAATTATATTGTTACCTAGTCTCTGACTAACACTTCGGGGATAATATTCGTGATTTTATGTAAGTAGGTATGTATTATTTTATGTTATAAACAAAAAGGCAATAAAACTATCTAGTTTTATCTATACACAATCCCACACAATAAAAAAAGGGTAATGAGCGGAAACTGAGCTAATGTTCTGAGCGGGCTGGAGTAAAAATAGTTGTATAGTTGTATGTTACATAATGTTACTATCTTTATAGTAGTTGTAATGTTAGATGTGATAGTTGTAATGTTACATACTACCTTTATCGTTCTCTACTAGTTAAATACTTTCATTTGATAGGTACCCATATTAATGGAGTTGAGAAAAAAATTGCAATCTGCCATCTTGGAGCGGCGGCCGTACTGAAATTATTACAATATTGAGTGTTTCATATTGTATTGTCACCAGAACTAATGTGTGTGCAAAATTTCAGTTTAATCGGATACCAACAAATGGTCGAAAAATCGTTTGCAAATTTTGACGGACAACTTACAAACAAAGTTAAATAAATAAATAAAAAACTTGTAAAAACAATTTCTGATGTGCAATTTCTAATGCATTAAAGAATGTATCTATCTATCTATGTATGTATCTATCTGTCTATATAGTTCCGACATACCTACGGTCGGGGTCACCGTCGCTTTACCACTTTGCAGAAATGAAGCGCGCCGCCCGCCCGGGTGCGTGCCCATACCAAATAGACGACCCGGTGTGCAAGGGATTTTGACCTTTAGACTGGTAAAGCGACGGAGTCCGCGATAGTACATAGATAACGTGAATGGCCAACGCAACCGCCCCGGTTCGCCAGTAATCTCGTGTTGTCCCCGCGCCCTCGCGGATTTTGCCCTCCCCCCGCACCTATCATTAGGGCTTTAGCTTTACTGTCAGAAGCACACGTAACATGGAAATAGACGCGAGAATTTTAATTTCTTATGTGAAAAATTACCCAGTTGTGTGGAATAAATCCCTACCTGAATATAAAAAAAAATATTTAAGGACAGCAGCTTGGCGTACAATATGTGAAAAACTAAAAGGAGATTTTAATCAACTGAATGAAATTGAAAGACTAAAATATGGTAAGTTTTTAATGTTATTTTAATAATAGGATACTTGTAATAGGTTTTTAATAATTTGCGATACTAACGCTTTAATATACTTTAAGATAGGATAGGATAGGTGCCTGAATAAGGTGTCACAAGAGAAACCCGTTTTACACCAGGGCCCAGCGTCAGACAGCAAACATTAATAATGTTTTAACAACTGCATTAAAACGATAACTAATATATAGATAAAGATAACTTATTTATCTATAAACGGATATTCTGTGTATATGGATGGGGTGCGAGTGTGTGTGTATATATGGTATGTAGGCGTGTTTGTCATCGTATGTGTTTGTGATACACGTGTGTGGTATTGTTTTAATCAGTGTATGCGTAAATGCTCGTGAGAAAGTATGTGAATAGATGTGTGTGTTTCAGCGATATCATTAGGAGATTAGGTACCTAGTTTACATACATACATCCATACATTAAAATCATGACTAATATCCTCGAAGGGTTCGTCAGAGACTAGGCAATGGGGACTGCAAAAGCACATGCGCTCAGCGTGACAGGTGGTGAGTTACCACCAACTTGCAACTTTGCAACTGGTGAGCCCATCGCCCGCTCTAAGCTGTTAAATGTATGTGCAGTCTTTGCTCCGTCAGTCGCTTTTTACGACACCCAAGGGGAAGAGAGGGGGTGGTATTCTTTCACCGCTACGGGACACGGCAATGAGGTAGTTTATGACAATTATTTTATTTAATACATACATAGATATAATCACGACTATTATCCCCGAAGGGTTAGTCAGAGACTAGGGAATGAGGAGAGCAAAGTCCTCTATCATAGTCTACTTTTCACCAAATAGCGACTGCACATGTGCTCAGCGTTATAGGTGGTGGGTGAGCCCATCGCCGCTCTTTTGCTGTTGGATGTATGTGCATTCTTTAGACCGTTAGTCGCCTACACCCAAGGGAATAGAGAGGGTGGTAGTATTCTTTCACCGCTACATCTACTACTACTACTCGGCTCATAGTCAAACCCATTTAGATATTTTGTAACAACATGTTTACCTTCAGGTTGCTTTGCCATAAAGGTATATTATTTTAACAAAAAGAAGATAGAACTAAGTTGTTTTTTTTTGTTTAATGTGACTTGTCATAGTTTATTATAATGACCACATCCTGTCTGATGGTAAGCAGCCGATGTAGTCCAAAATAATAAAAGCGCTTTCTCACCGTGGAACAAGCAAAGCGCACCCATTCATGACGGCCTGCATAAATGCTGTTTCACGCCTCGCTTAAAGTATAATGTGCCTATAGTATTAAAGTGGTAGTATAATGTACTTAGCAAGTTTATTTTATACATTAAACGAGTTTACATGCTTAGAACACCATCGTTAACCTTTTGCCAAAATGTACCTACAGTAAGTACAAAAAATACGAACATCCGTCAATATAGCAAATTCGTATTTATATCCATAACAAAGTATTTTATATTCTATACTGTCCCTCTCTCCCACTGCAGAGGCCTCCAACATTAAAATCATGTCATCTCTACAATTGATAGGCATAATCACCTCGCTTGCTAAATGCGGGTTGGTGATCACAAACCTGGACATATGCATCGAAAAATCCGAAACACACTTTGCCCAACCTCGGAATTCAACCCGGGACCTTCGGATATCGAGCAGAGCACTTGACCACTCGGTCACCGAGGCGTTCTATTAAGTAACGATAAAAAATATTGATTTCAGAAAAAATGGTTATGTCTAAATGGAGCAGTATGCGATCCCGGTGGCAAAAGATAATAAATAAACAAAAAGAAGAAAAAAGGACTAAATCAGTTAATAAGACTCGTGATTACTTATATCACAAAGAAATGATGTTTTTGAATAGAGCCAAACCACGAACAGTCAATAGCCCCGCAAAGAGGGCAAGAACCGGGACTAAACCGAACACGGAATCTTCAACCGTAAATGCACTGTTTAATGTACATTTAGATAAGGATAACAAAAATAAACAAAGAATAAATAAAAATACTAGTTTTATGAAATATGTAGACTCAAGAAGTATCCCAGTTAAAAAAAACAGTAATTTATCCTTTTTGGAGAGTCTTATGCCAGATATGGACAGTTTCAATAGCGATGAGACTGTCAAATTTAAAAAAGATGTCCTGGCACTGATACAAGAAATCAAAAAAAAAAAACATGAGTCACGTTTGCTGAGTTATAGTACACCCATGGCATCAACTTCTACTTAATTACTAACTCTCATATTTCGCTGACATGTATACAATAAACATGTATTTGTTTCACATAATTACATAATATTGTTTAGTTCTAATAAAGACATTAGATTGAGCGTACGCGTTTTACCTCTCCTCGACCTTATGCTACAGACAGACTGCACTCCGTCAAACTCAATAATCACACCATACAGCAATCAATCTTCTACGTACGGGTTGGGGCTCGTACACTTTAGACAAGATGGTGGGTATTAAGTAGCAGGTGGACTAAGAACAAGTCGTACCACCAAATAACCGTGTACAAGAATATATGTTTGCCTCGGACCAAAATCTAATCTAGGACCTCTGGATTTTACACCAGTGATCTAACCACTAAACCAGAGAGGCCATTATTTACACATATATTTACCACTATCTTAGAAGGGTTAGTCAGAGACCAGGCAATGAGGACCGCAAAAGCAGTCCGCTGAAGTAGTCCACGCCACGTTTCACTGCCATGACAACTGCACATGTGTTATGTTTTTTTTTTTCATATGAAAACTTACAGCTATTACAAACATTTGCTCTAATCAAACTTAAAATAACTATTAGCTACTAACAAGTTTTCACATATATGTTGTAAAGTAGGTTATAATTATTTTTGAGAACATGCGGTCTAATTAGTAATCTTGGAGTGCAATACAATGAAATAACAATAACAAGGAAAGAAAACGTTTTCTGTGATAAATACTACGAGTATAAGTAACCATAACAATTCAATTCTTATATTTACCTATTTAGAAACTATTTGAATAAAACCAAAGGCAGTATGGATGTGGTACTTTGCCTGCCACAAAGACATAGAAAATTATATAGAAAAAAAACTGTCAGTTGACATTGACATTCGTATGTCATTGAGTTTATTAATGCTTTGTTTTCGGAACGTAATGGCGGACGACGGTCTTCTTACGGTTTGCTGGTTTTGAATTCTATTCGGTGGAACAGCCTCAGATCTTATCATACGGTATAAAACCAACGCGGTTTGTACGCGCGTTATTGCAGTCCTGTCGGTAGGACACGCGCCCGCGATAGTTCGGGAAAAGTTGTTCATATCGGTACATGTTTCGGGCGTGAGTTGTGAGACAAGAAATCGGCTTAAATCTCGTCAATCTCCTTGTAAACAGCCATCGGAGGCTGCGGTGTTTAATTAATCAGACGAACGAACGCGTGCGGCAGCGTATATGTCGCAAATCCTTGGCGGATTAGCACGCGTTATTGTGAGTGCTTGTGGGACCACCAGGCTATCGGAGGCCTGAGGACTGGGTGTGCACGGGTCGGTGGAACGGACGTGTGTACGGAGGCGATTTGGACGAACCTTCGAGGAGTCGGTAGGCGAGGCACGTTACCACTAGGCAGGCGTCATATCGCATCACAGCAGCTTGGCTGCAACCATCCTGTTTCCTTCCTCACCCTTGTCCTCTCCTAAGGTTGCAGGCGGGTCAACCGTCGCATCATTCGGTGAGTATATAGCATAAGTAATTTGAGTCATAAAGTCTAACCGCTGCGAAGCGCAGCTAACTTCAGGCAACCCATGATCGGTGACCTGGTGGTCCATGGTTTGTCTGAACCACTATTATTTATTTATAATTTATTTATTTATTTATTTTCCTGCTACGTATGGGGCAGACTGTAACTTACATAGTTTTAATCGTCCCCATAACCAACAAGGAAAGCCGCTTCCAGTGCTCGCTTCAGTGAAACAATACTGCTACAAAATAGGTCGATCTCAGTGCAATCGTTCAATGAGTTAAACAAACGACAAGAAGAACGTATTAGATAGCTGTTTTGTCGGTAGTTGGTGCGCACTAAAGGGACCTGTAACCTCATCTTTTTATTACGAGTAATGCAGCTCTGAGACACAACCAGCTTGACGCGCCCCAACAGTTCACATGAGCCTATTCTACTCGTCATTATATTAGACAAATACGGTAAATCAGCAATATCTCTACGAATTATAACGATAATAATATGACGACCTCCTTGGTCGAGTGGTTTGTACACCGGTTTTCATGGTGTCGCCATCTCTGAGGTCCCGGGTTCGATCCTCGGTCGGGTCAATTTAGAAATTATTGTTGTTCTAAATTGTCTCGGGTCTGGGTGTTTTCTATGTATAATAAGTATTTTAAGTATGTTTATCCGTTGTCTAGTAACCATCTAACGAGTTTCTTCGAAGCTTCTCTTGGGCTAGATAATTGGTGTGAGTGTAGGAAAGTTTATTTATTTATTATTTATTTAATTTTAAGTGGAAGTAATAGTGGTCTCTTGCACATCGCTTTTTATATGAGTTGTCGTGAACCAAGGTTTTGTATTCCAAGTATTTTAGAAACTTTTTTGTATGGACTCTAATCGATCAACATAAACAGAATAACGTGGATTCCAGACCTGAGAGTTATATTCTAAGATACTCCGGACAAGTGAACAATATAAGATCTTCACAGTTTTAACCTTTTTAAATTGAGCGCAAGATCTCAATTAAAAGACAAGAGCTTTAGAAGCTTTATTAACGTTTGCTGCACGTGCTGATCGAAAAGCATCTTGGGGTCTTGAATAACAAATTAATGTTGAAGTACATGTGCAGTCTTTTTTAATTTTTTTATTTAACAACTGGTAAGCGCTTGGCCTTCATCTCAAATGATGGTAAGTGACGATATGGTGTAAACGCGCTTCACCCGGAATCATCACCATTGAGGAACTGGCTATCTTATCTTCAAACTGTCGGAACACCACAATGCTATAATAGTAGATTATGCACCGAGAGGATAAAGTAGTGTTTTATGTAGCAGGCGCCCCGTATTGAATCCCGAGCGAAACGAAGGATTCTAGCGTTAACTCCCAAGCGTAGCGAGGGTGTTTAGTGTTAACTCCCGAGCAAAGCGAGGGAGATAAGGCAAGAATCCTGAGTGCAGCGTGGGATTCAAGGTCGCCCAAGAGAAAGGCACCTTTATCCCTGAGGAGAATACTCTACTTTTCACACCATCTACGAGACAATAAAAAGCAATAGTACAACAATAGTAGATTATTATACAAGGAGCTAAAATGACCCAAACGGACTAAAGTCTGCATATATACTGCACGATGGGCTCATCAAAATAATACTACTAACCCCTTTCCTCCCTTGGGTATCGTAAAAGGCGACTAACGGACTAAAGACTGCACATACATCCAACAGCATAGAGCGGCGATAGGCTCATCAAAATAATACTACCAACCCCCATCTTCTCTTCGGTATCCTAAAAGGCGACTAACGGACTAAATAAATACTGCATATACATCCAACAGCATAGAGCGGCGATGGACTCATTAAAATAATACTACCAACCCCTCTTCCCTTGGGTGTCGTAAAAGCGACTACCGGGCTAAAGACTGCACATACATCCAACAGCATAGAGTGGCGATGGGCTCATCAAAATAATACAACCAACCCTTCTTCGTCCCTTGGGTGTCATAAAAGGCGACTATCGGACTAAAGACTGCACATACATCCAATAGCATAGAGCGGCGATGGGTTCATCAAAATAATACTACCAACCCCTCTTTTCCCTTCGGTGTCGTAAAAGACGACTAACGCACTAAAGACTGCACATACATCCAACCGCATAGAGCGGCGATGGGCTCATCAAAATAATACTACCAATACCAACCCCTTATCTTCTCTTCGGTTTCGTAAAAGGCGACTAACGGACTAAATAAATATTGCACATACATCCAACAGCATAGAGCGGCGATGGGCTCATCAAAATAATACTACCAACCCCTTTTCGTCCCTTGGGTGCCGTATACATCAATGCGTAAAAGGCGTATACGGACTAAAGACTGCACGCCTACCTACCTACTAAAGGGTCTTCCAATAGGCACGTCCGAACTTTGACAGTTAGTAGCGGCCATCTTGTTGAAGCTACATCTGTCAAATTGGTTGTCATTTATTCATTCTGTTTTGCCAAATCATCATGGATAGCTATAGCATTCAATACCACGTGCAAATGATAAAATTGTTTTATCAAAATGAGTGTTCTGTTCGGGCAACGCACCGCGCGCCTAGCCCATTTTACGGTCGCCATAATCGTCCTACCGAGAGGACTATTCGTCGTGTGGTGGATAAATTTGAGTCCACTGGTTCGGTAAATGATCGACCAACACCCGTACGTCAACGAAACGCAAGGTCTACCGAAAACATCGCCGCTGTCCGTGAGAGTGTGCAGGAGAATCCGAGGCAGTGGATTTCGCGTCGCTCACAAGAACTCGGCCTTTCACAGACCACAACTTGGCGAATTTTGCGTCGTGACTTGGGCCTGCACCCGTATAAAATTCAACTCACCCAGGAATTGAGGTCGATCATTTACCGAACCAGTGCACTCAAATTTATCCACCACACGACGAATAGTCCTCTCGGTAGGACGATTATGGCGACCGTAAAATGGGCTAGGCGCGCGGTGCGTTGCCCGAACAGAACACTCATTTTGATAAAACAATTTTATCATTTGCACGTGTTGTTGAATGCTATAGCTATCCATGATGATTTGGCAAAACAGATTGAATAAATGACAACCAATTTGACAGATGTAGCTTCAACAAGATGGCCGCTACCAACTGTCAAAGTTCGGACATGCCTATTGGAAGACCCACGATGTTAGTATGCGATTTCTATTTATGTTCCAAATTCAAATCACATTAATGACCAGCGGGTCATAATGAAATTCAGTACAATATTAATACCCTGCTAGACCTCAGGTCTATAATGACATAGTTTATGTTAGGTTTGCAAGACATATTTGACGTTGTCGAGCAGGTGGTGTGAAAACATCATTATTATGGCGACAGATTTAGATAAGATGGTGGTAGCTACGTAGCAGCCAGGCGGACTTAACAGCCTTACGACCAACCAAACCGAGTACACAAAGAGGTACCCCCCCCCCCCCCGCGATAGAACCCGGACCTCTGGGTCTGAGACCGGTGGCATAGCCACTAGACCACAGAGGCGGTTAAAATGGACACCTACAAAACCAGAGGAGACGCAGATTGAGGAAGAAATAGGACCTTTGAGGAATGAGTTGGAGTTGTGGGAGTGGGAGGGGTGCGAGATGGGCTTCTGGTACTTTTACTCACCGGACGAAACACAACAGCAATGAGTTCCATTGTTTCATGCCGTTATTCCGAGGGTTATTGAGAGGGTGGCATTACGCCGAGCGAGCGGGCCCAATTTGTGCTGGCTCTACCACTCAGACAGTGTCACTCATTTAGCACTACCCAGGGATTACGTGCCGGGTCTCAACTCAAAGGGGTACCTAACGTTATGACGTTTTCAAAGACGCGAGTGACTCCAAATTAAAATAACTAAACAAAAGAAATACATTTAGTCTGACAATGAATTAGCGTATTTTTTTTATCTAACAAATCATTTTACTATCTGTCTATTAAATACATTGAAACTTTTCATGCACAAGATTATACGAGTGTGTAATCAATAATCTTAACGTCATTAATGAGTGAAGTCATATGACCTTAGAAGCGTTTGCGTTGTTAAATATTAATATTTAATACAACAACTACAAGTATAATAAAAATATTTGTATTTATGATTTAGTCTCGTCAGTGAAAATCTCTCAAACATAACTTAACATAGATTAGGTCGAAAGGGTTGAATGCGAGAAATCAAGGTGAAACCCCATACATGCTACTGATGTGAAACTATACCTAATACAAGCGTATTATCTAGATTTATATTTAAGTACAGTATAGTATGGTCCCAAGAACGCTGGCAACATTACCAAGAGGTAATGTTGCCAGCATACTTCACCACGTGCCTACAATAAGAGAGCATTTTTTTATAGTTTTATCTTTAGTTTTATTTTTACAAGTATTTTAGTCGAAGTTGTGCTTCGGAAGGCACGTTAAGCCGTTGGTCCCGGTTGTTGTCGTAAGCTAGCAGTCGTTAAAACCCACCAACCATTGGGCCAACGTGGTGGGTTATGGCCCAATATCCCGACGTGCTATTGTTTACGTGGGAGGCCTGTGCCCAGCAATGGGACATTTATAGGCTGATGATGAACAATTATTGTTTCATGCGTAAAATTTAGAAAGTTGCCAAAGAAATATGTGTTTAGGAGTCATTAGATCTGTACCTATTGTTTGTTATTGTTTAAAAAATTTGTTTCAAATTTCAACAAGGCCATGACCTTATGCAATGATCAAGCTTACTTATTGTCTAAGATCCGAGTATAGAACGACCTTCACCGAGAAGGTTAATGGATGAAAAGTATTTTATATAAAATTTAAAATGTTAAATAATATTTCGCGAGTGGGTTGCCTGAAAAATTTCAGTCCAGTACCATTAATGATTAATTAAATATTAAAAAAATATTTTTTTTTACATTGCACCGGTATGGTGTGTGTGTGTTTGTAATGTGCTTATCTTTATATAAACATACATTTTATTTATTTAACCAGACGGTTGCAAATTACTAATATTGACTTGCCTGTTACGAGTGCAAGACTCGTCCACGTGACAGCTACGTCACGCATGCATCATGTGCAGTCCAATCGCGCGTGGCTCGATTGAGCAATAGTGACCAAAAAGTGCTTAGTGAACAGATTTACTCATGAGAAACTTTTGGACATATTTTCGGTGTCTTTTAGCTTCAATCACGGAAGTATACGGACGTAGTCCTAAGGTCTGATCATCGAGATCAAATTAGCTGTAATCATTTATTTTAATAAATATAATTATAATTAAAAGTATATTTTTTAAAAATCCTACCCGACGGCTCAATTCCGTAATTGGCGCAGTCGGTAGGATAGTCGAGTCAGTGCGCGTTATCTCAATTCGATCCGCCTGATAGTCGTTTCGTCGACGCGTCGACTATCTCTACGAATCTACGCGAAGCAGTCGTCGGACGGACAAGAAGAATCAACTTCAAGGACGGCGCTAATCCAGAAATCGATGGCCCACCACTATCACGTCGTGCAGAGTATCCTGCTCCTGTGAGTCATAGTAAATAAGTACGCATTCCTATTGGTTGCCAGTGGCCCCTTTCCTGTCTCCCGTAGAGAGTGTTATTAGTTAGTTAGATAGGTAGTTTTTTATAAGAAGTACATTTAGTTTTCAAGATTTTCTATCCTAGGAGAGATTGTGGGGGTTGAATCCCACACTCGTATGCTTGTTATGGATAGATTACTCCGGAGAGTGCTAAATAAACCAACCCGATTGAATGCTAGAAAAACACTAATTTATTGAAAGTAATTAATTCTACAATTGTCTTTAAAAGTGATGCGTATGCAAACGCATTGAGGTCATTGTGAAATTAACAATATGCAATAGTTATTAAAATGTACGTGTGTAGGCTCGTACATCTTGGCCACCCAAACGAGAGAAAACATAATAACCTAAATATTGCATGTGTTAGTAACAATTTTTCTTATTATTTATGTTAGTACTGACAATTGTATATTATTATGTAATATATTATTATATGGTAAGTATATTATGTTAGTACAATGATTGATAGTTAAAAAAAACCAATAATAAAATAAAAAGTTAATAATAAGATAAGTCTGTAATAGTCTAAAATAAAAATGTCTTATTATTTTTAAATATTCACTCGCGTACTATTTTACTATTTTTGCACTACACTCGGTACTTGGAACGACACTGCTCGGGACATGATAGGTGATGTTCCCTTATTGGCACTGATATCACTTAATGATTTGCTGTGTCGACCGCACTCACTATTAATGGGTGACGTATTCACCGTTTCACCACCACTTGCTTGAACACTGCTCGGCGCATAGCGCGCCTGCGGCACTGGCGGCGCCGGCGACGGCGGCGGCAGCTCCTCCGCTGAAGCTGATGCTGGAAGTGTTCGGTTACACCTCTTCCTCAAATGTAACCACAGAAGTGCTACTCCAATAGTGACGACCACTGCTATTGTCACATACATTGCAGTGTAATGATGAATGTCGTGAATACTAAGTTCAGTTTTAGATTGTTCCTTTATTGATTGAATCTGATCTTTCAATGAGTTCCAGATATCAGTGTGATCTTCATATTCGTATTTATCTGATACCGATGTGTTTAAAATTGTATTAAGGATAGAAACCTGTGGGACTTCAATGTTAGTTCCTACAGTCATATGTTTCATATAATTATTATGAGCGTAAATAGATAGGTCATTGGACTTCAATACGCAACCTTGACCTAGAGTGATAAGGCCGTTGCCTGTCAATGACCTAATTGATATTCCACCTGTGCAGTAAAAGCGAACGTTGCATTCCTGGCAACATGAATAAATCCAGTCATTCTGTAGATGTAACTTGACCCACGCATTGGCGCATGGCGATTGTGAATATGCACAGAGTGTTTTATTAGTAATGGCATGGTTTATTTTTAATTGACAGATGGACTCTCTTAGTTTTAAGTCGTAAATAGGACTATTAAATGAACATAGCATTTTATTATTTGCTAAAACTATGCATTCATTTACATCATATTGGGACAAGAATGTTGCTGTATCTCTTCTTAAATTAAAGGCGATGTAATTATGTTGAGGTATTGTGATAACTGACTGCAATCCTCTATGCACAGGGATAGTTATAATTTTGTCCAGTTCGAATGTTTCTTTGGTGACTATTGGAATCTTAATTTCAATAATTAAATAATCTTTATGTATTGCTGTCGCGACCTTTAAAATTTTATACAACTCACTAAGCTGTGTCCTTTCTGTAGGTATTGCTAAATCACCCTGTAGCTGACTTGTTATAGTAGCAAGTTGTAGTTGCAATTGTTCAGGCGATAGCAAGTGACTATCTATGCGCCCGTGTCTGATGTCAGTCAAGGTATTTATGATTGTTTCCTGGATGCGTCTTATATTACTTAACACATTATTAGCGGTAAATGCTGAAGAGACTATATGGAGTCCATTTCTAACGTCTAAACGAACTTGACCTATCTCAACAGAAATATTACGTAGATGTTCATTAATAAATTGAAATTGTGAGTTCATGATTTTTTCGTTGCGGCGAATAATATTGGACTCCGCTTCGAGTACAATCGTCTGATTTCGAATGAGATGCTGCAAATGATTCTCATTTTTTGCTATTTTTTCAATATCTTGCGAATACTGCTCTGCAAATCTATCGTCGAGAATTCCGAATAAAGAATTTGCTACATAGCCTACACCATTAACGAGACCTCTCTTCTGCCGTTTATGCTGATTAGTCAGAATTTTATTGTAATGTTGTATTTCTTTATAATCATGCACTAATTGTTGTGTAATAATTTGATATTGTGTCGTATCTCCAATACACATGCTATTCAAATGATCAATATATGTTTTGATATCAGCCATGCTCCTGTAATAATTAGTTAGGTTATAATAAACCACTAGTTTCCAGTCATCTCGGATAAATTGAAGGTCAGAGATTTTATCAAAAAATAAACCTTGATTGGATGGTAGTTCAGTGATGTTATAAGGTTGATTTTGTTGAGTGCTAACCGTTGTTATCATCATTAACATAAATAGTGTATTTAGTAATATATTTTTTAATCCTTTTCTTGTTCGTGGGTGATTCTGCTGAGGTGCTGGAGATGAAACACTGGATGTTTGCTGCTGTGACACTTGATGTGTGTCATTGTTAGACGTTGGACAGGGATTCTCTGATGAGGGTTCCTGTTGCTCCATTATAGGTAACAATACAAGTTTGTTAATTGGCCTTTTCATAATGCTGTTCTTAGCTTTTATGCTCACGACTCTAACGTACCCATCCGAGCCTGGGTGAAGCTGAATGATGCGCCCCATAGCCCATTTTCCCGGAGGCATATTGTCTTCTTTGATTAAAACCACGTCATCTACTTTTAAGTTCTCCCTTGGTGTTCTCCACTTAGATCTTGCTTGTAAATGTTGAAGATATTCGGATGACCACCATTTCCAAAATCTTTTATTCATTGCTTGTACCAATTGCCACCTCTGAGATAAATGCATATTCTCTGACTCTGTTTGTGGTCTGGAGAGCAGTGGTCCTCCTACTAAGAAGTGCCCTGGGGTCAGACTCTCGTCATCAGGGTCCTCTGTCAACCTACATAGGGGCCTGGAGTTCAGACAGGCCTCAATTTGCTGTAGTAACGTGCTGAACTCCTCGTAAGTGAGTTTTTGCTCGCCTATCACGCGCTTCAGATGGTGCTTTAAGCTCTTCACTGCTGCTTCCCAGAGTCCACCAGCAGAAGGCCAGGCTGGGGCATTAAAATGCCAAATAACCTTCATTTCGCTGAGGTTATCCATAAACTCCTTATTAATACTATTAAGAATCACTTCGTATTCTCTTTTTAATAAGCGATTGGCACCGACGAAGTTACTCCCATTATCGCTATACATATGCTTGGGGGTGCCCCGTCGAGCACAGAATCGGCGAAATGCTGCCAAAAATGCTTGAGTGCTGAGGTCTGACACAATTTCCAAATGGACAGCCTTAGTCGCCATACAAACGAATACTGCTATGTATCCCTTTGATGTACGGATGCCACGGCCTTTGTTACACTTTAACTCGATGTATCCAGAGAAGTCAACTCCAGAATTAGTGAATGGGCGTGAAGGGTTGACTCGGGCGGGGGGCAAATCCGCCATGATTTACTGTTGATTTGACTTGGTGAATCTGCTGCAGGTGACACATTTACGTAAACGTTTTTTGACTGTGTGGACTCCGCTTATTATCCAGTAGCGGTTTCTTATGTACCCTAAGGTTAATTTTGGGCCACCATGCAAGGTTGTTAAGTGTGCTTGACTGATGATAAGTTCAGTAAAACGACCATCTTTAGACAAAATGATCGGATGTTTTTCTGAGTTACTGATAGAAGAGTGCTTTAGTCGTCCACCGACTCTCATAACCTCATGCTCGTCCAGATAAGGATGTAGGGCTGCAATCTTACTGTTACGATTAACATGACCCTTGGTTTTCAAATTAAATAAATCTATCTCAAATTGTTGCGCTTGAGTATGTTTTATTATGATGTTATATGCATTGTTTAATTCTGACGACAATAGATACTTGCTGAATTCGCTCGAGCGTTGGCGGAACCAAGTTGTGAAACGTGATAGCCATGCTATGTGTCGGACGGTTGAAATAATAGAGCTATTTTCTTTTAACAATTTATCAATTAACAAAGGTTGTTGTTCACATAAGGCTGCATGTACACGTTTTACTTTCACATCTTTTATTTCAATAGTAGGTTGTTGATACTCTATTTGATTTTTGCTGCTTTTATTTTTGATGATCCATTTGGGTCCCTTCCACCACAAACTATGCTCTAAAATTGCTGTTACTGAGAGACCTCTGGTGGCGCTGTCTGCTGGGTTTTCTTCCGACTTAACATGTCGCCAATGAGATGCTGGTATGATTTCTCTGATCTGATTTATTCGGTTGGCAACGAATTGTTTCCATCGAGAGATGTCGCCATGAATCCAACCTAGCACCACCATGGAGTCGGTCCATGCAAATATATTATCTAAATTATGCTCTAACTTCAAACTCTTTCGAACCTTTTCGATTAACTGGGCCAAAAGTAAGGCTCCACATAACTCTAACCTAGGAAGTGATACTTGCTTGTTTAGTGGGGCCAATCTGGTTTTTGCTGTTACTAAGGTAGGTGTGCACTCGCCCTTATCATTAGGCGTTATAATGTAAACAACACAGGCAAACGCCTTTTCAGACGCATCGCAAAAGCCATGTATTTGATATCCGTTGCGTGTGTTTCCTATATATCTGGGAATTGATAGATGTTTAATGTTTTTATAATCATCTCGGATTTGTTTCCACTCAATCTGTATTTCTGATGGTAAATTGCTGTCCCATGATATACCTAACGACCATACCTTTTGGAATAGAAGTTTTGTTCGAACCGTGACAGGTGAGATCCAGCCTAAGGGGTCGAACACCTTAGATATATCAGATAACAACTGTCTCTTAGTGTCACATTGCTTATTGTTATCTAATTTGTTCTGAAATGTAAATGAATCGGTGCCTGGCTGCCACTGTAATCTGAGTGTATTGCGTGAGTTGGAACATTTAAAGTGGAAAGGAGTATCGACTTGATTCGACTCTAACCCCGTGATTAATTCGTGGTTGTTTGCTGACCACTTTCGTAGGTTCATACCTGCTCCTTTTAGAATCTCAATTAATTGACGCTGTAACTCTTTGGTCGACTCTATCGTATCATTTCCACTCAACAGGTCATCGGTGAAAAATGAATTTTCCAGCGCTTCTGCTGCCATTGGGTATTTTGATGCGTCATCTTTTGCTAGTTGACGTAATGTTCGTATTGCTAGAAACGGTGCTGCTTTTGTGCCATATGTTACGGTCGCGAGTTGATATTCACGTAGTGGCTCATCAGGAGTGTTCCGCCAAACTATTGATTGCAGTGGCTGATCTGATGCTCTTATAAGTACCTGTCTGAACATCTTCTCGATATCAGCTGTGATGACGTACTTATGCTGTCTCCATCTTAAAATAAGCTCTTGCAAGTCAACTTGTAGATTTGGGCCACACTCCATTAGATCATTGAGACTGTGACCAGACGATGTTTTTGATGATCCGTTAAATACGACGCGTAACTTAGTCGTGCTGGAGTCCAGTTTCAAAACACCATGATGTGGTAAGAAAAAACTGGGTTCAATGTTTGACCTTGATGGAATCATATGACCTAATTGTTGATATTCTTTTAAAAATAACTTATATTGTTCTGAAAATTTAGGCTGTTTCGTCATCTTATTCTCTAATTGTTTAAATTGAGCAATCGCTTTTTGCTTAGATATACCTAATTTCTCCTCAAACCCTTGCTTCATAGGAAGTGCAACCTCGTACCTTCCATTATTCAGTCTTCTAGTTGTTGCTTGGTAGAAGTCCTCGCAAGATTGCTCTTCTCGTGTTAAGGTTAGAATTAATGCTGATGTCTTCCATTTCCCAGAACTTGCAGATTTCATCTAAGCTGTTGATAACTACATGACATTGGAACTTCTTCACATTGCCAGATAGTACCCATCCGAATTTTGTTTGTTGGGCGATGGGTGCTTGATTCGGACCCTTTATCAAACCATTCATAATTATGTCTGAGTAAACCGCGGCGCCTAGGAGCAAATCTATAGGTCTAGAGATGTTGTACTGTGGATCAGCTAGATTGACGTTTTGCAAATGCATCCATGATTGCTTGTTGAAAGTGCTATTCGGTAAATTGTTAACTAAATGATTGATAATTAATGCTTCCGTTGTTAAGTTAAAATCATTATAAATAGACTGACATTCTATTGTTAAAATTCCTTTGCTAAGTTTCTCACCAGTACCTATTCCGGACACAGATGCATGATAACGTTGCCGCTGTAATCCAAGCATTTGAGCTGCATTTTCGGATATTAAAGTAATTTGGGAACCCTGGTCTAACAAAGCTCTCATAGTAATAAAACTTCCGTCGGCTGCCTTTATCTTTAAAAGCAATGTTGTTAGTAAGACTTCTTCATTGTTTGCTGCAACATGGTTGACATTATGTTGTTTTGATGTTGACGGCATTGATGACGTAGATGGAGTAGATGACGTAACGGACATCGGTACATTATTTATTAGCTGTTTGAACGCATCGTGCAATAGAGTATTATGCTCGCCATTGCATTCCTTGCAGCGTTTTGTCGAGCGACATTTTTCATTATGCATGAAAAGGCAGTTTTGGCAAACTCGACATTTCACAACCGTTCTCATTTTAGTTTCCGCTGGAAGGTTAAGGAACTTATGACACCTAAACAACTGATGGTCCAAAGTGCATAATGGACATTTAATATTTGATGTAAAAGTCGGAGCTGCTTTAAACGATGTAAAATGTTTTATAGGTTTATTGTTAAACGAGTTAGACTTTTGATAGTTTTGATTATATCTAAAGGATGTTGAAGGTGGAGTTATATCCTTACTCTTCCTTTCTCTTTGTAGCGGCTCTAACGCCATAAACTTTCCTTCTAAAAATGTCATTAATTCTTCTAATGTTGGTAAATCTCGCGGCGACTTACGTGATTCCTTATAGTCGCTGTAAGTAACCGGATCCAATTTCTTTGCTAACAGATGTACTAACAGAGGATCCCAAGTGTTCGTATTAATACCTAAGTTGTGTATTGCGTGGATGCACTCAGTACTTGTATCATAAAGTTTTTTCAATTCGTATGATGTTTGTTTATAGATATTGGGCTGATTCAAAAAGGTTTCAATTTGCATTGTAAATAAAATCTGTGGGTTGTTGTATCTATGTGTCAACAATTCCCAGGCAGTATCATAGTTTTCTGAGGTCACGTTAAGATGTTGAATTATCCGTTCAGCTTCTCCTTTGACCTTGCACTTAAGATGTTGCATTTTTTGAGACTTAGATAATATACGACTATTATGTATAGCTTCAGTAAATAAGTCATAAAATGTGGGCCAGTGTGTGTATTTGCCCGCAAAGATCGGTATATCGATAGTTGGAGTAGCTTGCTGAACGTGAGCTGATGATGACAACTTTTTATTTAGGTCACGTTTCATCTGCTTAAAAGATCTTTCATATCTACTAAATTCCTCATCATAACTCATATCTGATCCCTGTAAAATATTATCTATTTGTAAGTGCATGCTATCAATCATATTCCATTTCATCTGCATATTACGCAATTCATCCTCTAATTCCCATTTTTCGGATATTTCGCTCGGAATAATACTTAGTATGAGCCTATTAAATGCTCGAAAGTTAGTGCGCTGCTGAGTTAACAGTTCATTCACCCTTCCATCTTGAACTGCGACGTCTACAGTCTGCTTTTCATCCATTTTATAAGTCGAAATGTTAGTACGTAATGCTATGTAAAAGTCTTTTGCTTGTTGAAAAATATCCTCCTTAAAATATTGTTGCTCTCTATCCTCATATGACTGTAACCGCTCATTGTTCATATTAAACTCTCCCCAAAGATTATCTATCGCCTCTAAACGCTTCCTAAGATACTCTGACGTTTTACGACTCGCCGAGTCCTTATTAAAGTTACTATTGATCTGCTTCAATGTCTCGAGGATAGCGGCTTGACGCTGGATAAGAGATTCCATGATTAAGTAAAAATAAAAGGAACAATCTTACTTGAAGGCACGTAGTTGTAGCTGATAGATGCTGGATACTCCCAAAACTGGTGGTATGGCTTGCTTGCTGCCACGTGTGATCTCGTCTGAGCGAGAACGACGACGTTGATGCTTGTTGGTTGTTGGTTGCCTGCACGCTAATGCTATGTGTCAGGCTGCTGCTGATCAATCCTTTGCGGGAACTTTCGCGAAGCACACAGATTCACTTACTTGAACACTGAACTGACAACGCGACTACGTTACGATCTTCGACTACCACCGCGCGAAAGTCGAAGAAAACGATACCGAATTCGTCCCAGCAACGGGCTAACAAAGGACCAAAATGTGGGGGTTGAATCCCACACTCGTATGCTTGTTATGGATAGATTACTCCGGAGAGTGCTAAATAAACCAACCCGATTGAATGCTAGAAAAACACTAATTTATTGAAAGTAATTAATTCTACAATTGTCTTTAAAAGTGATGCGTATGCAAACGCATTGAGGTCATTGTGAAATTAACAATATGCAATAGTTATTAAAATGTACGTGTGTAGGCTCGTACAGAGATAGAGATATTGGGCCGAATCAGCGGCGCAGTATCAGACATAACTCTAGATTGCTTAGATTTCATCGCGATTTTGAGTTAGATAGCATAGAAGAAGAAATGGCAAACGAACAGCAACAGTTTGTTCCTGCCCCGGACATGACAGACCGAATTTGGAAAGCTCTAAGATTGGTACCTGAGTTTGATGGAAATTCTAACGTTTTAATCAGATTTTTAAATATATGTGACCAACTTATCTTAACTTATGTCAATCCAGCCCCGGGAAATGAGTTAAATAACTCCGCCTTAATTAATGGCATTTTAAACAAAATCACCGGGCCTGCTGCTAAAACGCTAGCAACAAATGGCATTCCCCAGGACTGGAATGGTATCAGAAATGCTCTAATTAACAGTTTTTCAGATCACAGAGACGAATCCGCCTTATACACGGATATGTCTATGTTATCGCAAGGTTCCGATACACCGCAAATATTTTATGAACGCGTACAAAATTTATTGAGTGTAATTATGACTTATGTAGAGTTACATGAACAAATTACGACCACAGTCGAGGCTAAACGCGAATTTTACAAGAAATTAGCACTCCAAACTTACACAAGAGGCCTGGCCGAGCCTTTAGGCTCACGTATTAGGTGCTTGCGTCCCGATTCGCTTAAAAAGCCTTGGAGTTCGCCCAGGAAGAATTAAACGTTTTATATCTGCAAAGTAAAGTGAACTCGTCGAATTCTAAGAAATCGATTAACAATAGCCAGTTTTACTCACCTCTTAATCTAAATGACTCACCCGCGACTTCCAGACAATTTGGTTATGCATTCCCAAATCGTCAATTTAGACCTTTCAATTATCCCGCAATGCAACAAAACATGTTCCCAAATAGCTTTGCCCCGAATAGTAACTTTCCTATGAACAGTTTTAGGCCTACTCAAGGACCTCAAAACTTTTTACACCAGCAAGGTCCTTCAAGGACTCAACTTATGATGAGAGCCCTACCACGTTCAAATATGTCTACAGGTTTTAGGATTCCACCTCGTAATAATAACCTACAAAATTACCAAAATTTTCCTACGCCTATTAGCGGTGTTAGTCATCCCGTCGCACGCGTATTGCCCCCTACTCAGCAGAATATACGCCCACAAATTAACTTTAACGAACATTTCGTTGACCCTGAAACCTATTATTGCGACTCTTACCTTGACTATGACCAACAAGCATACTTACCAGAGCCTGAAATGCAATATCAGACTGAGGAGATGACCGGAACAGCCGACCAAAACGAACAAGTAAATTTTTCTTTGACCCCGGATCAGACATCCCCAGAATAGAGTTACATCTCCAAGATCAAAGACAACTGCCATTTATTCAAATTTCTAATCCCCAATTAAAGCTTCTCATAGACACTGGTGCTAACAAATCGTTTATTAGCCCCGAAGCGGCAGATTTTTTTTTTTCAAACTATGAATTTAAATATGACCCATTCGTTGTTTCTAACATTCACGCAACGACTAAAAATGACTTTTCGGTGACAATTCGCTGTTTTCCCGAATTTAATGACAATAATCCCATAAAACTTTTTAAATACCGTTTTCACGAATATTTCGATGGTTTGATTGGCCTTGATCTCCTAGAGCAGTGGCAATCTAAGATTGACCTCAGCTCTCACGTATTAAAAACGCAACATGCAGAAAATCCAATTCTTATGCATAAATCCGGTAGCATAAACTTATTCGAAACCATTATTCCCGCGCAATCAACTCAGTTTATCAAAGTTCCAACCAACATTTCTGAAGGCAATATTTCAGTAGAGTCCCATACCATATGCGGCTGTTATATTACCGATTGTTTTTCGTTAGCCCAGAACGGCCAAGCCTACATAGAGATTTTAAATCCATCCCAAAATGATGTTATTTTTACCTTAACAAAACCTTTGCAAGTGCATATCTTTAACGAACAGACTGACTTACATATTACAATGAACCGTATGACTCATGACGCCGAGCGTTTCCGAGAAGTTTTGTCGCGGTTGCGAACGGATCATATGAACGCTGAGGAGAAAGCCAATTTACTTGCATTGTGTAAAGAATATTGCGACATATTTTACCTTGACGACGAACCCTTGACATTCACTAACAAAATTAAACATCGAATTACAACGACTGACTAAATTCCCGTTCATAGCAAAACATACCGATACCCATTCGAACACCGACAAGAAGTTCAGTTACAAATTAAAAAAATGCTCGACCAAGGTATCATACGACCTTCAACATCAGCCTGGAGCGCGCCTATCTGGATCGTACCTAAAAAAGCGGATGCCTCCAGTAAAACTAAATGGAGATTAGTAGTTGACTTCAGGAAACTTAATGAAAAGACAGTTGACGATAAATATCCGATTCCCAACTTGACTGACATACTAGACAAACTCGGGAAATGCCAATATTTTACGACTTTAGACCTCGCTAGTGGCTTTTACCAGGTATGCACCCCGATGACATTCACAAGACAGGTTTTAGTGTTGCAGACGGTCAAGGACACTTTGAATTCTTGAGAATGCCTATGGCTCTCAAAAACAGTCCATCTACGTTCCAGCGCGTTATGGATAATGTGCTGAGAGGCCTACAGAACGTTATTTGCGTAGTCTACTTAGACGATATTCTAGTATTTTTTTAATTTTTTTTTTATAAAAGAGGGAGGCAAACGAGCAGGCGGGTCACCTGATGGAGAGTAATCACCGCCGCCCATGGACACCCGCAAAACCAGAGGAATCGCAGACGCGTTGCCGGCCTTTAAGGAAGGAATAGGTTTAAGGAAGGAATAGGCCTCCGGAACCCTCACTGGTCGGACGAAACACAACAGCACCAAGTGCCATTATTTCACGCCGAATATTAGTGAGATGGTGGTATTACGCCGGGCGAGCCGGCCCAATTTTCGACTTCACTTCAAGAACATATGATAAACCTCCATAAAATCTTCGATAGGCTTCGAGACTCTAATTTCAAAGTACAAATGGACAAGTCAGAGTTCCTAAAACACGAAACTCCATACTTAGGACATATTATTACCCCACAAGGAGTAAAACCCAACCCTGATAAAATAGCAGCTATTCTAAAATACCCCATCCCGAAAACTCCTAAGCAAATAAAGGGATTCTTAGGACTCATTGGCTATTACAGACGATTCATTCCTGATTTCGCCCGTTTGACTAAACCCCTTACAGCGTATCTCGAAAAAGGTTCTAAAATTTTACTGGCCCCTGACTATGTACAATGCTTTGAACATTGCAAGACTCTTCTAGTAAATGATCCGATACCTCAATATCCTGACCTCACAAAGACTTTATTCTTACTACAGACGCCTCAAACGTCGCACTAAGAACCATTTTTTCGCAGGGTCCCATATATTTTTTCTTCCGATAGACCAGTCGCTTACGCATCCAGAACTCTAAATGATAGTGAAATGAATTACTCCACAATCGAAAAAGAATTGCTCGCGATAGTGTGGGCAACGAAATACTTCAGACCCTACTTATTTGGCCGCAAATTCAAAATTATCACTGACCACAAACCACTTCAGTGGCTTGTCAATTTAAGAGAACCGAACTCTCGACTGACAAGGTGGCGATTAAAATTGGCAGAATATAATTTCACCATCATTTATAAAAAAGGCAAGGCAAATACTAACGCAGACGCACCGTCTCGCGTTGAAATTCATAATGAAGAGTTGTACTCTGTAGTAGTTAACGTTAGTGACTCCTCATCTTCTACAATTACCGCTCCTGATGACAGGCCCCTCATTAGCCAGTCTTCTACTGATACAGCACCTAGTATGAGGCCTCTTGGCAGTCCACTTCCTGAAAATTATTATGAAATTAATTACTTCGAAGAACAAACAGACCACACCAGCGTTGAACATCCTATACTCGAATTACCAGTTTCAGAAGACCCCTTAAATAAATTTAAAAGACAGTTGATCATAAAAATTAATACTAATCCTTGTAAAGCAAAACCAAAAATGACCGTTCCTTTCGAAACGTTTAGAAAGACAGTAGTTCAAATTTCGGAGACAAGCATTGAACAAGACATTATATTGGTCATGAAAAATCACATCGACCCTAAACTACGTACAGCAATTTTGGTACAACCTCTCAATAAAATGTATGATATTGTGCCAATCCTTTTTTTTTTTTTTACCCTGTGTAATCCCTGCTTATGGATTCCAGCCTCCAGAAGGGAGACTGGATATGTGGGACTCTCCTGTCCCCCTTTCCACGACGTAATCGTCGGGCGAGAGGGAGGGGCCTACCCACTAATCACCGGGGGACCAAACTCCGAAAGTATGTAAGGGGGTATGAATGGGGGTATTACCTCGCGGTGCCACCCCGTCGCCGTGTGTTGGCCTATAACCACTGCGTAGCTACGCGCCAACACACGGCGACTACGCGCACACGGCACTGCACGACCCAGCCCATTTAGAGGGCAGACACAAAACGACACATGACTGACATGCCCGGGCATGACACAACACAACACAGATGTCATCGTGTCGGCACTCACGGTTTTACCCGTTCATGCCGACACGACGGCCACCCACTCGCCGGACACAACACACAACAGGTGACGGACATGCCCCGCGATTTCGCTGGCATGCGCACATAACAACCCAACACCGATGCGACACCTCATTTGGTGGGTTGCTCCAAGACCGCAGAACAACACAGCGACCTGTCTGGTCATCCAGTCGTGCTGCTGCTCATCATCGCTCCCCAGGGGGTCCCGCACCAGTCCTACAAAAACGTATAAGTATAAACGACCACAAACGAAAAACACAAAGACAAGAAACACAACGCACCACAACTTAGACCCTATTTACTGGCGCGGGGCTCCCCGCATCCGCTCCAAGCAACCCGCCCGTCGGCGCTGCGTCGCTCATCATGGCTTCTGCATAAAGCCTCCGTGCCAGCTCCCCAAAAGACACCACAATGACCCGCACATTTACTGGTACGTGACCCCTACCGTGTCCGCTCCGAGCCAGGGGACGCCCTCAGAAGAGCGCCCCGTGGCTTATCTTGGCGTCCGCGTGGGGCCACGCACCAGGTCCGTAAAAGGACAACCCACAATACAAACAATAACTACACGAACCAGAAACAACACACAACACGCTACGCTGGACAGCACAGGCAGTGCTGCCCATCGCGCCCAACATTTAAAACGAATTTTGTGGGCACTTGGGGTGATATGGCGACATATCCATGCCAGTGCCCACACACACATACTAAAACCTAACGACAACCTACGCTAACACAAAACAGAGAACATCGGGCGTCCGGCTGGACAGGATGGAACCTGTCTTCCGCCGGGCGCCCGGCATCACCTTAAGGTGGATGGAGGTCGGCGTACCTCCTAGGCCGCCTCCCGGCCCTTCTCCTCCTCATTGGCGCAGCGTTGGCGGATTCCTCCCGCTCGCGCTCGGCCTCCTTTTTGAGGCCCATGCACTCCGCGGCAAATTCGGCAACGGCTGCCCAACTCTCCGCACTTTCCACCATTGCGGCGACCACATCCGGCAAAGCCAGAGTGCCTCTCCCCCCCAGGGCCAACTCCAGCGTACGCCTCTGTGGCGCGAAGGCACTACACAGCTCGAGGGTGTGCTGAGATGTGTCCTCTTCCACTACACAATGGTGGCAGACTGGGGTCTCCTCCCTCCCGATCCTGTGCAGGTATGCACCGAAACATCCATGACCTGACAAGATCTGCGTCAAGTGATAGGACATGACCCCATGTGGCCTGTCTACCCATCTCTGCAGTACCGGACGAATTGCGTGGATGGTACGGGTTCCGGCCGCCATATCCCGAGCCACCCACCTGGCCCCCTCAATTTCCGCCTGCGCGGGATTCTCCCCCTGGCCCTTGCTTCCGCTCGGAACTCGTGAACCTCCGTTAAAACTTTGGCCTCGAGCTTCCACGGGATCATGCCAGCCATGGCCGTTGCAGCCGTGTACGAGACCGTTCGGTACCCCCGGATGGCCCGAATGGCCGTCACCCTCTGTGGTCTCCGTATGAGGGCGATGTTTTTTCTCCTAGTCAGGGAGTCCGACCACACCGGGGCGCCGTAGAGGGCCATGCTCCTCAGAACTCCGGCAAAAAGTTTGCGACAGTTGTCCCCTGGGCCTCCCACGTTGGGCAAGAGCCTCGCCAAGGCCGCCGCCGCTCCCACCAACCTCGGAGCAAGGCTGGCAAAGTGCGCCTCAAAGCTCCATCGGCTGTCTAGTGTAAGCCCCAAGTATTTGAGCTGAGGCGCAACTCTGACGGGCACACCATCCACACATATGTGGGCATCTCTGGGGGGCCGGCCCCGGGGGCCATGGAATAGAATGGCCTCCGTTTTTGCCACCTCCAGACCCAGCAGCCTGATTCTCGTCACCGTCAATGTGGCGCCTGCAGACGCCCTCCGGGAGGCCTCCTGGTAGTGACGGCCCCTTGCCGTGACTAGGGTGTCATCCGCGTAGCAGATGACACCCATCCAAGGGGGAAGAACCCCCCTTAGGACCCAGTTGTACCCAATATTCCACAGTAGTGGCCCCAGGACAGAACCTTGGGGCACACCACACACCATGTTGTGCGCACGGATTCGCGCCCCTCCCGGTTCCACAAAGAGGACAGACCTGTCGTTGAGATAGTCCCTGATGATCCTCCTTAGGTACCAGGGGACTCTGTGGAACCTTAGCGCCTCAGTAATCGCGCTGAAGGGGAGGGTGTTGAACGCATTGGCAATGTCAAACGATATCGCCATCACCCTTTCCCCCCTCCCGATAGCCTCCTCCGTCGCCCTTTTAAGGGAGATTATGGCGTCCACGGTACACCTGCCACGCCGAAAGCCATACTGGGCGTCTTCCAGATCGGGGCCCTCGCATCCCAGGTGTTGCGTGATGCGGCCCGCGATTATGCGCTCTAGAAATTCACCCGCCTCGTCGAGCAAGACAATAGGGCGGTAGGCTGCTGGCGAGTCGGGCGGGCGCAGAAAAGAGGGTTTCTGAGGAGGCAGAGTTTCCCCATCTTCCAAATTTTGGGGAATCTGCTCTGCTGCAGGCAATTGTCCAGCAGCTCTCTGAACCTGCCTCCGACATGGTCTAGGGCGAGCGCCAGCACCCTCCCGTGCACCCCGTCGGGGCCCAGGGCTTTCTTTTTAAGGCGGAGGCGGTTCACGGCCATCTCCATTTCCCCGTCTATGACCCGCGGGATCGTCTGCGGGTCGACCTCAGCGTCATGCTCCGGGGCGACAAAGGGCGCCACCTCGAACACCCGGTCCGGGAAGAGAGCGTCCACAACCCGGGTCAGGAGCTCCGGCTGGAATGACTCGGTGGGGGGCGCAGGATTCCGCATCCGGTTCCGGACTGCGCGGTATGGGCGCCCCCACGGGTCTCTGTCCAAGTCGGCCAGGAACTCTCCCCACGCCGCCTTCTTCGCCCTCATCACCTCCACCTTGAGGTCCCATCGCACCGCCTGGAGGCGGCCGTACAACTCCGAATCCTCCTCCGGAGTGTGCCTCCTCCTACGGCATCTCTGATAATGCCGTCTCGTGGGTGCAGGCGGCGCGAAGGCCGGCTATCTCCGTCGACCACCAGTAGACCGCGCGTTGCCGCGGCCGGTCCCCAGCCCGGGGCATGGCGGCGTCACATATCCGTGTCATTGACCCCCGGAATTCGACGGCTCGCTGGTCCACATCCATATCAGCATGGGGGGGGCGGCAGCCAGCCCTCTATCATTGCCGCCTCAGATGCAGCCTCCCTGTCTAGTTTTGTGAGGGCCCACCTCTTGAAGCGAGCCGTACGGACGCCCTGCTGAGGAGTGAGGCCAGTGGCTGGGGGGCCGGATACCATGAATGACACATAGAGGTGATCACTCAGGGTCTCCTGGTCCAGTACCTCCCAGTTTGTTACGCGTGAGGCTATGGCAGGGGTTGCGAACGTTACGTCCACTATGGACTCCCCCTCCCATCTCACGCACGTGCTCACGGCCCCCCTGTTGAGGACTACGAGCCCGGCCTCGACCAAAAAGTCCTCCACCGCCTCGCCCCTGCGGTGGTCGCAGGGCAGCCCAAGGCCCGGGACTTGGCGTTGATGTCGCCGGCAACATACATTGACGTGGAGCGGTGCGAGTCTGCGGACAACCCCTTGCAGCTTCCCCACGTAGTCCTCAAAATCGCTGAGGTTCCGATTGGGCGAAAAATAAACCCCAACCAGTGCGATGCCTCCCCATTCCACCGCCACATACCCCTCCCCCCGTTCTCGCAGGGTCAGCGGAGCCGTATTGGAGACGGCCGGAGTTGTGATCACAACCTTCTCATCTGTTGACCCTATCCAATTCGGCCGCGCAGGGATGAAATACGGTTCCGCTGCTATGGCCACATTAGCCCCTAACGCCGCCATTTGGTGGACCATAAGGTCCTGAACGTTGGCGGCGTGATTAAGGTTCGCTTGGAGGAAGACCTTAGGACCTGCTGGCATTTGGTCCCGTTAAACTTTCCTCCATTTCCATCGGCGCGACGCGCTCACTCACCCCTGGGGGGGGCCTTGTCCAAGGGGCTCTCTTCGGCTTAGTGATGGGGGGCCTGCACGTCCTTCCGCCAAGCCGGTGCACATGCGGAAGCCCCGCCTCCTTGCAGACGGCGCAGCAGGCCTTATTGTGCCAATCCTACAAAATACTTTTAAAAATGCTGCACTCAACTTAGTTCTTGTCAAAAAAGAGATTCAAGACATTTGCGATTACCTAAACCAACAAGATATTATATTCAAGTACCACGAAGGAAAAACTAACCACATAGGCATAAACGAAACGCACTTAGCTCTATCCCAACTTTATTTTTTGCCCAAATTAAAGGACAGTATAACTAAATACATAAATCAATGTGACATATGTAACCGTGCTAAATACGATCGTGATCCGATTCAACCCAAGTTCCAAATTGTACCCCCACCACACAAACCATATCAGATAGCTCATGTAGACGTACTTACTATTGAACAGGATAAATATCTCACAATCATAGACTCCTTTTCGAAATACGCACAAGTGTATCGACTACCAGATTGCACTGCCCCGAACATAATTAAAGCTCTTTTAACGTTTTCCACTCACCATGGACTTCCAATATGTATAGTTTCAGACCAAGGTACAGAATTTGTTAATCAAGTCGTAAATGAATTTTTGAAATTACATAAAGTGCAACATCATAAAATAGCGGCTCATGCCCCTAACGAAAACGGCATGATTGAACGTTTTCATAGTACTTTTCTAGAACACATTCGATTACTAAAACTACAACACAAAAATGAGCCTGTACAAAATCTAATCCCATACGCAATTATTGCCTATAATAGTTCTATACACAGCCTAACTAAATGCCGACCATTCGACCTCATAACTGGACATTTTGACCCCAGAAACCCGACAGACTTACATTTATCTGAACGTTTTTTACAACAATACTTAGAAGAACATCGGAGTAAAATGAACACAGCGTATGAAATTATACACGACTCGTCATACGCTGAACGTACAGTGATTATGGAGCGGCGGAACTTAGAACGTGAACCTGAAACTCAATATAGCCAAGACCAGACAGTTTACATTAAAAACCCAGCCGCTAACAGACAGAAAACTGCACCTCGTTATACACAGGACAAAGTAGTTACGGATTTGCCTATTCATATTTATACGTCACGAAACGAGGCCCAGTTGCTAAAACTAGACTAAAAAGGGACAAGAAAAATAAATACGTGACATTGTAACAGGACACTCCTGCTCAAGACAGAATCCAACAACAGATTGACTTACTACAGACCCAGTTAACTGATTTAGCTAATAGATTATCTAATAAAAACTTTTCGTCTTTCAAATATCAAATATGGCACCTATTCGGTAAACTTAACAAAACTTCACTCGAGTTAGAGACGTTCGAACCCAAAAGATTTAAAAGAGGTTTTCTTAACCCTCTAGGAACCTTTATTAAGAGTATATCTGGTAACCTTGACAATGATGACGCTCTGAGATTTGAAAACGCCCTTAAAATATTACAGAACAACGATAGAGAGCTTTCTGCTAGTTTCAATAAGCATATTAGTTTATACAAAGAGATGACTTTCCAACAAACTCAAATATTAAATAATATCAGTATCAATCAGAGGAAATTAGAAAAAGCAATAATTTTAATTAGTAATACATCTGTAAATGATAAAGAACAAATCTACCAGTATTCTCAAATTTCTCAACTATTCAGTATAGTTACTGAAAATATTCAGGAACTTTCATTTGAAATACAAAAATTAGGTAACGTCGTAGCTTTTAGTCGCACAAATGTAATGCACCATTCTATTTTATCTATAGACGATTTAAGAAATATGCTTAGCCAGCTTAAACAACTTTATAATCCTGGCTCGTTATTAAATTTAGATGTTAGGTATTATTACGATTTAATTTCTCTAGGTTCTTGGGATGAGAAAATTGCAATTGTCCTGAAGTTTCCTTTATTATCCCTCGCAACTTATGATTTATATAGACTTTGTCCGGTTCCCAATAAAAACTCCGATATTATCCTTCCACCATTCCCATACTTGGCATCCAATGCTCAGGAATTCGCGTACATGGAGGCAGAATGCCCGAAGATAGACACCTGGTACATCTGCAAGCAGCAACTTAGCCATCAAATTAGAATGCACAGTGACTGCGTCTTCAACCTCATCTATCATCAAGATACAAGAGATTGCCATCCTACATCTATTACGCTCCTGAAAGAAGCCCTTCTAGAACTCGACAGTCAGCACTACATCTTATCACTGCCCAACGAAATCAGAGTACAAATATCATGCGCACAAGAAAACTACCACCTGTTAAAAGGAAGCTACTTAGCAACAATTCCAAGAAATTGCAGTATTCGAACACCTGAGTTCACAATCGTTAACAATGATGACAAATTTCGCGGACAACCCATTGAAATTATGACATTCCCACACTCAATCCCGATGTCAGAAAATTTGAAGAAGCAGCTGCCGCATTATAATTTCACAACGATTGACTTGAATAAGTTGCACAATATACAACATCAAGTACTTATGGAACCACCTGTCGAAGTTAACTACGTGGACGTATCCAGTCTCTATCACACGACGATACCTACCTACGTCATCGTACTGTTAAGTACATTTGCACTCGTTAGTCTGGCTTACTACCTGAGACAGCGAGAGAATCGAACCCAAATCATCAATCCACATCCTAAAGACATTGAAATGACTTCGGCAATATCTACAGCATCAATTGACGAAAGAAAAGCCGCAACTTTTGCTCTTAACCTTCGCAAATAGTTGCTCGTCTACAAGGGGAGGTGTTACGAGTGCAAGCCTTGTCCACGTCACAGCTACGTCACGCATGCATCATGTGCAGTCCAATCGCGGGTGGCTCGATTGAGCAATAGTGACCAAAAAGTGTCTATTGAACAGTTTTACTCATGAGAAACTTTTGGACATATTTTCGGTGTCTTTTAGCTTCAATAACGGAAGTATACGCACGTAGTCCTAAGGTCTGATCATCGAGATCAAATAAGCTGTAATCATTTATTTTAATAAATATAATTATAATTAAAAGTATATTTTTTTTAAATCCTACCCGACGGCTCAATTCCGTAATTTGCCTGTTTACACCTACCCAATGTTATGACAGGAAAAAAATTGTCAACCTAACGTTCGCATATTCTATAGGCTTCATACTTTCGATTGGTACCTATGTAATTTATCTAAAAAAATATTTTTAAATATTTAATTAATCACATTCTGGACTGAAATTTTTCAGCCAAACAACTCGCAATATATTTTTTAACACTTTACATTTGATATAAATTACTTTGAAGGTCGTTGTATACGATCGGATCCTCTACTATTCTACTATTACAAAGTTCTTTTAATGTATTTAACCAATTCAGCGCATAGTACAAGTGCCTTAAAATACGTAAATTTTCACAATTGCGTGCAGAACCCCCTTAATGGTGTGGCTTTACGTGCCTTCCGAATTAAAAAAGTTCCTTATCAGATTAAGGTACTACCGGGTGACAAGGCCCACTTTTTTACAAATTGAAATAAAGCCTATATTTTGTCATTTAGAAGAAAATGAGTGTTTACAATGTAAGCTATGATTGTTTCAAAATCCAAATAAAAGTAGTTATTGAAGCAACAACGATAATAAGTTAGGATTTTAAACATTTTTGAAAAACCGTACACGTGATCCCTGGGTGGTGCTAAATGAGTGACACCAACTGAGTGGTAGAGCCACGCTACGTTGCAGCACACATTGGGCCGGCTCGCCCGGCGTAATACCACCCTCTCACTAATATTTGGCGTGAAATAATGGCACTTGGTGCTGTTGTGTTTCGTCCGACCAGTGAGGGTTCCGGAGGCCCCTTCCCCCCCCCCCCTCCTCCCAATTCCTATTCCTTCCTTAAACCTATTCCTCCCTTAAAGGCCGGCAACGCGTCTGCGATTCCTCTGGTTTTGCGGGTGTCCATGGGCGGCGGTGATTACTCTCCATCAGGTGACCCGCCTGCTCGTTTGCCTCCCTCTTTTATAAAAAAATAAAAAAAAAACCTTATTTTGGGCTTTAGCTAACCTTTTTAACTTTACATGGTATGTCTAATAAGGCCCGTGCCGTTTTTAAGTCTTTTGGAGCAAACGTAAGCATTAAATACCTTATGGATATAAACACATCAAAATTGTAACATTCATAAACTTCGATAAAAGCAATCGGATACTAAAATGATCAATATTTTGTTACAAAAAAATACTTTTCCACTGTGTAATAAAACAGCCGAGGTATCGAATTTTTAAGTGTTTATTGTATAATTATTACATTTTACTTATAAACTATTGTTATTTATGCTAAAATTAAGTAATTATTGTTTATATTCCTATTATAGTCAAAGTAACTACTTCGTTGGGCCTTCCTAACCGTTGTGGGCTTTGCAACACAAATTTAATATTTACAAAATAAAAGGCTATAAAATCGCACATGTTTATGTAAATATCAAAAGAGTAATGATCAAATAAACACACTAAATAAAAATCTACTAACAAATCGTAGTATAAACAAGTAAAAACTAACGTTTTTTAGGAGCCAAAATTAGTAATATGAGCTGACGGGACCGATGTCGGCGAACTACCGGGTGTCACTGACAAGATGGTGGCCGCTCGTTGTCCGCTGCTGCGTTTACCCGGTAGTACCTTATATCAGTGAATATCAGCATTATTCAGTATAGTGTCAAATCTCGCAACGTCTCATGCAATTGCTTGTATGTTATCTTTATTTACTCATTATAATAAAGAGGTAAAGTAAGCACCTAAGTTTAGATGTAGGTAATCACCAAAACTAACATACAGATTACAAAAAACTTTTACCAATATTAAGAATGGACCTTCATTGTGGACCTATATTATTATCCTGTACTAGAGGTCCGCCCGCAACTGCGTTTGCGTGAAGAGGGCATAAGAGGGTGTTCACGCGGACGTGACACACAGTGTTTTAAGAACCTCGATTTGGTGTCACGTCCTTTTCATCGCGAATTCCTAAAGATTAAGCTATTAAAAGCAATGGAGTAAAAATGTCAAATGGCTACGGTACGGTACGATACGGTTAAAACAATATTTAGAAGATATTGAAACGTTGAAAAAAAAATTACTATGCCTTAGGTGGGAATCGAACCCACGTCCTCCGCATACCGGGCGGCTGCGTTGACCACTCCGCCATCGAGGTATTGGTTAGATCTGTCGAAATTATTTAACGCTTTTGACTTATCTTTTTAAAGCAACAGTGTATCTTTAAACATCTGTAAAAAATACGTCACATTAAATGTATTCACTATTTATAATTTTGAACCTTATTATTAAGGCCGATGGGTGATTATTGCTTATCTTATGACGTAACACTACGTAAAACGGCAGAGAAACTTCACTTTTTTCATTTGCATTTAGAAGTTTAAACCCATGATCAGTAGGTAGATTGGGATGAGAATGGCCTGTGGCACGTTTGATTTCACAGTATGCGGATTGGCAACGTCGCTTTTTCTGAAATGAAGCGGTCAGCTGTGTTGCGTATTCGGATTCACAATACAATATTTAACTCAAACTTTTACCTCAACTTCCTCTCTGAGCTTATCTGGGGCTTCCTTAGCCCGTAATTCGTCGTACAATGCGCACGCACTGCTGTTTTTAACAAGCTGTCGGCACACACACACAGCAGTGTACGACGAATTAAGAATCCTTAAAGGTAAGTAAACAAGAAGGTACTTGTAGTATTTATAGACAATTAATAATAAAATAATAATGATTTTACTAGTTTGATAAGAGAAGTAGACACATTCAATGCAGTTATCGTTGTAGGTTAGGTATATAAGGTTGTACAATAATTTACTCAATTTGTCAGCGATCACGCATGAAAAGATTTTATGTTCGTTGTTGGAATATACGAAAATATTCAATTCAATTGTTATTTTGATTATTTATTTGACATTGAATATTCTATTCAATGATTACTTTGTGTAACATCACCATTTTTGTATTAGTCACTCAAACGACTTTTCATTATAAAACCGTTGTGCCGAGCGACCTTTACTTTAATAAAAGCATTCGTTCAGACAACTACGAAGTTTTACTTTGCCGTCACTGCGTCCCTGCCAACAGGTTATGGGCCCAGGGACCATAATTTTCAAAAGTGATTTTTATAAGTCAATTTTAATAGTAAATTCATATTTAAATAAACAGTGCTGTACGTGAGTGATGAAGAAATACCAAACAGCCTCGATTAAAATTGGCTGAAACGGAACCTGATTACTAAAGGTACGAGTGTTGAGTTTTTGGGCTATGCCTTTTTGAATTTTGCAAAAGGGTCAGCCACGGCTAAATCAATCTTGACAAAATTTATGTAAGAAGAAACTTAGCGACTCAGTGAGCATTACGTAAGCAATTAATTCACCAAAAATTGCAACCGATGTCAGTTATTCCAACATTTCACGAGTTTTGATAACAGAATTACTCACCCTACCCTCATAATATGGCGGTATAATCACGGCGCTGTAAACGCTAGGAGAGGATCACCATAGCCTAGCATTCGTAAAATTCGTCTGCTAAATCATGAAGTTAAGTTGAAGACCGAAATATCTATCGAATTTAAAGTTTTACATACTAATACAGAGAAGTTTTCTATGCGTAATAAATGGACCGGATAAGATGAATAAAAGTGTGTACCCTCAATCTTCAAGAAGAAATTGATGGTCAAACAAACTTACCTGACGTGAAGTTTGACCGTAATTGTACGAGACGTTGCATCCGAAAAGATTTATATTCACAAGGTAGTCCACTCTTCAATGTACCAGGCATCCAACACATATTAAGAGCTATCTAAAAGAAATTTTATTAAAAAAAAACATAAAATGTTACCCATAGTATAGACACAGGCGCCATCTAGTGAATACCAACCGAGTGCACGAGTTTGTCAACCGCGCTGTCATCGTCATTCACTTTTAGAGCTTTTTTGCAAAATTAATTTATATGGGGCCAGCATGTAAGGGAAGGGAGGGATCTTTATATAAATCTCTTCGGATGCAACGTCTCGTACAATTACGGTCAAACTTCACTTCAGGTAAGTTTGTTTAACCATCAATTGTACTTCGACGTTGCATCCTCGAGATTTATATTCACAAGGTAGATGTTTAGAACACAAATTTTGCGAAATAATTTAAGTACCTATATGATTTAATTCAACTATTATAATTGAGTATTTACGAGTATAACCGATTAAATATAATTAGGTACCATATTAGTACAAACCAGTATGATATATTATAATATTATAATGAATGATAAGCTAGAAATTAATCAAATCGCTGCAAAGCATTATCGTCATTCTCAATGGTAAGGGGTCGATTGTAAAACCGTGCAAACACCAGAGAATTACCCTGCAAAATAATTTTGGTAAGTAGCAAAGAGATCTTTAAGAGGTGTCCCAAACGATTGAACAATTTTTTCGAACACAGGTGCCGACATTTGCCATTCTGTATCGATATTCATACGCCGTGACTCCTTATCCGCCTCGAAGTTATCTTTAGATTTTATGTAGGATGCAAAGACAAATATTTTGCGTTTCTTGCACCATTGCCATAGACGACAAGTGATATTATTTAAAGGAACTTATTGTACTCCACCCATTCTATTGATATTTATTTTTTCAAGAATGCGTTTTCGTTTTCCTATTGGCAATTGCAAACACATATTTTCTGAATTTAATTAAAAACCGAAAATTTTTCTAGTCTTTTGTGGTTCCAAGCTACTCTTTTTGAAGTTTTTATCAAAGCCTAGATTTTGTAATAAACAAACAGTTTCGAGAACAAAACTTTTACATTCTTCATAAGAATGGCCAAGGCACAAGATCTAAATATATTAGAATTAAAAAACCTCTGTTTCTAATATAAATCCGGTAGATAGACCGGTTTCATGAGTTTCGTAAAGACATAATAAGGTGCTGAACTAAGTCCAAACGGTAGGCACTAAAATTCATACGTATTACTATTGTGTCCCAAAAAGGACAATGGCAGGGTACTATGGAGATTTTGTACAGGCCTACAATTTTCATGTTTGGCAATGAGACTTACACATTTGGTAGATTATATTATTGAGAATTACTATATAAATTAACAGAATTTTAAATGTTGGGGTTTAAAAGTTATACTTGTATTTCGAAAAATTTTTAAGGTTATGTTTTTTCCTGTATTTGATTGACATTGACAGTTGAGTGACAGGGAGGGACGGACAATGATTCTGACAGTAACAAATTAAATAATTAATCTGAAAAAATGTACGTTCGCGCCTTGATTAATTGATCTATAGATCAATCGTGAATCGCACTAAAATACGTAGGTAATTAAGTAGTGCATTTCAATATTAATTATGTAAGTACCTATGTATTGTTAAGCCCGAGTTATAGATTCTAGAAGATAGATAGATAGGATAGGAATATAGGTTAAGTACCTATCAGGAACTGCTGCGACTGTGATGATTCAGATCTTTGTGCTTGATTATTTAAAACACTAAAAGACAACTACCCATCTGTGTTTTGATAAATAACAGCAAAATACTTAAAACATGATGAAAGTATTGAGGTAGTAATAATAGCTCAATGGATGAAAGTCATAGATGTAAACAATAGAAGTAGGTATACACGTTCCCACTTTAGTAGTCGCAACTTTAGACTACCTACCTACCTATACCAACATTATGTTGAAATCATCTCCTATCCTACATATTTATTAATATAAATGCGAAAGTGACTTGTTTGTCCTTCTTTTACGCCCTAACTAAGCAACCAATTGACTTGATATTTGGCTTATAGATTTTGAAAGAACGAAAGTAACATAGGCTACTATTTATGCTGATATTCCTATAGGAACGCGAATCACGCGGGTGAAACCGCGGGCGGAAGCTAGTGGTTAAAATAATTGTCTCTGAGATAGGAATGTTAGTCTACTAGGTACTGCTCAGAATGCATACTTACTTATATTTACAGTACAATCGAGGATCTTTCCAGTAGATACTACTAATAAATTACTTCATCAAAGGCAAACAATATAATATAATCCTAAAAAATATGATAAAAATATTTTAAATAAATCAGAAACTCGACTGGTCTTTCTACAGGGATGTTTCACAATTGTACATACACACAGACGAGTAATGTTTTTCCATATTAGCATTTGCTCAGTGAAAATAAACAATACATGGAACAATACATACAACATGGAATGTTTAACTCATTGGTGGCACTAATTACTGACATAATTATTAAGATCTGCATGGTGGATCCCTTGAGTGGGATTTCTTATAGGGAAACCGATGGGAATCGGAATGTATGGTATATATATAAATGTATTTAGTAGAATTATTATTAGGTAAATAGTCATGACATCAGGTACAAATGCTCATATTCGTCATAGAAACATTTGCCCCTACTGGGATTCAAACCCAGGAACTCAGAGTAGGCATCACCACGAAACCAGTGTACATATTACTCCACCACGGAGGTAGTCAATAAGTAAATATATGTAAGGTGTTACCTCTCGTGGTCTAATCCAATTCGAAATTATGTTAGTAATCATTTATTCCTCTTCATTTGGCTCTTGAAAGACACTCTTCGTCTGCTCGTTCTTATAATAGAACGTCCACATACAACATGTCATGGCGATGGCCAACATGCCTTGTAGTTTTACTTTCAGATGCAATAAAATGTGTTGCTAATTCCCAGGAAGCATGACAAATATAATCAGAAGGTGTTGCCTAAAACAATAAGAGCATGGATGAAGTTTATTAATTGATCAACAAATTAGTAGAACATTAGTAGTAACAGATACAGAGGTGCATTGCTGCACCAAGTATGTACCATGTGTTCTCGCTTTAGATGTCTAAAATGGTTGACGACTTATTTCGTACTATGAACGACTTACCTCTCAGGGATATGACCAAAAACGAATAGTAAGGCTTGACTCTCGTTCGTCAGTAAATGCCGCCTGATGCGATCCAATCGAAATGCATTGCATACTCGACATTGTGATGGTAATGTATCACCTAATTTTTTTTTATTTTTTTTTACTAGGTATGTGTTTGCTCTTGATCCCAATCAAGCCCAGGGGCTAAGACAGGATCTATGATGGTGCGAGCTAACCCAGAAGGTGCCTATTTACTCTTACTTTGAAGATGGACAGGTTATATGTACTCGGAAACACAGACGCAGGGAGGGAGTTCCACTCCTTTGCTGTACGCAGTATAAAAGATGTTGAGTAACGCTTTGTGCGACATTTAGGAATATCCACCAAGAAAGGGTGGTAGCCCGCAGTGCGCCCAGATGTCCGATGGAAGAAGGGGGATGGCGGTATGAGCTCATGCAGCTCCAGAGCACACTCTCCGAAGTACAGTCTGTAAAAGACCGACAGACAGGCAACTTTGCGGCGGTGAGCTAGGGTGTGAAATTTGCTCTTCACTAGTTCTTTGTCGCCAATTAGCCTCTCAGCTCTGCGTTGAATCGTGTCCAGTGCAGCTAGTTGGTATTTAGCTGAGCCGTCCCACAGGTGACTGCAATATTCCATGCAAGATCGGACTTGAGCTTTATAGAGAGTTAAAAGCTGTCCCGGCATGAAATATCGCTTGACTCTATTTAAGACGCCCAGCTTTTTAGCTGCAGTTTGTGCCTTGGACTCGATGCTGGTGCCGAAGTCGAGGTCTGAAGACAACTCCATGCCCAGAAGGACGAGACTATCGGTAACAGGCACAGATGCACCCCGAAAAGTAGGAGTCAGGTTAAAGGGACTCCTTTTAGCGGTGAATAAACACGCTTGCGTTTTGGTGGCGTTGAAATTTACCAGGTTACTGTCACCCCACTGGCAAACGTGAATTAATGTCTGGTTCGTTCGCTCAACCATGGCCTCTCTCATCAACATCACGTCATCACCACTAGCTTTTGCATCCGAAAGGAATCTCTCTACGACAGTACTGTCATCTGCATACCCAACAACTCCCGGTATCAACAGGTCATTGATGTGCAACAGGAAAAGCGTCGCAGAGAGAACAGACCCCTGAGGAACTCCGGCATCAATAGCCACTGAGTCAGAGGAGCAGCCATCGATGACTACTCTGATCGACCGTTCCGTCAGGAAATCAGCTATCCAACTACAAAAGTCAGCGGGGATACCATACGCTGGAAGCTTGTGCAGTAGACTTGCGTGCCAGACCCTGTCAAAAGCCTTTGAGATGTCAAGTGATACGGCGAGTGCTTCGCCGTGCATCTCGAGGGCCTCACCCCAGTAGTGCGTCAGATAAACTAGAAGATCCCCAGTCGATCGTCTTCGGCGAAACCCATATTGACGGTCACTGAGGAGGTCATTAACTTCTAGGTATGAGAGCAACTTACAGTTTAGAACTCTTTCCATGACCTTACAGAGTATGGAAGTGATGGCGATCGGTCGGTAGTTGCATGGGTCGGCACGACTTCCTTTTTTGGGTACTGGCTGCACATTAGCAAGCTTCGAGCATTTAGGTACGGTTTTTGCCTCGAGAGAAAGGCGATACAAGCGCGTTAGCACTGGTGACAACTCAGGCGCACAACACCTCAGTACCCTTGCTGGTATGCCATCAGGACCACTGGCCTTGTTCACGTCCAGACTAAGCAGGGCTCTACGGACCTCTTTATTGTGGATTGTGATCTCTATCTAAATTTGGTGGTTGTTGAGAGCCGGTGTCTAGACGCGAGTTGCTCGCAAACAGAGAGGCAAATAAACTTGTTTTCTCAGCTGCAGAATGAGCCAGCGACCCGTCAGGTTTCTGCATGGGTGGTAACATAGGACGGCAGAAATTCGCCTCGGCTGACTTCGAAAGGGACCAGAACTGTTTACTACCGCTCGGGTAGGATGACAACTTCGTCCCTATTCGGCTGATGTGATCGAATCTGGCCTTTCGAATAACCCTTTTGCACGACTTGGCGGCCGAATTAAAGGCTCTCTTCTTTGCTCGGATTCTCCGTGCACGGACTTTGCGATCCCGGGCTTGCACCCAAGCCTGGTAAGCAGACTGTTTTCGGGCCTCAGCACGAGTACAGTCCGCATTATACCAAGGGCGGGACTTGTAACCGAGCGGGATGTCGGAGAATGGAATAAAAAACTCCATTCCCTGCCGGATTACATCCGTAATCGCATCGGCCGTACACGAAGGGTCGTTAGAAGAGAAGCATGTTTGCCGCCAGGGATAAGATGCAAGGAAAATACGCATCTCGTCCCAATCTGCTGACTCGTATCGCCATACTCGTCTCGTGCCCCTAGGGCTCATATCCGGAGGAGAGCAAATCGATACGGATTTCACCACACAATGGTCGGACGTTCCCAGCGGGGCTGAGACCGATATCGAATGCTTGTGTGGATCGGTTGTCAGCAGTAAGTCAAGACAATTGGGTGTGTGGCCAGCGATATCCGGAATTCGCGTCGCTTGATCCACCAGCTGAGTGAGATTTAGTGCTAGGGAAAACCTTCGCACTTCTCTCCCAGCATGGTCAGTCTTCTGGAACGGGTACAGCCACTCTTTGTGGCGAGCGTTGAAGTCCCCCAGAAAGACAAGCTCCGCCGCTGGATACCGCTGAGTTGTTAAGTCTGCCGTCTCAGTGAGGTAGTCAATGAGCCGAGTCGCCTCCTGATCACCGCTGTGCGATCGGTAGACACAGACGTAGATTATCTTCTCTACCCCAGTGTCCACCAGAAGCCAAATAACGGAGAACCCGGATTTTTCAAAGCAACGGAGACGCCTACAGCAAATGTCATCGCGGACGTACACACAGACCCCTGCACGCTTTTTGAACTTATGCTCAATTGAGTAGCCAGGGTAGTTGAGGTACGCCACGTCCGACGGGGTTGCTATTTGCGTCTCCGTCAAGAAGAATAGGTGTGGCTTCTCAGTCTCAAGATGGTGATGGACCGGATCGAGATTTGAGTGCAATCCTCTGATGTTCGCGAGGTGCACTTTTAATGGGAGGAAGTGCAGCCGTTGTTTACATACTTTCTTCTTGCTTTGCCTTGTCATGTTTTGTGATGAGTGTTGGGGGGAAGGATTTTCAGTCGAGGCGCTACTTAGTCGACCATCGATGTTGCCCTAGGCAAATCTGACCAAAGGGGAACTCACCTGGAGACTGCGGGGACGCCCGAACCCCCCCGAAATGGCCACCGGGTCCTCCCGTCCAGTCGCCAACTGGCACGGTGGAGCATTTCGGGATTTTTCGCGAGTTGGCGGGGCAGCCTTTCACACGTGGCTAGCGCGCTATTTGGGCCCCCTACTAACTGCGGTCGGCCAACGGCTAAAACCGTGCTTCGGATCCCGCTACCCTCCAGAATGAGTTACCCGGTACAGCAATGCTAAGGCTTCAAGACCGGTCCTAATCTGCGCAACTGACTTCTAACCAACCCCCATTGGCACTGGCACTCCCGCACGCCGACGGAACGCAGCGGACTAATCAGACAGTAAAGCTATCACGAAAGTGCAATTATAGGTAAGTACTGCGCAAGCACAACACAATATTGTTTGTGTTCATTTCATTATCACATTCACAAAACAAAGCGGCTTTTCGCAAAATAAGTAAGAATAGAGGAAGGAACTTTTAAAAACACACAATTTTTTTATTACGTTGACCAAAAGCTCAATGATTGACATTGACAGTGTTGCAAGTAGTTTCATTCGTCTTTTTACGAGAAACAAATCGATAAGAAAATCAATCTTATAAATATAAATCATAAATATCAAAAGTAAATAATCAACCATTTTAAGATAAAAAGTGTGTAATTGTATAGGTTTAAGCTCGAAAATAGTTGCAGAAATAAGTTTTTAATCGAAACTAGATTAACAAATAAGACCTAATTAGCTATTTGAGAACCGATTTCAAAATCGATAAATCGATATTTTTATGCCAGGCAACTCTGACAGCAGATTTTCGTTTTGCGTATAGTATCTGCTAGTTGAAATGCGTTTCGTTATTAGTTTTAGTATTATTATTTCGCTTTACGATTTTTCTTTACCCCGGACTTCTAAAAATATAACATTTACTGGAAAATAATGAGAAAAAATTAAGGAACCAATTATGCAAAAATGGTACCAAAACATGAACATTGTGGGGTTGTACGCCAGAACGCGTTCTCCTTTGAACCTTAAATACTTTTTGTAGTTTTCATCAATAGAAACTAAAGAAAAAATACGCGTCTTTGATATCAACATTGGCCATTTAACTGTCTTGGAACAATAATTTGCTTGCTGTCCGTATGTATGTCCTTCATTTTAAAGTGGTATGAGGCGACAACTTTATTCTTTGATTTTAGGTTCAAGATAAATCTGGACGATCCATCACTTTTAGGTGTTAAGAATATGGGAGAAATAAATTGGTCTTTGACATCCTCTCATATGCATATTACTCCTGACTGGCACAAGTCAGATATAGCTGTGATTAACTTACCTACTTATTTCAGCCGAAGAAAAGTTAGGAGTGATAGGTTCAGTAGCTTGCTAGCAGTATTATTAAATGGTATTTTGTAACCCGTAACGTACTGTCAGACTACCGGGTCATTTGCGATTGAACACCATGTGTCAACAAAAAAAAATTTATACGACCAGCGTGTAAGGTTACCTTGGTTGTTATTTACGCAACATCGGTCTGTATGACGGTCTCACTGCTGTCGTGGTGTGATAGCGGGCGGACGTCGGTGCTTGCGCTAATCGCCTCAGATGTGGATACGGGAATCTTTGCTTGCTCCCACCCGGCCTGGCAACCCATGACCTTGTTGCTTGGATGGGTCTTGCCACTTTCCCTGCTGGGCGACGTAGTTCTTAGTGAAGTTGACGGTCCAATGTTGTTAGTATTCCGTATTTGCAAACCAGATTTTTCAGCGGCCTTAGCAGCTTCTATCTTTTCTCCCAAATTTTCTCCAGAAGAGTGTGCGTCTCTTTTAACATCTTGTGTCATTGACAAGAATTTTTTATCAAAAGTAGGCAGGTAGTGTAAGCATTTTCCTATTCATGGTATTTTCATAATGTAAATGCAGTATAATTTGGCCAACTTCAAACAGATATCAAAGTTGTTGCTAACAGTTCTTTTTTATTATCTTTGTTCATACCATCTATGAGGATTTCCCTAGCGTTTAGGGACCTCTTCTGGTATTTTGGGTCCCAATGGTACCTCCTTCACTTTATAAACTCCAAGAACGTCAAGAAACTCCGACGATATTGGATTTACAACTGGCAACTCCTCTGCTGCGCTTGGATTATTACGACTAGGTATCCCTAGCGTCCTGGATGGTTTGGGTAAGATCCGAACTGTGTACTTGTGCTACGGTCGTGACATTATCGTCTTTTTCAATATTAGATTTATATACGTCCGTTATTTACGGTTCTTTATTGAAATCGGAGTCACTAAGACTTGTGGTTGGCGAGAGGCCTCGCGCAAACGAAGTCATTTGAAAGAAATGATCAAAGAATAGAATTGCCGTAATCGCGTCACAGCATAGGGTAGGTACCCGTAATATCGATCGTAATCGCGTCACGATACTAGATTTCATATTAGCACTGACCGTAATCACGTCACGGTACTACATAAGGGTAGGTACCCGTAATATCGATCGTAATCGCGTCACGATACTAGATTTCATATTAGCACTGACCGTAATCACGTCACGGTACTACATAAGTGTGCAGTATGTAAGGCGGAACTGTAAGATTTTGTAGAAATCACTTGCACACAAAAAAACACTCCAATAAAAATATTAGTAAAAAATAAAATAGAATGTAGGTACTGCCTCGCGCAAACGAAGCGTCATTTGGAAGGAATGACCGAGGAATATAATTGCCGTAATCGCGTCACAGCATAGGGGTAGGTACCCGTAATATCGATCGTAATCTCGTCACGATACTATATTTCATATTAGCACTGACCGTAATCAAATCACATCACGGTAATACATAAATGTGCAGTATGATGTAAGGCGGCACTGTAGGATTTTGTAGAAAACACTTGCAAACGAGAAAACGCTCCCATAAAAAGATTAGTAAAAAAATAAAATAGAATGTAGGTAACTACTGCCTCGCGCAAAGAAGAGTCATTTGGAAGGAATGACCGAAGAATAGAATTACCGTAATCGCGTCACAGCATAGGGTATGTACCCCTAATATCGATCGTAATCTCGTCACGATACTAGATTTCATACTAGCACTGACCGTAATCACTTCACGGTACTACTTATGTGTTTTTTACTTTTTATTATTATTTAAAAAAGCTAAACGTCTTATGCATTCTTGAAAATCGATAAATAGTAAAAAAGTCAAAAAAATGTGGGTAACCACAAAGGCACTAGCGAAAGTATTAATCGAAATTAAGAAGGAAACGTACTATGAAATATATTTCAATAACGTTTCTACTTTGAATGTCTCACTAAGAGGTTCTGAGTCGTATATTCGCTAACGAATCACATAGTTTTTAAAAAATCGTTTGTCTTTGTAATTTAATCATAACATCGACAAAATGTAATATTGAAAACACTGACTGACCTGATTTACTTGGCGATCGTCGTTTATGCAGTTTTTCCATATGCGTATATAATAATTATCCATGCTTCCTTTTGCACATAGTTTTTTGCTACACAAAACACTTTTAGGGTAACGAGGTGCGGATGCCCGAACACGAAAAGCGAATGACGATGACAGCGCGGGTGACAAACTCGTGCACTCGGTTGGTATTCACTAGATGGCGCCTGTGTCTATACTATGGGTAACGTTTTATGTTTTTTTTAATACAATTTCTTTTAGATAGCTCTTAATATGTGTTGGATGCCTGGTACATTGAAGAGTGGACTACCTTGTGAATATAAATCTCGAGGATGCAACGTCATAATGTTTTGTCTCTGGTCTATTCTACTCTCGAGGTTAATAAACTACGAAGTGTGAAAACTAAATCTGCTTTTATTTATTCAAAATTTAACAAAAACATTATATTGGCACAAAAAAAATATTTAAAAAGAAATTGGCGGGGGTAGTTGCAACAGTTACGTTACAATACATTGGCTCCGATAAATTTTGAATTTAAAAATATTAATTCTTATAACATCGATATAAATATATAAGTATTTTCATCATAAGTGTATGTTTCTCAAGTGGAGATAACATTTTCGCCAATAAATCTGCATTTCGTAGAATATTCTCAAAGATACCTATTCGGAGCATCAAACCATGAAGTGCAGTGCCTGTGCAAGTGAGTTGAAAGCGAAGGAAAATACAGTCACGTGTTCTAGATCAACATGCAAGCTCCAATATCATTTGACTTGTGTTGGCCTTAAAAAAGGAGACTCAACATGGGTTTGCCCTGAGTGCAGATCGAAACAAAAACGTGGTGACAACACCAATACGCCGGTGAAAGACGCTGCTGGCAGCAGTACCGAGTTCGTCAATATAACCCCAGGAATCGGCTTCCAGAATGCGGTAATCAAGAAGGTTCGAGTGATGTGGTTGCCACTATAAACGCTGAGATTCAACTTGCAATCCAACAAGCCGTCCAACAAGCCCTACCTGGTTTTTTATCGAAAGTCACCAAAATCGGTCACCAGGGCAATCGAAGAAAAGTTCGCCGAGCTTGAAAAGTCTGTGAAGACGTTGGGTGACTTATACGATACCGTCAAAAGTTCTGCCGCCAAAAACTCACTTACTATCAAAAAAATGCAGTTAGAGAACACCAATAACCAACCAACTGAAAACACTACAATCAAAACTGAATGCCATGGAAGAAGCATCCCTAAAGCAAGAACAGTGGTCCAGGCTTCAGAACGGCGAAGTAGTAGGAGTTCCGAGAATGCTGGTGAATCACTGCCAACTATTGTAAATGGTATCGCGAAGCAACTTAATATAAAGATTAGCCCACAGGAGCTGGACTTCGTCCATCGTATACAAGCGAAGAGATCAGTAAAAGGAACACATCGTAATTTAATAATTTATTTATTTATTTATTTATATTCAGGCAACGCAGGCCCATAGATAAATACCTTACAGACTAACATACATATTATTTATATTATAAAACCTTATCACTATTTTACACGTAGACACGGCGACGTGTGACGCAACGCGGTGTCCGGTAGCCGTCCACGGAACCGCCGGAACAGGACACCTTTCGGCCAAAACTCCTCTTTTAAAAAGGCCGATAGATGGTCGGTCGGTACTCTCACCACAAATGAATTAAAATTCACATTGTGGCGGGACTCCAACCGCTCGACCCGTAGAGTGAGTTTTCTCTTGATCCGTATGTACTCTACGATCTCCTCTGCCTTCGTAGAATAATGGAGTCGGGACACGTACAGCAGCGTCGTCGGTATGGCTGGACGCAGCAGGTGGTTCGGTCCGGTCGGTGCAACACCGCATAGGTTGCGACAGGCGGGCTTCCTCTTCTTCCTTTCCACTGTGGTAAAGCCCTCCTCGTCACGATGGTGAACCTGCGGTGCCGCAGGAGTAGCTCCATGGATGACTCCCTGGCTACTTTTCTTTTTCTCTTGAGGCGGTCGCCGCTCAGGTTGCGGAGCGGCGGCGGCAGCGGCGCCGACAGGTCGGCTGGCGGCCGCAGCTGCGTAGGCACGTTGAGGTGTTGACGTGCAAACGCGTGACGTCCCCACCAGGGTGGAGGGGCGGGCGGCGGGGCGCAGGGCATCGCGCGCAGTGACAGCGGCCGGTGACGCATCCGCATGCGCCGACTCGAAACTGCAGACGGATGCGTTTTGCGCCCCGCGATAATCCGATTCCATAGTCGTTCAAAGAAGGATGAGGTTTTGTCAGCCGCTCGGAAATGTCATGGTTTAACCTCAAAAGATATTGGAACGCAGGGTGAGTTAAGTAAGATTTACATAAATGAGCATGAACACAGAGCGTGAACACAATTGACAAACTTTTGAAATGCCGATAATCGATGTTATTTTTTTCAAAATCTTTACGTTTTGAAATCTTACTCAACGTTTGACCGAAGCTATTAATGCTACTTAGATGATTCATTTTCCAGAAACACGTTTCCAATATTATAAAAATACACATTTCAAATAATTGAAATCCATAATATCATCGAAGAACTTGTAATCGTAGTAACGTTTAAGCATGCAAGCTAGCATACAGCATGCAAGCAAGCATGCAGCATGCAAGCAAGCATGCAGCATGCAAGCAAGCATGCAGCATGTAAGCAAGCAAGCATGGAGCATGCAAGCAGCAATGTATAAATATGAATATATGAAAAACAAAAAAAAACAAAAATTTGGTTTGGGTGTGATATTTTAGAGAAAAAGTTACTTCGAATTTTTATACTTCTAGATAATAAATTTATTGTACGCAAAACATCTTCTAAAAGAAAAAAAGTAGTTTTGATAATCGGCTAATAGTTATTCTGGAAAGTTAAACGTATGTATGATAAGTTTATGGATTAACAAAATTATGTCAAAGCGACAGTCTGGTATTTAAAACTTCGTCATACCGTTTTCGAACCATTGAAAATCGTACAGTTACCCCACCTGAGGTAGTGGTTGTTTTCGACGATTCATTATATTTTATTTAATATATTATTTAAGTTATATCATTATTATCATCAGCCTATAAACGTCCCACTGCTTGGCACAGGCCTCCCACGTGGACAATAGCACGTGGGGATATTGGACCATAACCAACCACGCTGGCCCAATGCGGGTTGGTCGGTTTTAACGACTGCCATCTTACGACAACAACCGGGACCAACGGCTTAACGTGCCTTCCGAAGCACGGAGGTTGTAGATGTTTGGTCACCCATCAGGCAACCCGGCATGCGGCATTGCGAATAGTTGCTTAGCGGGCAAGATCGCAAGCCTTATATTATATTTTAATAATATATATTATATATATATATTAGCGTTATTGACGCAAATAAAAAAAAATACAAAAAGTTAAACCTCTCATAGATAAATGAACTACTTACTATTATATAGGAATATGATATATTATAGAGTATATTATCTTATAGTTTAACAGCGTCAATATTCTTTTCACCTCACAACCTCGGAAAGATTCTGTTTGTCATTAGAAATCTGAGTGCAAAAGTGCATTTTACCCGCTAGCGTGGAAATTTATTCGAACCTTTCTATTCCATACTTTTCTATACAGCAAGTCCACTGAAAATTGTTAATTACTGGTTTCATGTCAGTGCGCCAACCTAATTTATCGCACTGACCAGCCACAGGTGGCAGCACTGGACTGAATAAAAAAAATTTAACTATCAATATTACCATATTTTTGCAGTAATTTTAATTTGTAAAATGAATAAACACTAATTTAGTAACAAGCTGTTTTTTTTGCACCTAGCGTTCTCCTCGCTGTAGTGAGGTAAAAAAATGTGTGTTTCACTAGGCAGCAAAGTTATTTTGCATCTCGTACTACCTTTGAAACCCTCTCTACTCTCGGGTTTCAATACAAGTACTCGCACCAAAAACCAACTTTACGGCCTTGCATAACAAATAACTATTTCTCCTCACAACCTCGGAAAGATGTCATTAGAAATCTAAGTGCAAAAGTGCATTTTACCGGCTAGCGTGGAAAGAGTTTTTCTATTCCATACTTTTCTATACCGCAAGCCCTATGAAAATGCAATATATACTTATTTTATATCAGTGCGCCAACTTCATTTCTTTGAATAATCGCACTGGCCAGTCACAGGTGGCAGCACTGGACTGAATGAAAAAAAAATGTAATTATCAATAATTATTACCAATTGCAGTAATTTTAATTTGTAAAATGAATATACTCGTACACTAATTTAATAACGAAGCTGTTTTTTTGCACCTGACGTTTTTCTCACTGTAGTGAGGTGAAAAATTGTGTGTTTCACTCGGCAGCAATAGTAAATTGTTACCCTAATGGTGAAAGTAGCTTATTTACTCCCGTTATGCGAGGGCGCCAGTAGTTCGAGGAAGTAAATAAGTCTTTCACCCGAGGTAAACACTGTGCTTTTCATTACGCTTAGGGATAGTAAAAACAAAAACATTAATGTCTTTTGTCTCTTTAGTCTCTCTTTTGTCTCTTTATTCCGATTGTCGCCTTTTACGACACCGAAGAAAAGAGAGGGGTTGGTAATATTATTTTGATGAGCCCATCGCCGCTCCAAGCTGTTGGATGTATGTGCAGTCTTTAGTCCGTTAGTCGCCTTTTACGACACCATAGAGAAGAGAGGGGTTGGTAGTATTATTTTGATGAGCCCATCGCCGCTCTACGCTGTTGGATGTATGTGCAGTCTTTAGTCCGTTAGTCGCCTTTTACGACACCAAAGAGAAGAGGGGGGTTGGTAGTATTATTTTAATAGTTAGTCACAATTACACATGTCAGAAAAACGATTCTCCTTAGGGAGGAAAAGTACTACTTTCCTCCAGCTCCTTAGGCAACTTCAGACCAGCTTTCCGTGTATGAGGAATGAAAAGTTATTTTGCATCTAGTAACCCTCGCTACGTTCAGGATTCCATATTTGAACCACTCACTTCGCTCGTGGTTCAATCCTACGGCCTTCGCTTGCTCAGGTTTCAATACAAGTATTCGCATCAAAAACCGACTTTACAGCCTTGCACAACAAATAACTATTTCATTCCTCATACTCGGAAAGTAGGTCTGAAGCATTGAGCTATTATTTAATAGCTCAATAGTTGCCTGAGGAGCGGGTGAAAAGTAATACTTTGACGCCAGAGGGAGAATCGTTTTTCTGACAGGTACTGTCATGTGTAGTTGTGACTTATTATTAAAATAATACTAACAACCCATTTCTTCCCTTGGGTGTCGTAAAAGGCGACTAACGGACTAAAGACTGCACATACATCCTACAGCATAGAGCGGCGATGAGCTCATCAAAATAATACTACCAACCCCTCTCTTCCCTTCGGTGTCGTAAAAGGCGACTAACGGACAAGACTCCATACAGCCAACAGCATAGAGCGGCAATGGGCTCTTTAAAATAATACTACCAACCTCTCTCTTCTCTTCGGTTTCGTAAAAGGCGACTAACGGACTAAAGACTGCATATACATCCAACAGCATAGAGCGACGATCGGCTCATCAAAATAATACTAAAGAAGAAGGAACAGAGGTGTTCGCCCTCTCTTCCCTTGGGTGTCGTAAAAGGCGACTAACGGGTTAAAGACTGCACATACAAGTAGTGAGATAATGGGCGTTCTAACTAACGAGTGAGGTCGCGCTTGCGACCGAACGAAGCGAACGAACTTTCGTCTCGCGACCTTCACTGTCACTAACTCACTCGTTCGTTAGAAAGCCCAATGTTACGATTGAGAGGCCCAACGTTATGCTACTTAACTAGTCTCCCCATATCGACCCTGTAAACAACAAATGTAGTAAACGCCAATTTTGGTCAACATAATCTTTTATCACCATCATACTCCGTTTTTTGAGCTCTATCGATCTGTCTATTCAAATTCGCATAAAAATGTCTTTTACGACGTAGACCGTAGACCGATTAACAGTTAAAGTTCAGTTAATTTGTCGTAATGATCAATTTAGACAGTGAAATTTAAAAAAATATGCTGTAAATGACAAATTTTTAAATTACCTGGCTTTTACTACAATGTGTGAAACAGTTCAAAAAAGGAACCTAAGTATATTTGTAGTATAGTATGTATAAGTAGTAGTAAATACAATTTTGTATACAATTTTCGCTTATATTCTGAGAGAATAGTAAAATTACACACACACGTTAAAATAAATTATAATACGAGTGTATAACTAGCTATAATTTTGTTTAGTTAGAAAAATGTCGTTATAAGTAGCTTCATATAATTATACGGGTACCTGTACAGTTGTATACTAAAAAGACTGATAGTTGGTTTTCAAAGATTGTTTTAAGTAGGTATATCTAGTAAATGTGGCTAACAACAGCTGTTCATCTAGACTAGAGTTACATGATAAGGTCTATAACTTTCTGCTCTATTGAAGAAAACATCTTTTACGAATTTAACTTACAGTAACGTCAGAATTTAAATGGGTAGGTGGTACACATAGGTGTTTAATATTTATACTTAGTTAATTTGGTAAAAAATGTTATCTTTACTATAAATGATACATAGTTGTGCAAACTCAAAAAAAACATAAAATTTCTGCAGCTTGAATACTGTTAACTTAGGTGCACGTCTCTACAATTGAAATTACAGAAATTTTATGATTAATTGTAGTTAGTAATTGCATGTCAAGACATATTTTATTTAAAAACCATATTTATTTACTTAGTTTCAGCAAATATTTAAAGAAAAATGATTTTTGAATACAGAGAGCCTCTCTCTCTTTTGAATTGTTTTAGATTTAACTATTTCATTTTGCATAATTTTCAGTTAATGTAAAATTTGATTTAAAATTCTATGAAAATTCGTGGTATATATATCATTATTCAGGTTACATTTTTAAAACACATTTATTTGTACTGCCTTTGCTTCAAAAAATACATTTTGTTTAATCACATTTTGTCTTTTAATGCAAAATCACCTTCCGGTGATTTGGAATCACAATTGATGAAGGCTATTACCACAAAAGTAATAATAATTGGGTAACGTAGTAAAGTTTGAAAAAAAGGCGTTAAGGCCAGTTACTAGAGTTATATTTTGTAGTACCTATAAAGCTACATCATATAAGTTTTACATTAGTAAAGAACTCAAAAGTCTACGAAAAATGAGAATTTATAAAAAGATGTGTAAATCAATGTTTACCGATTTTGTTTTTTGCTCGTCCTGTAAAATTGATAATTTGGCTTTTACTACATTTGTTGTTTATAGGGTCGATATGCTCCATCCACATACGTGACACACCTAGTCTATAGTAGAAAGCGTCCATAGGCTGAGGATGATGATGATGAATATTATAAAAAGGTGCACTTTACACAATATATATATACTTAAAATTGCTGGCCTAATGCGGATTGGTGGGTTTTTTTCGAGTACCATCTTACGACAACAACCGGGACCAACGGCTTAACGTGCCTTCCGAAGCACGGAGGAGCACGAGATGTTTTTAATTTGGTCACCCATCCAGTGACCAGGCATTGTGAAAGTTGCTTAAAAGGGTTCACGCATTTCGGTTTCCCATACAAATTTTCAAGTCAAAATTTTTTAAAACCAATAAGCCAATTTCAATGAAACTTTGCATGCTAAATCAAAATACAGGGATCTAAATACTTTGTTGAAAACATTTTTAAAAAAGGTTTATTTAGCTGAGTTATTGTGATTTAAAGTCCACCATAGAAAGTTTAAAATAGGTTAAAAACATAACCCTTTTTAGGTTTCATTGCAGTCGACTAAAAACATTACCTAAGAGACCCCCCACACTGGCGTCTTTCGAGCGTCAGCGTCATGCCAGCCTCCATGCGGCGTGCAGCGTCGCGTCAACGCCGCACGAGCGCTGCACTGACGCCGCGTGAACGCCGGCTCGACGCCGACGTCGCAAGACGCCAGTGTGAGGGGTCTCTAATATAACAAAATTTGTTATGGCTGGTTTCAGAGTCACGCTTACCATCAGCGCGGGTGGTAGGCGTCACTATAAGCACATGAGTAAGACAGTTTCTTTACTCATCATGTGACACAAGGCTGGTAGGTATGGCTTGGCGTAACGTATGCAACGTTGCTGTTTTGCACGTTGCTTGGCGACTGAGGGGCGAGGCGGCCGCGCCGGCCGCGCGCATGTTGGAAGTCGCAATATGACACCTTTAACTTCATATCATCTAATTGCGTCCATTCCTCATTGTTTATTGTAATCGATGAATGAAATAAGTTAAAAAAATATTGTATGATTTTGTTTCGACGTAAGTATGTTTCCGTATATCAAATCGATATAAGCGATGTCAAATTAATACCTAAGTTGACTGGTAGACATTGCATTGTTTCTATTTGTATGACTGTTGGACCTTGTTGATTTAACAGTTTTCTTAGGTATTACCTTAGATTCAAAAATACAGTGGTACCCTTATATTAGCACCCTTGCGGGGAGACTTAGTTCAGCTGCTTACGCTCTGTTAGAAAAATTAGGCAATTTACAGACGTGGAAACTGCTCGATTAGTCTATTTTAGTTACTTTCACAGTGTTATTTTTCCATAAATAACCTAGGATCACGTGACTCCCTTAAGGAGCTGTTTAAAGAAATAAATATTCTTACAGTTGCATCACAATTTATTTACAACTATATTGTTTACGAGCGTCAACTCATTTCTCATTTTAAAAAAAATGCGATATACACAAACTAAATACTAGAAATAAGTATAAACTTGTAATTCCTAAATTTCGACTTCAGAAAGTTTATGGATCATTTATGGGACAAAGTGTCATAATTTACAATAAAATCCCGAACGATGTTATAATTTTGCCCTTTGACAAATTAAAGACACAGTCATGTTAAGGACAGACTTTTAAAAAATGGCTATTGCACTGTAAGCGATTACATCAATGACAAAAATGCATGGAATTAACATTCCTCTAGTTTCTCACACATTGTTCTAATGCGTTCATAGTGCCCGAGTAAAACTTAGATTCACTTTTGTTTTTATCTTTTATTTTATTATTTAATTGTTTTATGATTATTGATTGTATAATTTTATATTATATTATTTATTTCTATATTATTATAAAGCTGTGGAGTTTCTTGTGCCCGTTCTTCTCCACAGCTAAAAGACGTCCTGAATGGGTAAGGTGGGCGGGTGGGTTCCTATGCCTATACATCCATCCATAAAAAATTAAATTTAGACGATTCAAAATGCTTATTTTAAGCTTACTGAATAAAGATATTTTGATTTGAGTGACCAAATTAAAAACATGTCGAGCTCCTCCGTCCTTCGGAAGGCACGTTAAGCCGTTGGTCCCGGTAGTTGTCGTAACAACATTTAATATTATAATTGAACTTTCTATTTCCGTATATTTTATAGTTTAGCTATTGTGTAAATTATTTATAGTCTAAAAATCACTAACCTACTTTTATGCAAAGATACCTAATACATAGGCAATATTATTTGCTTAGCTTAGGTATTACATATTATTATAATATACACTAACCCTAATTTCTTAACATAAGTCTTTTGTATCTAGGGTAAGTTTTTATACAGCAATAAATTATCTTATCTTATCTTATCTTATCTGTAGAGTGAAGCCATTGATAAACAGGGTGAAGCCCTTGCCGTGTCTTTAAACATTTCTAAGGCTTTTGATATGGTCTGGCATGCGAGCTTACTTAGCAAACTTCCAAGTTATGGGATCCCCGTTGGCTTGTGCGTTTGGATACAAGACTTCTTGAGGGAACGATTGATTTGAGTGGTCCTCGATGGCCAATCCTCCTATTTAATGGCGATAGATGCCGGGGTACCTCAAGGGTCCGTTCTGTCTGCAACGCTTTTCCTGCTGCACATAAATAATCTGCTGAAACCTGGTATTATTGGGTATGCAGATGACAGCACAGTTGTGGACAGATACTTTTCCAATGCACGAGCTTCAAAGGACGATACTCACGCCCTGAGAGTTGATTTGGTCGAGCGTATTGACTTGGCCCTCCAAGCTGTCTCCGAATGGAGCGAGGCCAACTTGGTCAAATATAACGCCACCAAGACGCAAGCGTGTTTATTTAGCGCCAAGCGGAATCCATTTAACCTGACTCCGACTTTCCGGAATGTACCCGTGGATATTAGCGACCACATAAATCTTCTTGGCTTAGATTTGTCACCGGACCTCAATTTCGGCTGCTCTATAGAAAATAAAGCCAAAAAAGCTGGGTATTCTCTCAAAGGTGAGACGGTACTTGACCCCGGGATAGTTATTGTTACTCTTTAACCAAGCTAGATCCGATCGTGCATGGAGTACTGTTCTCATCTTTGGGATGGATCTGCAAAGCACCAGCTGGCTGCCCTGGATTCTATAAAGCGAAGAGCAAAGAGGCTGATTGGTGACGATGAGCTGGTCAATAACAAACTTTTAAGTTTAGAACACCGACGCAAAGTGGCTTGCTTATCAGTCTTCCACAGGTTACATTTCGGAGAGTGTGCTCAGGAGTTACATAACCTCACACCTCCTTCCCCGTTCCATTATCGGACTACTAGACGGAGGGAGGGCTTTCATCCTTATGTTGTCGATATTCCACCCGCCCGGACGAAGCGATTTGCTTCTAGTTTCCTCATTAGGACAGCTAGGATGTGGGATGACCTCCCTGCGTCTGTTTTTCCCGAACGCTACAACTTGGGCGTCTTTAAGGCTAGAGTAAACAGGCATTTACTGACTGCGCGTGCTCCATCTTCGTCCTCATTATGACTTTCCAACAGGTGAAATCGAGGACAAACGCGCAATCAGTCTCCAAAAAAGACTGGAGAGACTTTATTTAATAGAACCCGTAAAACTTTAGCCAAAGAAATAAAATCATTATTTCATCTTGCGTGTTAAGGGCGAGTGAAAAAATGAGTTAAAGTTAATCATTTAATTTTTGCTGACGTACGATATTAAAGTTAATCAATAAGTAAATAATTTTCCAAAACAGCCTAACGGAAATTAGAAACACTTTGGCAGAATAAATCATCTGTGGACCTGCTCCAGTGCGTAAATGAAAAAACCAATTAAACGTGTTTAATAATATTTAGCAAGCGTAATATCGTTAAACAAATTTGATCGTTGTCGCGACCCCGGAATATCTTTGTGTTATTACATATTAATTTAATATACATTGCTTGTTAAGGTATGGGTAGAGTAAAACAAAAATATAAGAGTATCTGCTTCGCTTAGTTCTGTATATTCCGAGGTGCGAAAATTACTCACATAAAGACTGAGGCATTGGTGACTCACCAGTGGCTGAAGCGGCGCAGGATTAGGTGGCGGCAGCAGACCGTGGCGAGTTCCCTCAGGACCCCAGATTCCCGCCTATAACGTAAAACTGGTTTATGACTCAACTGTCAATAAGTGGCTCAATCTCTCCAGTCATCAGGAGGCATCTTTAGATTACTTAAAGCATGGCAAATTGGACCAGATGATTAGGTATGCTATTAAGGCTCGAGATTTAGGTGCAATTACTGTAATGTTTTATCATCATCACCCTACGCACATCTACCCCGGTCTACTTTCCCTTGGTGGCCACCATAAGCATAGTGACCACCCTCATTCGGCGGCCACTGTCAACACAGTGGCCCGGGTCTACTGTAAGTACAGTGCCCAAGGCCCAGGAGGAGCTGCTGAAAACCAGTACTGGGTGGCCTTACAGACTGCACGCTTCTCATCCAACAGTCACGTAGCCCCTCTCCTTCCGACTACCAGCACCGAGGGCACCTAGCGGTGTGACTCCCTCGGACAGTCCTGCAGGACGAAACCTCTCGACAAGACTGCGCCTCCTCCATACTCACTTACACACTCTTGGACCCTCCCGTGGAGCGAGGAGTCGTGAAGCCCAAGAGGCGGAGCTTCATTCCACTTTTCTCTAAGGAGAGTAAAGGACAGCCGACAACCCCCTTTCGCCTATCTCTTAATTGCAGAGTACTACGGCGGATACTCTCAGTCAGATGGTCCACTAGGCTGACCACCGCCGTAGAGTAAAGGGGTTATGCACATGATCATTAACTCAGTTCACACAAGCACCAAATACGGGTATAAAATAGAGTGCCATCAGAATAGAAAGATTAACCACTATACTTTCATATTATTAGCTCAGTCAGTTTATAAAGGTAACATCAATAGAATACAATATAGTGCCGTCAGAATGGAAAGACTAAAACCTCTCTGTTATTAGCTCAGTCAGTTTATAAAAGTAACATTAAGAGAATACAATAGAATGCCGTCAGAATGGAAAGATCAAAACCACTTAACTTTCATGCCGACACGTGGGCAGCATCTCAGCACACGTGGGGCAGCATCTCAGCACACGTGGGGCAGCGTCTCCGCACACCAGTCTCCAGAGCACTTCACTGAACCACTTCAGACAACGAAATAAGCCCGCTCATGGCTCGACCGATATATTTATTGAGACTACCCTCACTACTAATGCTGCCCGCTCCGAATAATGTTGCCAGCTTAGAAAAACTGACCATAGACAAGTCGGTCGTCCGACTTGATACGGTACATCGTGACGGCTGTCACGACACACCCGCCCGCGACTGGAGAGACACCAGGCACCTGGTCCATCTCCTTATCTTCTCGAGGGGTCTTCGTCGCGGCTGCTCGCCGCTGTCCTCGTTTCTCAGGCATGCACAAGAGGTCGTCGGACATCTTATCGCTAGCGTTAAGATTAACTGGTGAATAACTATCGGTCTGAGTACCCTTATCAAAAATATAATCCTCTACTGGAAGAAGTTCTTCTAACTAATATTACTTCTAACTTCTCCCTTTCGTTATGTTCTGAAGAACGGTCGTCTTCGACTTCGTTCTCCAGTGTATCGATCTCCATCTCTGCGGAGGTATCGACCTTATTCGCTCCCATATCAGCTAATGGTAACGAACTTACATCAACGTCTTCTGTATCGTCCACTTCCAGGGGATACAGCTGTGCGATAGATCTAGTAAACTCCTTGTCACCGACCTTTACTTTCGCAACTCTTATCATACCGTCCGCTCCATTCGTTAAAGATGAAATTTTCCCCCACTTGCCAATCTTCCCTATTCTTTCAGTTTCCTTTGATCTGTACAATCTGTCCTTCAGATGGTACTAAGTTTGACGTACATCTAGGTTGTTTATGAGAATGGATAAACTGTTCCCTTAGGTTCAGAAGATACCGGTTCGTGAACATACCTTTGAACTCGTTGAGTACAGTGATGCCTCTTTTCCAGCTGTTTGAGATACATCTTTGTTTGTGTTCCTTGAGCTGGAAGTTCACCATCAACGGATCCCATAGATATAGTTCTTCCCATGGCTATGAAATCTGAAAGCTTCAGAATATGAGTTGTTTCAAAATCCACGTATGTAAGTGAACGAGAATTAATTACCGCTTCTATCTCCTTGACAACTGTGTTCTGTTGATTATCCGTCATTAAGTGCATCTGTAAAGTTCTCCTTAAGTAATTATTTACAATGTCTACGAGTATTTCGTAATATCCACCAAACCATGAAGCTAGCTGCGGGATAAATCTCTATTTTAAATTCCTGTCAACACAGTAAGGTTTTGTTAAAACTTCTGACATCAGTTTAAAGTTGGTAGCGTTATCTGAAGTAATCACCGCAGGTGTTCCTCTAGTGGACACAAATCTCTTCACGGCAAGAAGGCTTTCTTCAGCAGTCAAGTCTCGCACCGCTTCCAAATGAACTGCTCCAACAGCTAAGCCGCAATATCCCATCTCCATCTGTAAACAAGTGTAGGCTCTTTCTCACGCTTGTTTCCTTACCAGCTAACTCTTCAGCAATATGTTCCGCTTGTATTTTCTTAATCTCTATAACGATCGTGTAGGTTATGCTCAGGTTGTCATCAGACATTACTTTCCTAGTACTTGAATCATAAGTCTTGATCCTCTATTTTGGAGTCTTCACAGCTCTTATCTAAATCGATATCTGTCTGTATCGGCTCCGACGTGCCAGACAGACCCTCTCCCGCCAAAAGAAGAGTGTCTTTTCTCGGTGTGACAGGCATCTCCGAGAGATCCTTAGCTATGAAGTCGGATCTCTTTTACCATTTGTTCTTGTCTTCCTTCAGCTGGGCAGGTCTGGTAGCTACATCCGCCGATTTAATGAACGCCACATTACTAGTACACCAACCACGTATATGGCCTCGCTGTAGGCACAAGTAACAGCAACCATCTAATCGCCCTTTCCCTTCTTTAAGGGTTCTGAATCTACGACACGTATAACTTGGAAACTGCGAAACAGTCACACTTAGTAAAACTATTTAATTATATGACCCTTCCGTTTCCGCCCAGTGAGTCTTTTGAATCCGACTTAAAACGGGTGACTCGCCGGCACAGATTGGATTATCCATCCTAATGGCTTTCTGGTATAGTTAATCGTTTCTCGGAATTCTTGACACTTTAATGTTCTAGGAGACTTGGGTTTGTCTATCAACCCTATTCTTTCATTATTTCCTTGGCCAACTGTCTTCAGAGCATGTGGCGCTAACAGCTATATTGTGCTTCTACAGAATAGTAAAGAAGAACTACTGTTTCCGTTACACAGGCGACAATATTTACACACTAGCTTTCGCCCTCAGCTACGCTCTCAAAACTGTTACAGAAGATTCAGTTTTATTTAATCCTGTTGCTAAGGTCTCTTCTGAATGAAGGATGTGGTCCTCTGCTCCTTACATCTTCATACTTCCGCTTGAAACAGAGTTTGGGTAAAGTATGGTACCTAGTATACCTATTCGCGTTGTCGTATCGTTGATTGCTCTGAGTATTAATCTTCCTCGGATAATCTCTATCAAATCGCTGATGACCCTTGCCTCCCCGTCGATGTTGCACGTTGGATCCTCTTCTGAACTTGTCTCGTATGTTCTTATCCATGGTGTGCAACGTCTCGGTGGAGTACTCTTTCTCTTTAGGTGTCATAGCTTTGGTTATCCTATAGGCTTCCTCGCGAGCAGAATGATGAGCGTCCTTTACTCGTTCCGTTTTTCTGTACCTGTCTTTTAACGTAGTAACTGCAACCTCGTAGTTCCTATTGGTGGTACCTAAACCTTCGATCAATTTCTTCGCCTCACCTATAAGCGCCGAATTCAAATAAAGAAGTTTGTCTACATCGCTAAGTCTCCTGCTACCCACTTGCGATTCAAACTGGACCTAGAACGAAGTCTAGTTAAGTACGTCGCCATCAAACTCAAGTAGACTCAGCTTCAGTAGTTTCCCGGTGATCTGCAACGCACTATAGACGTGGAAGGCTTGACATGCTTGATTTTAACCTTAAGTTCGCACAGGACTTCTTCGGCTTTCAGTTAAACGGTGGTTATATCTGAGATATCTTTGATGGCTAGATCGTTGGCATGACGAAAGTAATTATTCAAATTGTTTTCTATTTATTAAGACAAATTTCTAATTTAGATTAATTAATCTCTGCTTCAAATAATAATGTATCAGTATAGTCTTACTCGTGTGGGTCTCATTCAATTCACTAACCAATAAAATAAGTTTCTCTATTTTGACTATGCTAGCTTTTAAAATATTCATTAGACTTTGTTCCATGATGTTGGAGGGCTACCACTAATCTGCAATAGAACGAATAGAAACTAACAACTATCTATGTTAACACTGTATGTAGGAAAGAGTAAGTTAACATTCTTTATTAAAATGTTACGTCACTATACCCTAAATAAGAAACAACTAAAAACTTCTATTCGCATTACCTATAGTTCTTGATACTATAAATAAATGGTAGACCAGTTATCTAGGTATAAGGTACTGATTAAAACATACCTACACACAAACACATCGGAGTAACCAATAAGCAAAGGATGTAAATCAGTTGACTCACTATATTTCTCCACTATAATTCAATCAGCTGTTAAATGAAAAGAGCCAACATTATTTGTGTATGCATCCACAAACAACGCTGAGTTGCAAATGTAATAACTCTGTACATAACTATTTACACGACAATGTAGTCCAAGAAATAATGTAGTCAACTATAGGGAACATTTAAAACACCTTTTCTTTAAGACTAATAATAATAATGATGATAATGACCATATGCCAGAAGGTCCGGCGTGGCAGAGGGACTCTCTCTACAGCCTGGATTGACTATAAGAAGGCCTATGATTCGGTGCCGCATTCATGGTTGGTGAGGATTTTAGAGTTATATAAAATTGATATAACTTTAAAATCCTTTTTGATATCATGTATGCGGCAGTGGACCACGGTCTTGAGTCAACCAGGATGTCGAGATAGTGTTTTTGCCACGCAGGATCTTATAAGGATAGAGCGTGGCATATTCCAGGGCGACAGTCTGAGTCCTTTATGGTTTGGCCTAGCTTTGAATTCTCTCAGTACTTTGTTGAGAAATTCAAAGTTAGGCTGTCAACTGCGGAGAGGGGGTGAAGTTATGTCGCACTTGTTGTACATGGATGACCTCAAGTTGCTCGCACCAAACCGCCAAGACTTGGTGAAACTGCTGAAAATTACTGAGACTTTCAGCAGTGCCATCAAGATGGAGTTTGGTGTGGATAAGTGTGCGGTTATGCATGTACAGCGTGGGAGAGTAGTAAATTCAACCAATTTACAACTCTCCGAAACGATAAACTTTAGATCTCTCTCCGAAGTTGAAACATATAAATATCTTGGTATGTCACAGTCTTTGGGTGTTGTGGATGGGGACATAAAACAGTCATTACGGGAGCGATTCTTTTGCCGCCTAAGAAAAGTACTTAACAGTCTTTTTTATCGGGTGGCAATAAGACGCGTGTAATAGATTATTCAAAATAATGTATATTTAATTACATCAATATTTTATTACCGAACAAACATAATTAATGTAATTAGTAATGATTTTCTATTAAAAGTTGTTATTCAAATGGCACGTGGCTGCGGCTCATGATTAGTCACTTGTTTGTGACGCTTGTTTGTTCACTGGTATAAAAGGAGGCCGGTGCAGAGCGACAGCTCAGTTGCCTTTGAGCTAGCGAGGTGTGCACATCGGTCGAACAAGGTATGATCATGTACATTAAATAATTGTCAGACTATAGGGTATCTATGACCTAAGTACTTGTCTTTATTTACTTTGTATAAGTTAAAATACATAAGGTTAAAGTACATAAGGGTATAGTATATAAGGGTAAAGTATATAAGGGTAAAGTATATAAGGGTAAAGTACATAAGGGTAAAGTATATAAGGGTAAAGTACATAAGGGTAAAGTATATAAGGGTAAAGTACATAAGGGTAAGGTATATAAGGGTAAAGTATATAAGGGGTATTATTTATGGAATCATTTAAATACTGAATTAATCCTTATATACTTTATATATATTGTCGGGTTTCTGTGTTATAAGAATTATTCAATTTTAAATCAATATAATTTTAGTTAAAAAAACAAATGCGTTTTCTTAATATCCCTCCTAATAGCTAGCTTTATTTTGCTTTCTGACTTCTATTATCCAGTAGCTATCTTCTAGTTTTTGTTAAAGAAACCAAAATGACCGGTAAAAAATCTAACATCAGAAGTGGGATTTGTGCCTTATTTCTAATATTTATTTATCTAAGTTTCAGAATGGATCCTGCTCTCCTGACAGACCTTCTGAAGGCCATACGAGATGCTGTATCGTCGAATCGACGTCCTGATGAAGACGTGGCGCTGCCAACATTCGACCCAACGACTAGCGACAGCGGCGCTGAAGGATGGTGCAAAAACATAGAAGAACTGTCTAAGGAATTTGGATGGAGCAGCTTGGCGACCGTTGCAAAAGCCGGTAAGGCCCTTAAGGGCTCTGCACTAGTTTGGTTTGAGTCGTGGGAACCCTCAACTGAAGGTAGAACTTGGGAGAAATTCCGTAACGATCTCACGGACTTGTACCCCGAAAAACGAAATCTTGCGGAAAAACTTTCCACTGCTGTATCATATACGTCTGATTTAGCAGCTTCCTACTGTGAATATGCGAGAGAAAAGGTTCGCTTGTTTCGCAACACAAAAATATCCTTTACAGAAGGACAATTAATAGAAATAGTCTGCGGAGGTATCACGGACGTCAATGTTCGAATGGCATCATTCAATAGTAATGTTAAAACCACCTCCGAACTGATATCGCTATTTTCTAGTTATATCAAGCCTAAAAAACGTCCCTCAGAGCAAAACTATCCCAATAGTAATGGTTTAGGTCCCAGTAGTTCAAAACGACCCAAATTTAACGTTCATAATCCCCAATTAGACCCTAAAGATAAAAAATGTTACTTGTGCGGTAAAATAGGTCATCTACGATCACAATGCACTAAAAGTTTCAATCAGTTTACCGAAACAAAGGGGGCTAGTATCACGGATAATAAGATTAATGACCGAAACATTTGTACATTTTGCAAAAAGGTTGGCCATTCTGAGTCAGTGTGCTGGCACAAAGCTCGTGCAAGTTTAGAAAAACCATCGCCTAATACTGAGGCTAATTTTTTAGGCCAACGGAATTAAAATTGACTAAGGTGTCCATTCATAATATTATCATAGAGTCGCTTATTGATACCGGAGCAAATTGTTGTATTATTAAAGAATCCATTGCAAAACGCTTATTGTGTAACATTGAGCCGTATTTCTTATGTCTTAATGGAATTGGTCGTGGTAGTTTGAATGTGTTTGGCAAAATAACTGTCCCTGTCAGATTTGAAGACGTTTATATAGAACTTGATATATTCGTAGTTAAAGATAAACATTTTAACTATGATCTATTGATTGGGCGAAATGTCGTAGAATATCAAGATATAGAAATAATTACGTACATTGAAGGGAGCAGAATTAGGCGAAAACAGCTTGATGGGGCGGATTTATGTGCTAATTCCATACATGACAGCTTTGAATTTCAAATAAGTGAGTTAGTTTCAAAAATAGATCATTTAGACACAGATTTACAAAATAAAATTATAGACATTTTCAAAAGACATAAAATGGTTTTACATAGATCTGGTTCAGTTACTACAGGAGAATTAAAATTAAGATTAAAAGAAAATGGATCAGTTCATTACAGACCTTATCGTTTAGCGCCTTCTGAGAGGGAAAAGGTAAAGGGAATAATAAATGAATTGCTAGAAAATAATATTATCCGTGAGAGTGACTCCTCATTTGCGAGTCCTGTAATACTAGCAAAAAAAAGGATGGCAGTGATAGACTTTGTGTTGACTATAGATCACTAAATAAAATTATCGAAAAAGAAACTTACCCTCTCCCTCTCATCGAGGATTAGATTGATAAATTAGGAAGGGCCAAATGCTTAATATCTATTGACATGAAAAATGGGTTTTACCAGATCCCCGTTTCTAAAGATTCAATAAAATATACCGCTTTTTCAACCCCTGATGGACATTACGAATTTCTCAAAATGCCTTTTGGAATTTGTAATAGACCGTCAGTCTTTCAACGAGCCATTACAAAGGCAGTAAAGGATTTAAATTTTCTCCTTGTATACATTGATGACATACTCATTCCCTTTTCTACAATAGACCAAGGTCTTGAATATTTAGAAAATACAGTTTCGGCGCTTAGTGCTGCTGGGTTCAAATTTAATCTTAAAAAATGCAAATTTTTCGTGGACAATATTTAATATTTAGGTCGTCAAATATCATGTGAAGGAATAAGGCCCAGTGAAACAAAAGTTACTGCATTACTTAATTCACCTAAACCTCAAAATATTAAGCAAGTGCACCAGTTCATGGGCCTTGCATCTTATTTCAGAAAATTTATTCCTAACCTTGCCCTTCGGACAGCTTGTATAAGTAAATTAACAAAAAAGAACCAGACGTGGGATTGGGGACCGGAACAGGATGAGGCGAAAAGCTATGTACTTGATCATTTGGTATCTAAGCCATTGTTATCAGTTTTGACGTGACAACGTCTTAAATTAGGTTAGCTGGGAGACACTTATGAAAAAGTGTAACGCTCGTCGGGAACGTAACGATGAGTCACCGAACGAGAGAGAGGCCCGCCGAATGCCTTGCGTCTCTCTCCCACTAAATAGTTAAGTTTAAGTTTACATGTACAATGTTTTAGTAAACAAAATAAAACAAAATAAAATAAAATAAAATAAAAAAAAAAAAAAAAAAATAAAAAAATAAAAAATAAAAAAAAAAAAAAAAAAAAAAATAATAATAATAAAAAAAACAAAAAAATATATATATTTCTGTAGTTAAAATTTGTGCAATTCTTATTTTCATTCAATTCCTTGTTCCTATTGTGCAATTTAATTATATTCATATCAATAAATATTCTACCGAGAAAAAGACGTTGTCACGTAAAATCTTCGCCCGTAAAACCGACTTTACAGGCAACCAATTTTTTTTGATCCTAATTTGGAAACTGAGCTACACACTGATGCCAGTGCAATTGGTTATGGTGCAGTTTTAATTCAAAAATATAACAATTAAACTAAAGTAGTCGCTTATTATAGTAAAAAAACTGCACCAGCTGAATCAAAATATAGCTCTTACGATTTAGAGACGCTAGCTGTTTTTAATTCATTAAAACATTTTCGGGTTTACCTTCTGGGTATCAAATTCAAAATTATAACCGATTGCAATGCCATAAAATCGACAATGAACAAAAGGGATTTGTCCCCACGAGTAGTTCGCTGGTGGACATATATGCAGGATTTTAATTTCGAAGTTGTTTACAAAAAGGGCACTTATATTAGTCACGTGGATTTTCTCAGCCGCAATCCTGTGGAGACTCCTCCTATGTCTGGAACTGTTAATTTGATTAACGACGGTAGTTCTTGGTTAGAAACAGCTCAGCAAAACGACCCCGAAACATAAGCGTTAATGAATAGGGTCCAGTTTGGAGAAATAGATACAAACCAATATCTAGTCCATAATAACTTGTTGCATTACAAAACAGAACCTAATGGATACCCAAAATTGTACATTCCCAAGGGTACCAGAATTAGCATTTTACAGTTGTTTCATGACGAAAATTGTCACGTAGGATTTGACAAAACTAGAAATAAAATTCGCGAACACTTTTGGTTTCCTGGTATGTCAGCTTTTGTCCGAAAATATCTATCACATTGCTTAACTTGCATAGAGCGAAAGGGGCATCATGGTCCTAAACAGGGGCTACTTCATCCGATAGAAAAGACTGCCTTGCCCTTTCATACCATTCATTTGAACTGTACAGGACCCTTTACACAATCTAATGAAGGTTATAGACATATCTTACTCTTGGTCGATGGGTTTACTAAATTTTGTCTGCTAAAACCATTAAAAAAACCCTTGCTTCAAATGAATTAATACCAATAATCCGTGATACTATTACCATTTTCGGATCACCCTCTTTGGTCATAACTGATCGAGGAACCAATTTTAGTAGCAATCAAGTTAGAGTTCTTTTTGAGGAATTACACATTCAATATCATATGATTGCCACCGGTACACCAAGGAGTAACGGTCAGGTGGAACGTTATGTTTTCACTGTCTCTAACATGCTCAATACCATGTGTAATGAATCGTCAGATTGGCCGAACGTATTGTGGAAGGTTCAACAATCAATTAACACAACTATTCAAAAATCTACTGGTTTTTCACCCTTACGTTTATTAATTGGTGTTGAGGCAAATATACCAAGTATACAATCACGGTTAAATGATGTACTTGATAACTCTAGCGAGATTTTGATCAATGTAGACGCAGATAGAGAGTTAGCTCGGCAAAGACTTTTACAAATTGCCGAAAAATTCAAAAAACGTTTTGATTCTACGAGACGAAATAACCTAACATTTCACATAGGTGATTTGGTGTACGTATCTCAGAACCATAGACGAAATGAAAAGTTGTATCCTAAATTTAAAGGACCCTATGAAATAATATCCTTGCTACCAAACGATCGTTTTGCTTTGAGAGGAACTGGTAATTTACGAAACATCGAAGTTGCTAAAGAAAAATTGCGATATTGGCCCGGGCAAATGATTGATGAAAGTATTGATTCTAATGATGTCCCTAGTGTAAGTTAGATTATTTATTATAAATTTTATTGTAAATGCGAGAGTAATTATTTGAAACAGTAATTTATTACAGTTGAAATTCAAATATTTAAAATTAATAAGCCGCTGGACGACCGTTTACTTGGTACTGGTCTATCCCACCGGTAGCGGGTGGTTGGGATTGGTACGTCTAGGTAACCGGGACAACAAATCAAGCCGCTGGACGACCGTTTACTTGGTACTGATCTATCCCACCGGCAGCGGGTGGTTGGGGTTAGTGCGTCTAGGTAATCGGGATACCATCCGCTGGACGCTCGTTTGCTTGGTGCAAACCTAACTCATAAGCAGCGGGTGAGGGGTTTGACACGTCTAGCCAAATCGAGAAAGGAAAAATAAGAAACATTATGGATTTAATAAACTGAATATATATTTTCTATATGTTTCAAATAATCACACCATTTATAGTTTATCGCCATTGGTAGGTACTTTGATAGCAAAGTACACGTCAGTATGGCCGTAATAGATTATTCAAAATAATGTATATTTAATTACATCAATATTTTATTACCGAACAAACATAATTAATGTAATTAGTAATGATTTTCTATTAAAAGTTGTTATTCAAATAGCACGTGGCTGCGGCTCATGATTAGTCACTTGTTTGTGACGCTTGTTTGTTCACTGGTATAAAAGGAGGCCGGTGCAGAGCGACAGCTCAGTTGCCTTTGAGCTAGCGAGGTGTGCACATCGGTCGAACAAGGTATGATCATGTACATTAAATAATTGTCAGACTGTAGGGTATCTATGACCTAAGTACTTGTCTTTATTTACTTTGTAGAAGTTAAAATACATAAGGGTATAGTATATAAGGGTAAAGTATATAAGGGTAAAGTACATAAGGGTAAAGTATATAAAGGTAAAGTACATAAGGGTAAAGTATATAAGGGTAAAGTACATAAGGGTAAGGTATATAAGGGTAAAGTATATAAGGGGTATTATTTATGGAATCATTTATATACTGAATAAATCCTTATATACTTTATATATATTGTCGGGTTTCTGTGTTATAAGAATTATCCAATTTTAAATCAATATTATTTTAGTTAAAAAAACAAATGCGTTGTGATATAGTGAATTATACTATCAGCACGTACTCAATAGTACGTGATAATTAAGGTCTTCCTGATTGACAAGGCGTCCTTCCTCTAGTCACGTATAGATGTGATGTTAATTAGTATTTAAGATGATACACGAGAGGATAAAGATTATTGATTCAACGCAAGACATTGTTTCATTTCGGGTCTCCGTCCCAACACCATTACATGGCGACCGTGACAGTGCTGCCCATCGGCGGCGCTGGGCAGATGGTTAGGAAAGTGAATATGTGACTGTTAATAATAATTTATAAACTCGTTGGTGACCCCGCTCAAGCAACAAGCAACCTTCCAACGGAGTACTACGAAAAGAACACGTGAGTCATTTGCAATATCTACACATCAACCATGGCAGTAACATTCTATTCAGCTACGGACACAACAAGATTTTCACTACACTGAGCCACACCGAGCTGCGACTACGTCATTTAACATCATTCAATGGCTCCCACAACTTTTGCTTCCTTTCCGGCACATCGTGTCAAGAACGTTTCATCGACCAAGGCAAAGAAATAAGGTACCCAGAAAAACAATGCGAGATAAAATATACTAACGATTTCATAACTGCACACATTATGTCATAAATTGTGCGGCGCAGCGAACGCGCAAGAATTTCCGACGGAGCACTTTTCGCCGTTTGCTTTACGCTTGCGCAAGGTCAAGAATGCCGCTATACGGAAAGAATTTTGTATAGAGCTGTGGATTTTGATAGAGAAACAAATAAACAGAATCCAAAGGAAAATAAGCATATATGTATACAACGAGTATTCACCCGTTTAACCGCCTCACTTTTACCGACTGACAAAGTGGTTTGAGGTATGTTATTTATAATTACGGGAAGAGATATTTAGAAGCATTATATTACCAGTCGATTGTTTTATGAGATATTATTACACTTCATAAGACACTTAAATGCTCCTAGCTACCTCCAGGCGAATTGATTTCTCCGGTTATCTGACAAAGAGCCAAGGAATACGCCAGTCTGAGGATAATTATGAAGCTTTAATGAAGTTGTACTCAAAATGAAGATATTCAACAAGTTTAAAATGCTTTGATTGTGCAATAAGAATACAGTAGAATAAATAAGCACAAAAATGAACCATGTTAGGGTAACTAATGTAATAATAAGATTTTAGTCAATTTTAATTTAATTTTTTGTTATTTACGTATTTCCTTATAATATATTGAATGCAACATGTCTTATCTCTATGTACTTAATGTTTAATCTTAGTCAAATCTAATTTTTATGTTTTGTTATTATGTATTTTATTAAGTCTAATAGTTCAATTTATTATTAACATGTAATGCGTAATTTAAAGTTCATTGCAAGAATATGCATAATTTAAAGTTGTACTTGTTTATGCCACTTAATTTATGTGTTTATTATAGTCTTGGTATAACGTGAGATAAAAATAATATTAGTAACAATATTATGATGCTGAGAGGAATTATAAAAAATATTCGTGTACGTAAATGTAAAAGGACCGATCCGTTTTGTAAAAGGTTTACCTATAATAAGTATTTTGTTCAAATACAAGGAAACAGCTCTCTTAGCAGCATTCAGCAAGCCAGCTAGCCATAAGGTTCCATCGCAGCAACGTAACGCTTCCTGGATCCTCGGCATCACTCGACGGTCAAAATAAGTACCGTCGCACTCCACACGTCTCGACTCACAGCAGACATGGTAGCACACGCTCATCACGACTTAACGTGGATTAGAGCACCACTGGCATCTCCAAAAATTTAAAGTGAAATCTTTAGAAAGTGGTTACAAGTAGGAGTTTAGTTCAGAATACGAGATTATTTATTTATATTTGGTTTTTAAATATTTTGTGTTAATTTATTTTAAGCTTCAATTGGTTAAAGTTTCTATTGTTTTGAAAAAAGTGTGAATTATGTAGAGAAAAAAAAAATATGGTTTGTTACTCAAATGTTGTTTGAATATGTAATTATTGCTGTAATAATGTTTAGCATTTTGAAGAGTTTATTTTAGATTTTTTTTCTTAGTGCCTAATAATGTAGGTACGTAATCGATATACTATAATGTGTAAAAGTTGAAGTAATAAGATTAAAGATAATTTAGCAAAACGGTTGTTGACGACACGTGAAAATATAATATGTAAACTCAATGAAAATTATTATTTGAGAAATAGAAGATATCATTGTAAGAAACAGATTTTTTTTTGTTGTAGGTACTTAATGGTTTTTTTTGCCGTTGTGTATTTTAGTGTGTTCCGAAAAATAGTTTGTTATTGGTAACGGTATTTATTAGCAGGTTAAAAATTATTTTCTTGATTTTCAAATTGTTGTAAAACAAAAATTGTTTCAAAGATTTACGTTAGTGGTTATTATTATCTATGTAAAAGATTTTGAAATGTAGGTTTTTTTTTACAAAAACTTTAGATTGACGTGATGAAATGTTTCATAGCTGAGTTACATTCTAAATTTAGATTGCACGTAGACCACCGAACATTCCACAAGTTCGTTTCAGTTTTCATTGTGTCAGCGTAAAGTAATGCGCAGGCGCATGACTGCCGAAAATAAGGAGTGCATGCGGCAAGTATGTTTTAAAAGTATCAAATGAAATTAATTGGAATTATGCCACACTCTAGTCTTGTTAATTCGATTTAGAAATCTAAGTGTTATAACACTTGGGATAAATTAATTTGTTTACTTCGGGAACATGCATAGACTACTTACCTTACCTACATAAGTTTTTTTAGACTATTGAGATTGTATTTTGTTGTTTTATTAGATACAGATGAAAGGAATGATAAAGCTCAGACTTAGGACTACTTTCTGGATATGACTATGAATAAATGATAATACGAGTATTATGAACGTAACGAAATATGGAATTAGGAAGGTGCTGTGAATTGTACAGTTTATGGTTTTAAGGAATGAGTATAAATTATTGTGTGAGATGACTGATAGGAATAGGTTTTTTTAGTTTGGCTTTGGATTGTATAGATATGTTTATAAGTAGGAATAAAAATAGTTATTCAGATTCTCATGCTGGTCTGATCAACCAAGTTTCTGTTTAGTTATATTTATAAGGATTGTTTTGTTAGTTTTGAGTAGGCATAGATCGAAATGAAGGATAAGGCAATAAAATTAAATAAATAAAATAATATTATAAGATAAAATGGTACTAAATAGGAGAACTGATCCTTCATTCGATCATGGCAGGAACGAGCTTCCTCCGTGAGAATAGTTGGAGGCAGCTCACGACGAAGGTGCGCGAGTACGCAGCGTCTGAGTAGACCTTAAAATAAAGTCCCTTTTTAAATAATAAAGTCGACAGAATTATAAATAAATAAATGTGTGTAGTACACAAATAAATATAAATAAAAGTACCATTATAAATAAGTATAGAAAAATAGGTCGACTATAAATAAAAAAAGATACGTCTCACAGACGGGTGATATGTTATTTAGTGACTCTACTATTTACATAAATCAGGAATCTCTACTAACGGAGGCGCGCCGAGACGCAACGATAGGAGAACTGAGTGCATTATGTAAAAAAATATAATATTGTAGAAGTCGTTGTGATTAAAAATGGGTTTAATAAAAAGTTTATTAAAATTTTGACCCAAACTTTCATGAAACATAAAGAATTACCGCGGTTATGTATTATTAATAGCCAAGTTGAACATGTTACTATATTATGACTGTTTTATATGAGGTAAAATAAAGATAAGAGAATTGGAGTACCTAATTGTGACATTTAAAAGTGTGTTTACATACCCTAAATGTGAAAGTCGTCAACAACTCGCTGAAATTTAAATTTTGTAAAAATATTAAAGAATAATAAAGAATATATAGTTCATAAGAATAGGACTAAGATATTTAGAAAATAAGAGTTTACTTTTCAGGGAAGGGATGCCTAGCCTTTTCAGGGGAGGTGTGATATAGTGAATTATACTATCAGCACGTACTCAATAGTACGTGATAATTAAGGTCTTCCTGATTGACAAGGCGTCCTTCCTCTAGTCACGTATAGATGTGATGTTAATTAGTATTTAAGATGATACACGAGAGGATAAAGATTATTGATTCAACGCAAGACATTGTTTCATTTCGGGTCTCCGTCCCAACACCATTACAGCGTTTTCTTAATATCCCTCCTAATAGCTAGCTTTATTTTGCTTTCTGACTTCTATTATCCAGTAGCTATCTTCTAGTTTTTGTTAAAGAAACAAAAATGACCGGTAAAAAATCTAACATGTGCTTTTAATGGCTGGGTTATGCCTCTACTCACATACTCCTTTGGCATACTAAGATGGACTCAGACCGAATTGGACGCCTTGGATAGAAGAGTCCGTCAAATGCTCACGACTTCCAGAATGTTACACCCGCGCTCATCTGTTATGAGGCTGTACATCCCGCGGAGATGTGGGGGTGGCGGCTTTTTAAATGCCAAGGACCTACATAACCGAGAGGTGTGCAGTCTCAGGGATTATTTCCTTAACAGTGAGTGCGGGATGCATTTGGATGTCGTGGCAGTTGATAGACACTTTACGCCGCTCTCCTTGGCAACAGAAAACTGGCGCAAACCAGTGGTGCTAAGCACTCTCGATCGCAAGGACATATGGAAGAGCAAGGTGCTACACGGGCGCTACTATTGGGCTCTAACTGGGCCTGATGTAGATTTGCCTGCCTCGGTGAACTGGCTACGTTTCGGTGACCTTTTTGGGGAAACCGAAGGTTTTGTCTGTGCTATTGAAGATGAAGTTATCAAGACGAATAACTACCGGAAATATATAATGAGGGACGGTACAGTCGACATCTGTCGGGCATCCCGCCGTCCGGGAGAATCACTCCGACATATTATTTCCGGTTGTTCTCATCTTGCTAACGGAGAGTATTTGCACAGACACAACCAAGTAGCCAGAATAATTCACCAGCATTTTGCTCTTCGATATGGCCTTGTTGAATCAGAGGTGCCGTACTATAAGTACGCACCTGCGCCAGTTCTCGAAAATGGTCATGCAACGCTCTACTGGGATCGCTCTATCATCACGGACAGGACTATTGTCGCTAATAAGCCTGATATCGTGGTGATCGACCGATCTCAGCGCCAAGCAATATTGGTTGATATCACCATACCTCATGACGAGAACCTCGTGAAAGCCGAGAAGGACAAGCTCAGTAAGTACCTTGACTTGGCTCACGAGGTTACCGCCATGTGGGATGTGGATTCAACCATTATTGTACCGATAGTCGTTTCGGCACACGGCCTTATAGCGAAGAGCCTCGATCAACACCTAGAGAAGCTCTCGCTGAAAGGTTGGGTCAAGGGTCAGATGCAAAAGGCAGTACTCCTTGACACGGCACGTATTGTCAGGAGGTTCCTCACTCTGCAGCCCTAACCACCGATAGCTTGGGTCTATCCCCGCTGCCGGTGGCAACCTAGGTTAAGTTTTTTATAATATTTTATATTGTAAATAGGTTTTTATATAAAATATTGTAAACAATTAAACTTAAGAATAATGTTAAATGATGATAATAATAATTATATTTGTAATTCCGTTTATCTTTGTATTGAGTACCTAACTCAAATAAAATAAATATTAACGCCTTAATTGTAATATACGAACACTGAAAGACGCCTATAAAGTATCGTAACCAATCATCATTAAATATTCATAGATAAATATACGCACTCTCAATCAACCCTTTATTTGTAGTGAGAAAACTATAGTATTCACTAATGCTTCACTAGCCGCGCTATAAACCAAACAGTTTCATCAATAAAAATGGCCTACATCCTCGGACCAAATATCCTACACCTGTCTCAATCCGAACTTACGCTTGAGACTAGTTAAATCCAGATTATATAGGCTAGTATTAAGTTCAAATTTGCATCGTTATAAATAAACATGTAGTAAGCTTGGACTAACAAGTAATTCCTTACGCAAGGATTAACATGTTTTCAATGGCAACTCTTTTGCTAAAAAGTAAAAAACTGAGTTTTGAATGAACTCTGTAGAATAATATGAACTTTACGATAATTGACATAATTTTGTCATTTTTATAGCTAATAATATTTCTGCATTGTCATGGCAACGTATGGCTAGTATTCGCGGCCGACCTGCATGCTCTATGACAGAAGTCACTTAACAGTCACCACCTGACAGTCCGACGTTAAATCGATAATTTAAGCAATTACTAGTTTTAAGCTTGAGCTGTTAGTTACGATTTTTTCTTAGAATACCTACAGGAATTTTTCTTATAAAATATTAACTATGTAATATGTATTTACTATATACTTCATCCAATAAACCAAACCCACATCAACGGCAACAATAGAAAAATAGCCAGCTACAAAGTGTTAATCTAGGCCCTAATAACACCACCCTTACTCTTTCGTTAAAAAGGTTACCGCCGAGGTTCAACTTTCACCTATAGAGTAAAGTCGGACTAGCGTACTTCATTCATTATCTCCATGTTCAATAATAGTAGAATTTATTAACACCGATTTAATACTTAGTAGCCTTACTCAACTTCAACGTTTACTAATGAGATGGAAAGAGTTCACTCACATGTTAAACGACATTTAAAGTTGACAGATGTCATGACACTTTACTTGTTTATGATTAACGCGCATTAATGATGGCTCGTGCACTCGAAGTCAATATTCAAAATTAATTTTGCATAAATAAACCCGAACACGCTTAGGGGAAAACACAAACTTAATTTCATTTTTTTTTACTTATACTTCGCTTGGCCTATTCAAACTAACTTAGACTTTAAATTCCCTTGATCGCATGTTAGACGAGATAAATTTCTCAAAAGGATAAGTCCGCCTGATTTACATGACCGTACAGTACACAAAGTGTGCGGATCTACCATATTCGTACAATACAGCATTACGCTATGCCATATTATAACATTGATACTTTTACTGCTATAACAACAACCACTAAATATATTTTTACCCAATAATCGCTGATCGATTGCGATTCTTATTTGAGATCTGATTTCTTTTCTATTCTACTTATTATGATTCGATTTGTTGGTTACGCCCAGTATCTAAATGTAGGTAAGATAGGTATTTAAAGGTTCATTTTATTATTTCATAATTAAACCATATTTGTCTAACACGCGGCATTTTCAAAGAATAACGTAAGTATTATACTTCGGGTCTCAACCGAAGACGATTACTTATTACATGCAGCAGTACATGAGATGGTGCTATCTTCTTCACACTTTTAGATATATCCTAAAAAGAAATATCTTATTTCCGCTCCCTGCACTGGCAACCCCGCGTCACGAGACGTCATTACGTGTTTTTGTGTTATCGGAATCACACGTACTTTCGTAACGGAATTAAATTTGTATTTAATATAATGGGAAAATGTTAAAGTTCGAAGTTGAGAGACAGTGATCATTATGGTGTTCTTCGTAAAGTAAAGAAATCATTTTTAATTCAAAAAACGTAGGCGTTAATCATCATCGGTGTCGGTGAATAGTGATAAATGTCGTATCAACGATATTACGACAAGCAGGTATTGGAACATAACGCTAATTTACCAGGAAAATTAACTATAAAGGAATGTATCATAGTTGTAAGAAACTAAGATAATTTATCATTAAAATTATCTACCCTCATTTTTATTGGTTTTTCTTGGGTTCTATAATAATGATTGTAACAAAATTAAAAGCCATTTACAACAAGAAACTCTTTAAATACTAAACTACTTACTTAGACACCATTGTAACAGTGTTTAACTTACTAAACGAATGATGTGTCGAGGATATATAACTGCTCAACTGTGTTGATACTTTATTTTATTCAATGACATTGAATGTCATTGATTTTACTCCATACAAGCCGTATCGAGGTTACTTACACCAATTAGACAGTGCTGAGGTTCTATTTTACTCCACGCAAGCCGTGTCAAGGTTACTTAGGCCACTTTAACAGAGTTGAGACTCCACGTATGCCGTGTCGAGGATACTTACTCCACTTTAATAGTGTCGAGGCTCCACGCTAGCCGTGTCGAGGGTACTTACTCCACTTTAACAGTGTTGAGGCTGCAAGTAAGCCGTGTCGAGTATACTTAGTTCACTTTAACAGTGTTGAGGCTCCACGCAAACCGTGCCGAGGATACTTACTCCACTTCAACAGTGTTGAGGCTCCACGCAAGCCATGTCGAGGATACTTACTCCACTGTAACAGTGTTGAGGCTCCACGCAAGCCGTTTCGAGGATACTTACTCCACTTTAACAGTGTTAAGGCTATATCTTACTCCAAGCAAGCCGTGTCGAAGATACTCACTCCACTCTACCAGGGTTGAGTGAGGCTATATTTTATTTCACGCAAGCCGTTTCGGGAATATGTACTTAGTACATTTTAACAGTGTTGAGGCTTTATTTTACTCCACGCTAGCCGTTTCATGGTTTCTAACTCCACTTGAACTGTGTTCAGGATTTTCTACTCTACATAAAACTTGAGAGGCCATACCTATTTCAGTTTAACAGTTTCACGTTTCCACATCGTCCGTGGAACAAAGCAGAGTCTCAACATTGTTGAGGACGTGGGTTCGATTCCCACCTGAGGTGGACATGTTTTCAACGTTTCGTTATCTTCAGGTTTACTTATCAATAATGATTTGGTGAAAACATCTTAAACTATGTCATTGATTTTTACAATGACTCAACCAGTAGCGGCAGAAACGAAGCTTGGCCATTCGCGCTGCTTGCAGCGCTAGCGCCTGTGCCCGTGCCAGCTGCGCCACTAAGATCTTCGATCTGTCCCCATATACGGGGTCACGGTCAGTCCGACGATAGCCTGCTTTCATTGGACACCCATAGATTCTACAATTTCTCAGAACCTCATAAAAATAAAGAGTTACTCATAATAATAATTAAAAAAATAATAATAATAATAAGTACTTACTACCACTACTACTTTAATAAATGGAAAAATAATGGTAATAATGTACATAAGCCTCGAAGTTCCAAAACTAAATTAGGAAATTGAAAAAATAATAATAAGCTCTGTTGAAGGTAAATATGAATAAAAGTTTTAAAACTTCACTTTCCGAGCATAATAATATTAAGACCCCTAAAGCCATAACCAAGTTTAATTCGGAAAGAAAACAAAAATCCAATGCTGTGTACAGGGTCCCGGGCTGATGCCCGGGCTGAAGTTGTGATCAACTTCGAGGTTCTTTAAACTCTAGGGGGGGCGCCACTGCGCGTAGTAGTATCATCAGCTATCGAGCTGCGATCAACCCCACCAGCACAGCACCATTCACACCGCCGAGGGACTGCCGAGGTTCCGCTGGATATCTGACAGGGAGACGTTGGAATCGGAGCTCCTGCAGTCGCTTGACCTATTTTTATGACTGAATGACAGAAAGTGTGAGCTCACTAGGGATCGTAATGTTTTACATTGGATTCGTAAATGTAATATTCATTTTCTCGGCAAACCTATACAAAACAACTATACCCCAAAACAATGTATGTTACTTACTTACTATCTCAATCTATGTAGATAAAAATGAATCGCAAAATGTGTTGCTAAGCGCATGAAAACGGCTCGACTGATTTGTCTGATTCTCTTTTGTTGTGTTTATAAAGGTCAGGAAAAGTTTACAAAAAAAAATGTAAGGGATCTCACAGATTCACTTAAAAATTAAAGCAGCATCAAAATAATTGTATTTAAAAGAATCGAACTGCCCTTAAATTATTAAATCACAACTACTATTGTCAACAATTGATATTCAAGATGCTTATTTTTAATTAGGTTTCTACTGCAATTAAAGCTGATCGGAAAAAGTTAAGGTTTAGTTTGAGGCCTCAGTTGAATTTAATATTCTTCTGTTTGGCCTATTTGTGTTTGCGAAATTACTGGAACCGGTTCTAGAACAATTGTTTAGTTTATGTTTTGTACCTACGCACGAAAAATAAGCTCAAACTATGACGAGTGTGTATTGAATAATAAAACTACGAGTACAAGCACCTTTTTAGAGTCATAGGGTTTGTCACAAACACTTACAAAAGCATTACTAAAAAACCGAGCAACAGAACTTGTTTTTAAACATAAATGTATTATAAGTGATTTAGATGAATTCAGGAATATTGACTACGGCATGCACAGCGGCCGTCGCGGTTTGAATTACCTACCTACACCAAGTTGATTGAACAAGAGAAGTTCTTAGCATTAATTGATTCAGAAACTTTTTTGTATTCGCATCCTACATCCAGTCTTGTGAAAACATTATACGGATATACTTAGATACGGAGTAGGTAACTCTCCTACCATGCATTTTCACATATTATTAGTTCATTGGCAAAGCCATAATTTGACCTTACAAACCCATACAAACGCAGAATGCATCACGAAATCCTGACCAAGCAATAACAAAAAAAAACACTTACATTGATTATAAATTGAATAAAGCAGAAGGTATTGTTGTGGTACAGATTAGAATTTACATTCTTGGTATACAGTGCGGCCAAAACTTGTTGTCCAAGAAAAAATGTTCTTCGGCCCTAAATAATATTTGTTATACCTAATTTCCTTTTAAGGCGAGCCATCCACTTCTAGATAGCCTTATCCAGGTGGCGCCAAATTATTAGTGAATCGTTGACCAGACATGGTATCACGAGCATCTTGAGATAATTATATGTTTACATCTCTTGCAACAAAATCAGTAACATTAAATCAGTACTGTATTTGATAATATCTTGGTGGCTTTATTCAAAAAATAATAACTTGAATGTTTTTAAAGCTGATAGTTATAAAGTTATCATTTCTAACCAAAAAGTTTGAGGAAGGTTCTATGTTGTTTAAATACGCATAGGTCCGCTTTACCTGTCATCTAAGGGAAGTAATTTACTTTACATTAATGACTGTGTTTAATTAACACAGTTTTGTTTAGTGTACACTAACTAAGATTTATTGCTCCAAATCAAAAATACAATTCAACATGGGACACAAATGTCATGTTAATGAAACCATATTTCCAGGACTATCCTTAGAATCAGATCATAATCATTGATTTGTCACTTATGATTCTTACACTATATTTTCTATTGTTACTGCTAAAAAAAAACGCAGTCTATTAGTTTAATCAAAAATAATATATCAATACAAAATTATGTGATTGTGATTGAAATTACCGACTTCATTTAGACTTCAGGACCCGCGTTTGTCAACCGCTCATCAGATTGTCCAATATTTGTAAGAAACCTTGTTATTTGTTGCTGGCTGTGCCAACCCCATAAAAAGGCGGTCACAAACTTTGTTGCAGACAAAAAAAAAAAAGTGGTTCCAAACAGTGGATGACGTGCCGATACCGATATTATGTCTGTATTTGGAGCTCACAGTCACAGTACTCGCTCGGCATTTACTGCTCACACTGTTCACAGATCTAGTCTGGAGGTGTTTCGCAGAGTTGTTGTAGGCTGAGTCGCTTAAATGTATTTGTTAATACTGTTGGAGAAATGTTTAGTTTAGGTACAAATCTGAATGAATTCGTCAATGCAGTATTTACACAACAAAATAACAATACTTAATCAAATAAATAAATGAAATTGTTAAAGTCATTGTTTAGAAAACGACCAATGAATCGATAGCCATTAAATGCATCTTTTAAGGTTTAAAGGAGGCTTATGCACTGTACCTACATATTGTAAAGTTTAAATTTACATAATTTTTTATTTTTATTTTGTTAACATTACAATGCTCTGAACATCTGCATGTAATAAGTAATCGTCTTCGGTTGAGACCCGAAGTATAATTAAGAATCAAACGAACTTACCTTGTGAAGTTTGATTCCAACTATGCGAGGGTCTCAACCGAAGACGATTACGTCAACCCATCCCTCCCAACCCAAAAAATAAAATAAAAAATTGTGGAGGATAACACAAAATTCTCTGAAATAATGACGTCTCGTGACGCGGGGTTGCCAGTGCAGGGAGCGGAAATAAGATATTTCTTTTTAGGATATATCTAAAAGTGTGAAGAAGATAGCACCATCTCATGTACTGCTGTACTGTGCTCGCATAATTGGAATCAAACTTCACAAGGTAAGTTCGTTTGATTCTTAATTATCAACAATAACAAAGCGATCTGCACGTTAGCTTATACCGAACGTTACACTCACTCCGTTGATTTATAAGGTATGATTATTACTAGTAATAAATAGCAGTAAAAATAACGAATTGAATATTTTTAGTGATTTAGGATATTAAACCTTATTAATGTATCTCGTCATAGAATGCATAGTAGCAATTCATACGTCAAACCAAAGACACGATATAACGAACAGATCGGTAAAACAGACCTAAAATTAGGTTTTTGATCGTAACTTTTAAATGCAGTTCATATTAGTACATCTTGTGTGTAATAGGAGTCTAATCTACCGTGGAGTTTACTCACCGACGAAACTAGATGGCGTTGGTTAAGCTATAGAATCATTTTATTTGAAAAATAGCAGAAAATGTTACCTATACATTAATAATATGCGCTATTGTTATCCTTTTAACATATTCGTTATCTTATATAACGATCGCCTCTAGTACACAATATTAACTCAAGCCTCACTCGCTTGCGCATAATAAAGGCACATCAAACACATGTACGCAAACACTATGATTAAGTAAATGAAGGTACCTACATGAGAAGTTAAAATAAGTAACCGCTCAGCTTCAAAAATTTTATAAGTATAGGTACTGATAGCTCTTTATGTATAAATGGATTTGAATAGAATGTTTACACTTATGGCAGAATTTAGAATGTTCAAGATCAAAGTATAAAATATTTGTTCCACAACTCTCATTGTATTGGAAAGCTTTAAAGTGTCTATTCACTCACATGTCCAATTAATTTTACTTGATCAATGTCAAAGGAAACTTTAATTATATGTGGGCATTAAAACTCCTAGATGTCAGTAATTAGCTAACTAGTAGGTAACAAACACAATATGTAAGTAAGTAAGTACTACAATTTGACTGCACTTGTTCACCCTTTATGTACCTAATTGTTATTGTAAATGACCTAAACTGACATTTTATTGTAAACGTGTAGCATGTAACCTGATTGATACTTTGATAACTGTAATTGGATACTCTTTCCTAAACATTGTCTGTATGGGTCACCGAATCATGACTAACAACCTACTACACATAACTGTTAAAACCCCGTTTTTCTCTCAATAAAGGATCACTCAATCAAAAATAGACTTTCGTAGCTATTCCATTGTCCGACGCCCCACATCTCAAACGCACATAAACACTAACATATAAATTAACTTAACTGCACTGAATAGCTTTACTTAAATAGCCTATTTTGTTATCATTGTTTACTATATAAATGTGGATAATCTTAGTACGTAATTAATATCATATTTGCAATGTCCTTTTTATCCATACTTAATACTATTAGTTACTCGTAATGATATTTTGCGATTATAACGCTCAAACAAACTTGAAGATAATGAAACGTTGAAACTAAAAATTGATTGCAAGCTGCATTTGTGTTGTTGTCAATTTGAATGTTCTTAAGTATACCCACCCAATGACTTTATTTTTAAATATAAAGTGTTTTATTCTTGCAAGATTTATAAATTATTTAGCAAAATTTCAATTTCATCACACAGTTAAAATAAAAAGAGTCTTCAACGATAACTTTTTTCTGAATTTTTATTTTAAGTTTATGCTTATCGACTTACTTCTTGTTACATTAGGAAAACATGTAATTGTCCTTGATTTAAGTTAATACTGCTCAAGATTAATTGTTTGTAAATGCTGTTGGTTTTCTGAATAAAATAAAATAAAATGTCAAACGCACTAAACCAATAGTAGCCGGAGTATTTAGAACAAAAAGCCTTATTCCTCGATTAAGAATAAAGTAAATCAACCGATAATCTAAACACATAGTAACAATGTATCGCTAGATCATTAAAAAGCGTAAGCCACGGTAGTCGGTCATCGACCCAAGAAACACAACTAAAAGTCAAATTCATGTAACGTTTTGCTGGGTATTGTACTTCGACGTTGCATCCTCGAGATTTATATTCACAAGGTAGTCCACTCTTCAATGTACCAGGCATCCAACATAGTCCACTCTTCAATGTACCAGGCATCTAACACATATTAAGAGCTATATAAAAGAAATTTTATTAAAAAAAAACATAAAACGTTACCCATAGTATAGACACAGGCGCCATCTAGTGAATACCAACCGAGTGCACGAGTTTGTCACCCGCGCTGTCATCGTCATTCGCTTTTCGTGTTCGGGCATCCGCACATCATTACTCTAAAAGTGTTTTGTGTAGCAAAAAACTATGTGCAAAAGGAAGCATGGATAATCATTATATACGCATGTGGAAAAACTACGTAAACGACGATCGCCAAGTAAATCAGGTCAGTCAGTGTTTTAAATATTACATTTTGTCGATGTTATGATTAAATTACAAAGACAAACGATTTTTTAAAAACTATGTAATTCGTTAGCGAATATACGACTCAGAACCTAGTGAGACATTCAAAGTAGAAACGTTATTGAAATATATTTCATAGTACGTTTCCTTCTTAATTTCGATTAATACTTTCGCTAGTGCCTTTGTGGTTACCCACATTTTATGACTTTTTCACTATTTATCGATTTTCAAAAATACATAAGACGTTTAGCTTTTTTAAATAATAATAAAAAGTTAAAAACACATAAGTAGTACTGGAAGTGATTACGGTCAGTGCTAGTATGAAATCTAGTATCGTGACGAGATTACGATCGATATTAGGGGTACATACCCTATGCTGTGACGCGATTACGGTAATTCTATTCTTCGGTCATTCCTTCCAAATGACTCTTTGTTTGCGCGAGGCAGTAGTTACCTACATTCTATTTTTTTTTTACTAATCTTTTTATTGGAGCGTTTTTTCGTATGCAAGTTTTTTCTACAAAATCCTACAGTGCCGCCTTACATACTGCACATTTATGTATTACCGTGATGTGATTACGGTCAGTGCTAATATGAAATATAGTATCGTGACGAGATTACAATCGATATTACGGGTACCTACCCTATGCTGTGACGCGATTACGGCAATTATATTCCTCGGTCATTCCTTCCAAATGACGCTTCGTTTGCGCGAGGCAGTACCTACATTCTATTTTATTTTTTACTAATCTTTTTATTGGAGTGTTTTTTTGTGTGCAAGTGATTTCTACAAAATCTTACAGTTCCGCCTTACATACTGCACACTTATGTAGTACCGTGACGTGATTACAGTCAGTGCTAATATGAAATCTAGTATCGTGACGCGATTACGATCGATATTACGGGTACCTACCCTTATGTTGTACCGTGACGTGATAACGGTCAGTGCTAATATGAAATCTAGTATCGTGACGCGATTACGATCGATATTACGGGTACCTACCCTTATGTAGTACCGTGACGTGATTACGGTCAGTGCTAATATGAAATCTAGTATCGTGACGCGATTACGATCGATATTACGGGTACCTACCCTATGCTGTGACGCGATTAGGGCAATTCTATTCTTTGATCATTCCTTTCAAATGACTTCTCTCTTCTTCTTCTCTCGCCTACCGCAAGGCTTAGTGATTCCGATTTCAATAAAGAACCGTAAATAACGGACGTATATAAATCTAATATTGAAAAAGACTTACGATCTGTCTTGACCGTAGCATAAGTACACAGTCCGGATCTTACCCAGACCATCCAGGACGCTAGGGATACCTAGTCGTAATAATCCAAGCGCAGCAGAGGAGTTGCCAGTTGTAAATCCAATATCGTCGGATTTTCTTGACGTTCTTGGAGTTTCTAAAGTGAAGGAGGTACCATTGGGACCCAAAATACCAGAAGAGGTCTCTAAACGCTAGGGAAATCCTCATAGATGGTATGAACAAAGATAATAAAAAAGAACTGTTAGCAACTGATACCGGTTTGAAGATGGCCAAATTATACTTGGGCGATCAAAGAAGAGGGGTTTTAGGGGGCTAACCTGGTTCGACGTTGCTCCCGCGTGCTGGATGTAGTGGACGCGCGTCTCACTCTTTCTTGACTTTCCACGGCAAAAGTTCGTGATCACAGTAGTAAACTCGCGGCGATCACTTGGAAGATGGTATGACTTGACCGATAAATGAGGAACACGAGAGCTCGACTCAAAGGCCCTGTCGCGTAGGCAGGCTAGATCGGAAGTGAAGATGGCCGACACGACACGACGCGATATTGGTTTAACCCCATAGGATCGAGGATAAAAAATGATGAGGGTAGTAGAAGTTAGGTTAGGGACGTAGCATCGGTACAAGTCTAAATCGATTGTTAATGATGTGAAAACATTAAATAATTGAATATGATTAATCTAAATCTACCATACCGCCCCCCAAAGAGCGGCTTAGCTCTTTTAATTGAAACAGACAAATTGATAATAAGTTAACAGAAAGCTGATTGAAAAAGTGTAAATGTTATCTTACTCTAGTTACCTACTTACATGCTAAATGAATTGATAAATGTTGAAATATCTAGGTTTCGGGAATTAAGCGACATAACTTGGCTACAGGACGCTTGAAAACTCCTTTGGTTGTTTTAATGTCTACGACCCGGACAATACCGTCATTCCCCGGATAAAGTTTGGTAATTCTAGCCTTTTTCCAGATCAACGGAGGTGTATTAGGCTCCATCAACAACACCAAGTCACCCATCTGTAAATTACGTTCAGGCTTAAGCCAACGATCACGTTGCTGCAGCGTGTGTAGATATTCGCTGTGCCAGCGTTTTCAGAAATGTTGGGTGATTTGCTGTAGCATTTGCCAACGATTCAGACGATGAGTAGCAATGTGCTCTAGATCGTGCTCCGGTAAGCCAAGAAGCGGTTGTCCAATCAAAAAATGACCCGGCGTCAGAGTTTCTAAATCGTTTGGGTCGCTACCAAATGGACAGATAGGTCGTGAATTTAGTATAGATTCGATTTTGCAGAACACTGTACTTAGTTCTTCAAACGTTAATACACGTTCGTCTATGATACGCTTGAGTAATGTTTTAGAAGACTTCACTGCATTCTCCCAGAGGCCACCAAGATGTGGTCCCGAGGGAACATTAAGATGCCAATGAATTTCATGAGATGCTAGATGAGATTGAACTTTATCTGAGTCTCTATCGATTTGAGCTTTAAGCAGATAAATATCCTTAAGATAGTTGCGTGCGCCTAAAAAATTTGTGCCACAGTCGGAATATATTTTAGAAGGTAACCCTCTTCTCGAAACAAATCGATCTAGACAGGCCAAGAACGCGTCAGTAGACAAGGTGGAGACTACTCCCAAATGCATCGCTTTGGTTGCAAAGCATATGAACACACATAGGTAAACCTTAAAGATTTTAGGTTTGCGAGCATTGGAATCCTTGACGTTGAACGGTCCGGCGAAATCTAACCCAACCCTTTGGAAGGGCCTAGCTTGAGTGACTCTATCGGCAGGTAAGTTGCCCATGAATCGATTCATAGGTTTCGCCTTTAGTCTGTAGCAACGTTGACATTGAAAAATCCTGTGCCGCACTACACGTCGAGCTGACACAATCCAATACCTACGCAATAGGATAGCCATTAAAATAGCAGGACCTGGATGACCGCAGAGCTGATGATAATGATCGATGAGAAGATTTGTGAAAGGATGCGACTGAGGTAACAAAAATAGATGTTTACTATCGAAAGGCAAGTTGGCCTTGACCAGTCGCCCACCAACTCGAAGAAAACCTAGATCATCGAGAAAGGGATGGAGGCGACGTAGGCTGCCCTTGATAGGCTTACGTTGACGCAACAATTTTATAGTATCGGCAAACGCTGTCGATTGAACCGATTTGATACAAGTTGACAACACTGATTTTAATTCGTATATCGTCAAATTACCTACTCGTTTATCCTTTGGTGAGCGAACATTATGCATATAACGAAGCCACCAACCGAGTACTCGTGTAACTTTAGATAGAGAGCTGTACTCTACAATGACGTGTTGGACAACTTCGTCTGAGGAAGGTGCAACAGCCGATGTAGAGTGCTTATCCGGTCCCGTCTCGGCTGTTTGCACTAAGTGTGCAGCAACGGGAGGAGTAAATATAAATGTAGAGTCCGTGTGGGTCTTCGTGTCGACAGTTTGCACAACATGTGCAGCAACTGGACCTACTTTTACGCCTGGCAAATCCATAGGGTCAAGCAGTTGACATGTGGAAGGCCATGAACTGTAATCAGATTTGAGCCAAGAAGGACTCCACCAGAGTGGATGAACTACTAAGTCGCGAGGAAGCAAGCCTCGACTCGCGCAATCCGCGGGATTGAGATGTGAAGGAATGTGCCGCCAGGTAGCGTTTGGAATGATGCCTTGAACCTGGGAAACTCTGTTTCCTTCAAAAGTTTAAAGCTTGTGCGGTGAAGTTCGCAACCAAGTTAGCACTATGCTAGAGTCGCACCATGCAATTATTGGTATGGATTTTAATTTGGAGTGCAAGACTTTACACACATGGTCCATAAGGCGAGCCAACAGGACTGCTCCACAGAGCTCGAGCTTAGGGATCGTTTGCCTTTGCCTGACTGAAGCGACTCTAGATTTAGCGATTAACAAATGAACTTGAACGCTGTCACCGTCACCGCTTTCACAGCGTATATAGATGCATGCGGCATATCCGCGCTCCGATGCGTCGCTGAAACCGTAAAGTTGATATTTAGAATGAGGATCACCCATAACGTGGCATGGAATCCGTATTTGATTAAAAGATTTAAAGTCGTCAACAAATTTCAGCCAAGTTTGCTGGACATCGAAAGGGAGAGTATCGTCCCAACCCAGCTCTAAAAGCCACAAACGCTGCATAAAAGATTTAGCGAAAAATGTTACCGGCGCGATAAAGCCACAAGGATCATAGAGACGAGCGATGTTCGATAGAACACCTCGTTTGGTTAGAGTCTTACTCATGTTAGAGACGTGATAGAGAAAGTTATCGGATGAGGGGTTCCATTCAATACCTAAGATTTTGAAAATATTGTCACCGGAATCCTCGAATCGATAAGGTGTTTCATAATGATCTGCAGGTAAACCCTTGAGTAGCTCACCAGAGTTGCTAGACCATTTCCTAAGAAGGAAACGACCTTGAGCCAACACGTCAGTGACTTGGTGCTGTAGCGTCTTAGCACCCTCTAGCGTATCACACCCAGTCACGATATCGTCTACGAAGGTGTCCTCCCGTAGGACACATGCAGCCTCAGGATATGTAGAGTCGTTAAGATTCGCCAACTCATGAATCACCCTGATAGCCTGGTATGCAGAACTAGTGACGCCGTAGGTGACGGTTGTTAACTCGAACTCCTGCAACGGTTGATCTTGAGATTCGCGCCAGAAGATAGTTTGGAACCGCTGATCATCATCATGTAACCTGAGCATTCGATAACATTTTTTGATGTCACAAGTGAAGACCACTAAATAAGTTCTAAACCTTAAAATGATATCCTGTATATTCTGTTGTAGTTTAGGGCCTGACAATAAAATTTGATTGAGGGAAACACCGGTAGAGCTGGGTAGAGATGCATCGAAAACAGCTCTCAACTTTGTAGTGCTACTGCTCTCCTTGAGCACGCCGTGATGAGGAATATAATATCTGTCAACCGCACTATGAGAAGGTACTAACTTCATATGTCCAGACTCTACATAATCTTTCATAAATTGAACGTAGAGTTCACGAAGTGTAGGCTCTTTTATTAGTTTACGCTCTAAATTGTGAAACCGTTTTAACGCAATTAACCGAGTATCACCAAGCTAAGAGGACTGTACCTTGAACGGCAGCCTAACTACAAACCTCCCATCGGGATCTCTACTGTGTGTGTTGACAAAGTGCTTTTCACATATGATGTCATCAGGATCTGGAATCGGCGGCAAAGGAGACTCTTCTGATTCCCAGAATTTAGTTATAGTAAGTTGTAACCTAGACTCGTTGGTAAGTAGGCTAATATTTTGATACTGAGTTGTAGTCACTGGGGTCGAACCCATAATGACCCAACCAAAGATGGTTAAATGAGCTGTAGGTAAACCATTACCTAATTTTAACTTTGGACCGCAAAAAATGTCACTGAAAAGATTAACACCCAAAAGTAGATCGATTTTACCCGGAATGTTGAAAGTCTTATCAGCAAGCTGAAGGTCGCTACATTTCTCAGGCACAATCGGATTGACCATTGCTGCAGGTTGATATCCCGTGATGCGCTTAAGTACAATGGCTTCAGTGGACAAACCAGGAACGGAATCGTCTGTGAGAGACAAGATTGAACAATCTACCCTTCCATGGGTAGCTTGCCGGTGTTCACCGACACCGAACAGATCGCAGGACTTACGACGTCGCAGTCGAAGTTGCTGTGCTAAAGATTCAGTTATAAGAGATGATTGAGCACCAGGATCTACTAACGCACGAACAACATGTACCTGACCATCAACATCCTGGACTCCAACAAGAGCAGTACATAAGAGGCCGGTAGACAATGGTTCTATGTTAAGTAACACCTGTTTCGAAGAGGAGGGTTCGGGCTTCACAAAGAAATCCGCTGCTTTAAACTCATTATGTAATTTTGTATGATGACGTTTCTTGCATACTTGACAACAACGCTTAGATAAACATTGTGAAATACTATGTGGCCTTAAACAATTGTAACAAAGTCTTTTTTTAGTTAAAATAATTTCTTATCTTTCAGTTTCTCAAACTCTAAACATTGATAGATTGCATGATCACCACTACAATAATAACAAGTTGAATTAGTTACATGTAAGGTGGATGCATGAGGAATAAACGCTTTGGGATTATTGTTTACGCATGTGAAATTAGTTGCTTCTAAAACCCTTAAATTGTGTTCTAAAAATGTCAACAAGTTACTAAAGCGCGGTATCTCATTTTGCTGTAATGTAAACTCAAATTTAGTTCTTAAGTCCAACGGTAACTTTTTAGATATCATATGATATATAAGAAAACTCCAAGAATTGACATCAAATCCAAGAGTATTTAATGCCTGTGTGTTTTCTTTTAAAGTGTTGAGAAAACGTTTTAAATTCTTTAAGTTGGAACATGAAACTGAAAGTAACAAATCTAAATGTTTGTCGGCTATCAAGCGCTTATTTTCATAACGTTCTTGTAAGAGATTATAGGCCACACCATAGTTTTCACTAGTTATGCTTAAATGTTTAATCAAGTTAAGAGGTTCTTGTTCTAAAACACTCAATAAATAATGGAATTTATGTATTGAAGATATTTCATTGTTTTGATGAATTAAACTGTCAAATATTGATATAAAATTGGGCCATTCAGTGTGAATGCCTTTGAAATGTGTTAATGTAATTTTAGGTAAATGAAAACGACTTGATTCGCAACTAGACTTGGAAACTACTTCTTGTGTCACAGGAGCATGGGTTGTTTTGGAATCCAATACACCTAAGTCAGACCAAATACTTTGAATTGAGTAATATTTCTCGTAAAACGTTGTAAAGCAAGATTCTATAGTTTCTCCCTGTTCTTCGGGCTGTGAAGCAGCAATTATCAACGTGAAATTAGTATCAAATTGTTCACGCATCTGATTTAGATCAACGAAACGAACACGAAATTTACTCAATTCCTGCGGTGTTGTAGGAATAGTTTGCACAAGCACTGTAGCCAGTTTATAAAGCTCGCATACGAAATTATAAGCCATGTTAAATTTAACAGTGGCTATTTTCAAATCATTCGACATAATTAAAGTTATTTTATTTCGAAAGTAAAAATAAACAAAACAAACTAGAGGTTATTATTATTGTCAGTTGACAGATGACTGACACTTGACAGTTGACAGCTTAATTGAACGATGTTCAGTGCTGCTAGTATGCGAAATTGAAATACCCAAGATAGATTTTATAAACCTATTGAAGGTATGTAAAAAAATATTTTCTAAAAATAGATTTTTATGCAATTGATGGAATTTGAATATAATATGTTCCGATGCTTACGGAAAAGATGGGAATCGGGACGAAGGACCAAAACATGGGCGATCAAAGAAGAGGGGTTTTAGGGGGCTAACCTGGTTCGACGTTGCTCCCGCGTGCTGGATGTAGTGGACGCGCGTCTCACTCTTTCTTGACTTTCCACGGCAAAAGTTCGTGATCACAGTAGTAAACTCGCGGAGATCACTTGGAAGATGGTATGACTTGACCGATAAATGAGGAACACGAGAGCTCGACTCAAAGGCCCTGTCGCGTAGGCAGGCTAGATCGGAAGTGAAGATGGCCGACACGACACGACGCGATATTGGTTTACCCTCATAGGATCGAGGATAAAAAATTATGAGGGTAATAGAAGTTAGGTTAGGGACGTAGCATCGGTACAAGTCTAAATCGATTGTTAATGATGTGAAAACATTAAATAATTGAATATGATTAATCTAAATCTACCAATACTGCATTTACATTATGAAAATACCATGAATAGGAAATTGCTGCAATACCTGCCTACTCTTGATAAAAAATTCTTGTCAATGACACAAGATGTTAAAAGAGACGCACACTCTTTTGGAGAAAATTTGAGAGAAAAGATAGAAGCTGCTAAGGCCGCTGAAAAATCTGGTTTGCAAATACGGAATACTAACAACATTGGACCGTCAACTTCACTAAGAACTACGTCGCCCAGCAGGGAAAGTGGCAAGACCCATCCAAGCAACAAGGTCATGGGTTGCCAGGCCGGGTGGGAGCAAGCAAAGATTCCCGTATCCACCTCGGAGGCGATCAGCGCAAGCACCAACGTCCGCCCGCTATCACACCACGACAGCAGTGAGACCGTCATACAGACCGATGTTGCGTAAATAACAACCAAGGTGTACGTATAAATTTTTTTGTTGACACATGGTGTTCAATCGCAAATGACCCGGTAGTCTGGCAGTACGTTACGGGTTACAAAATACCATTTAATAATACTGTAAAGCAAGCTACTGAACCTATCACTCCTAACTTTTCTTCGGCTGAAATAAGTAAGTTAATCACAGCTATATCTGACTTGTGCCAGTCAGGAGTAATATGCATATGAGAGGATGTCAAAGACCAATTTATTTCTTTCATATTCTTAACACCTAAAAGTGATGGATCGTCCAGATTTATCATGAACCTAAAATCATAGAATAAAGCTGTCGCCTCATACCACTTTAAAATGGAGGACATACGGACAGCAAGCAAATTATTGTTCCAAGACAGTTATATGGCCAATGTTGATATCAAAGACGCATATTTTTTCTTTAGTTCCTATTAATGAAAACTACACAAAGTATTTAAGGTTCAAATTTTTGGGACACAAAAGTAATACGTATGAATTTTAGTGCCTACCGTTTGGACTTAGTTCAGCACCTTATTATGTCTTTACGAAACTCATGAAACCGGTCTATCTACCGGATTTATCTTAGAAACAGAGGTTTTTTAATTCTAATATATTTAGATCTTGTGCCTTGGCCATTCTTATGAAGAATGTAAAAGTTTTGTTCTCGAAACTGTTTGTTTATTACAAAATCTAGGCTTTGATAAAAACTTCAAAAAGAGTAACTTGGAACCACAAAAGACTAGAAAATTTCTCGGTTTTTAATTAAATTCAGAAAATATGTGTTTGCCATTGCCAATAGGAAAACGAAAACGCATTCTTGAACAAATAAATATCAAAAGAATGGGTGGAGTACAATAAGTTCCTTTAAATAATATCACTTGTCGCCTATGGCAATGGTGCGAGAAACGCAAAATATTTGTCTTTGCATCCGACATTAAATCTAAAGATAACTTCGAGGCGGATAAGGAGTCACGGCGTATGAATATCGATACAGAATGGCAAATGTCGGCACCTGTGTTCGAAAAAATTGTTCAATCGTTTGGGACACCTCTTAAAGATCTCTTTGCTACTTACCAAAATTATAAATGCAATAAATACGTCTCATGGCAACGAGACCCCTACGCCTTTGACATAGATATATTCACCTTAAATTGGAATATATTTTATTTTATGCTTTTTAATATAAACGAGAAAGGGGTTCTCGCTCATATTAAAATGCTTCAGGAAAATAATTAACGACAAAGCCACTGGTGTACTAGTCGTATCGTATTGGCCGAGTCAACCCTGGTATCCCCTACTTACCTCAGTAGCTTACCACCAATATACTTCGGCCCAAGTGACGATATGTTATTATCACCTTTCAGGACCCAACACCCCCTTTGCAAGAAACTTATCCTGGTAGCATACAAATTATCAGAAAAGCATTTCAAAGACAATCGTTATGTTATGAAACCATCGAGGTGATGATTTCCTCATTGTCTACATCCTCACTAAAACAATACAATGTCGCTTTTACGAAATGGTGATATTTATAAAGTTGATTTCTGTAACTCCCCACTTCCAATTCTATCAAAATTCCTTACGGTTAACTGTTAACAGCAAAAATTGGTTGTAGTTCATTAAATATGCATCGTTCTGCTCTAGCTATTTAGGGCAAACGTCATAGTGAAGCTGATTTAGTTGTTCGATTTTTTAAAGGTATTTACAGGACTAAACCTAGTCATCCGAAATATTCGGAGACGTGAGATCCAAAGATTGTAATCGATCACCTTAGTAATTTATATCCAAATGAGGAACTTGCTCTAGAGTTTATTACTTTAAAATTAGTAACTCTGCTCGCATTGTCAACCGCACAACGAGTACAGACGTCATCTTCGAATTTCTAATTTCAAAATAAATAATAACTATGTCGAAACCATTGTGGATGATTTAATTAAAACATCTGCTCCAGGGCGACGACCGCCTTGTTTATTTATACCATTTTTTCTAAATAATATTGAGATCTGCCCTGCAAAACCATTACCGTCCTACTTAGATATGACTAAAGTTTACAGAGATAAACCTAGAACTGAAAGGTTATTGCTCACCTGAAGCCTATTCATAATGCAACTAGTTCTACATTAAGTCGTTAGTTTAAAAACACCCTATTTAACAGCGGCATTGACACTTCTTTATTCTCAGCACACACGTGTAAGACACGCGTCCACGTCCACCTCGGCAGCAAACAGAAAAGGCCTTTCAATAACTGCAGGATGGACTGGTAATTCTCTGGTGTTTGCACTGTTTTACAATCGACCCCTTACCATTGAGAATGACGATAATGCTTTGCAGCGGCTATTTACATTGATTAATTTCTAGCTTATCATTTATTATAATATTATAATATATCATACTGGTTTGTACTAATATGGTCCCTAATTATATTTAATCGGTTATACTCGTAAATACTCAATTATAATAGTTGAATTAAATCATATAGGTACTTAAATTATTTCGCAAAATTTGTGTTCTAAACATCTACCTTGTGAATATAAATCTCGAGGATGCAATGTCGAAGTACAATTGATGGTTAAACAAACTTACCTGAAGTGAAGTTTGATCGTAATTGTACGAGACGTTGCATCCGAAGAGATTTATTTATAGATCCCTCCCTTCCCTTACATGCTGGCCCCATATAAATTAATTTTGCAAAAAAGCTCTAAAAGAGAATGACGATGACAGCGCGGGTGACAAACTCGTGCACTCGGTTGGTATTCACTAGATGGCGCCTGTGTATATACTATGGGTAACGTTTTATGTTTTTTTAGAAAAATTTCTTTTAGATAGCTCTTAATATGTGTTGGATGCCTGGTACATTGAAGAGTGGACTATGTTGGATGCCTGGTACATTGAAGAGTGGACTACCTTGTGAATATAAATCTCTTCGGATGCAACGTCTCGTACAATTACGGTCAAACTTCACTTCAGGTAAGTTTGTTTAACCATCAATTATAGGGACTTAATTTTCATTTAATTTTATGGAACACAGTGACTCTAAAATAAATCCAAGTAAGTTGGATACCAAGTTTTATGTTATTTTGACAATTAAACCAGTTATGATCATATAGCCTTAACTTGCAGAACGTCTTTTTTTTTTTTTTTTTTTTTTTTTTTTAAATTTATTTATCAAATTAACAAGGTTTTACATCATAATACTAATGACAATAGCATCTTAAAACCACAAAGGTTTGTCTTGAGCTATAGGCGTTTACCCTTTACAATAAAAGTTTATGTGAATAAAAGCAGCTAACAATGGCGGCTTACATATGACTTACATATAAGTATGTAAAAGAACAAAAATCATATTAAGAGTAAAAGTAATCAAAATCAAAGTAAGTAACAAAAATAAAAAATAATAATTTAAAAAAAAAGAATAACATACAAGACTAAATTTGTTATAAACTACCAAAATATAAATAAATACATTTCTGTGCCAGTATAAAATAACATTAACTTTACAAATAATTAAAAAAAAAAACAAACAAAACACAGTACAAGTTCGTCTCTGACAAAATATCAAAATCAAGCAAAAACTGGGCCGTTACTTCCCCGACACTTTATCAAGGAAATAACAACCCAACCTCCGCTTAACATTTTTTTCTGTGATATTGTCAATAATTTCTGATGGTAACTTATTGATAAGGCGAGGAACTAAAAAATCAGTTGTGCGCTCGCCGTACGCATTGTTCGCACGCGGTTCACAAAGCCGCTTCTTAGAAATGGCTCGAGTATGTACAGGATGACTAACAAATTTTTTTAGTGGTTCGTTAAAATAATTTTCTTTCAATAAATGATAATTTACTTGCTCTTGTACAGGTAAGGAAATTACAATGCTTAAATAGACCACACTCGTCATCTTTAAACGCATATTTGACTTTTTTTGATACAATTCTTTTTAAAATTCTTATTTGCAGGGCGGCTATCTGGTCAAGATATGATTTATAAGTTCTACCGTAACTGCTGAGGCCATATTGAATATATGATTCTGCTAGTGATTTGTACAACATTAACTTTACTTTAAATGGAATGCGATTATTCAGGATAGTGATGTTAGCCAAAAACTGCCTTAATTTATTACACACGCGATCGATATGATATTTCCAATTAAATTTATTATCTATTATCACGCCTAGGTATGTTTGTCTATCGACAACTTCTATTTCCGAACAGTTACAAGTGGCGTTGTTACTATGCACGCAGGAATGGTTATGGGCTACTAGTTTTTTTAAATTATTTGTATAAACTTTGATGTAGGAAGATTTAATTGTTAATAATTTTGTTTTACTGGCATTAAGAACTAGACCTGCGTCGTGGCACCACTTGGTTAGAGCGTCCAGGTCTGATTGCAATTCGTCAACAGCCGTTTCTGGATTTTCATCGGATATCACAAGGCAAGTATCATCAGCGAATTGGTAGCAAGAACTGTTCTCGATGCAGTTACCCATGTCATTTACGTAGGACAGGAAATGCAAAGGTCACAGGACTGACCCTTGAGCCGTACCCTCCGTTACTGAAATGGGTTCACTATAGTTATTATCAATCTTTACAGAGAAAGTTCGATATTTTAGATAATTTTCACACCATTTCAGCAAGGGGCCACGCACTCCACAATTTTCCAATCTGTCGATTAGTGTATCGTGAACCAAGGTGTCAAAAGCACGAGAAAAATCTATGAAGAGAGCTAATACGTATCTTTTTTTGTTTAGGTGACTATTTATTTCATCAGTAAATTTGGATAACAGTCCTACTGTGCTTTTGCCTGCCTGAAAACCATATTGATTTGGATTTATAACTGAATGTTTCTTATAAAAACTGTGAATTTGTTCACAAACATATCTTTCTACAATTTTATCAATCGACGATAGCAACGTGATTGGTCGATAGTTTGCATAATCGGCGTATGTTCCTTTTTTATGAACAGGTCTAACGCACCCCATCTTTAGTTGGTTCGGATAAAATCCAGTTTCAACACTACGGTTAATCAACTCGGCAATAGTAGCCGCTAAGTCTTCCCCTAACATCTTAATATCAGAAATGGATATGCCATCGGAGCCAGGTGCCTTTCTTGAGTTGAGGGTTTTGATAATTTTGTAAATATTTTCACTCGTCGCTTTTTTAAACAATATACTTGCATTGACAGGCCTACATGTAAGACTAGGGTCAATTAATTTTACTTTACAATTAGGGATAATATTTTTTACAGTTTTATCAAAACAATACGCAAAGTTATTCGCAATAGCCTTAGATGTAAGTCCCTGAGATTCAAAAGCTTTTAAAATAGCCGTATCAATCGATCTATTTACTTTTCCAAGCATTTGATTCACAATCTCATAAACTTTTTTTATATTATTAGAGCTGTTATTTATTTGTCTCAGATAAAATGCATTTCTTTTGCTCTCTAAGACCTTATGCACCCTGTTACGAATTTTGTTATATTCTAATCTAAGATTGGCGTCGTTCAAACTGTTTTTCCACTCGCTATATAATTTGTCCCGTTTGTTACAGAGCCGAAGAACATTTTCATCAACCCAAGGCACCTGAAATCTTTCTGTAATTTTTTTTTTTACTTTACATTTTTTATTACTAGTTGCAGAATCCTTTGCTGTTTGAAAGGAGTCGTAAATAAAATTTAGAATCTCGCATGGGGATTTCAAGTTTTTAGACTGAATCCATTGCACCTTTTGTAGTTCCTTGCAAAATATATTATAATTAATAAAACATTTAGTTACACGCTGTATACGCTCGGGCATCGTACGTGCATTGTCAATGCATGCGAAGACAATGCCTCGATGATCCGCCAGTACAATATCGAGCACCGCCGAGTACGGATGTAGTGTAGGGAAGCGTGCGAAAATGTGATCAATGCATGATTTTGTAATAACGTTTAGTTTTGATTCAACTCTTGTGTAGTTCGTTATTCCACACATCAATCCGCGCTCACTAAGGGCTCCCTTATACGTGTCTGTGTATGATGAAAAAGATTTCAGATCGATGTTAGTGTCACCGACTAAAAGGAAGTTTTGTTTCAATTCAAACCTAGAAATACAATCACTAAGTTCCAACAAAAACAGGTTACGGTTAGTGTTTGGTGGCCTATAAACAGCACAAACTACCATATTGAGATTTGAATTAACTTTTATAGTGCCTACAATGCTTTCAAACGTTTTTGTTTCATATTGAATTTTAGTAAACTTTAAGTGGTTACTAACATATAAAATAACTCCGCCCCCTCTTTTACCTACACGTAGTTGTGAATACATGTTATACCCCGGTAAATTAAACAAATGCACGATATCGTTTGAGATACCGGCTTCAGATACTGCAATTACATCTAGGGGAAAACTACTACTGTGGATTATTTATTGTAGTTTCGTAAAGTTTTTAATAAGTGATCTGATGTTAAAATGTATACATGATAGATTTAAAGCACTATTAGGAGGTAATTGATTAAAAAAATTATTTACAGAAGTACAGTTACAAATTTCCGTAATTTGAGTACCCATTCTATGAATAATTAAGAAATAAAATAAAAATCTATTTATATCTTTATTTAGAAACAAAACAAAACAAGCCTCGTCGAGTTTTACAAAATAGTGGCCTTGGAGACCAGTGGTTTCTCGGTTTGAACATTGCTTTGCTTTGTGATTTGATCAATATCATGCATATTACGAATATAAAGTTTTTCTAGCACATACCTTTCCATGTTTATACCACACATATTGACATGATTTGTTTAATAATATAGATTTTGCGTTAAATAAGAGAGTTTTATGGTACTTAGTTAGGGCCTCTCTAATAAACACTCGTCTATCAGCTTGCTCCTTTTGAACATTAGGTATAATTAAACCAACAGTTAAGCACTTCTCTTTGCCAGAATCTATCCATTGTTGTAAAAGACGCTTCGATTTAAGTTCAACGAGGATTGATCCTGGCTTGTCCTTTGCTCCCGGAAGGCGCTGCGAAGAATGAATATCCCTTTCTTCTACATTCAGCTTAGAGGCAACAGTTTTTAGTACTGAGCCTACTTCAGTGGGCAATATCTCCGGTAATCCAGCAATTTCCAGTGACGTTGAGAGTGATTTTTGTTCTAAACCTTGCAGCCCCTGTTCTAGAACTCTGACTCTTAGTTCCAGATTTTTATTTTTGTTAAGCAGGTCATAATTTTTATTTTCCAGATCTTTTATTTTTGTATCTTGTTTTTTAATGGACTGATCCATAGTGGTTATTTGGTCACTTAGGAACTCGAGCGACCGTTCCAAGCTGCTGATCTCTTCCCGGAATGTCTTTTTCACTTCTCGGCTGATATCCTGCACCAGCTTTTTAGCATCGATAACCGGCGAGTTAGCACCATTTTCGTAGTCATCATCATCGTCGTCATCCTCTGGTATCACGAAAGAAGATCTGCGGGAAATGTTCTTCAAGCATTCCTCACAACTCCATTCCATTCCCGGCGAATTACGAAGCGTATTAAGTTGTTTGTTCGATAACTTAGAACATGAAGGGTCAGCATGAACTACGATGTTACATCGACTGCATTCCAAACCAAGCACTTTTTTAGTAATGTTTTTTTTACATTTGATACATTTCTTGACCACCATTATCTCTTAATGTAAGTAATGAAGGTATATAACTATTTTTGTTCGTACACTAACTAGCGCGTGTGCTTTCACTACGGTTGAGCGGTAGACTGAAAAGCACAATGTCTAAATTCAATGTCTAAGTTGTAAAAAGTATAAGAAGCAAAACGTCTAACACAGACTCATATGGATAACTAAGTAAATCAATTAAAAATTAAACCTTTGCAGGGACACTTTAGCAACCTTACTTACGTACCTACGTAGTATCGAAACCACACTCATATTCATCGCACAATTATTTTGAATAATCAGTTCACTGGCTAAATCACCAGTAACTATCACTACAGAACATTTGGAGTGTGATTAAAAGAATCCGTCTATGGAAATTTCTATAAGAATGAGTTTTAAATGTTACACTAAACAGTCCTAAATTATATTCTTTTAAGAATTTTAGAGGTATTTGAATTGCATTTATGTCATAAAGTTACTATACCTAACGGAATAGAGCAACAAACATGAGCTGTCAAACGAAACCGAAATAGGATGGCATTGGTGAATGTCAAATTGTTTAAAAATGCGTTCAGTGTCATGTCGCTTTTCACATTAATATCGATATCGACAATATTAATTACTAACAGTAATAGTATTAATAGAACTAAAATAGGATGGGATCCCTCCGTCGCTGCATAGCATAAAAGCAAAACATGATGTTCGCAAAATATCATATTAGCAAAACACCACATTGGCAAAAAATCATAATCTCAATTCTCCACATTATTATAATATCATATTCATGAAACATCATATTAGCAAACTAACATATTCGATTATCATCCTATTCGTGAAATAGGTCAAGGATCATAAGACCGCCGGCGGTGTGTCTGGTTTTACGATCCTCAAGGGGTTAACAACAACAATTATGATAAAAAATAGTGTTTTTCTTTTACATTTTAATATTTATTTAATCTTCTTTACATATAAAACTGCTCATGCACTAGTCTTTTAAACATTACTTTGCTCTGTTTACGACGGCTATGCAATGGTAGAGCATTCCAGAGACGGATAGCGGTTAAAGTGAAAGAGCTGGAGAGGAAGCCAGTATGATGAGCAGGAATTTGGAGAGTAAGGTTGCTACTGAAGCAAAGGTCACCCTGATGAGAGGCTTTAAGAAACTGAAACCTAGATTTCAGACATCCGGGGGACCGTGGATCATAAAAAATATTAAATACAGGTAAAATATATTATTAACAGGTTTACTATCCAATAAATAAAACAATAGGCGAATCAATTGTTATGGACCATATTATGTTGTCTGCGGCACAGTTAACCGGTTAATAACTAGCGACCCGCCCGCGACTTCGGCTTCGTCCGCGTCAACCCCGTGCCCCGTGAGGAATTTCCAAAGTTTTTCTTTCACACAGACCTTGTCCATTTTTTTTTTATTAAATAAGGAGGTAAACGAGCAAGCGATGGTCACCTGATGGAAAGTAATCACCACCGCTCATGGCCGCAAAACCAGAGGAAGGAATAGGCTCGATAAATTAAAAAAAAGTAAGAAAATAGCGAAGAAATATTTAATTACAAGAATAATTTTGACTTTGATATCAATAAACGGTTATTACACGCTATCGGATTGTTTTATTTCTTAAAAAATATTTACTTAAACATTATGACATTGATTGTACTAAAAATGTAGTATCCTGCTAATATGTTATTTTGTTAATATGATGTTTCAAGAATATGATATTGTAAGAATGTGGTGATTTGAGATTATGATTTTTTGCGAACATCATGTTTTGCTTTTATACTATTTATTTTTATATAGAAGCGTTGCATAAGAATCATAGCATTAGTGGGACGGAGGGACACTTGCAGAACTTTGTTCAAAAAATTCCGCGTCCTTACTGTAACTGGAGTATACTTTTTCGAACAGTGTCGGTTAGTGAGGAAATATTCCCACTATTTCCAGAAAATAGCAGACAAGCAAGGTCGATACGTGTCACGCCGCCGTGAGCATGATTTAGTAGTGCCTGCAGTCAATCTTAGCCTGTTTAAAAATAACTCGTACTACATGGCTATTAAGGTGTACAACCACTTACCTCAAAAACTTAAAGCACTCCAAGACAGTACATTTGAAAACAAGCTAAAGAATGTATTAGTAGATAAATCCTTTTACAACATAAAAGAATATTTTGAGGAAAAATTCTATTGTGTTAAAGTTTGTCGAATATTTTAATATTATGTTATTGTTCTTTCATTTATTTTAAGTTTTACTGGAACAATTTGTTAATTTAATAATTAAATTACCTAACCGTGTTTTCCCAATGCCTTGAAAAGGTAAATTTGTAACTAGCATAACACCTTTCTAACACAAACATATTTCTGTATGTTATTGTACTTTTTGTTACAAATTTAAGTGGAATAATTTGAAAAATATTCAGCGACGGAGGGGTTGAATGTAGGTACATGGTGCTAAGTTGACATTACTATCTAAAGAAACATCAGCAGAAGAATAGTATAATTTTATTTAAGCTTACCGAAACTAATTGCAGATTTCATAAAATTCGTTTCGCTTCTCGCGTCTGTAAATATTTTACTTCAAAATGCTGACATGAACTGGAACTTTTGAAAACATGAACTTTTCTTGGGAATCCTGTTTGGACGGTCAATTAAGCCTAAGCCATGTATTTCTAGTATCCAAGTTAGTAGGAAATCTAAAAGATACATAAATTACCATAATGATATTACCTATTCTAACAGTCAAAAACTGAAAACCTATGGATCGGCTAAGTATCTTAAATGTGATTACATTCCCAGGTAATTCATATCTAAACGTCATATAGGTACTTTAATAACAATAATACATATTCGTTTACGTGATAGACAGTGGACACGAAATATCGATAACTTGATACAGCCCTAGTGTAAAACGAAAATTATTTATTTACACAAATTATTTGTAAATTCTGCAATATGAATGTCGGAAGGTCATGAGTACAGTTGCTGACTTGATAGCGACGCACAAACGACGTCAACTGTAAAGATGGCGGCGTTAGGCGGAATCTAGGTCATCGATGCGAACATGGGACGTGTTTGCGCGCTTTTGTGTGTTTCCTTGTGTGAGAAGGTAGTAGCACTATAAATGGTTATCGGTGTACCGTCCGCACAAGCGATTCTCAGCGCGCCCCAGCATTCCTCTGACTGTCATCGGACAGTAGCAAATTCACCGCTGAGCTGAACGCCCGCTCCCGCTTGTTCGCTTTTCGCCGCCGCCGCGAACACCGCCGCCGCCACCGCCGCTAACCGCTCCGCCCGCGCGAGTCCGCGCCACACACCGCCGCCGCAGCTAGCTGCCAGAATCCTGGGTGCTGAAGACGCCGATTACCAGGTTAGTGTTGCTGCTTATTTCGCTCAGGGGAACACTTGAAGGCCGTAACCGCCGCCCTTGGCTTCCTTCGTTTAAACTGCCCCTTTCTATATATTTATACGAGTATATGTGATAACCGCCCCCGCTCATACAGTCCACTGCGCTTAGCATTTACTTACCCGCCCTCCAGTAAAACGGAGACACCATAAATTTTGGTCCATACGACCCGGATTAAAACTAGTTTATTTATCTATTTACCCGCTCCGCTTATAATTATATTTATTTATCACATATATTTTAAATATATATTTTAAGTACCCCACGCATTTATAACTGTATTCTCGACAGTCGTTATTTTCCAGCACATACCTACCCACATTCCGTGGTAGGGGGCACTTACCCACCGCTAAATTATAACGGATTTTAATCAACCGCGCTTATAGCACTTTAATTGTTTCTTCGACTACAAAATGGCAGCCGAAGAAGCAAAACTAAAACTAGTCATTGCAAAGAAGCAATCCATTTATAAACGCGTTACCAAATTGTATGACGTTTCAAAGCAATTGGTGCCAGGCGCCGTCGACACTAGAACGAAAACTGAGTTTATGGCGATGTCGTCTAACTTGAAAGGTTCCTACGAACAATTCAGCTCATTGTGTGATGAACACAACCTGTTGTTGTTGCAGCAAAAACCAGACGCTGAAATTAACTACAATGACTGGGAATCTTTTGAGACCTTATATACGCGTATAAGCCATACACGCACTCTAATGTCTGGGAATAATGAGTCGCCATCATCGCCCGCTAATTCAGCCCCTGCTAAATGCAAATTACCGCCTATCGAATTGCCATCATTTGATGGGAACCCGGAACATTGGCCTCTTTTCTATGAGTCATTCAAGGCAAACATCCATAATAATAATAGTTTGTCTAACGCGCAACGGGTCCAGTACTTAGTGGGTAAACTGAGTGGGAAAGCTCTTTCGGTATTTGCAGGTATTATACCTAACGAGTCTAATTATCCCATAATTTGGGATTCGCTCATAACTAAGTACCAAGATAAAAGAATGTTGGGTACCTTATATTTAAATAATATTTTTGAATCGCAACCGCCCGCTAATGCACCCGCTCATTTAAATAATTTCATAGAAAAAATACACTCGTCACTATCCGCTTTAAGACAATTAGATATTTCTGATTTGGCCGATTTTATCGTCACGCATATAGCATTAAAAAAGTTAGACTTGCAGCTTGTGCAATCGTTTGAACTATCGCTAAAGGACAAAGATATTCCTAACAGTTCCGATTTAATTAACTTTGTTCGTCACCATATTAAAATACTCGAGAGAACGTCGACCGTTAACAATTTAGAACCTACCGCCGTTAATTTAAAGTTGAAAGTTCGAAGTCTACCTCGCCAATCAGTAACTAAGATGTCGCATACCTTCGCTTTAACCAGTAATCATAACCGTCAAATGTCAGCACCCGCTTCCACTTGTGGATATTGCAATATGTCCAATCATTCTCAATTATTTAATTGTCTCGCATTTAAAAAATTACTGGTTAAGGATCGTTTTAATTTCGTGAAGCAAAGTAAGTTATGCATAAACTGTTTAAGCGCAAAACACTCGACGTCTTATTGTAAATCGCGTAATACTTGCAACGTATGTCATAAGGGTCATCATTCGCTTTTACATTTTAATACGGAAACCGGTTCGATGTTGCGCTCGCGTGACACTGCTGACACGGCTGCGCGCCCGCCCGCCGGTGTTGCGCCGTTAGATAATAATAGGCCTGCCACCGCCAGCGCAGACATCTCGCCGCCGCCGCTTCGCCCGCGCGAGTCCTTGTGTTTACACAGTAGCGACACGGAGGGCACGTTCGCAGTTCGTGATAGCTGCGCGCGCGCTCAGATTAAGAATAATACGACTGTTTTGCCAACCGCTCAAGTTTATGTGCCTACTTCTGATAACGCTATTATACGGTGTTTAATAGATAGTGCTTCACAAAACAATCTCATAACGCTCGCATCTTGTAAGAAATTAAACTTAAAAATTACACCGCTTAATAACACTAACATAAAAACTGTAGGACTGATTAGTACACCTATTTTAGGATACGTTCCGCTCAAGATTAAATCGCGCTATACGGATGCTCAATACAGTTTGTATTGTTTAGTAGTTAATCAAATTACAGATTATCTGCCTACGCAAATTATTAAGTCAGACTTTATTAATAATTTCGCAAACTTACCGTTAGCTGACGATTCGTGGAATATTCCTGGGAAAATTGATGCTATACTTGGCGCTCAAGTGTTTCCACACATAATACTTGGAAATAAAATTATTTCCACGCCGCCGCCGTCGCGATCAGCTGATCGTAAGAACGCTGTTCAGATAACACCATATGCGCTTGAAACTACGCTTGGTTATATTGTTATTGGAGAAATATCTACAATGGAACTGACTAATACGACGTTGTCCTTTGGTCCTTTACTAAATGAAAATTTAAATAATAGTTTAATAAAATTTTGGGAACTTGAGCAAGTACCTACGCTTGAAAATAATGTTAGTTCGGACGATCGCGAATGTGAAAGGTTATATCAATCATCGGTTGCGCGCGACCCTTCTGGCCGATTTGTTGTGTCATTACCATTTAAGGGTGATCACACAACATTAGGGCACTCGCACACTACGGCTCGACGTCGGTTAACGTCACTCGAACGCAGATTCAGCTCGCTTCCTGCTTTGCGTCAGGAATATAACAATATACTTTCGGATTATATTCAGAAGGGTTATTTATCGGAGCTGCCCTCGTCCCCTTCCGTGTTAGCTGACGGATATTTCATTCCGCACCACGCTGTGGTTCGTCCCGAGAAGACGTCCACTAAAGTTCGTATAGTTTTAGACGCGAGCGCTAGAACTGACACAGGTATATCTCTTAACGATTTGCTGTGCACCGGGCCTAATTTACAAGCAGATTTATTTACGATTTTAATAAGATTCCGTCAATTTAAAATAGCTATTACTGCTGACATTCAACAAATGTATTTACGACTAATGTTGACGGAAACCGACCGCAAATATCAAAAAATATTATATCGCTTTAATGAAACCGAATCTATTCGTGTTTTTCAATTTAATTCGGTTGCTTTTGGTCTCCGCTCCAGTCCATTCTTGGCCATGCGCACAGTGCGACAACTTGCCGAAGTGGAACGTGATCGCTTCCCTCGCGCTGCTGAAGTAGCAGTGCGGGACCTATACATGGACGATTTGACCACCTCTGTCCATACGCAGGAGGGGGGGGTTCAGTTGGCGCACGAATTAATCGCACTGTTTAAATCTGGGGGATTCGACTTAGTGAAATGGGCCAGTAACTGCTCTTCGCTCCTTACCCAGTTGCCTGAGTCACACCGCGCAGCTATAGAATTTTCAGATGGCTGTGATACTATAAAGGTCTTAGGTTTGAAATGGTTGCCGGTGACGGATACTTTCACATTCACTACTGGCGAGACGCCGCAGACTAATACTAAACGTTCAATTCTTTCTACAATAGCCCGCTTATTTGACGTTTTAGGTTTGGTCGCGCCTGTTATACTTTATGCTAAATTGTTATTGCAAGAATTGTGGCTCGCTAAAGTCGATTGGGATGAGGAACCGCCTGAACCAATTATCGACCGTTATGTTGAATTTAAAAATGAATTACCACTTTTATCGCATTTACAAATACCGCGGCATTTAGGAATTTCGACCGATTGTACTGCATATCTACTGGGTTTTGGTGACGCAAGCCTGAAAGCTTACGGCGGTGTCATTTATTTACACATTACGCATCCTAATGGCGACGTATCAGTACAGTTAGTATGTTCGAAGTCTAAAGTCGCTCCGCTAAAAACAATATCACTCGCTAGGCTCGAGTTATGTGCCGCTCTGCTTCTGTCTGAGCTAATGAATCAAGTTTACCACATATTACACAATCGTTATCCTATAAAAGATATATTCGCTTTTTCTGATTCTACTATCGCGTTATCGTGGATACACTCTTCGCCGCACCGTTGGCAAACGTTTGTTGCCAACCGTGTTAGTAAAATACAGGATAATTTATCTCCCGATCGCTTCTTCCATATACCTGGGACTGAGAACCCCAGTGATTGTGTTTCGCGTGGCCTTTTGCCCTCTCAAATACTTAATCATGTTTTGTGGTGGCATGGTCCAACGTGGACTCATAGCCCTATATCCGCTTGGCCTATTGTGCCTTTCGAGCCTTCTCAGACCGAAGATGTACCTGAAATTAAATCTTCCGTTACGCTTGCCACAACGTTAAGTTTTCAGAATCCGCTCATTGAACTTGCTCTCCAGGTCTCATCCTGGAAACAATTACTACGCATAATAGTTTATGTTTTACGCTTTATAAGAAAAATACCCAAGTCCGCGCGGTTTAAAGTTTCTCATTTGGAAATAGCAGAACGTACTCTGCTCCGTTTTTTACAACATGAATACTTTTGTGAGGATATAAAAAATGTAAATAAAGGTAATTTACCTTCTCCCTCTTTAAGAAAACTTGATCCGTTCGTTGATAGTGACGGGTTGCTCCGCGTGGGAGGCCGATTAAACAACGCTGCTATACCTTTCGGTAATAGACATCCCATTTTACTGCCGCGACGTCATCACATCGTCGATCTTCTTATCGATGACTGCCACCGCTCCAACTGTCACACTGGCTCTCATCTTGTTATGTCTTTGTTAAGACAACGCTATTGGATAATTTCTGCTCGCAATATAATTCGACAACGCATACGAGGATGTAATTTTTGTTTTCACGCTGCGCCTAAGCATCCTTCGCCTATAATGGCAAGTCTCCCGCCAGCTCGTGTGCAAGAAGCTAAAGCCTTTACACATACGGGGGTAGATTTCTGTGGACCAATCAACATTACACTAACCCGTCGACGTGGCGTCAAGAGCCAAAAGGCCTACATTTGCCTTTTCATCTGCTTAACCACAAAGGCAGTGCATATTGAAATCGCTTCAGATCTCAGCACGGAGACGTTCTTAGACGCATTTAAACGCTTTCTTGCTAGACGAGGTCCAGTATCCATAATGTATTCCGATAACGGAACAAATTTCATTGGAGCAAAACGACAGTTGGACGAATTGTATGGTTTGTTATCCTCTAATGAAACCTCCGCCGCCTTTCAAAACGAATTTAGTAACCGCAGAATTGAATGGAGAACTATTCCCGCTCGCGCTCCTCACATGGGAGGTTTGTGGGAGTCTAATATAAAATCCATTAAAACTCACTTATATCGCACCATTGGTAACCAATTGCTTTGTTATGAAGAGCTTCTAACTGTGTTAACGCAAATTGAATGTATCTTAAACTCGCGTCCGCTATGCTTGTTGTCCGATCAGCCGCATTTTGTTCTCACTCCCGCTCATTTTTTGCAAACTACTCCTTTACAGTCACTGCCCACGTGTGAGCTGGATACAACGCTTAGTCTCTCCGCTCGTAAAAGATTGCTAGATAATTTGGTGCGTGGTTATTGGAAGCAGTGGCGTGTAGATTATTTACACACCCTGCAACTAAGACAAAAATGGAATACACCTGACGTCTCTGTCAGCCCCGGTACTCTCGTACTAATTCACCAAGACGATGTTCCGCCTCTACGCTGGCCTACTGGCATTGTAGAACAAGTCTTCCCAGGGAAAGACGGAGTAGTTCGCGTCGCTTCTGTACGGACAACAACTGGCACGTACAAACGTCCTGTTGTGAAGTTGTGCCCGCTGCCTACGCAATAGTTAATACAGTTATATCTGCACTTATTTAGTTTATTTTAATCCTAATGTGGCCCTATATATATTTTTGTTTAACTTAGCTTCATATCAACATATTTATGTACATATATTTCCGCTTATTACCCGCTATAATTGTATTTCCGCTCATCCTCTCTGATGGAGAGACTTCTATACCGCTTTATGGTTTCGAAAATCCCTAGTATTTTCAAGCCGGGGAGGATGTTTGCGCGCTTTTGTGTGTTTCCTTGTGTGAGAAGGTAGTAGCACTATAAATGGTTATCGGTGTACCGTCCGCACAAGCGATTCTCAGCGCGCCCCAGCATTCCTCTGACTGTCATCGGACAGTAGCAAATTCACCGCTGAGCTGAACGCCCGCTCCCGCTTGTTCGCTTTTCGCCGCCGCCGCGAACACCGCCGCCGCCACCGCCGCTAACCGCTCCGCCCGCGCGAGTCCGCGCCACACACCGCCGCCGCAGCTAGCTGCCAGAATCCTGGGTGCTGAAGACGCCGATTACCAGGTTAGTGTTGCTGCTTATTTCGCTCAGGGGAACACTTGAAGGCCGTAACCGCCGCCCTTGGCTTCCTTCGTTTAAACTGCCCCTTTCTATATATTTATACGAGTATATGTGATAACCGCCCCCGCTCATACAGTCCACTGCGCTTAGCATTTACTTACCCGCCCTCCAGTAAAACGGAGACACCAGGACGAGTGATTTTATTCTGCGCGGTCGTCTAGTGAACATCGTGCCTAGGGACTGTCGTGTTTCGCTTTTGATTAGATTTTTGCTATTTTAAATTATCACAGTAATTCTCGATCGGTTGTGTTGAATTTGAATATTGTGTTTAAAGTGTAATTCGAACTTAGTAACATTAAATAAGCTTAGAATCAGTGTTGGTTATCGTTTTATTGCCTGATCCCACCCCATAAGCCCACAATGTCTGAAAATAGTGGCGATCTGCCTCCTTTATCCGACATGTATATTCTATTTTTGCTTCTTACATAAATAAATGTTTATAGAAGCGAATTATCACATTTCGTGGTTAAAATTCGAAGCGCATTGGCATAAATAAATCCTATGTAAGAAGGTGTCGGTTTGTAATAATTTACCTGTGAAATGAACATTTTATGGGATTATTTCGCTGTGTTGCACAACAATCAATCACTGAAAAAGTCACCATGTTACTAAAGCACTATTTCTCAAAAATATTCACGATTTTACGTAAAATCAGTAAAATTCACAAAATCCAAATTCTCAGTGTGCTGATAAGTGCGGCCAACTGTCAAACAGTAGCTAAAAACTGTTCTGTTACGTCGCATCACGCATCTCTTTTTGCCCCACAGTGTTGTTGCTAATGACATCCCGCTCCCTCAGCCCTTTGTTTCTCTATTCCGTTAGGTATAGTAACTTTATGATTTATGTAGGTAGGTAGTCAACAAGAAATATTAAAGGAGATGTCTCTCTATCGCCGTCCGTTGCGCCGTCCAGACGGCGCAACTAAATGAATAAATAGATTTGAATTCAGAAAAGAACCTAGTTCGAAATTTAAATTTTAATGACCTCGTGGCTAAATACGATGCACTGTTCGAACACTAAGTTACACGTTGATACGCTTTCAGTAATAAATGCTTACGGAAGCGCGAAATTAATTCGTACAAAGGTAATTTGATTACTGATTAATTAATTAGAACAAACAAACATTAGCCTTCGATCGCCGTTTATTTGGGCCAGGTATTCTAATGGCGTAAATGTAGGAAAGAAACATAGCCATAGCAGTTTTAGCACAGAATAAATAATAGTACCCTCTACGGTTTTAGTACCGTCGAAGGGTTGTGTGTCGTCAGCTACGCCATGAATGTAGTCTTTGTCTGGAGCCTGTTTAAATACGAATAATAAACGTACACTAAAAAGTAAACGTGAAAAACTTCTGCCGATCAACTATGGTTCATAACAGCCTGTCTAGTTGTACCATTCGACCATTACAATATTCACAACAATTTGTCGACGCTGGCTGTAATTTAGCAGAAATTCGACATCTAGCTTGGATTTATCACAACAACGACTACGACTAAAACTTACGACTTCTCTGCGGTACTGGAAGCAAACTGGCATATTTTATGAGATAAAGCATATTTTTGACTATAGGTTCCCGCTGGACCGCTGGAGTCAAAAAGGCCGGGCGAAACAAAACAAAACGCACAAATTTAAAACAGAGTCACGGTACCAGCATCATAATGGAGTTTCCGTAGACCTCTAGAATGTTAAAGTGCCAATACCTTGCTTATGCAATAACATTACCCTTTTGCAATACTTTGCTTATTACTAGATTAAACAACCTGAAAGGAAGCTTAAAAAATAGTGTTAGTATTTTACAATTACACCTTCCTCTAATTCTAGTAAATCAATAAATTATAACTTAATAGTCGCTGTTTCACGTAAACGTCCGTAATACTTCTATGAGTCAAATTCGTAATCCAATTATTCCTGTTCTTCTTCTGGATGCATGAATTATGTCTTAAAATTAGTCCTTTTAATTATCATGACGAATAAATGTTCATTTATGGCAAGTGGGGTTCTTTAATTCCTAAACCGCATATTATCCTTTCAATGGAGTTGCTAGTGATATTCTTTAACGACCGGTAGGGTACATCCGTAGAATAATAACGAAAGCATATTCTGAGGATACATCGGACAATCAAACTGCACAGAATGATACGTTCCGTTATACGTAAAATTAATTCGGTAGTGCGGGCAGCTGAATCCTAATTTTTATTAATGCGTCAATTAATTTATCGATATTATGCCGCCGCCACCACGACTATTTAAGCCACCAAATGCCTCAGCCGGACTCTTAATATCCCAGCACACTTCACCATGTCGCGACCCCAGAATATCTTTGTGTTATTACATATTAATTTAATATACATTGCTTGTTAAGGTATGGGTAGAGTAAAACAAAAATATAAGAGTATCTGCTTCGCTTAGCTCTGTATATTCCGAGGTGCGAAAATTACACACATAAAGACTGAGGCATTGGTGACTCACCAGTGGCTGAAGCGGCGCAGGATTGGGTGGCGGCAGCAGACCGTGGCGAGTTCCCTCGGGACCCCAGATTCCCGCCTATAACGTAAAAGGGGTTTATGACTCAACTGTCAATAAGTGGCTCAATCTCTCCAGTCATCAGGAGGCATCTTTAGATGTTTTTTTTTAAACAATGCCTTTTGATTGCACTTTTATGAGTAAAAAAATCTCCTTCCTAACTTTAACTATAGTACTAAAATTTTGATCCTAACTTTAAAAATTAGGTTAATCAAAACAGAATGGAATTTTTAACTTCGATAAAAAAAATTTAAAAACATTTTCCATAGTTTCTGACTAGTCTCAAAAACTACCCAACCAGATATGCTTTTATACTAATACAAAAAAATATGTACTAAAAGGGACTTTTTTTTGCTGAAATCGGTCGTTGAACGTGGTAGATCGGAAATTGTGTAATTTTCATCTATACTAATATTATAAAGAGGAAAGATTTGATTGTTTGTTTGTATTGAATAGGGTCAGAAACTACTGTACCGATTTACAAAATTCTTTCACCGTTGGGAAGCTACACTATCTCCGGGTGACATAGGCTACAATATATTAAAAAAAAATTAGGGATCCTTACTAAAACTCAAATAAATTCCTTACATCGTGTGCGCTACGAAAACTATTGATGATAGAACAAATGCGATGTAGGCGTCGTCACGGCGGTGCCGCCTTTTGAGTTTAAATATAAAAAAATACTATTAATAATGAGTGGGCCAAAATAAAACTCAAAATGCGGCACCGCCGCAAAAATTTAAGAAAAACACTTTTGCGGCGGTGCCGAATGTGCATATAGTTTGGTGGCCGGCATATTGAACATATTAAATTTTTATTGCATTTTGAGTTTTATTTTGGCTCTCTCATTATTAATGGTAATTTTGAGGATAGTAGTAGTATGAAATGTATGTTATTAGTATCAACTGAGTTCTTCTTAAACGTAAAGGGATAATTAATCTCCTGATAGACAAGAATATGCAAAGATACTAAGAAATTATAAAATACTTGCAGACCGCCGACGACTACGTTCGCGTGGACCCCGTGACGAATTTTCAAAATGACTCCCCTCGGCCCCTTGCGTACCCCAGTGACGACGCCTAAATTGCATTTGTTCTATCATCAATAGTTTTCGTAGCGCACACGATGTAAGGAATTTATTTGAGTTTTAGTAAGGATCCCTAATTTTTTTTAAAATATATTGTAGCCTATGTCACCCGGAGATAGTGTATCTTCCCAACGGTGAAATATTTTTTTAAATCGGTATAGTAGTTTCGGACTCTATTCAATACAAACAAACAATCAAATCTTTCCTCTTTATAATATTAGTATAATAAAAACTACACAATTTCCAATTTCCACGTTCAACGACCGATTTGAGCAAAAAAAAGTACCTAAATGGTAATTTTTTTACATCTTTTAGTACATCTTTTTTTGTATTAGTATAAAAGCATATTTGGTTGGGCAGTTTTTGAGACTAGTCAGAAAATATAGAAAATGTTTTTAAATTTTTTTTATCGAAGTTGAAAATTCCATTCTGTTCTGATTAACCCAATTTTTAAAGTTAGGATAAAAATTTTAGTACTATAGGATAAAGTTAGGAAGGAGATTTTTTTACTCATAAAAGTGCAATCAATAGGCATCGTTTTAAATAAAAGACATCATAGAAAAGTCGACCCAAAAAAAATATATAATTTTTTTAGAGCCGTCTCGTCGTTGAATCATAAAATAACGAAAAAAAATTATAACTCGAAAACTACAAAAAATCGTAACACATACATGTGGGTCCAATGGATAGGTATGGTAGTTCCCTATCACCATACATCGGCTCGACACCTAACAAGAAACACGCTGTATATTGTATGTAAGTGTAATACTCAGGTAAGTATATAAAATTTTATGTTTTACGGATTTTCATTTCCGTGGATTGATTCTTTTATTCCCGTGGCACAGTTCTTTCATTGCCGTGGACGCTTCTTTCATTTCCGTGAACGCATGTTTCATCGCCGTGGCACGAAATTTTTAAACTTGTATATCTCGTTAGTTTTTTAAGTTATCTGCCAGATATTAAGCAAGAATACATATATTATCAAAAACTTGAATAAACACGATTTTTTTTTTTAAAAACTTAAAGATAAAGAAATCCACAGAAATGAAGATTTTTAATGGACCTGTTGAAATTCACCCCTATAATTACGACGGAAGATAAATGGCAACGAAATAAATTTAAAAAAAAATCTATTACGATTACATTGTGACTACTTCTATGTTTTTGCAGACTACCCAATTGGTGTTAATCGTAATGGAGTCGTAATTGAATATCAATTGAATATCAATAGCATGTGATCTTAGCAGACTTGGGCCCCAGTATGTTTGTATTATGAAGCATCAGCATGTTTTAAATTTTTTCTTACTCCTCTGTCCCTTATTACTTTGGAGTATGGACAGTGGAATAAGAAAATCATCAGTTTTCATAGTTTTTTTTCACTTTCGATGTAGTTATTTATTTTTTATTTCGTCAAAAATAGGAGCTAATTAATTAGTTTTGTAATAACTCGGATTATGCGGACTTGTGTGTGCTTACTTTAGTTTTTTTTATATACATTTTTTTAAATAATATGGCTGATTATAAGAATGTTGTGAATTATTGAATTGATTAAAACTACAATTAATAAATGCACATTGTTTTATTTTTAAGTAATTTAAATATCGAGAAAAATTACTCATTTTTTTATATGTTAAACCTAAGAATTGGTTTAAAATATTCTCCTCTCCTGTCCTCCTCCTCTGTCGTCAATTTATTATTCCTCTGGGCACAAAAATTAAACAATTAATTATATTTATAACGAGTTCATTAAAATTAGTGCCTAAATCATATTCATGTTTCTAAATAAATCTTCTTTCATTGGAGAATATATTTATTACTCAATAAGCAAAAAAATACGACAGAAGAATAAGACAAAAATCACGACCTCGAAGAATCACCCATTAACAGGTTTGTAACTTTTAATTATTTGTCTCAACTAGTAAACATAACTTTCTAAGTCTAAATTATCACATTTACTTTTTTCATCATAAAAATCACCAGGTAACCTAATTGTAGTTACGTATGTTAACTCTGCTGGACTAACACCTGTATCAACCCGTTTAGCTGCACGTAACCTAACGTCAACCCAAGAAGTGGAATTAAGGCGAGCCATTAAAGCTGATTTCAGGGTACGGTGAAAACGTTATATCGCTCCGTTACTCTGCGGGTGGTACGGACTACTTCTAATTCTGTGTATCCCTAATAATGACATTAATTGTTTGAATAAATTGCTTTCGAATTGGCGGCCCTGATCACTTGTCAGTTTTTATGGGTAACGAAATCGCACTATCCACCTATTATATATGTAGGAATAACTTCCGTCCATTTTGTATATCTATCTATTATCGTTACTGTAACCTTCTACACTTATAGGCAAAGAACCTATTATATCTATTTTACATGCATAAAACGAGTTACTGTCTGAAACTGCCCTAAGTCTGACGCAGTGTGTTTCAAAACTTTTGACCTCTGGCATCGTACACATGATTTTGCCCAATTACTTATGTCTCTGTTCATACCTATCCAGAAAAATCTATCGCTTACTAATTGTTTTGTTATTTTTTTGTTTCATCCGTGATGAGACGATTGGTGAATGGGCTCGGAGATATGATACGGGAACGACGGACTCTGTGACGAAGGTGTTCTTCCCGGACGCGATAGCGGCATATAGATTGGTCCGGAAAATCAAACCAACCGGGGCGTAGTAACCCAGGTGATGACAGGGCACGGTGGATTCTCCTTGTACTTGCACCGGTTCAAGTGCAAGGAGAGTCCATCGTGCATTTGTGACCCCGAGGAAGAGGAATCGGTCATGCGCATAATTACGGAATGCCCGATCTATGACTGAAGTTAACGAAAAATTAAGTTGAACGAAAGATAGGTATGGCAATGAACAAAGAGAGTATAAACAAAATAATAGGCAATAAACACACACGTCAATCATTTTTGGAGTTTCGCACTCACTTAACATACTCGGTAATCAGAAGAAACAGCACTAATTAAGGATATGTTTTCACATATATTGTATATATTAAGATTAACATATCAAATAGGCACGTACAAATAGTATATTGGCAAAAATATCCTGATGATTTTGTAAATGTGACGTTAAAATGTATAATAAATGTTTAAAGATAAGTAAATAATTGTAAGAAAAATGTAATAGTGTATAAGCTAGGAATAAGAATAGTTATAAGAAATAGGGCAATTATGCCATAAAAATGGAACCGGGCAACCGGAGATATATATAAGTATAAAAGCATAGGAATAAGAATATATAATAAAGATTCAAATAAATGTAATAGCTCTAAGCAATAGTAAGCAGTGCTTGATGCTTTGTTTTTTAGTCAACATTGCTTTATCTAATTTTCACCTCTGTTAAATGTCAATCAAATGCCTTTGAGAGATCACATTAAATACCTCAGAATAATAATAGTTATTATTCTATGGAAAATACCTATTGCATCTTGCTTACCCTCCCAGGCGTCAAAAATGAGTTTAAGAAGCTCAACTCCAGCGTCAGTTGTAGGTATACTTTTTTTAGTAAAACCAAACAGTTTTTCTTGAAACATTTTATTAATTGCAAAATGAGACAGAAATTGTTTGTAAATAATTTTTTCAAAAACTTTTAACAAACAAATATAAAAATTGGTCTAAAATTAGAGGGGTTGTTTTTGTTACCATCTTGGATGGAATGGAATGATTTTAGCATGCTTCATTAAATTTGGAAAAGTTCCTTCTTCAATGTCTTGAAGGTGGAATATTTTCAATAGGTGGTCTATTGAAAATATCGGTCAATTGAGGAGCTAAGGAATTAATAATTGTTTTAGCAACATTTGTAGAGATTCCCCACTGATCTTCTGAATTTTTAATATGTATTGTTTTAAAAGCATTTAAAATGGTGGCAGTGTTTATATGTCTAAGACTAAAACTGTCACCGCACTTGTCAACTCTTGACCCGAGGAGAACGACAGCAGTATGAGAGCACGAACATAAAATACTAGTTATGACCATAGAAATCCTAGAGAAAAAATCCTCAAATGCACCAGCGACTGCGCCATCTAAATAGAATTTTCTATTATTTTACTATTGACTTTAAGTGAATATGAACGGTCCATAATTTTTGTTTTACCAGTTTCTTGATTATTAATATACCATGTAGTCTTTATTTTGTTATCCGAAAGTGCATTTTTTTAGTAATTAAATTTGTATTATCATTTATGCAGACTTTTTTAAATAATTTTGAATAGTTTGTAACATATAAATTTAGGATCTTTAGAAGTAGATTTTAATCTATATAATTCATACAATTTTCTTCTCAGTCAAGTCACTGAACTTTTTTTTAGAGTTATTTAATTTAATAATTATCTGCTTAACTGTGTTGTTAAATTCATCCCGAATGCAACTGAAAACTTTTGTATAAGTATTATCTGCATTATCAGTAGGTGCTACTAAATAAAAAAAACTATCTACAAAAAGAAATGTGATGCCAATCAAAAACATACTTGTAAAAAAACCAAGTATCGCAAATCAGTTCTTCTACCGTAAAAAGTTGTGAAATCCATGTAATCCCAAGTCTGTTGACTTGGCAATCGCAGTAACAATCTAATTTAATATATATATATATATATATGTATTACTTGTGAGATACATTGTATTTTCAAGTATTACATGGATGGAAGTCAACCGACTTGGTATTACATGGATTTAACAACTTTTGACGGTAGAAGAACTCAGTTGCGAGACTTGGTTTTTTTATAAGTATGATTTTGATAGCGTAGATTTTTTTAAAACAAGACAAATACAAAAAATATTGTCCAAGCAAGTAGCAGATGTCAATGTTATTCTAGTTGGTTCATTGAACACGATGTCTAAATTAAATTATTTAAATAAGTTTATGAATCTACTGGACATAGAACATCGGTTCAAAATGTTAACATTAAAATCTCCATATACTTACTACTCTCTTACTTTTTTTAGATTTGATTTTTCAAACGTCTTCCATAGCGGACTCAAACAGTGGATAATTTCCAGATGGAGGTCTGTAATTTGAATATAAGTACATAACACAACAACCTCATCTAGTTCGACACATGGCAATTCTATAGTTCGTTCCACAGATAGTGCAATCACGTCTTTACGTTCATTCAATTTTTAAATTATTAAGTATTAATAATAATTAAAGAGCCGCCTCTTATGGCTGACATTCTACAAAACGAACTGACAATACTGTAAGTTCGTTATTAATTCATAATGTTAGTAGAACAATAATTAGTTATTGTTCCGACTCTGAGGTTAGAGCCAATGCTCGGTAACAAAATAACAATTTTAAAAGAAAGTAAAAATGAATGTAATTTAAATTATTTGCCAGACAAGCCTTGTATGTTACCTTTGTATGTTCTGATGAACAATGCTAAGGCAGTTTGACTTTTCTTTTGTCAACAATTTGCTAGATTGTCATAAAAGCTAATTTGCTATCTGTCGCATATTCTTAAGATATTAATTGTCTTTTGTCAATATAAAATTATTATCTAATAATTAATTCGTGTCAATTATTTCTACTTTTTTTTTATAGAAAGTCATATTGTATTCAATGTCAAATTAAGCCGATATCTACTAAAATTATTTTCTGCCTGCGGCAAGTTTTTACTGTAAGGAAGTGTGAACATTATAATTTTTGTGATATTTAAAGAAAGTAATTTTTAATAAAAGTTAACTACTTAATACTTTTTTATTCACGTAGTTTGTTAGTCGTTAGTCGCCTTCTACGACACCCAAGGGAAGAGAGGGGGTGGTAGGTAGTATTCTTTCGCCGCTACGCGACACGGATAAAGGAATTTTCATCCCACCATCTCGGAAAGAGTATTTTTAATCTTCAATATCTGAATGGAAAAGCCGTTTTTATTCTCTAGAGGATAAAGTAAATTGAATTTAGAACATCGTGTGCACTAAGTTTGTGAATTAAAAAAAACATTAAACCTATTTACTGCTACCTCTATGGTGCCGAATATATCATACAACTTTTTTTTAATTTGTTAAAAACTCAGACTCGGAACCTTCTTGGTGTTCTTTTTTCAATTTGCTTTGTACGCGGTTCTTTACGCGGCATTTTTTCACGTCATTGTTAAACCTTATATTAAAAACAAGAAACTTGAAAACAAGTGAAAAAACTAAAATGAGTGATTCTACCGACGAGGAAGTTTGCTTGACGCCAACAGAATTGACTGAAACTGTTAATAATGCGCAAATGAGCTTTCTCCCTCAACAATCCCTTCCTCGCTGAGGTGGGATGAAAAGTTACGTGTTGCACTCGATTGCAAAGATTTTTCACCTCGTGCTCTTTTGATTCCCTCGCTAACGCTCAGGATTCTAATGTTTGAATCACTCGCTGCACTCGTGATTCAATTTTAGAATCCTTCGCTTGCTCGGTCATCAAAATTGAGCACGCGGTTAAAAAGCAACTTTGCAATCTTGTATAACAAATAACTATTAATTGCTTTAAATATATTATTATTTTAACTCTAGATAAAGTTTCTAAATGTTAGTATGATCGAGAGGAGACTAACCTGCCTGAATTTTGATAACGTGTTCCTTCGATCACCGCTTCATATGAGAAAGCCAACTCTATTTATTGATGACTCTTTTGTTTACCTAACGCACAACAATAAAAATATATCACTCATAGTTTAAAACAAACATTGAAAACTATGATGTATTCCGCTGCTGTTTTCTTTTTTTATTGCCAGTCTATAAATGTCATACTGCCTTCCCACAGAACAAAAGCACATAGAGAGATCGGGCTTAAACCCACCAAACTGGCGTAATGCGGGTTGGTGGGTTCCAAGTTCCAACGACTGCCACCTTACGACAACAACCAACAACCAACCGCTCAACTTGCCTTCCAAAGCACGTGATATAATAAACGATACTAATTATTATGATTTCATTACCAATTGTGAGAATCATCAACTGCTAATTAATGATAAGATTTATCTAGTTATTTTAAAGTCTAAGTGAATGTCTGAAATGTTTTAGATACTGTGTATTAATTCACTTTCAAAATAATCTATGTCTATCTGGGTACTTGTGATACGAAAATGTATAACGCCAAAAGTGATGTTCATCATCATCATCATCAGCCTATAAACGTTCCACTGCTGGGCACAGGCCTCCCACGTGGACAATAGCACGTGGGGATATAGGGCCATAACCCACCACGCTGGCCCAATGCGGGTTGGTGGTTTTAACGACTGCCATCTTACGACAACAGCCGGGACCAACGGCTTAACGTGCCTTCCGAAGCACGGAGGAGCTCGAGATGTTGTTTAATTGATCACCCATCCCGCCCGCCCGCCCGATCCGCCATTGCGAAAGTGGCTTAGCGAGCAAGATCGTAAGCCGAACGCGCTAGCCGCTGCGCCATCGAGCTTCTGTGAGAGATGTTCATCATCAGCAGTATATAAACAGCAACCTGCTGGGCACATGGATAACAGCACACGGGAAGATTGGGTCATGACATGAATAACCCACTACGCTGGCCCAATGCACGTTCGTGGGTTTTAACTACTGTCATCTTACGACAACAACCGGGACTAACGGCTTAACGCGCCTTCCGAAACAAGGAGGAGGTGGAAATGTTTTTGATTTGGTCACCCATCCAGTGATCCGGCACTGCAAAAGTTGCTTAACAGGCAAAATTGAAAACCGAATGCCTTAGCCGCTGCGCCATCGAGCTCCTTACAGTCTACACAACCGCACAGTTCGCGTGATGGTAAGCTGCAATTCTCTAAACACAAACATTGGAAGTGTCATGCAAAATTCTCATACGAAACACAGAAAAACGACGTTCCGTAGTCCCCTGTTTCCTCCTTCAGAACTGGACCAATTTTTATAACTTTTTCAGCATCGATTAAAGAAAGAGATTTTCTATGTCTGCATGTTTGATTTTTTTTTAAACCGGTTACTTAATGTTTCTGAAGACGCCGTAAAACGGAGTGATTACGCTAAATTTTGAGGGCTCCTGGCTGTTAAATAAATGACTTAATGCAAAAAAATTAATAAGGAATCCCTTCTTTGACATTTATTGTAGGTATCGGTATTCAGTAAGTAACAACCTCAACTTTGATCACAGCCATAACTGCAGCGAACGATGTGACAGCTGTAACATTCTATGATTACGCCATGCGCGCAGCGTAGTGTCGCTTAAAGAATCGCATAGCTGTCACCATAGTCCATAGACGCATACAGCATCATGGGTATAAATTAACCGATTATGTAGTCTAGTTACTAAACCGGTCTTAGGTTGAAAGATCCCGGGTTCGATTCCCAGCGGTGGTACAGCTTTGGCTACTTGGTTTGGTTGGTGCTCAGTATTGTAAGGCTTGGTGGTTAAGTACCTTGTTAAGTCCTGGCTAGCTACCACCATCTTACCTAAAGTGTAGCGCCATAACAACAATGTTAATACCATTGTTGTGTTCTAAGAGTTAGAACAAAAGATGGCCAATTCCTCAGTGGTTGAGGATTCCGGGTGAAGTGCGCTTCCACCTTCGGATTTATCGTCACTTACCATCAGGTGAGATGAAGGCCAGGTGCTTACCCGTAATGGTAAAAAAAAACTCCCACGTTCCGACCCTGGGTTGAGTTATCTTATGCCCAGTAATTTTATTGAATCTCCATACCATTCAAACTATAAAACGGTAATGCGGGAGTTGGCGGCAGAAACAGACTTGGTAGCCAGGCCAGTAAGCAAAGATGGCTACCACATCTGCCGCCTGCATCTACCGCCTCCTAGACTGGTCAAGGTCTGTGAGTGAGCTCTACCACATCCTGCTTCTGGTACCTATTTGTGTTTTTAATTAAACTTGTTTTTAAATAGATTTAATGCTTGTATTACCTCACTTTTGTGTTGATGTCCTCTCAGCTCGAACTGGTCTTGGACAACTACTTCCTGGAAGAGGCTGCGAAGAACAGAGAGCAGTGGCGTCGTCTCGTGTCGGAGGCCAAGTTACACTTCGGGTCAATGAGCCAGCGGAGTAAGTAAGTTACCTCAATCATCCTCAATATAAATGTTGTGCAATAATAACAAAAAATAATAAAAAGATTTCAATCTCCAGCCAATTTCATGCTCATGTGTTTCCCGATCACTACAACCTTGGTCTTTTCACCACTACATCCTGCTCATCAAGCAGGTTGGTGGTCAAATACTTGCCCAGTTTATTTTAAAAAAAAGAATTTCTGAACTTGAACTTAATTGTCTGACTCTTCAAGTAACACTTATGGTTAATTCTTTCTTTCTTAGGAAAGCTTTTGTTCACACTTTAATTTAATTTGGAATGGTCACGTTTTACTGATATCTGTTATTCTGTTAACAACAGTGGCAAATAAAAAACCAATTATACGTACCATAAATGGTGATCCCAGCTATAAACTATTTATTGCTGATGTTATGATAACTTTCTACTTACATTATATTATTTTTATCGCCTCCGTGGTTGGTCCCCGTCTCGGGTTCATTTCTTAAGAAGGCACTTGGTATGATTGGTAGTACGGCTTGTCTCAAATCCGCCTGTCAAGCTACCTTGATTTTATTTCATTCCGTCGCCATTATAATTATGTTCTAATTAGCACTGTAAAATATAAGATTCTATGTAGTTGATGATTAGAGGTGAAGTGCGATTCCACCTTCAGCCTAATTCACTTCGATCTCATATGAAAATTAGATATACCTACAAATCCAATAGTGGCAGCTTTGTTAAAAGTGTAGGTACTGTGGCGTCTATGCTATGTTAGTCGTTTTTTAAATTATAAAAGCCTTTTCTTTAGGATTAAAATAAATTATTTATTTGGCATTCTATTCTACAACATGAAATCATGGACTTATTACTATTAGTCTAAGATCCGAGTATAGAACGACCTTCACCGAGAAGGTTAATGGATGAAAAGTATTTTATATCAAATTTAATATGTTAAATAATATATCGCGAGTGGGTTGGCTGAAAAATTTCAGTCCAGTTTATGATTAATTAAATATTTAAAAATATATAGTCCATGCATGTTAAATATAAAAAAAACTCTTGGTAAGTCTAACCATGTTACTAACTATAGACAACCCGTTTGACATTCTGATTATTTTCATGATTTCAAATTATGTTATTAATTCATAAATTATTGCATTAGCCTGTTCCTTTACGGAACAAATATATAAATAACAGTAGAACCTGCCAGTGCACTAACATAGCGTGGACTCCACAGTACATTAAATATTTGACGTAAAATTATGTGTTTTGGCAGAATAGTAATTTTTAGCACTTCGCCATGTCGACACTTAGCTCGCATACCTACTAACACACGAAATGCGTACCTCAACATTTATTTAGGTATAGTGCCACAAACTTATCTGCGCCCTTATTCTGTAACGATTCCTTGTTTCGAAACCACGTCAATTCCTTAAAAAGTTACGATATCTTTCCAAAAACGTATGCGTTTGACGTTTGTGCGCGGTAAGGTTTAGGTGTGGAATCTATAGATTCCGATACAGAATCAGGACCCCTGACCAGGTGACGGTGTCGCTGCTGTTGAATTTAGTGTTGCCGCTAAGCAGTTTGTAGGAGGGTATATTGACATTGCACTAGGCACTTCTCCTCCATCAAAATATTTATTTGCTGTTTTAAACATTGACAACACGATGTAACTAGGAATATTACACATTTTTATAGAACTACTTGCGGTTGCTCGTGGTTTTACCCGCGTGGTTCCCGTTCCCGTGGGAATATCGGGGTAAAAAGTATTATATGTGTTAATCCAGGTTGTAAACTATCTGTATGCCGAATTTCATTAAAATCCATTCAGTAGCTTTTACGTGAAAGAGTAACAAACATCCATCCATACTTACAAACTTTCTCGTCTATAATATTAGTAGGATATTTTAGTTCCAGTTTTGGCCACCGGGTTAGATAAGTTTGTGGCACTGTAGGTACTCTTTTTATGCGGACGTTTTGAGAACGTTGATTGTACATATAGTTTTTAAGATATGTTGTCGAAGCTTTTTTTTTATTTTTTTTTGTTAGTATTTCTTGGTCCAACTAGGATAGGAGCCTATTTAATGCAAATTCTCTTTCATTGAAGTTCACGCGTTTATTCCTATTGTTCCTATTGTTATCGAAGCTTACCACCCACTATCATTAAGACGTAAATGGACGTCAAATGAAAGCCGCTGTAAAAATTTAAAACATTGTTGTTAACGTCTGTACTAGATTATCATAATAGATAATCTTTCGATATACTCCTATTAATGGTAAAAAGTAAGACTCTGCGCAACTCATTTACATAGTGCGAATAGCTCCGAAACCACCTTCCGAATCAAATGGTGATTCCCTTTATTTATTAAGATTGAAAATATTAATTAATAATAAATAAATACCTACATACACAAATTATTATGAAACCTGACATAATTTATTTTAAATATGAAAAATATATTGTGCCTACGTTAAATGTTTTGATGTTACCATTTTTATGTGTGAATTTAAACAAGAGTAAACGTTCAAACACAGGGACTGATGCTGTGTAAACAATGTCCACATTAAGTGCTTTAAACATATTAGAACATAGTGGTATAAAATAATTACTTACGTATAATAATTTCAGGATACGAACGGTGAAAATGGGGGGGAGTTCGTAAACAAAGCATTTGAACCTGACGCCAGCTCGGATAAAAAAACGGGCAAACGGGACGTCGAGAAGACAGGGGGCAAGAAGCCAGTAAGTCCTTAAACTTTTTATAAAATCCTACATTTAACAAACAATAACCCACATTGTACTTTAAAAATGTGAGCTTTATGCCTAAGATCTCTTCCAGACAACCATATAACTAGCTGTGGTGTTGAAAACAAGTCTGCGGAACAAATAAATTGTAAAATACTTAAACTCTCGGATAAATTAGGATTAATACATTGAAATTTTAATTTTAATAATAATTTTAATTTAATTTTAATTAAAGCAATAGCTTATTGACATAAGAGTTTTTACATATATAGGTTATATATAGGTTTTATAAATAAATAATTAGAAAAAGCAATCCAATATAAGAAATTAATATTTATTAAATCAATCAATTATTAAATAGAACGTCACATCAATCTTTAAATAATAACGTCACCTCACCTCTATGAATTGAATGACGATAATAATATGAATAGAAAAGCAATCAGTGTTGTAGATAATTTGTCTGACTTTTTTTTCTAGTATTTTCAATATTTATATTATTAGGTATTTAATTGTATTGAACATTTTAAAGTAAGTTAATTAGATATTTAGTATACCTACTGTGTGATTGTCTAATTAATTAAACGCATTAGGTACGGTTGCTAAAAGAAGTTTGCATTAAAAATATTAAACCAAATAATCTATAGCTTAGTGAATGTATTTTTGTAAAAGTCTAAGCAATATTTAAAATTAATTTAAGATAAAAAAAAAATGTTATTAGTTCTCCTTAATGAATCAAAGTTTACCGGCCAGCAGTTTGTAATTTCAGTGGTGTTGCCTAATTAAACGTATGTAGGAACGTTAAGCTATATATAACGATATAATATTAGCTTAATCTTCAATTTACTATTATAAGATTCATTGACATATTGATTTGTATTTTAAAACAATTATAAGAGTTTTGACCTTATAGATTTAATTTTATAAGGATAGATTGTTAGTTGACTATCCTACTTCTTTTTACTTTCTTTTTACTAGCATGTTACCAAATAACTAGGTAAGATTGACACAAACAAACAACTTAACTGCTAAATACCTGTTAGTTTCGAAATAGGCTTAAAGTTTCAACATATTTTCCCGCGATACGTGCACGGATTACGATTAAATAAGTCGTACATAGGTGATCTGATTAAGAATATTGCGATAGCGATTGTGAAATTAATAAGCAACCAACATATTAACATTTTATTAGTGAAAGGTATTTTACCCCAATCTTTGCACAGACTAGAAGTTGTAAATCAATAGATATGATAAAAACTTCTTGATTTTAAAGATTAAAGTGCATACTTACTCGTAGATAGTAAATTATTTAATGAAAAACGCGTGAAATACAATTAATGCAAAGAAAACAGAAGCACGTACGAATTACTTTATATTTAATTTGGCTAAGATCTTATTCTAGTATCTTTCGGTAGGTATGGCCTATGGCCGTCCCTAAAGCTTAATCTCATATATTTCGTTGAAAATTTCGAATGGAAAGCAAGCAAATACTTACAACGCGTTACATGTCGCTTCTATTCTTTCTAAATGTTACTATATAAACCAATAATCAACAGTTTAAAAGCGCAAAAAATACCGTTATAAACGGTTTTATTTTTAATAACAAGCTTTGTAAGGACGGCTGGTATAATTTTTCTCTGTTTTTTTGGCCGGAAGTGGTGTGTTTTGACTATTTTGTACCAGCAATATTGATTAATGAATTGCAATATAGGTAGCAACAATCTGACAAACCTGAAAAAACGCAGTTCGGTGCTCCTTATTATGCTGGCTCCACACATGGCTATTTGTATTTGTGATGGCATATTTGCGTATTTGCCAAAATTTGCGACGTACAGGCAAATAGGCGATACAACTGGCCACACTTAGAGCCAAATACCAAAAAATTAACAGCAAGTATATTGTCTGTATTTGCCAAATAGCCAAATACGGCAATAAATTTGGCAAAATAATATACTCTCCACACATGGAAGTTATTTGTCAAATACAACATATACGCAAATACAAATAGCCATGTGTGGAGTCAGCATTACGTAATGAACACCAAGCTTAAATTAAAAAAAGATAGTTTAAAATTAATCTAAACAGAAAATTTTGGTTTTAAACGTTTTAAACGAAAAAACCGTTTTAAGCAATCCGGTTAATTTCGTTTTAAACCGACTTTAAATCTATAGATAAAAGTAGTATATCTTACAGAACTACAATATCCTAGAGACCTAGATCAATGAAATCGTTCATTGCTTGTAAAAAAATTTAGAATAAATAAACACTTAAAAAAAATGTAATAGCTTTGAGTATTTTCGATAATAAATGTTTTCGTTTCTTTCCATCGCGCTATCTTCAAAAGAAAGTCGATAAGTAGGTACGTACGCGCTTATTATTTTCAACAACAGTAAACCGTGTTACGACTAATGAAATATTTATGTTATCTTAGTTCCATTTATCATCTGATAACCTTAGTCCTTTATTGTTGATTTATTGCTCTGTAATAACTAATTATTTATTTACATTTATGAATTTGTACATTACATTAACATAACACAAAGGAGTTTATTGCTAATAAAGATCGATAATAAACATTTATTGCCGAATTAAGGTTGTCTTACATAATTGCTCTTTTATTTCGGGTCTGAATTATGTCTAGTCATAAGTATGTATTTAAATATTTAAGTATGTTTATCCGTTTTCCAGCTACCACTCCATTTATTACCATCAAGTTAAGCTTCTTTAAAAACTTAACCCCTTATCATTGTTTTAAATGGTAGCTCATCATCGTCATCAGCCTATAAATCATCTCGCCCATCAGCCTCGTGCATTGTCCCACGTGGACAATGCACGAGGGGATATTGGGCCATAATACACCACGCTGGCCAATGCAGGTTGGTGGGGCTTAACGACTGTCATCTTACGACAACAACCGGGACCAACGGCTTAACGTGCCTTCCGAAGCACGGAGGAGCTCGAGATGTTTTAAATTTGGTCACCCATCCAGCGACCAGGCATTGCGAGAGTTGCTTAACGGGCAAGTTCGCAAGCCGAACGCGCTAGCCGCTGCACCATCGAGCTCGAAATGGTAGCTGTTTAAAGGATACTTATTAAATTCTAGCGTCAAGGGGTTAACCCCTTGTCCGTCACGATAACTTCTAGAGGTTGCTAAAAATTTAATCTCTATTGTGTCTGGTATTACGATAGCTGAGCTTTTAACTTGGGCTAGCTAGGCTTGGTGTGAGAGTGGAAAAGTTAAAGTTTTCTGTCTTTTCACTCTTTACTGTACTATACTAGTTACTATACTAGTCTGCGTCATCATCACTGTTCTAAACATTTCATCATCCATCAGCCTGTACTTGTCCACTGCTGGACATAGACCTCTCCAAGAACACACCACTGAGTACGATCCGCGGCTACCTCTCATCCAGCTCTAGCCAGCCACCTTGCAAAGATCGTCACTCCAACTTATCTGACTGAGGGCGACTTATGCTACGCTTGCCGATACGCGGTGTCCACTCCAGAACTCGCCTATCCCAATGGTTCGGCGACTGATATGGCCGGTCCACTGCCACTTCAGCTTGCTTATCCAGAAATAGTTCTAGACATTTATCTCCTTTTATTGTCAACAGAAAAAAAAAGAAGATCGATCCGTAGAACGTCCGAAATGGGACAACCAGATCGAGTTCCTGATGTCGTGCATCTCCACTTCCGTGGGGCTGGGCAACGTGTGGCGGTTCCCCTTCGTGGCCTACCAGAACGGCGGTGGCGCCTTCCTCATACCCTACATCATCGTGCTGTTAGTAATAGGAAAGCCTATGTACTTCCTCGAAACAGTACTAGGACAGTTCAGCAGCAGCAACTGCGTCAAAATATGGGCTCTCTCACCGGCTATGAAAGGTGAAAAATATAAATTGTTATAGCATTTTGCTGGCAAATGTGTGGTGTACCGATGCTGCGACGGTTAAAGGTAAGATCCATCATAAATTCAGCCACTACTTGAGGGTTCTTGGTAGAGTTTCAGCCCTAACTTAGCATCAGATGAGGTCTTTATCTCTATAGGTTACTCGTTATAAAAAAATAACTGATTTATGTGTGTGGGACATTTATGCTGTGTTTTTAAACACAGTACAAATGTTCCACAGCTGCCATCTTCCCTTGTTTCACCTTAAACCCCGCTATACACATTGATATTGTCCTTCATCGTGTGAAGTAGATTTTTAGGTAACTAATAAAATGTATTTACACATTCTACTTTGACACTTTCATAGTTACAGGACGGAATTAAAGTACCTAATTACTGTCAAAAAAAGGAAAAGCTTCCTATAAACAGCATCTTCTTTAGCAGGTTTTGAAAAAATCCTAATGAAATATTTTGTTACAGGTACTGGTTACGCTCAAGCCTTGGGCGCAATTTACGTGTTGTCTTACTACGTGTCAATCATCGCCCTTTGCCTCTACTACTTGGCCATGAGCTTCCAGTCCATACTGCCTTGGGCGATTTGCAACCCTGATTGGGATGATTACGATCGCTGTGTGCCTTCAGGGGAACCAGCACCGTTGGGCCTGCCAGCGAACGAATCGTTGATAAGCAGCGCTGAGTTATACTTTACGTAAGTTTTTATAAGAGATGCACAATTTTGACACTCATCTGGTTGTCTTGAAATTAATAATGATAAACACTATTATAATATGTTATTATATACGTAGGCACATATTAGGGTACACATTATGCATTTTGTTTCTTAAGGTTTGAGATTTTGAAATGTCCACATAGTCACTGGTAACTGAAATAGTAATTCAAAGTCAAAGTCAAATTATTGATTAACCTTTACATGTTAGTATACTAATAAAAAATAAAAACAGTTAACTACGTAGTTAAGACTTAAAAACTAATCTAGCGAACTATAGTCTGTGCCAGACAAACGCGCATCGCTACCCCCAGTACCACACCACTGCACGCCGAAACAGGATCGTGTCGAACCATACCTAAGCCGTGGCGATAGAATTCTAAATATTCAAAATATCTTTTTTTATAAACATAAGTATAAAAAACGTCAAATATTAATACATATACATATCTAATATATAATCGTTTTCCGTCTTGGTACAAGCACAGAATTACTAATATACAGAAGATTCACTCTCTAACGACTTTCACGCTAAATTGAAACTTATCGTGTGACCCGAGCGTTCATATTCCGTTAAGCAACGCTGACTCGATATCGATTTGACGTCAGTTTCCGCGCGCGTAAAGATTACGAGTTAAGGCTAGGTAGGCCGCGCTTTGAGTCTCTTCAAACCATCTCAGACATTTTACATTTCGTAGATAACATACTAGGATTTTAAAGTGGATATTTTATTTAACATTTCTCTTTGATTATAGCCAATATGTTTGTTGATCAATCAACTTTATGTTTATTTTTATTCAGTGACGTCATTTAAACGTATTTTAATGTAGGTAATCCTACTATTGCTTAGGTACTTGTTAATTATATTATTTTTATACAGACAAACAGTTCTGCGCCAGTCTCCAGGAATCCATGACGGAATCGGTAAGTACCTTTTGTACATAATATACTTAGTTTAAACGAATGAGCCCTTGACACTAGTGATTGTTAGGGGTGCGCCAAAGTTGTCCTAAATTTTCAACTCCGATAATCGGAACTCCGACAATGTTACTCCTAACATTTTTCATTCTAACAATCACAATTCCCAACTACTCTGTTTATAATGTTCATAATTTCTGAATCATTCTACTTCATAATGTCAGTAGCAATACTAGCAATCAACATCTAATAATCTATTATTTGTTTCTCAACATAACCGTCTTTTACATTATTCAAATTATTGAGGATACTAGCTGCCATACTCCTATAGGTCACGTGATAGGTTAGAAATTTAATTTCGAGGTTGTTTTTTTTTATTAAACTACAGAAATACTAGCTGCCCAAGGTAGTCATGTAGGTTATATTATGAAAATTATGTTTAGGGATAAGGGCGTTATGAAAATAAAGTAGGAGTTTAGATATATTTACATTAGTGATATTATTAATTACAATTTTCGGAAACATGAGTGTTATGAACATCGTGGGTAGTACTACAAATTGTATGAATGAAAACTTTAGAAAGAGTGATCATCCGGATTACAAATCGGTAGGAAGAACAATTTCGGGTAAACAACTATAAGTGAGCCAATATGGAACAGATTATTTGATAAGAGCCGACGAAATCAGCCATGTTAGTGACAATAGTGACTATGGGTAATAATAACGGAAAGATTTGACTTTTTCCGTTTTAAGAACTTTACTATCCTCTCCACTTCTATTTTGATGCATGGCCCAGTTTTGTGATCGCCACCCTCGCATCCATCCATCCAACCCATCGCAATTTTGACAAGCGTGGTGGTTATGCCAATACCTACTCATCAATTGTAGCAATGACTTGATTTCAATGATGGAGGCCTTTGCATTGCTACTGTATATAGGCTGTACCTTATTTCTCTTTTTTTCTCATAGTAATAGAATGATACTCTACTTACCCACCAACCCGCTTTGGTTACCTGGGTTGGCTGATGGTCTCCTCAAGTGATGTTGTCCATGTAGGATAGCCTTTGCCCACCAGTGGGACATATAGGCTGATGATGATGTTTCTGCTTCCAGGAGCCCCAATTTGGGACTTGACCTTATGCCTGCTGGCGTCTTGGATTGTAATCTTCGTCATCGTCGCGCGCGGCGTAAAGAGCTCCGGGAAAGCTGCGTACTTTTTGGCCATATTCCCTTACATCGTCATGTTAATTTTGCTTATAAGGTAAGTTTGAACGACTTATCATTTATTTACTTACTCGATTAGCAAGATTACCACCGAATAGAAGACCACTCTCTTCTGTTCTGTGACGATTACTCATACCCGTACCATTTACACTAACCAGGAACCAATTAGCTATTAGCTTATTAATTATTATTAATTAAAAATTAATAATATAATTTAAAAGAAACTTTAAAATGTAAGAAATATTATGAATTATCTTAATTACTCCTATGGCATTGCAATTTTATTTACAGAGCAGTCACATTAGAGGGTGCTGGAAAAGGAATCCTGTTTTTCCTGACACCAGACTGGAATAAAATTCTGGAAATCAGAGTAAGATATTACCCATTTTAAATTTAAAAAAAATGATTTCTACTGACTAATTAATTTCCATCGAAACTAACAAGAAAAAAATCACTTTTGCTAGGTGTGTTAGGTGACGTGAATCAAATCTTTATTGCCTACGTAAAAATCATTATGTAGCTATTTGGCTACTGGTCAGAGCTCTTGTCTAGTTTTATCTTTATTATCAGAAGATAGTAATATAGTTGATTTTGCTATCGTAGATAAATTATCTAGAGATACTAAAAGCTTAGGTGTTGATTGCTATTGTTTTAATTAGATGTTGCGCAACCTTATTTCCTATCTATCACGAACTTGATAGATGTATATGAAATAATTATGATTCGTTAATGACAATGCTTTAATTTATATTAATGTTATAGGCATACTAGTTTATTTATTTCACCAGTTTTAAGGCCGAACGATAAAGGGTTAAACGATTAAGGGACAAACGATAAATCATTTGATAAAGGGTTGATAATAATGCGAAAATTATAAGCCAATGTCACTATGATAAATAAGCCTACTTATACACTATTACCTAGAGATCGATCTATCTTTGGCTATCTATTTTAGCCTATTAAGATATGGTATGATATGCAATCATATCCCTTAAGTAAATTAGACGATACGTTGATAACAGAAACGGCTTTATTTTCAGTTTTGTGAAAACACGTACACACAAACACACACACACTTGGATCAGGTAGCTGAAAACTGGAAATGAGCTGACATTTAGAAATAGTAACAGCTTAGAAGTAAAGTACAGCCTGTAATATGTACAGGCTGTACTGTACCGTCACCAGCATTAAGATGTGATGTGCAAAAATATCTGATCATTGCTGGGAAGGCATAAATATAAGGCGACTGCTAGAAACCGCAAGAAAGGCTTTAAACATGAGTGACAGGGTTTTAAACATGACAAAAAAGACAAAAAGAAAATCATTATTTTTTTCATTTTTAATTAAATAATTCATTTTGCGAATTTTGATTAGATAGTCTTTGAGTATCTTTTATTTTTTAAAGCAATAACATAAGAAAATAAAATGAAAAACTATTAAACATAACCATCATTTACAACGCACGGGCAGCGGCCGGTCGTTGACCCAACCGTCTGTTGACTAGTTCGTGTCAGCCGGGCGATAAGTACCTACGTTAGTCTGCAATGAGACCCTATTTATTTTGCCTATTACGAAATGTGTGTATTTTTCTTATGTTATTGCTTTAAAATAAATTAGATACTCAAAAACTATCCAATTTGAAATTCGCAAAATGAATTATTAAATTAAAAATTTAATAAGCACGCATTTCTTTTTTGTAATTTTGTCATTTTTAAAACACTTGACCTGACCAGCCCTTGAAGTTTCTTCCGGTTTCTAGCAGTCGCTTTATTGCCTCCCACCAATGATCAGATATTTTTGCAGGCCGTCGATAGTCACATTTAATGTTGGTGACTGTACCACAGGCTGCGCCACACACATTTAAATACTTAGGTACATCTATATTAATAAAAATGAATTGCCGAAAAGTTTTTACGCGCATCACTTTAGAACGGCTAGACCGATTTGGCTGATTCCTGTTTTGTTTTGTTCGTAATTTTCAGGACAAGGGTTATATACAGTAAATAGATACTGTCCCACTGCTGGGCAATCCATCATTGAAATCAAGCTACGCTACAATAGATAGGTATTGGCTTCATCACCACGCTTGCCAAATGCGCGTTGGTGATCACAAACTCGGGTTATTGCTATGCATCGAAAAATTCGAAAACACACTTTGCATAGAAGCTTAGAAGAAAATTGAAAATAAAATAAAAACCGGCTGAACTATTTCTAAGAGCTCGATGTCGCTGCGGTTAATATGTTCGTTTTGCGATCTTGCCAGTCAACACTTTGTTGCTTCATACCTAAAGCATAAAATGAAGGATACCCATGCAACCCTAGCTGTCCTGTCCTCCAGGTGTTACCAGATTGTTAATCTTACTCAATAAAAAAACCTTTCTTTTTTCTTTGGATATATGTGCAGTATTTATTCCTTTAGTCCCCTATTGCGACACCCAAGGAAAGTGAAGGGTTGGTAGTATTCTTTTGGTTAATGTTTGAAAAATTCCCAGGTGTGGTACGCAGCTGTGACCCAAGTGTTCTTCTCACTCTCCGTGTGCTCTGGTGCCCTCATCATGTTCGCTTCTTACAATAACTTTTCACAAAACGTATACAGGCAAGTACCTACACACTTATATCTGAATATCTTATCTTTATGTTCCTTGAAGCGACGTAAATTACTTTTTATCTATTCGATTATAACCCCACGCAGGTGGTACCTTTTTATTGTTATCCGGGCAATAATTGTCCTATCTGCAGACCTACCTTAACATCAGCTACCCGTGTTAACATACATTTTACCTAATCTGGATAAATTCATCATAATATATATTATCTAATGAATATTAGTGTAAAAGAGATGCCGATAACAACAACAAACGTTAAAATACAAAATGACATCATGTTCAAAAAGTTCTTACAAAAAATTCGAATTTCTTAACACCTTGAATTGCTGAAACCATAAACATAACAGTTATCTACTTCTTAGTATCTAATCAGTATCTATTCCTATGCAATTCCTATGGAAGAATGTAATTGTGACAGGTGCAATATCTGTACTGTGCAGGTGCTTAAAGATGGCAAAAAGTTTATCTATTGACGAAAGAAACGAAAGAAAGCGGTCTATTGACTAACTAAACCAGTCAACCACCCTATTGCTTGTTCCAGGGATTCCATGATCGTTACTACACTGGATACGTTTACAAGTCTGATATCTGGTATCACGATCTTCGGTGTGCTAGGCAACCTGGCGCATCAGCTGAATTACGACGATATCAGTGATGTAATTGGATCTGGAGGCACCAGTTTGGCGTTCATCTCTTACCCCGATGCTATCGCTCAGTCACCGTTTGTGCCACAGGTAAAGTGACTTTCACAATTATCCTGTTTTGGTGACTTCGAAAATTTAAATGCTCTGACTAATTGCATATAATCACGACTTTATCCTCGAAGGGTTAGTCAGAGACAAGGCAATGAGGACAGAAAAAGCAGTCCTCTGCCGTTCTCTACTATAGTCCACTTTTCACCTAATAGCGACTGCGCATGTGCTCAGCGTGACAGGTGGTGAGCCCATCGCCGCTCCATGCTATTGGATGTCATATACATTACAGTTTTTAGTCCGTTAGTCGCCGTTTACGACACCCAAGGGAAAGATGGGGTGGTAGTATTCTTTCACCGCTAGGCGACCCGGTCGCTAATTGGCTTTTCTTATATCTTGATATAAGAAAGGCCAATTTATCATCCATTAGTATAATATAGTTAGGCTACTGACCCTAAATGGAAAAGCTAGCATCGAAGCTACAGTTAAGCCGTTCGGTGTAATTCAAAGTGGTCATTACGTACGTTTATAGCTATTTTAAAACGTTCACAAACATAAATGTAATGTGACAGTTACTACGGAAGAACTTAAGATGTATTTAATTTGCTCACCCATCCAGGCTTTGCCAAAGTTGCTTAGCGGGCAAGATCGCAAACTGAACATCTAGCCGCTCCACCATCGAGCTCCTCTATCGAGTTCCGCTGTATGTGTTTTGCAAAAAGTGCAAGTTTGGGCGGAGACCCTAAACGTTTCCATGGTGACGTTCCCAGCTGTTCGCGGTGCTATTCTTCCTGATGATGGCGGTGCTGGGCATCGGCTCGGGCGTGGCGCTGCTGTCCACCGTCAACACGATCCTCCTGGACTCGTTCCCGCGCGTGCCCACCATCTACATGTCCGCCATCGGCTGCTGCACCGGCTTCGTCGTCGGGCTCGTCTACGTCACACCGGTAGTTACCTCACTTATTACATCTACATGTCCGCCATCGGCTGCTGCACCGGCTTCGTCGTCGGGCTCGTCTAAGTCACACCGGTAGTTACCTCACTTATTACATCTCTACATGTCCGCCATCGGCTTCTGCACCGGCTTCCTCGTCGGGCTCGTCTACGTCACACCGGTAGTTACCTCACTTATTACATCTACATGTCCGCCATCGGCTGCTGCACCGGCTTCGTCGTCGGGCTCGTCTAAGTCACACCGGTAGTTACCTCACTTATTACATCTCTACATGTCCGCCATCGGCTTCTGCACCGGCTTCCTCGTCGGGCTCGTCTACGTCACACCGGTATTTACCTCACTTATTACATCTACATGTCCGCCATCGGCTGCTGCACCGGCTTCGTCGTCGGGCTCGTCTAAGTCACACCGGTAGTTACCTCACTTATTACATCTCTACATGTCCGCCATCGGCTTCTGCACCGGCTTCCTCGTCGGGCTCGTCTACGTCACACCGGTACTTACCTCACTTATTACATCTACATGTCCGCCATCGGCTGCTGCACCGGCTTCTCACTTATTACATACACACATTAGATCCACGGGGTTGGTAGTATTCTTTAAATGAGCCGCTACACACAGAGCTCAGAGGGCCTAGACAGGTGGCAAACGCTAACCCTCTGTCTATTCGTAATTCGTCATAATACAATGCGCGCGAGCTGCTGTATTTTTCACTAGCAATTATACAGCAAAGTACGATGAATTACGAATAGACAGGAGGTACGTTTGCCACTCGTCTAGGGATGCTGAGGCATTTATTGTAAAGTCTGCTACTACTACTGGAAGAATTTGATACTGGCCGCCTCTAGCCTTTTCAGCTTTATCCAGTTTTTAGGGAGCGAGAAACGTATGGTTTCACATGAGCACTGTAACGGTACAGAATGAATGGTATCCGTCCGTTAGTAAGGAAGGTGTGGGAGTAGCATTAAAATAAATATTAATGCGTAGCACCATTAATATAATAAGCATGAAAAAGGGAATAATAAACTAGTTCAGAATAATGGTCAATGGTCTAGCGCTTTATCTTTAGTTTGAATTTCGCGGGGACTGCTCTGCGCGTCCCTTGCGGCATAGGCGGCGTCTAGCGGAAGTTATTTACGTAAGCTTCGCATAAGGTTGCTAGTTTGACTTCTTTATTTTGAATTTCGCGGGGACTGCTCTGCGCGTCCCTTGCGACATAGGTGGCGTCTAGCGGAAGTCATTTATTTGGGCTTCGCGTAAGGTTGCTAGGTTGACTAGGACCGTATTTTATTCTGAGGTTCGCGGGGACTGCTCTGGGGTCGGCAAAGTGGTTCACCTACGGGCGGACGCCATCTATGGTCGGAATACGGAACTTTTGATAGTTTCCCAAAATATAGGATTATTGGCTTAAGTGGAGGATTATTAAGAGGGAATTGTTAATAGAAGGCTACATTTAGATATTCAACGATGAAATATTGGCTGTCGGACGAGATTTGGTTAGATTATGGAAAAATTTTAGAATTGCACGGCGAAAGCGGCAATGAGCGAGCGAGAGGTTGAGAAAAAGACAGAAAGAGAGGTCGGATGATAGCTCCACGTGGCGCGGCGCGAAGGCAGGGGGGATCGGGGAAACGGCTAGCGATTGGTTGAAGGGAAGAAAAGTGGACTCGCGCGGGCGTATGTTAGGCGCGCGTGGCGCGAAAGTTAAGATGCTTGGGAAAAAGGCGGAAAATTAGCGGACATTCAGTTTTGGGGACGTCAACGGAGCGGTCCAACTTAAGAGTGCGGTACGACTCATACGGGAAAAATAGCGTCCGAGCTTGATAGTGCGCTAAGTGATATTCGAGCTGCGATATTAATTAAGATTTGTGAAATTGAAAGTTATTAATAAAGTAAACTATTGCGATCGCAACTCGAATCCGTTAACAGAATGAAGTATTCTGGGGTACATCGGCTGAAACGGATCACGGTGACAACGAAACCCTATGTACCTTTCAACAGACTTCGGTCTGGATGATCTTTGATTGTATTTAATAAGATCGGCGTTTTACACTATTACGCTAAACAATACACTATCTTCGACGGAGTAATGGGGGAGAGACAGTTGTCTCCCTAGTGAAAGTTGAAGATAGGTCAGACACCATTTAGCTGGAGGTAGACCCGTATGACCCAGTCCAATTTCGAGTCTATCTCCATACATACAGTGTAGGGATAGGAAAATAACACACTGAGTATACTGGCTCGACTGATAGAACATTTAGGAGTTAGTTGCTTTCAGGGGCAATGCGACTCTCACCACACACCACGAATTTAAATTAAATGAGGCTTGGCCTAGTTTGCAAGGTACACAATAGGGACTGTTAGTTCGACAAAATATAGGCATTTTCAAGTGAGGAAAGTTGTAGGAATCTATAGGTAGGCGGAGATATATATATATGGTTAGTTATTAATTCAGACTAATAAGGCAGGGATAATTAAGTTACGGCGCTAAATAAAATTATGATGAAGTGATGTGGGTCCTAGCTAGGCAAGTAATCTGTTACCGCAGGTCGGTAAAATTCTAATTGTTTTCCTAAAGTTGTTACCAATTAATTATTCATTTTAAATAATTAACAGAAGTATGATAATATTGTACCATCATTACTTGGAATACCTAAAAGTCTAGACTGGTTTCCTATTACAAGAAAAATACTAAAAAGTTATAGCAAATAAGCTTAGCCGTACTGTGATGTTTGATTTTTAATGCTGAAATGACCAAACAGGCATTTTTTAGCTTTCCCTGGGATGCAATACGATCTCATATCGCTACACTCTTCAAGGTGTTAAAGTTTTACATCCGATACCTTAGCAAAAATAAGCTGATACAAACTGAACAACTAAAACCAGTTTAGAACCTAGGATAAGTCGTTGAAAGAAGACATTGCAAGCTATGAGCTTCTAATAATCTGAAACATAGAAATAATTGATTGATAACAACCAGCTAATTAGCCTGACAATGGTCTACTAATACCATTTGAATAGACCTCTTAAGATATGTAAGTACTTACTTCTAATAATATGAAACATAGAAATATTTGATGGGAACAATCTAATCAATCAGACTAATACCTAGTACAGTCTAATTTATACTTATTAAAGTGAGTAAAAGATAACTTCTAAATGTAATTTATTTAATGATTAACAGGGATAATTAACTGCCTGATTTACTACCTGCTAAAGGTATACTAACTATGATTTAGTAGTCTATCAAATTAACCACTCAGTCTGAGAGACAGAGGGTGTAAGTTAATGGAAAAATAATTAACTACATTCACTCCCTAAAAGTCAGGGATGTTGAATGGATTAAACATCTTTCAATAAACTTGAGATGTACTTACACTTTATAAGATCTGTATAATAAATACTAAGAGTAAATAAAAGTAGTTTTACCTGTATTAATAGCATTCTACTTTAGCCACCGCCTGAAGTGGCGTTTTATTAAATTATCCACCCTTTACGGAACTGAATATAAGTTATTGCATTGAATAATTAAGTTCTTAATGTGAAAAGGATATTTGGATGATAGCAAGCCTTGAGATAAACTCTATTGATTTAAGTGGAATAATAAGAATTTAAATTGCTAACACATAGTTCATAATGTAAAATGAAATTAAATTTGAGAGGAGATGTAAATTCTCAGTTTGAAAGAATTAGAGCTACAAGCTAATAATTAATGTTAAAGCCAAAGTGGACGGGGCCATAATTAAACAATGAGATGTAATGGCACGCTATGGAGCGGCGGTTGGAGCTCATAAACTTCCACAAGACTTATATTTCCACAAGACTTTTAAACTTCCACAAGACTCTTATATTTCCACAAGACTTTTAAACTTCCACAAGACTCTTATATTTCCACAAGACTTTTAAACTTCCACAAGGCTCCTATACTTCCACAAGACTTTTATAATTCCACTAAACCTTTATATAAATTGCACCAGGCTTCTTATGTATCATGCTACTGATAATAAATAATAATACCTACAAGCTAAGCTATCATCTGATTACCTTTGAGTGGTTACAAATCTTCCCCGCAGCTGCAGTGAAGGATTTAGGTCACAGTTCAGACGGAGTCATTGCTAGGCTACACATATTTATGTTATGATTTATAGGCTGGTAGGTAATTAGGTCAGGAGTAAATAATTTAACACAGGGATAAGCCAATTACTAAACTTTCACGAAAGAACTTGAGTTACTTAAATGCGGTTAACAACGGAGGGTTCACTAGACGATCTGGCCAAAATAGTAGTTATTATAATATTACATTGCTTGACTGAAATTCACTGCAAATAGAATTAAGCTATGCTAAGGTTCCATCTTCATACAAACGCTACACACTCTACAAAACTCCAGACACAACCATTAGATTGTAGATAAATTAGGTTAATTAGTTTTAAGAATTAGATAATAATTTAAGTTAAGGTAAAGCGGCGAGGATGTGTGTATGTATTATAAGCTAGCTAGGCATATAGGTGTGAAAGGCATTAGATTTAGGTTTAGATTTAAGGGTAGCAATTTAATATTGTGGGGAGGTTACAAGTTGGTAAGCCATGACCAGGATCAGAAAGTTAAGTTATAAGTTATCATTAATATAGTTGTATTGGATTTCAGTCAAGCGGTAATACTTTAATTTAGAAGTGGGATTTTTTCCCACAAATTGTTGTCGTGTTGCGATGCGTGAGTTTAGAATTGGCTTAATAGGGAATAATTCAATGAAGATTAATTAATTCAGAGATATTGAAGAATTATAATTTGACACTTTTCACAATAAACGTTGTTATCTTCTAAAGTTGATTCATACACTTTGTATTACGGGCTCTTGATAGTGGGTGAATTATAATTTGACACTTTTCACAATAAACGTTGTTATCTTCTAAAGTTGATTCATACACTTTGTATTACGGGTTCGACCAATATTGTAGACAGTCGCAATGAGAGCTGGAGCTAAATTTTGTTGTACGAAATCTGTAACAAAAAGATTCTCAGGTTAGGTTAAAGGTCAAAGGAGGAGATAAAGCTACAAAACAATAGCGTAATGAGTATTATTTGAAATACAATACCTTTCAGTTATTATCTTTTTCTTCTTTATTTAATGGCGGATTTCGCCAGCATCAGGTACCGTGCGTTGTTGGTTTTCCAAAGTTTAATGAGTGAACAAAGTACTTAGATATAGTCAATAACCAAACTATTCCGGGGGTCTGGAGTATTAAATTTTAAAATTGTTGAGTTATCTGTGAATACTGAAACCTTTAGTAATTGTTTCCTTGAATACTGAAACCAGGTATCCAATTTTTGTTGTTGACGTTAGGAGCTATGGTAACTGTAGTTTTGTTTCTATTCCTGGTGATAGATTTCATATAGGCATAGGCAACTGGTTCATACAGCCTTGTGTTGAGTTATTTTTAGGATCGTAAAAAGTCGATAGGGTGACATAGTCAACATTTATTGATTTAGAAAGATTTGTGGAATAGGGGGCGGTTTAATTATTATTGCTGTCGGATGGGAAGGCTAGGGGGCGAGATTGGACAGAGGTAACCAACTTAATTATTGCTGGATTCAATTTATATTATAGGACGGCGATATGCTGTACAATATTATAAAGTTATGACGCTAACAGCATGATATAAAACTAATAATAATTATATTTTGACTAATAATCATTGAGCGATTGCGGTTTTTAGTTGATGTGCTATTCTACGTATTATAATTTATTTTGTTGGTTATGTTAGAGAAAAAAAAAATATAATAGTGTACTTGAGTCTCACATCTGAAATCCATAGAGTAGTTTAGGCTAGTCAAGGACTATAACGTTCTTTGTCTATGGTTGGACCATAGAGACAAATGATTTAGCGAGACCATAAACAATCTAGAATTAGGAATGATTATAAAACATGACGTCATAAAACCAATCGGAGAGGAAACTTCCATAACGCGTAATCATGTGATTTTGTTATAGCAAGTGGAATCACCTGTTATTTTCCATACCTGTTATTTTTAATACCTGCGATTTTTACATTGAAAGAGATTTTCCTAATACTTATCACGTAGTAGATTAGAATGCAATGACATTGTGGTGGAATTATTATTATGTGACATGTAGATGGGGACAATTGCTCTGCACAATGGAAATGCCGCTTCATTTTGTTAGTTCGCTAAAATCCTAGGAAAAGTAACATAAAATAGTATTACGGTTCAAAATACACGCGTTGATGAGGAATCGCGATTATAAGTAATAACAAGTAGCAGGGATGTCATGTAGGGGATAGAATCATATGACTATTCATTGCTAGTGGGAATTTTGGTTTAAAAGCAACGTAGTTTGGGATGCAAAATGTAAACGGATAAATACGTCTAGTAGGCGATAAAAGTCGTTACCGTCTGGAAACAACTATCTAATATCTACTCTATTGTGGGGAGGTTACCTATTAGCGAGGCTAGATGGCGTTGGGTTACCAATAAAAGATTTTATTTTGGATGATGGTAAAAGGGTGCGGTCTAATAATAATATGTATAATTGAAATACTCTTGCAGCGTTGTAAGTAGTCGTTACCGGTAATCGTCGCTTCTTACCGTATAATTGAAATCGTGATAAATAGTTAATTATGAAGGTTTATAAAGGATTATTATTAGCTTAAGATGAGGTTAACGTACGCAGAGGTAAAGCTCGCTGGGCACAGCTTACTATACCTAATTACCTAATATTATCAGTTGTGAGTTACCTAGAAATATCTAAGTCAGGAGAGCGGTGAAAAGGGAAGACCTTACTACATGACTAATTAGTTAGGATAGGTAGAGATAAATAAATCATTAAATTCACTGGGTTGGATTAGCCTATTAAGAAGGGTATCTTGCACAATTGTCTATCTCCGTTGAACGATTAAGATGTTGAAAAAAAAAAATGATATTACTAGTTAAGTGTTGTGTGAGAAAGTGTAGGAGGTATACTAGTGGTAGCATAGCACAGGATAGGGTGTAGTGAGTTTATTCTATTACAAAATATTATATATATTTTATAAATCATATCCAATCAGTACTTGTTACAATACTCAATTACAGTACGCAAAGCAAAACATAATCACCCATTTTACAGACAAAAACCATTGAATCGGATGCTTGACCGCGTCTACATAAGCCAGCAGCTTTGCTTGTGGGTAAATCGAAAGAGGCACTTGTACAAGAGGCTGGTACTGACTAATCGGGTAGTGCCGAAGGAGAATATCCTGACGGTGTATCCCAGACACTAGCTTTGGTTAGTTGATGGTTCTTCTAGGGCAACCATGCCGACTTACTAGGGATCATTGACTAGTCGAAGTTTGATTCTACACACACACGACACTAATCTATTATATTTATAAGTACATTAGAACCTGCACTTGGTTATATTTAATTATTGGTTTTATATAAATATAGTTGGGCGGAGATACTCTTGTGGGTGAGAAAGTGTAGGAGGTATACTAGTGGTAGCATAGCACAGGATAGGGTGTAGTGAGTTTATTCTACTACAAAATATTATATATATTTTATAAATCATATCCAATCAGTACTTGTTACAATACTCAATTACAGTACACAAAGCAAAACATAATCACCCATTTTACAGACAAAAACCATTGAATCGGATGCTTGACCGCGTCTACATAAGCCAGCAGCTTTGCTTGTGGGTAAATCGAAAGAGGCACTTGTACAAGAGGCTGGTACTGACTAATCGGGTAGTGCCGAAGGAGAATATCCTGACGGTGTATCCCAGACGCTAGCTTTGGTTAGTTGATGGTTCTTCTAGGGCAACCATGCCGACTTACTAGGGATCATTGACTAGTCGAAGTTTGATTCTACACACACACGACACTAAAATATTATATTTATAATTATCTTAGAGCCGGCTTTAATTATATTTAATTGAGGAACGGTAGAAATTATATATGCTGAAGAGATGTTAGTAGGAATACGATAGGCGGATTAGTAGAGAAAAAAAAAAAAAAAAGAAATGCTTCTCGAGGATACCTGAACGGATGATGGATAATTGTGGAAGGTGGATATTAATTGAGCTTGGGAGCAAAATAGGTGTCGAAAGAAAAATATAATAATAGTGGTAGAGAAAAAGAAAAAATAGTTGACTGGCTTGAAGTCGAGATTTAACTGCTAAATTAACGAGTTATAGCACTGTTACGCTATAGGGATAACAATAGCGTATGTTATCACATCAATTATAAAGGCGAGTTGCGGGCGGATGTCACGTCATACTCAATAGTTAACTCGTTTTATTATTTTGAAAGTTAACACAAGCTACTTATAAAACAGTGATCGATTTTATATACCACGATTTTAAGTTGTAGGATAATTTTAAACTCATAATCCGCAGAAACATTCAAGCCGGAAATAAAGCGACTGATATTGCGAGCTGAGAATAAATCTCTTAGTGTAAAATTTATTAACAAGTAAATCCCTGGTATTGCGTTATCGAGATTACAATATGAAATCGATTATCACAATTCGAATCATACAAGGTAATTATTTAGATGTTGTCTCGCGTCGACAGGTACAAATTTTAATTTAGATGGGTAAAGACATTAGAACTGAAATGGGTTTCGGATGTGTGACGTTCTTAGGACACGTACTGTTTAGTAGCATAATTTAAATTTAGTAAAATCGGCTGTATTGGACATATTTCGTTTTGCGGATATATATATTTAACCGAGGTTATCCTGGAGGTAGCCATAGTTCAAAGTTTATTAAACCCGACCTAGAGTCATAACCTATCTTAGTATGTCAGAAGAAAATAATAAATTTATAAGTAGTAGATTTTAAAGTCAATAGTAAATTTATTTTCCCGAGGTGAGACCTGAAACCTAGTTCGCACTAGGCCATTCAAATACTTTAACCGGTAATGTTGATTATAGTAAATAAAAATGTTCGGAACTTATAATAATATTCTAATACTGCTATATTAAAATTGTTATTATGAAATTAAATAGGGTTGCTTAACAATTGACAAATAATTATTAACTCAATAATTTGTTTTAGTACAAAGCAAATGTCTACGAACGAAACGCGGTTTTGACTTGTGGGAAGGTCAGCGCAGACTGTCACAAGCGGGATGATTTTGTTGGTTATTTATTAATTAGAATTGCTAGAATTCTTAAATAATCTAGATTATTAGCATCTAATATGTACGTGATGTAATTGTAGATGATTAAAATTAGTGCTAAGGTAGGTTATTGTCGAAGTTATGGCACAACCTTAAAATTGTTAGTTAATGTGAACTGCATGTTGCATCTAGATTGTTTTATACAAACTAATTAATTGGCAGTTTCACATATGTAGGCCGGGACATTGAGTTGATGAAATAATGTTATCAAAATCATTCATCACGGAAAGATAAAGATATTTTATTTGCAAGTGTGAATACAAAAGTTTACTTCGGTTAGTATTATTCTGTTCTATTTTAGTTTTGTTGTAGCATTTTACCTAGGGTTGTTCTAAATTATAAATAATTAAATATTAATTGTCTGTTGTTGTCTTCTACGTTAGAAGAGGAACGGAGAAAGATAAGGGGGACTCATTTTGTTATAGTCAGCTGTATGATAGATAATCCTTCTAGTAAATATTTCTTGTGATTGCGGTAGTAACATAGAATGGTTATAGGATGTTTTGTTCATTAACTAATTATCTTCACCGCAGCTGTGGATAGGGATGGCTAAAGTATGTGAACAGGGGTGGAGAAGATTGGTCATTATAAATTAAAATAAATACTTGAATTGCAATGTGCCTGACTAAATAGTGCGAAGAGGTGGAGTAACTATGTTAGAGAAATTCTCTATTGCATAATATTCGAACTTTTGACATTTTCATTTGTAACTTTAGAATTTTGATTAGAGTATTTAACTAAGCGGGTCCAACGAAGAAGGCATGCTGAAAGCGAGGTCTTTGGTCGTCTATGCACACAATAAAATTATAGATGACACAAGGGAGCATTCTTAATTGGCACTGTTAAATTAGTAAAAGTAGCTTGTTTAGGGTGTTCGAATATTTTTTGTCGCACTGGGCACAAATAGAACTTAGTTAAGCGTGTAGGGGTTATTTTGATTTACCTGGTGAAGTAATTGAATCGAAGTTTCGGAACTGTGCTGTAGAAGTGGGAATTACTCAGCACACAATAAAATTAAGTGGTTTCCATTTAGCTTCATTTCCTAAACTAGCCTTTCTTAAAGTTGCGGAAATTCTGCTGTAAGGTGGTTCCTTTGGGGGCGTCTTGTGAAGTCTAAATCAGGACAATTATACTTGACTAACCTATAGAGAGATAATGTCTTAGGCTGCAGAAACAGAGGCCATTGATGGCATTTCATTTTGGCGTGGTCAGGGGATCTCGTGTTGCTGGGGAATTTTACCATCTGGACGGAAGGCTGAAAAGTAAAGTAGAATGCATAATGAGTAACCAATTAGAGTTACAAACATTCGGGAGATTACCATCTTAATAATGTGTCTTGTGCGAGTGTAAAATTAAAATCATCTAATAAAAAAAAATAAAAAATAAAAAGAAACTAGCACTATTGAATCACGCAGTTTGGAATTCAGTAAATACGAGAAGGAACTTACGATATTAATTACCATGAATACTAAGACGAAGTGTCACCTTTAATGACTTATTATTTACCGATTTGACCGATTATTAGTAATATAAAAGGTAGGAAGTTAAGTAGAGTTGTGGGGGCGGATAAGATAGTTACCGGTCTGTTTAATTTAAAAAGAAAATGATATTTTTCAAAGGTATAGGAAAGTAAGGGGATATTGACGTATTATATATTAGCAAATGAGACTAAATGTTGTCTTTCGTACATAATAATAACTAGGGATGAGACATAGTTACTAGATAGGTTTTAGCATAAGTATTTGCTTATACACAAGCTCAGTACTTGTCAATTAGTATACAATGTCCAACGCGTACCGGGGTATTAACAAGTACTTATCGATGACGCATACATTGACAGTTAGATATACATAGCACACAAACTTCTAATAGATCTGAACTACGGGGTAGCTAGTTCAAAACTCAAGGATGTGTTTCGAGATGCGTACCCCCTTAGAGTGAATGAGTTTTTCCTAAGTATTTACGATCGACAACCTTATTGTAAGGCGTTAAGACCTCTATTTGTATGCACGGTGAGTGGGTGTCACTGCGTACCGGACGGAAGCGAGTCTAGTATTCTATCTCGGTTATTTGTAGGATTAGACATAGATGTATCTCATCTAAAATAAAGTTATAACTCTTGGGCGATGATGGTATGCCTACTGGTTTTGGTTGATATGGGGGTTTGGTTAAGATTTCTTATCCGCGGAGAGGAAAATAGGTTTCCGTTAAAAGAAGTAGCTAATTAGGGATTGTGGAGGACGCGGGTTCGATCCCTGCCTGAGGTAGACAATTGTTCCGACGTTTCGTTATCTTAGGTAATTATATAAGCTAAGATGAGATTGGTAGCGTTGAAGTATGAAGGAAAGTTTTAATTCAAATTATTAATAATTATTCATTAGCCTAGTTGGAACTAAAACCATGACGGCGAAGTGGTTGATGCTTCACCCACGAAAGATCCCAGGTTCGATCCCTAGGTTGCAACATTTAGATGCGGAACAAGTTGTAAGAAAAGACGTAAGTTAAAAGAAGGCCATGATGACAGATGTACTTGAAATTATTCTAGGAAAATAATTTAAAGAATAGAATAATTGAATGGTTCGGAAGATGTTATAAACTTTACGTCGGAATCGTCATAGAGTTGAAGAGTTTCCGCTAGGGGGCGTTAGTAGACAGCGCAAGAGACTGTTATATTGATTTATATTATAATATGATTTGTTGTTATGATGGTAAACAAAAGGCAAATCATTATTCGGAGGTTGTGTATGATTAAAGAAATGGTAGATGTCTAAGTTATTGGGAAATATTTACCGAGACTAAGTTTACTGGGATTTCGTTTCGAACACGAGAACTGGGTATGCGATTATGATTTTGTGTCAGTTGAATAGAATGAGGGGTGTGGGCTATTTTGCAATAAGAAAGCTTATGGAGGAAGGAGTCATTAGGGATTTGGGGAGGAACTATAAATAGTAGGAATATCTTTGAGGGCTAGGATGACAATGGGGTTAGCAAGGAAGGACGTGCTATTTTGTACTTAATTAAGTACAGGGTTTAGATATAATTCGCCGCAGATAAGAGTGGTACTTTATCTGCTTAAATTCTATCGGGGGCGGCTGTAACGGTACAGAATGAATGGTATCCGTCCGTTAGTAAGGAAGGTGTGGGAGTAGCATTAAAATAAATATTAATGCGTAGCACCATTAATATAATAAGCATGAAAAAGGGAATAATAAACTAGTTCAGAATAATGGTCAATGGTCTAGCGCTTTATCTTTAGTTTGAATTTCGCGGGGACTGCTCTGCGCGTCCCTTGCGGCATAGGCGGCGTCTAGCGGAAGTTATTTACGTAAGCTTCGCATAAGGTTGCTAGTTTGACTTCTTTATTTTGAATTTCGCGGGGACTGCTCTGCGCGTCCCTTGCGACATAGGTGGCGTCTAGCGGAAGTCATTTATTTGGGCTTCGCGTAAGGTTGCTAGGTTGACTAGGACCGTATTTTATTCTGAGGTTCGCGGGGACTGCTCTGGGGTCGGCAAAGTGGTTCACCTACGGGCGGACGCCATCTATGGTCGGAATACGGAACTTTTGATAGTTTCCCAAAATATAGGATTATTGGCTTAAGTGGAGGATTATTAAGAGGGAATTGTTAATAGAAGGCTACATTTAGATATTCAACGATGAAATATTGGCTGTCGGACGAGATTTGGTTAGATTATGGAAAAATTTTAGAATTGCGCGGCGAAAGCGGCAATGAGCGAGCGAGAGGTTGAGAAAAAGACAGAAAGAGAGGTCGGATGATAGCTCCACGTGGCGCGGCGCGAAGGCAGGGGGGATCGGGGAAACGGCTAGCGATTGGTTGAAGGGAAGAAAAGTGGACTCGCGCGGGCGTATGTTAGGCGCGCGTGGCGCGAAAGTTAAGATGCTTGGGAAAAAGGCGGAAAATTAGCGGACATTCAGTTTTGGGGACGTCAACGGAGCGGTCCAACTTAAGAGTGCGGTACGACTCATACGGGAAAAATAGCGTCCGAGCTTGATAGTGCGCTAAGTGATATTCGAGCTGCGATATTAATTAAGATTTGTGAAATTGAAAGTTATTAATAAAGTAAACTATTGCGATCGCAACTCGAATCCGTTAACAGAATGAAGTATTCTGGGGTACATCGGCTGAAACGGATCACGGTGACAACGAAACCCTATGTACCTTTCAACAGACTTCGGTCTGGATGATCTTTGATTGTATTTAATAAGATCGGCGTTTTACACTATTACGCTAAACAATACACTATCTTCGACGGAGTAATGGGGGAGAGACAGTTGTCTCCCTAGTGAAAGTTTGAAGATAGGTCAGACACCATTTAGCTGGAGGTAGACCCGTATGACCCAGTCCAATTTCGAGTCTATCTCCCATACATACAGTGTAGGGATAGGAAAATAACACACTGAGTATACTGGCTCGACTGATAGAACATTTAGGAGTTAGTTGCTTTCAGGGGCAATGCGACTCTCACCACACACCACGAATTTAAATTAAATGAGGCTTGGCCTAGTTTGCAAGGTACACAATAGGGACTGTTAGTTCGACAAAATATAGGCATTTTCAAGTGAGGAAAGTTGTAGGAATCTATAGGTAGGCGGAGATATATATATATGGTTAGTTATTAATTCAGACTAATAAGGCAGGGATAATTAAGTTACGGCGCTAAATAAAATTATGATGAAGTGATGTGGGTCCTAGCTAGGCAAGTAATCTGTTACCGCAGGTCGGTAAAATTTCTAATTGTTTTCCTAAAGTTGTTACCAATTAATTATTCATTTTAAATAATTAACAGAAGTATGATAATATTGTACCATCATTACTTGGAATACCTAAAAGTCTAGACTGGTTTCCTATTACAAGAAAAATACTAAAAAGTTATAGCAAATAAGCTTAGCCGTACTGTGATGTTTGATTTTTAATGCTGAAATGACCAAACAGGCATTTTTAGCTTTCCCTGGGATGCAATACGATCTCATATCGCTACACTCTTCAAGGTGTTAAAGTTTTACATCCGATACCTTAGCAAAAATAAGCTGATACAAACTGAACAACTAAAACCAGTTTAGAACCTAGGATAAGTCGTTGAAAGAAGACATTGCAAGCTATGAGCTTCTAATAATCTGAAACATAGAAATAATTGATTGATAACAACCAGCTAATTAGCCTGACAATGGTCTACTAATACCATTTGAATAGACCTCTTAAGATATGTAAGTACTTACTTCTAATAATATGAAACATAGAAATATTTGATGGGAACAATCTAATCAATCAGACTAATACCTAGTACAGTCTAATTTATACTTATTAAAGTGAGTAAAAGATAACTTCTAAATGTAATTTATTTAATGATTAACAGGGATAATTAACTGCCTGATTTACTACCTGCTAAAGGTATACTAACTATGATTTAGTAGTCTATCAAATTAACCACTCAGTCTGAGAGACAGAGGGTGTAAGTTAATGGAAAAATAATTAACTACATTCACTCCCTAAAAGTCAGGGATGTTGAATGGATTAAACATCTTTCAATAAACTTGAGATGTACTTACACTTTATAAGATCTGTATAATAAATACTAAGAGTAAATAAAAGTAGTTTTACCTGTATTAATAGCATTCTACTTTAGCCACCGCCTGAAGTGGCGTTTTATTAAATTATCCACCCTTTACGGAACTGAATATAAGTTATTGCATTGAATAATTAAGTTCTTAATGTGAAAAGGATATTTGGATGATAGCAAGCCTTGAGATAAACTCTATTGATTTAAGTGGAATAATAAGAATTTAAATTGCTAACACATAGTTCATAATGTAAAATGAAATTAAATTTGAGAGGAGATGTAAATTCTCAGTTTGAAAGAATTAGAGCTACAAGCTAATAATTAATGTTAAAGCCAAAGTGGACGGGGCCATAATTAAACAATGAGATGTAATGGCACGCTATGGAGCGGCGGTTGGAGCTCATAAACTTCCACAAGACTTATATTTCCACAAGACTTTTAAACTTCCACAAGACTCTTATATTTCCACAAGACTTTTAAACTTCCACAAGACTCTTATATTTCCACAAGACTTTTAAACTTCCACAAGGCTCCTATACTTCCACAAGACTTTTATAATTCCACTAAACCTTTATATAAATTGCACCAGGCTTCTTATGTATCATGCTACTGATAATAAATAATAATACCTACAAGCTAAGCTATCATCTGATTACCTTTGAGTGGTTACAAATCTTCCCCGCAGCTGCAGTGAAGGATTTAGGTCACAGTTCAGACGGAGTCATTGCTAGGCTACACATATTTATGTTATGATTTATAGGCTGGTAGGTAATTAGGTCAGGAGTAAATAATTTAACACAGGGATAAGCCAATTACTAAACTTTCACGAAAGAACTTGAGTTACTTAAATGCGGTTAACAACGGAGGGTTCACTAGACGATCTGGCCAAAATAGTAGTTATTATAATATTACATTGCTTGACTGAAATTCACTGCAAATAGAATTAAGCTATGCTAAGGTTCCATCTTCATACAAACGCTACACACTCTACAAAACTCCAGACACAACCATTAGATTGTAGATAAATTAGGTTAATTAGTTTTAAGAATTAGATAATAATTTAAGTTAAGGTAAAGCGGCGAGGATGTGTGTATGTATTATAAGCTAGCTAGGCATATAGGTGTGAAAGGCATTAGATTTAGGTTTAGATTTAAGGGTAGCAATTTAATATTGTGGGGAGGTTACAGCACGTCGTCGCTCTTTCCTAGATTGACGAATGACGGGAGCAGAAATTGTGAGGCGCATCTACGAGTAGCATTCATTTATTAACTTACAGCAGCAATATCCTGTACAAATATAGGTTTAACGAGTAGTACAAGCAGTCTACTGTCTATAACTCTGCTCGCTTATGTATGACGACCTCCGTGGTCGAGTAGTTAGCACACGAGAAAAATTGTTATTCTACATTGATTTCGGGTCTGTGTGTTTTTTCTATGTTTATATATATTTATCCGTTATCTTAATAGATTAACGAGTTTCAAAAGAATACTCATCTTAGTCTAGATAATTGGTGTAAGGGTAAACAAAATTATTAATTTTAATTTCGAATACAATTTCCATACCCTCGAACTAATTATTCATAAAAATACAATTCTCATCATCTGAATATTACAGGGTGGACAGTTCATTTTGGAGTTGGTGGATTACTACGGAGGAACCTTCATGCGACTGTTCGCTGCTATCGCTGAAACTATTGGCGTCTTCTGGATTTACGGTTTGTACCAATTTATTCAGGTTCATGAAACATAACTTTTGAATCCGTAGAAATGCCCATATCATAAACAAAACAATATCTATAATACCTTAAAGTGAGCAATGTTGACTAAAAACATAAGCATCAAGCACTGACAAATTTCGACAGGTGAAAACCAGACCTCGGTTAGCCAAGTGGTTAAGGCAGCCGCCCGGAATGCGGAAGGTGCGTGGTTCGATTCCCGCCTGAGGTTGTCATCTTTTTTCAGTGTTCAAAAATGTTACTTAAGTATATTTAAGCGTTAATAAAACGATAAAATATATAAAAAAACATTGACATAAGGTAGCTGAAGTACAGACGCCATCAGATCAACTACCATAAAATGTCAAATTTCTACAATACATTTTGACCTTTATGCTTTGTTTATTAGAATCAATATCGATTGGAGAAATTTGTCAGTTTTGGATAAGGTCACTTCTGCCAGTTGTTTGTGTTTTAAAGTAACAAATGCATATACTTCATCCAGGTCTGGAGAACATTTGCCTGGACATCGAGTACATGCTGGGCATCAAGACGTCGTTCTACTGGCGCATATGCTGGGGCATCGTCACGCCCGTCATCATGATCGCCGTGTTCATGTACGCCGTCGTCACCACGGAGGCGCTGATCTTCGGCGGCGAGGGTGGCTACGTTTACCCGCAATCAGCTTACAGTAAGTTTCCCAACAAGACTTTTTCTAATTTGTACGCTTTAAGACTTTTAGATAACGGTAATCGAATTGTCGTTGTTTTTTGCCGTACGGATTCGGTGGTGGGATATCGCACGTGGGAAGGTCTACAACTCTACAGTGTAGACTCTACACCATGGCACCACTTTAAAGCTGATGATGAAGACTATGGGCACCACGGAATGGATAAATAAATGTGCACTAATGAAGAGTCATTGAAGTTGATCATTTAGATACCTACCGACGATTTCGATCCTTTGCACGACTTATGTCTAAAAAGAAAAACGTCCATCGTTTCAAAATAGTCCAATCAGTTATTTGACCAGCCATAAAAATGTCCAACTCTAGAAACAACCGACTAGATACATGACATACATACATGATACAGGTATAATAAGGTCATGTGTGTTACGGACCATCAGCTATTTTCAAAGTACTTACGAAACTGAGGACACTTCTATGAACGAAATGGCTAAATTGTATTTTGTCGCAGTTGCCGGTAACAGCCTGCAGTACTTCGGTATGGCGCTTATTCCGATATTCATCATTGCTGCCCTGTGGAAGTACAGAACTGGCAACTTTATTGAAGTAAGTAAAACCAAAAAATTATATAATTATACTAGTTACCGTAATTGTTTATGACTCTTATCAGATATCCGAGTGATGCCGGAAATTGGCCGTTTTTTAATTCCTATTATCAATGTGAAGCAAAACACTTTTCTCTCAATACAAGTAAATTTAGTTGAACCCAAAAACGTAAAAACAAAAATCACAATCCGACTCTTTTTCAAAGATAAAGCAACTATATAGGGGTACGTATTAAAATCCCGAAAATTTATAATACCTACAACTAAAATACCTACGTTTAAAACATCGAAAATAAAAATTCCGAATGTATGAAACACCTATGCCCGATATACCGAAACTCAATATGTCGATTTTGAAATAACAGAAACTTTAAAATCCTAAATGTTCGAAATACCGAAAGTTCAAAAACCAGAAAATTCATAATACCGAATTCTATAAGATCTAATTTCGAGGTTATGTCTTTTACTAGACAACAGAAATACTAGCTGCCCTACTCCTGTAGGTCACGTGATAGGTTAAAAATTAAAGACAATCGCGAAGCGCAGCGTAGCGATTGTCTTGTCTTTTAACTTTCGGGATCTTGAACTTCGGTATATCAACTGTAGGTATATAAATCTTCGGGATTTTGAACATTCGGGATTTGAACTTTCGGGATTTTGAACTTTCTGCATTTTAATATTCGGCCTTCAGTTCATAGGTCTTATGAAATTCGGTATTTTAAAATTCAGCATTATAATACGTATCTACCCCTATATAGATACTTAGGACCTACTTTGTAATTGTTAGTACTCAATAAGTCTTGTCTTTGTCTGAAGTCCGTCTAGCTGCTACCACCATCTCATTGTCTGTCGCACTAACAATAATGTTGATAGCATTATTGTGTTCCAACTGTTAGAGATATAGCCGGTTCCTCAGTAGTTGAGAATTCCGGGTGAAGTGCGCCCTGTGGTCACTTACCATCGGCTAAGCGATCAAGAAAACGCTTTCTCCTAGGAATGATATATATTTATACATTTGTTTATTTCCTACAGACTGTAAAGGTCTCCTTCCGCAAGAGGGACAAATACGGCCCAATGGATGAGGAGAAACGCGAAGAGTGGCGACAGTTCAGAAAGGACGCCAAACTCGACCGCAACTTGAAGAGGAAGAACTGGTTCCATCACATCGGTCTTAGCTTGATTGGCGGCTACCGCTGGAAGAGTTAATTTAAATAACATTAAATTTAATCGTAACAGGTGTCGTAAAAGGCGACTACGGACTAACGACTGCACATACATCCAACAGCATGAAGCGGCGATGGGCTCACCATTGTCACGCTGAGGACATGTGCAGTCACTATTTGGTGAAAAGTGGACTATGGTAAGAGACTACTTTTGCTGTCCTCATTGCCTAGTCTCTAACTAACCCTTCAAGGATAATTAATAGTCGTGATTTTATTTATGTAATGTATGTTAAATTAAAAAATATAAATATACATAGGTCGGACTTGGTTACTCTGAATCAAGTGCAACATTAGGTACCTACTCTTAATAAACCTTTGAAGTTGTTGTTAACCTACGTTGTGACTGTGGACTTGTGGAGAAGTCGCAAAAAGGCGTCCAGGAACAAGTGTGATCAAGATTCAAAAGTAACCTTGTTCCACGTAATTGTAATGTACATAGTAACTAGGTATCTATCTCAAAAAAATACTTTTTAAGTATAAGATTTTATGATTTAATTTATTAAACTTTTAAAAACATTTTCAGAGTTTATTTTTCTTTCCCTCTAAGTGAATTCTAGCGATGTTATGGCGCTGCGCAAACAAGGACATTTTCGCAAAAATAGGTAATAAACAGGATACTTTAGCAAAAATAAAGAGTAAAAAACCTTTTTAAAAAACAAGCTTTTATTTAAATGCGCTAACAAGAAAAAATAAACTTTTACTTTACACGTTCGCGGACGCACCGGTTAAAGCAGTCATCAAAGACTTACTCACAGTGACGCGCCGGCTATAGCCGTATTTTTTTTCGAACGCCAGGGGCACAACGGCTGTAGCAGACGATTTTCCCTACTACTGCTACACATTTCATCAACAAGTGCCTCCAAGTCGAATTTTGCATATCGCTAGGTGTCATACAACATGCCATTTTACCGTGCATTTTACACCTTCAAACATGTCACTCACTACTAGTCCCATTTTGTCTGCGCACTCACACTGACGCACCTGTCATAGCAGCGAGAATTTTTTATTTTTTTTTAATATATTTGTTCCATGAAGGAACAGGCTAAGGTCTGAGCCATACTGCCTAGTCATTAGTTTTTTATTTGTTTTTTTTCCCTTGATGATAATGAGTGGTGATTAAGATGAATGATAAATGATGTTCCCCAAACCCCTTGAGTCCTCAGTAAAGATGTGGGGCTTTACTGAGGTCTCACGCGGACTACTTGAGACAATTTGAAAAGTGATGTTGCACTGTTTTGTTTCATTTGCCAACACTCATGCACGTTCACAAACACTTAACGGTTAATAATCCACTATTATTTCACATTAATATTCGAAAAAACACAAATTTTAGAAAATAAAACAAAACTGCAGACATGACGCTTCACTTTCCCGCCAAGAAGACCCAGCGAGAATGGACGATTTTCCGAAAACAAAAAAAAAAAGAAATTGGTTCGTAAATGACTTCATAGATGGTGCTTAGCATAGATTAGTATGGCGCTTAGTAAAAGGCGGGTTCATGAAGAGCACGTGTATGGCTGCGTAATATTTATTCTATTCCAAAATAGAAATAGGTTCTGGATGTCCTGAATATAAATAGGTAAGTAAATACTATTTTTTTATTCTTTTGGTAGACAAGTAAAAGTGTAGAATTTATTACAGCCCATAAGTAGCCCAGCTTTCATAAAACGACATCTATCGAGTGTTTTTGAACTAATTTTTACTTTTTAATTTGGGCTGTCAGAAAATCGCCCATTGTATGTTGTATGGCAATTTGTTCAGTCCACCGCGCCGGCGGTGAGTGCCCCGTGGAGAGCGTAGGTGTTGGGAGTGTGTTTCGCGTAGTTTCTGTTCTGCTGTGACTGTGACGGTAACTTTACTTTATTTTTCTGGGTTATTATAAATAAATTGTTACTTATATTGAAATCAAAACAGAATAATCTTGATAACAACAAACATTTAATACAGTATTTGAGATAAATAACTCTGTATTTCTGTGTTCTGGAATAGGTAGGTATAGCAGGCGCGGATCCACCGTTGTGGGCACTGTGGGCATGCCCACAACCCTAATTCACTAGTTGTAACAGGTAAAGTGCTAATGGGGATTCCACAAGGGTCAATACTAGGTTCATTTTTAGGAAGCACTTTAGATTAAGCAACACCGAAAAAGGGGAAGGGGAGCGGGAAGTGGAGGGTGGAGGAGGGGGGAACCTAAGGGAGGGGGAGCCAAAGTACGGAAATGCATAGTTTTTAAATACCTAGTTTTCTTTTTTTTTTTTTATATATATTCCAAAAAAAATATTTTTATTTTGAGGTTATGTTAGGTTATTTTTAGGAAAAAAAATGTATTCTACTAAGTTACAATTACGTACCCCATCCATCCCCGTACGTACCCCCAATATATTTTCGAATGGAGCTAGTTTTGTGTTGTCTAATAAAAAAATAACCTCGAAATTCAAGGAAATCGCTACGCTTCGCGATTGTCTTAAATTTCTAACCTATCACGTGTCCTAATAGAAATAAACCAACTTGTGACGGGTTGAAACAAATAATACTGCTTTTGGCGGTATGACCGGTTAGAACAAAATTTGGGTGTGACGAGTTGATGCCCAAATCTACAAGAGTATGGCAGCTAGTTGCTTAAAACTAAACGTTTTAATATTTTACGTCAAACAACATGTCGATTTTCCTTCAATTCTTGACTACTTTGCAATTTTCAATAAATTCTAGCGTAAAAACTATGCATCTATTATAAATAATTATACTTTTTTAGCAAACCTATTTATAAAAAAAATATGTTGCTAATATCAGGTGTTGACTATAATCTAAAGCTGAGCCCATTTTTATTCTTAATTTATATTAATGATTTACCATTTTATGCGGAAAACTTTTGCAATATTGTTTGTTTGCTGACGATACATCTTTGATATTTTAGACTGATCGAATAAAAATAGTTTTGATGACATCAACAATGCCTTAACAGATGTGTTAAATTGGTTTACTACTAATAATGATCAATTAAACGCGAAGAAAACAAAATGTATAAATTTTACTCTACCTAACGTAAAGAATATTATAGTAAATAAAATTAAACTGAATGGTGAACTGTTGGACTTTGTTGATTCAACAGTTTTCTTAGGTATTACCTTAGGCTCGTATTCTAAAACCAAACTCACACTCAAATCTCTGCTTGAGTACAGTTAGAAAGGGATGGCGATATATGCGATGAATAGCACCATCCCTTTCTAACTGTACTCAAGCAGAGATTTGAGTGTGAGTTTGGTTTTAGAATACGAGCCTTAGATTCAGAAATACAGTGTAACCCTCATATTAGCACCCTTGTGGGGAGACTTAGTTTAGCTGCTTACGCCCATCCATCCATATAGATAAATAAATTTAAGTTTAGACGATTCAAAATGCTTATTTTAAGCTTACTGAATAAAGAAATTTTGATTATTTTTATATTTTTGACTCTACGACAGACTAGCCTTCAAAAATCGTGCGTTATTTGGACGCAGCTGTTCCGTTAAAACTTCCATAGTGGCGCGCCGACACACGACTAATACGTTATGTTATGTTATTATGTTTTGACTTTCTATTCTACACAATGCTGCTTCTGCGGATGCTAACCTTGAATGAGAAGTATAAATTTTTTATTTTTATTTGCCGGTAAGTATATGGTGTCATTGGGAAATTGCTCAGATTGATGGTCTAAACTCTTAATCCATGAACTTAGATCATAGACTTCACACCATGGTATGAAGGATTCGGTCAATTTCCCTAACATCCTGTACTTATACTATGCTATAATATTATAAAGAGTAAAAGATTTGTATATTTGGATGTTTGTTTGTTTGTATACTTAAAAACTAATGAACCGATTTCATATTTTGTTCACCGTTAGAATACTACATTTTTACTGAATGTGAGTAACATAAGCTATAAACAAAAGCTTGTAAAAATAAATGTCCAGCCATGTGAAGCCGGGACATGTTGCTAGTTTTTAATGAAGATATTGATGTAAATAGTGTTTTATTTAGTTTGTAATCAATGTTATCATTTGAAAATGTAAAAAAACATCAAATTAAAAATCGTTCAAAACGTAGGTAAGTCCATGATTGTTCATGAGTGAGTTCGTACTCTACGTGAGCTACGTGTGAGCTACAGGCTACTGAATACCAAATGCCATTATGGATTGCATTCATAGACTACACAAAAACGTATTTGACAGTAGTGTTGCCCAAAATCGGTCTTGGTCTTGCAGTCTTGGTCTTGTTCTTGCAATTTTGCAAGACCAAGACCAAGACTGGCCGTGCAAGACTTAAGCAAGAACAAGACTAAGCCTGTGATACTATTGCGTCTTGCAGTTAGGACTGAGTGTCGTTTCAGGGAGTACTTATAGGAATTCGGGGAATAGGTACGCTTAGGGACTCTATGAGACGCAAAAAAATATATTTAAAAAAATGAAAAATTGGACTTATGCGTATTACGAACAATACCATAAACATACAAAGCCAATGAAAATATCCATTAAAAGAAAAAAGAGTGCATCCCTAGTTTTGACCATCGGCACTTTGATAGTGCGCGGCGCCTTATTTTCGGCATCATCAAAGGTCGTATATTGACCTGTCAAAGAAATTTTGTAGCTATTCGAAAGTACAAGGTCAAGATGAGTCTTTACCCGTGGTCCCGGTGGGTCGACCCATTACCGAATATTTCGACTTCGATTATATCGATATTAAATTAATTACACGCACCGGCGGCTCCTATTGATATCGCACACATCGTCGCCGCCGCGCCGCACGCACAAAATTTGACACTTTTTGATTGCCGCCACAGAGTATATGTTTTAAAGAATAAAATAAAGTTTCTGGGTGCTCAGAATAGGCACGATTACATTATGCTGATAACGTAAGAAATTTTGTAATTAAATAATGGTAAGGATAGGATCATAATAATTTATTTTAATAAGTATTTATTAACTAAGTTATTAATAACTAATAAGTAATTGTAAAACTCTTTTATTCCATTTCATATAAGGTGAGGGTCTATCAATCTTTTTCTAGACAGATTTGTTTTTTATATGTTTAACCATGTTTTAGCACATGTAAGCTTATAAATGTAAACGTTAATTAAGAAACAGACTGACTCCCGTGAAATATGGTAGATAGCTCAGTTGGTTAGAGCATCGGCAGGGATCGCTTAGGTCGTGGGTTCATTCAAATTCGTTGTCAGTTAATTTTTCGAAATTCACATTAAATGTTTAGACATTTATAAATTTGGTTGATCTTGTGGAATCACCTCAACGTGTTCTCAGAAGGGAATGGGTTATACTTTTAAAACACTTTGTCAATTCAATGATGTATTTATTGGCACTTAGTGGTACATTTTAATTATAACTAAGAAGTATTTTAGTGTTACAGTAATCCTTCCGCAACTATGCTTTACAATGTTCGCACCTTGGCGACCCCAATGCGAATGCTAGCACTGCTCAAAAATGACTCCCTCGAGACCTCACCACCTTGTCCCCACCGCTGCTACTAAATAACGCGTTATTTATTGGCTGACAGCGCTCAGCCAATCACAGGCGGCAAACATAACTTTTTAAACTAGATTAATATAAAGCAATGAAATAGATGAATACAAACGTTGTACATAATAAAATTAGCTATCAATTCGTTTTAGTAAGCAGAGTAAAGTTTATGATTTAACATAATGATATTAACAATCCTAATCATTACAACTATAAGACCGTATTGATTATTACAACTCAGCCATCCATCATATAACGAGTCCCTTCGTTATGATATTGTTGTTATTATTTGTAATAAATTGAAAAACTATAAATAGGTATTAAATTAATTAAATTATATATTATCCGGCGCTGTGATGGATAATCGGTTAAGAATAATAATAATTAAGAGTCATTTACGATAAGTATAAGATAAACATACATTTATGTCCATAGGTAGGTACACCTAATTACACCAATGGTTTACATACAAAAACATGACATTACAGCCCATTGATAGTACAATTTAGGCAGCCTGTAATACATAGTTTTAATCAATTATCACATTTTCCAACATTTTAAAACAAAAACAAATAGTAATCTAAATCTTCTTTAAACATTAAGAGTGCCCGGTCCATGACGCTGACCGTTACCGACACCAGATACTAATTATAATAAATAGTCCGGACCATGACACTGTCCGTTACCGACTATCAAAACGCTGTACTGTTCCATTACACTGACCAGCAGCAGATTTACTTCATAATTTTACTTAAACTTTTGTTGACTTCGGTTTAATAGTGACAGTGACGGAGTACACAGAGGTTAATTCCGAATTAATCAGAGTCGTTAAGAGCAGGATCAGAATTACCCGGGAGCTCATCATCGGAAGAAGAAATAGACTGCGTTAAGGAGAGCCATGGAAATATTTTATCTACTGCAATTATAGCTTCATAACGCTTGCCCTTTCGTGTGATAGGAGTATCCTCCACTACGTACCGGTCATTTGGGAGTACCTTTTTAATTCGATATGGGCCTCTACATTTCGGTTCCAGTTTTTTCGATTGTCCCTCTATCCCAGTCGTTGCGCGAATTATTCTAACTAGATCACCTTCGTTAAATTTAATATCCCCTCTCCGATGTTGATCATATACTTCTTTCGCTTTTGCCTGTTGTTCTTGAATTATTGTACTTGCTTCTGACCTTAAATCCGATAATGATTTTTGACTACAGAGAACAGTCTCCGAGATTATTTCATTAAACCTGCCCTGCGATGGGTTTGTAACTGTTCTGCCAAACAATAGTTCAGTCGGAGTCTTTTTAGTGGTTGAATGGATAGTAGTATTAATACCTAATTGTATTTCAGGTAGATTATCATCCCAAATACCATTCGGCTTATCGTGATTCATGGCTCCAAGAGCCGCCAAGATAGTGCGATTGTACCGCTCTACTTGACCGTTTGCTCTGGGCGTCGCAACCGCGTTAAGTATGTGCTTTAAACCAGTAGATGTAGTAAAACTTTTGAAAGCCCTGCTGGTAAAGCTAGTACCTTGGTCAGTGATAAGACGATTTGGCGTTCCAAAATAACTAATATGATTTCGGAATACCTTAATACTGGTAGCAGATTTCGTGTTGCGCACAGCCGTCAAGTTTATAAATTTTGTGAACGCATCTACTATTACTAAAATGTAAGCATTACCACGTTTGGTCTTAATAAAGGGGCCCAAGTGGTCTGCGTGTATAGTATCAAAAGGAATGTCTACTTTCGGAATTGGGTGCAATTGTCCTGCTTTTTTACCGCTCGGCAATTTATGGTGTGCGCACTCTACACACGCAGCTACATACTTTTTTATAAAGCGTTTCATTTTTGGAAACCAATAATGAGCTTTAATACGTCCCAAAGTTTTGTCAAGACCAAAATGACCAACGTCATCGTGGTTAGCTTTTAGTAAGTGCCATCGTGCTCCTCGAGGTACTAACCAGCGAATGGTAGAGTCATGAAGCACACGATAAACGCGGTCATTTACCAGTTTGTAATTTTTAAAGATTTCAGTAGTTTCCTTTGTCTTGGGATCTTTAAGTACATCAGCAATACGTTTTATCTCTTCATCGGATTGTTGATATGTTGTAAGCCAATCGTCGGTACCCACAGCGAGGATTTCTAGTAGGTGGCTCGAATCCTGCTCATCGGTGACAGGACTTCTGCTCAAGGCATCAACATGAGCCATCTTTTCTCCTGTTCTGTATTCTATATCACAGTCATATTCGAGGAACTGTAGCCACCAACGAGCAATCCTCGGTACCAAGTCTCGTTTGGTCAACGTCGTACGGAGAGCATTACAGTCGGTAATGATTTTAAACTTTAACCCTAACAAATACACTCTAAACTTACTTAACGAGGATATAACGGCTAGAGTCTCAAGCTCATACGAGTGCAGTTTTTGCTCATCCGTGGTCGTCTGCCTACTATAATATGCAACTGCTCGTAAGACGTTGTTAAGATCTTTCTGCATTAGTATACCGGCGACACCTATTTTACTCGCATCAGTATGAAGTTGTGTTTCAGATTCTGGATTGTAAATGGCTAACACTGGCCTGACAATTAGCGTTGGTTTAGTAATTCGAAAGCTTCAGATGTATCACAACCCCAACGCCAGGGAGCGTCCTTCCTTAGAAGTGCCGTCAAAGGTCGGGCGATAACCGCGAATCCCTTGACGAATCTTCTAAAGAAACTCGCCAGTCCTAAAAACCGCCTCACTTCGTGAACATTACTTGGCGGAGCAAATTCGGAAATAGCTTTAGTTTTAGCTGTACCTGGTCTGACACCTTCTGCGCTGACTTCGTACCCAAGATAGTCGATTTTATCAAAAAAGAAGTTGCACTTACTTAATTTTAGCGTCAATCCATTTTGTGCGATTAATTTAAGAACCTCTTCAAGGCGGTCTAGACCTTCTTCGAATGAATTCGAAGGAATAAGGATATCATCCATATATATGCTAGTATATTTGCTAACTGGCGAGTTCCGAATGACTTTATTCATCGTCCGTTGGAAAACTGACGGTGCATTCACTAGTCCAAAAGGCATTCTATTATACTCATATTGACCATCAGGGGTCACAAAGGCAGTTTTCTCACGTGATTGCTCCGCAATAGGAATCTGGTAATAGCCTGAGGCTAAGTCAAGAGCAATGAATAGTCTACTACCAGAGAGTCTATCTAGATGATCCTCAATTCGGGGCAGAGGATAGTGTTCACGTTTTGTTTTACGGTTTAGTGCCCGATAGTCAACGCATAACCTCTTCTCCCCAGATTTCTTGTTAACTAACACTATGGGACTGGCATATTGAGAAATAGACTCTCTGATAATGTTACTATCTAACATTTCCTGTATCATGTCTTTAACCTGTTTACGCTCGGCGTATGACAATCGGTAGGGGCGATAAACTACTGGTGCCGCGTCTGTCAGTTCTATTACCATTTCAGTCCCCGTTGTAAACCCCAAATCTTTTAGATTAGTCGAGAAGCTATTCTTATATTTATTAAGTAATTCATACAATGCCTGCCTTTGGGACCGCGATAGTGCATCCCCACATTGGATACTCACTAGTTTATCAGAATCTGAACTAACGTTGGCAAAATTTATATGTAGTTTATCAACAGTATGGCTTCTTGTAATTAATTCACCAATTTTAAACGTCAAATTCGAGTTACCTACGTTATGTATAAGAACGCTTCCTATGCCTTCCTTTAGCGTATACTCCCCGGGTAATAAATAATGTTCTCGATTTATAGTATGTCGTACACTGCCATGAACATAAATGTTGCCTGTATAACTAGAACACCTAATTGGCACTGGCTTAATATCATTCACGTCTAGAACGACCTCATGTGAACAAACAAGAGAGTATTTTGTGGACTTAAGTGACTCTAGTTTCGTAAATATGACATCAGTGTCAGTTTTTACAATTTTTATAGTGGGTCTTTCTACTTTCAGAACATTTCTACTTTTATCGTCAAAACCCTGTTTTGACTTTGGGCAATCGGCGGCTACGTGTCCTAATAATCTGCAGTTAGTACAGTGTAATTTCGGCTTTGGGCAACGGAAAAATGGATGTCCTTTCTCATTGCAGTTGTAACAAACCATACTAGAACCTTGCTTTTGGGAATTAGAAGCAGCTTTGTCAGTTAATTTATCGCTATTGTTGAGAGGTTGGTAATTATTACGCCTACTATCTCTATTCCTACCAGTGTCGCCGTTCCCTCTGTCATTACCTGCCTTAATGGACTTTAGGAATTTAAGTACCCGTTCAGGCTCTGTAAACCCGGCGCTCTGACCACTGACACGTACATTTCTATCATCAATGCCTGCTAATAAACAGTCTACCGCGCGTCTACCCGTAATTTCGCATCTATTTAAAAGATTCATCTTTGAGTAGTAGTAAGGATCAAAAGAATCCCCATACCGTACCCTTTTATTTAACATCTCTTGTAATAAGTCCGCGTAATTTTCTCTGGTTGGTAAATTTTCCCGCAGTAGGATTTTCCACTCAGACCAAGTATGTAGAAGTGAGGGTTGCCCGTGGTACCAGGTCCTTGCTACACCGGTAAGCTTGGGTATTGCATAGTGAACTACTTGCCTATCATTCCAACTATATATTTGGGCACACTCGTCTACCTTATGAATCCATGAATCTACAGTTTGTTCCTTATTAGAAGGGTCAAAGTCAGGCACCACATTTAAAACTGGGAACCTGTCGCTGTCACTACTAGACCTTACATTATTCATTACATCAAGAAACTTTATAAAAAACATATTTTGAACTTCATCCGTATTACTAAAACGTCGTTCCGGTCCCCTTGGTATAGGCGAACGGGATCTCGACTTTGACGCAGATGATAATCTTCGATCTTTAGAGTTACAATATCTTAACTGCTTACGTGATCCAGGCTGCCTTGAAGTAGACCTTGAATGCCTCGACCCCCTCGAACGAGACCGACGTCGTCGTCGATTGCGGCGCTCTTGTACAGGGCAAGACGGAGTCCGGCCTCGCGACTGGCTGCGACTGCGTCCTTGCACTTCAGCAGATACGTGTTGGCAGGATGCGGCACCCCTCTTGGCCTTGGACCGACTACGTCGGTGATCCTTTTCCTTGCCCATAGCTTGACCTCGGCAAATAAAAACACTACATTAAATGAGTACCCTTTATTTTAGGTACCTTAGCAATAAGACCATATACTCAGAGCTGCTGACGTATAATTAATAGACAATTAGTTACTTAATAAAAACTGGCTTACAGTAGAATCAAACAAACAACAAAAAAAAATTAAACGTTCCGACTGATTTTCTGTAAGTGTCTTATAAACGAGCAGTATTATTTAAAGTACAGGAGATTGTATAAGATGTTGTAAGAATACTACCAGGGAGTGGCCCTAGCCAAGTATTTAGAAACAACATGAATGCTACCAAAAGACATTAATACGGGTTGTGCTCCGATTCATTACTGAAGCTAAAAAAAGGTTTTATCTCTTGCAAGATAAGTCAGCATGTGTCACGTCACCTTTTTTTCCATTCAATCATATGGAATATGATTAAATAAATTTAAAAAAACCGATGTTTTACATTATTTATAAATATCATAAATTGGTGTAATGTGTGTATAGAAGCCAACTCTGACTATACAGTGACCCCTAGTATGTCGGCAGGGTTGCCCTAGAAGAGTCACCTTCTACTCAAGAGTTGGTATGTAGGATGGGGTGGTTATGTTTTGTCTTGAGTTTTGTAAGTAAGTAATGTACTGAGTTCCAATTGAATATGATTTATAAAATATATATAATAGTTTGTCGTCAGGTATGATGGTATGATGTGATTTATGGCTTATTCTAAATGCTACCAGGGTGTGCCCTGGGCAAGCTTTCAGCATATAATACAGTCCGTACTTCCGAGAAAACGTAATACGGGGGGTACTCCGATAAATTATTCTTAATCGGTGCATAACGGCTATTTCACCTAGCAAAAAGGACACACTTTTCTCTTTTTTAGCAATAGATGAACAAAACAAGGTAAAGGGAAATCATTCGATAGTACAAGTAAAAAATAAAGTATAAAACAAATGTCAATAGTACTTACACTTATCCTGTATGTGGGCGAATCTATCCCACTTCTGAGATGTGGAATCACCTCAACGTGTTCTCAGAAGGGAATGGGTTATACTTTTAAAACACTTTGTCACTTCAATGATGTATTTATTGGCACTTAGTGGTACATTTTAATTATGTATAACTAAGAATTATTTTAGTGTTACAGTAATCCTTCCGCAACTATGCTTTACAATGTTCGCACCTTGGCGACCCCAATGCGAATGCTAGCACTGCTCAAAAATTACTCCCTCGAGACCTCCCCACCTTGTCTCCACCAAGGACCGGAACCGCTTACCAAATAAGGGGTTTTTGATTGGGTAATTCATAGACTTGTTTTCACTAACCCTATCAATACGGTTAGCATATCGTCGACTTACCGCATCGAAAGGATAACCAAATTGATACAGTTAATTAGGGTAAGCACTAACCGCATCCAAAAACCCTGTTGAAGCTAACCCTATAAAAAGGGTTTTAACGCGCACAAGCGATTCAAGCTTCTACGTGCAATGCATTAGACTTATTATTGCATAACTATTTACGTGTGTAGCTTTCAACAGAGGCCCCCTCGCGGCGAGCGTGCTGCAAAATATCGCTTACTCGTAAATAAGTTATTCGCACTAAAGTTAATTTTCCGTTAAGACCTGTCGCGCGGTGCTTGCAATGCAGCTTGTTAGATTTTTACAAGATTTTATTTAGTTTCACCTGTCCGTTTGTCATCAAATCTAGCAAATTAAATTTTATCTACTTCCCGGTTACTGATTGAGTTGAAATTTTGCATGCATGTGTAAATCGCGTGACAATGCAATATTATGATGACATGGTGCTGATCTGATGATGGAGCTGGAAGGTGGCCATAGAAACTTCGCAATGAAACGACACAACCTCATCGAGTTTGGGCTCGTTTGAATCGTCTTGACGAGTAGATTGTCTTTCAATGGTAACCAGGGTCTAATGATGGAGCTGGAAGGTGGTCATAGGAACTCAGTTAAGAAACGACGAAACCCCATCGAGTTTCGGCTCGTTTGATTCGTCTTAACGAGTCCTTTGGTGCTAGATGGTAACCAGGATCTGATGATAGAGCTGGAAGATGGCCATAGGAACTCAGTAATTAAACGACATAACCGCATCGAGCATGGGCTCGTTTGATTCGTCTTGACGAGTACTTTGGTCCTAGATGATAACGAGGGTCTGATGATGGGCTGGAAGGTGGCCATAGGAACTCAGTTAAGAAACGACGAAACCCCATCGAGTTTCGGCTCGTTTGATTCGTCATGACGAGTCCTTTGGTGCTAGATGGTAACCAGGATCTGATGATAGAGCTGGAAGATGGCCATAGGAACTCAGTAATTAAACGACATAACCGCATCGAGCATGGGCTCGTTTGATTCGTCTTGACGAGTACTTTGGTGCTAGATGATAACGAGGGTCTGATGATGGGCTGGAAGGTGGTCATAGGAACTCAGTTAAGAAACGACAAAACCCCATCGAGTTTCGGCTCGTTTGATTCGTCTTGACGAGTCCTTTGGTGCTAGATGGTAACCAGGATCTGATGATAGAGCTGGAAGATGGCCATAGGAACTCAGTAATTAAACGACATAACCGCATCGAGCATGGGCTCGTTTGATTCGTCTTGACGAGTACTTTGGTGCTAGATGATAACGAGGGTCTGATGATGGGCTGGAAGGTGGCCATAGGAACTCAGTAATTAAGCGACACAAAAGCGTCGAGTTTGATTCGTCTTAATGAGTGGACTATTTTTTATTGATATGTAAAGGTATTAAAATACAAAATAATACTAAAAAGTAAAAATTTTAAAAAAATCTTTTTATAAACAAGCTTTTTTCATGTTCTTGATGATAAAAAGAACTAAAAATTTAAAAATATTAATTTAATCCCGATAAGAAAAATATCATTATAATAGGTATACCTACATTGCAACCTTTAACGGTAATTTACCATATTCGTCTACGTCACAATAATCAAATATCTTAAGTAGGTACACTATTAGACATTTTTATTTAACTTTAATACATTACACCTTGTTCGTCACAATAACCAAATATCGTAAGTAGGTACACTATTACACATTTTTATTTAACTTTAATACATTACACTTTGTATTAAAACTTTGCGTTTTTATCACATACTTACCCAATATTTTATAAATAAAAGAGTGTTACATTGTGATTGCAAAAATAATTATGACGGTGTAATAATGCTAAATGTTCTTTGATGTTCCATCACAATGTAATTCTTACGCTTTTATTTATAAAAAATTGGGTATGTGATGAAAACGCAAAAATTAATTACAAGGTGTAAAGTTTTATGGTTTAATAAAAATGTCTAATAGGTATGTACCTACTTACGATATATGATTATTGTGACGTAGACGAATATGGTTAATTACCGTTAAAGGTTGCAATGTAGGTATACCTATTATAATGATATTTTTTTTTATCAGGATTAAATTATTATTTTTAAATTTTTTGATCTTTTAACAACAAGCTTGGTTTTAAAAAGTATTTTTTTCTTTTATTTTTTGTTGTTTTTTGTCCGGATAAATCCATGGTATATGATAAATAAATAATGGATGGTAACCCTATGGCAGCTCTAACAACAGCATCATCAGCTTACTAACGTCCCACTGCTGGGCACAGGCCTCCCACGTAGACAATAGAACGTGGGGAAATTGGGCCATAACCCGCCACGCTGGCCTAATGCGGGTTGGTGAGATCATACAATTGTACATTATTAAGGCACCTACCTATATACTGTGTGGTTTTTTATTCTTTCAAAGTCTCTATTGACCGAGCAAGGTTTTTATGGAAAAGTAAAAATAATATCTCGTGTTTTGGCCTATTTCTTGGAAAAAGTTGTTCAGTTTTATGGTCTGGTCAACCCACCGGGGTCTAAGACAAATAAAAAACCACGTTATTAATTGAAAACTTAATAAGTCCCCACAAAAAGTCTGTACATTAAGCCAAGGCAACTTGACCGTTCTTCCAAGCCTTACAACATAAGAGTAGCAAACTTGATTACTTTGCCTGTATCAGCCATGCAGGGCCGTCTGACGCCACGTCCGGCCTTCCCCGACTACGGTTACCATCCGTCCGGATTATACCCGAAATGTCCGGACTTTTAAGACTCTAGTCCAGACTCTGTCCGGCTCTTTAGTTTGTCTGGATTTTGGAATATGCAAGCGATCAACGAGTGATCTTCTAGCGTACGTTACTCACGCGTGGGGTGAAGCGACGGACAAGCATGGCAAATACCTGGCAATTTGCTTTGATATCGCCAAAGCATTCGATAGAGTGTGGCATCAATCCCTTCTTTTTAAATTGCCAGCCTTTGGTGTGCTGCTCCGTTTGTGCGCCTGGGTTGCAGACTTTCTAGTGGAGCGGAGGATTCGTGTCCTTTGTGAGGGTAGTTCCTCCGCGTTTTACAAGGTTAATGCATGAGTGCCGCAGGGTTCTGTGCTCTCATCTACTCTATTTCTTTTGCATATTAATAACATGTTGTCCTTGGGCAATATTCATTGTTATGCGGATGACGGTACGGTGCATGAGCGATACTTGGGACATCCTGCGGCAAAGCATGCCGATATCGTTGTGAAAAGGCAAGAAGTGGTTGCCAAACTGAACCTGGCTCTCGATCGTACACATATTGATCGCTGTACAAGACTCAGGTGCGATCGAGTATGGAGTATTGTTCCCACCTATTATGGGACGGCTCCGCTAAATACCTCCTCGATGCACTTGATAAACTGCAAAGGCGAGCGGTACGCATTATTGGAGATACTGAGGTTACAGCGTATCTTGAGAATCTCCAGCTGCGTAGAGACATTGCTCGTCTCAGTGTCTTCTACCGAGATTACTGCAGAGAGTATCTCTCCCGGACTACACGTGCTGGTCTTAGGAACCACCATCATACTGTGCAGACTATCAGTACTCGTACCAAAAAATACAATAAGTGCGCTTGTTACCGTGCTTATTTTACGGTGGGGAGCGCTCTCATTATTTTGGACTGCATTGACTGCTTACCATCAGGCATGATGCAGTCACTATGACGAGTCAATAATTTTTTTAAAAAAAAAACCAAAACAACAGCACGTGAGAAAAGAAACGGAACAGAGACAAAGCTTCTAGGGAGCATACGAAAATTCTTACTTATTTTAGTAGGGGTTCAAAAAAGAAAAAAATAAAATAAACAAACTTTTATTAGATTTTTATTAGTTAAAGTTTATTTTTTCTTTTTAGCGCATTAAAATAAAAGGTTTTTTACTTTTAATTTATTTTTTATTTTTTGTTGATCTCACTGAACGTGTATCCAATATTTGTTCACATCCATCGAACCACCACCACTCACCTTCCATCAAAACGGTCCACCCATTAAGACGAATCAAACTTTTCGTTTGTTCGTCTTAATGGTTCGTTCCTATAGCCACCTTTCAGCTCCATCATCAGACCCTGGTTACCATATAGCGTTAAAGTACTAGTCAAGATGAATTAAACGAGCCCATACTCGATGGGGTTATGTTGTTTAATTACTGAGTTTCATGGCCATCTTGCAGCTCCATCATCAGACCCTGGTTACCATCTAGGACCAAAGTACTCGTCAAGACGAATCAAACGAGCCCATAATCGATGGAGTTATGTCGTTTAATTACTGAGTTCCATGGCCATCTTGCAGCTCCATCATCAGACCCTGGTTACCATTTAGCACCAAAGTACTCGTCAAGACGAATCAAACGAGCCGAGACTCGATGGGGTTGCGTCATTTCTATACTGAGTTTCTAGGACCACATTCCAGCTCCATCATCAGACCTTGGTTACCATTGAGAGACAAACTACTCGTCAAGACGATTCAAATGAGCCCAAACTCGATGAGATTGTGTTGTTACATTGCAAAGTTCCTATTACCACCTTCCAGCTTCCAGCTTCCATAGCGCCATGTCATCATAATATTGCATTGTCACGCAATTTACACATGTATGCAAAATTTCAACTCAATCGGTAACCGAAAAGTGGATCAAAATTAAGTTGCAAGATTTCACCCGAACAAACATGCATTGCAAGTTAAATAAAAAGCTTGTATAGTAATATCATAGACATATAAGTATTATTCATACAAACGGTACTTTGTATTTAGATGGTTACCAACCATCTAAAAACAAAGTACTCGTTAAGACGAATGAAACGAGCCGAAACTCGATGGGGTTGCGTTGTTTCATTACAGAGTTTCTATTACCACCTTCCAGCTCCATCATCAAACCCTGGTTACCATTGAAAGACAAACTACTCGTCAAGACGATTGAAACGAGCCCAAACTCGATGAGATTGTGTTGTTTCATTGCAAAGTTCCTATTGCCACCTTCCAGCTTCCAGCTTCCATAGCGCCATGTCATCATAATATTGCATTGTCACGCGATTTACACATGTATGCAAATTTCAACTCAATCGGTAACCGGAAAGTGGATCAAAATTAAGTTGCAAGATTTCACCCGAACAAACATGCATTGCAAGTTAAATAAAAAGCTTGTATAGTAATATCATAGACAAATAAGTATTATTCATACAAACTGTAATAGTTAACCACCATTTTACAAGTCCAGAACCAATTATTTACACTTTTATAACTATTTACAGTTTATGGAATAAACTATTAAAACAATTTCATAAGAAATATACAGGAGCACAAAACAAATGACATGCTTTGTGCAGTGCAGGCCCTCCGTTCGTCCACTGGCCGAGCGAGCGTAAACCGGATTTGTATAGTGGCGGCGCGTACGCGAAAACGAGATAGGAGACAATAGGGTAACCTTATTATTTGATAAGCGCTTAAAATTACCGTTACAAATACCCTATTTGATTTGGTAAGTGCATTGGAAGCAGTTAACTTTATTCAAAAAAGTTACCGCTACGAAAGCCTAAGCCTATCAATAGGGAAACCCTATCGCTTGGTAACCTTTTGATGGGGTTTCCCTAAAAATCGGCTTAACCAAAAAAAGGGGTTTTCCGGTCCCTGGTCTCCACCGCTGCTACTAAATAACGCGTTATTGGCTGACAGCGCTCAGCCAATCACAGGCGGCAAACATAACTTTTTAAACTAGATTAATATAAAGCAATGAAATAGATGAATACAAACGTTGTACATAATAAAATTAGCTATCAATTCGTTTTAGTAAGCAGAGTAAAGTTTATGATTTAACATAATGATATTAACAATCCTAATCATTACAACTATAAGACCGTATTGATTATTACAATCTTTACTATGATTTTGTTCTAAGATCTAAAGTAACGTTTAATAAATAGCAATAGGCTAATAAGTAATTGCGAGACTTGCGAGACTCTTGCTGCAAGACCAAGACCAGACCAAGACTGGGAACGCAATACCAAGACCAAGACCAAGACCGGGTGTAGTGGCGCAAGACCAAGACCAAGACTGGCTAAGTCTCGTCTTGTTCTTGCATTTGGGCAAAACACTATTTGACAGTATAGAGCCCTGTCTGTAATGGAATGTCTATAAAACGCCAGAGGTACTAGGCTAATAGAAAACATCTATAAATAAATTAATAGTTTAAAAACACTGGAAAAACACGCTTTATAAATGCACGTAAAATCAAGTTGTCTCTATTTCTGGGCTGAACTGTAAACTATGTGCTTTTAATTATTTTTATTTTTATTTTTTTATTTAATACTTTATTTCAGGCAACGCTGGCCCATATAAATACCTTACAGACTAACATACATACAATAATAAAATTAATTTTGTTAGTAAATATAAGTACTTAAACTATGTTAGTAGTTAATATTAGGACATTTTCTGTGTCGTATCGGTGGCGTTTATAGGTATTTTTCCACGAAAATGTCTATAAACCACTCCCTTCGGCCAGAAGTCCTCCTTCATGAAGGCGTCCAACTTTGTTGATAGGACTCGCACCACAAATGCTTTGAAGCTGGTCTTGTGGCGCGAGTGCGCGACTCCAACTGGTCGGTCTGTTTCAGCAGGTCGATGACCTCCTGCAAGCTCTTCGGAGTCCCGTCACGTCTGCGGGACACCATCTGGTCGCTCTTGTGGAGCCAATCGTACAGCAGTCTCGTCTTCTTCTAAAATATTTTTTATTCAGATCTCTAAGAATGTAAAATCTAACTCAAAGGTTTGATAAGACTCTGTTGCTATAAAACATAAAATGTCAAAAAACGTTGAAAAATTTCGTGAGGAGAGTGGTGTCTGACTGGTGCCTAGGACCTTTTTAATTATTTTGTAGCTTAGTAAAATATCATCTTTCTTTTCAATAAAACCGTTTAACTTAAAAAAAAATACTGATTTTTACAAACTTGTACTTAATGTAGGTAGTAGTTGGTGGTACATAAGTTTGTTCGAGTTGTAACCTCCCCACCTCACCTAATTCCCTAACCTAGTTCTACCTTATAATACATACACACATCATCGCCGCCTTTACCTTAGCTTAACTTATTATCTAATTCTTAAAACTATTGAACCTAATTTATCTACAATCTAATGGTTGTGTCTGGAGTTTTGTAGAGTGTGTAGTGTTTGTATGATGATGGAACCTTAGCATAGCTTAATTCTATTTGCGGTGAATTTCAGTCAAGCAATGTAATATTATTAATAAATACTATTTTGGCCAGATCGTCTAGTGAACCCTCCGTTGTTAACCGCATTTAAGTAACTCAAGTTCTTTTCGTGAAAGTTTAGTAATTGGCTTATCCCTGTGTTAAATTATTTTCTCCTGACCTAATTACCTACCAGTCTATAAATAATATCCTAGATATGGGTAGCCTAGCAGTGACTCCGTCTGAACTGTGACCTAAATCCTTCACTGCAGCTGCGGGGAAGATCTGTTAACCACTCAAAGATAATCAGATGATAGCTTAGCTTGCAGGTATTATTTATTTATTAACAATAGCATGATACATAAAAGGTCTTGTGCAATTTATGAGCCCCACCTCCGCTCCATAGCGTACTATACATCTCATTGTGTAGTTATAGTTCCGTCACATTGACTTTAACATTAATTAGCCTGCGGCTTTAATTCTTTAAACTGATAATTTACATCTCTCCTCGAAATTTAATTTCATCTTACATTATGAACTATGTGTTAGCATTTAAATTCTTATTATTCCACATAAATCAATAGAGTTTATCTCAAAGCTTGCTATCATCCAAATATCCTTTTCACATTAAGAACTTAATTATTCAATGCAATAACTTATGTCTTATGATATCACTTATTGAACAGAGGTAGGAAGCCAACATTCAACAGGACCCACTTATTTCTCTGATTATTGTGTCTAAAGATATTCCAATGTAATATTATTTACTGACTGTCTTTTGTCTTATTAGAAAAATAATATTCAGTTCTATAAAGGGTGGATAATTTATCCAAAACCCACTTCCAGACAGTAGACTAAAATAGAATGCTATTAATAAAGGTAAAATTACTTTTATTTCCTCTTAGTATTTATTATACAGATCTTATAAATAACCAATATAGCTACATTGTATTGGCTGCATTGGTAGATTATCACATCTTAAGTTTATTAAAGAATGTTTGATTTATTCAATATCCTACTCATTTAGGAAGTGAACTTAAATAGAATACTATCATTTGAAGTAAAATTACTTTGGTTTACTCTTAGTGTTCATTATACAGATCTTATAAAGTACCACTATAACTACATTGTATGGGCTGCATTGGCAGATTATCACATCTTAAGTTTATTAAAAGATGTTTGATTTATTCAATATCCTTAACTTTTAGGAAGTGAACTTTAATAGAATACTATCATTTGAAGTAAAATTACTTTGGGTTACTCTTAGTGTTTATTATACAGTACCAATATAACTACATTGGCAGATTATCACATCTTAAATTTATTAAAAGATGTTTGATTTATTCAATATCCTTAACTTTTAGGAAGTGAACTAAGTTAATTATTTTCCCATTAACTTCCACCCCTGTCTCTCAGGCCGGGTGAGTATTTAGTAGCCTACTAAATCATAGTTAGTATACCTTCAGCAGGTAGTAAATCGGGTAATTATCCCTGTTAATAATTAAATCAATTACACTTAGGAGTTATCCTTTACTCACTTTAATAGGTATAAATTAGACTGTACTAGGTATTAGTCTGATTGATTTAGATTGTTCCCATCAAATATTTCTATGTTTCATGTTATTAGAAGTAAGTACATGACTTATAAGGGTTTTAGACCATTAAGGCGAACTCAAATGGTATAAGTAGACTGTATTATCAGGCTAATTAGTAGGTTGTTATCAATCAATTATTTCTATGTTTCATAATAGTAGGAGCTCATAGCTTTTAAAGTCTTTCCCCTTAAGGTGGATTCGCAGCTTCAACGACCCAACCAAGTTCTAAACTGGTTTTAGATGTCTAGTAAGTATCAGCTTATATTTTACTAATAGGTATCGGATGTATATTTTTTTAATACTTTGAAGAGTGTAGCAATATAAGGCCGTAACGTACCTAAGGAAAGCTAAAAATGCCTGTTTGGTCATTTCAGTATTAGAAATCAAACATCACAGTACAGCTATGCTTATTTGCTATAACTTTTAGTATTTTTCTTGTAATAGGAAACCAGTCTAGACTTTTAGGTACTCCAAAGTAATGATGGTACGATATTACCACACTTCTGCTAATTATTTAAAATGAATAGTTAATTGGTAACAACTTTAGGAAAACCATTAGAAGTTTATTGGCATACGGTAACAGATTACATGCCTAGATTGGTCCCTACAGCGCTTCCTAACCCCCGTCACTTCATAGTAATTTCCATTTAGTACCGTAACTTAATTATCCCTACCTTATTAGTCTAAATTAATCCCGCCTGGCCCCGCGGCCCACGTACCTAGTTTATGTACGCACAGCGTGCTCACACCGTGCTGTCCTCCCCCACTTCCTCATAACAATTATATAGAAACGTCTACCTATAGAGTCCTACAGCCTACCTTACTTGAAATACCTATATTTTGTCGAACTAACAGTCCCTACTTATATATCTTGCAATCTAGGCTAAGCCACATTTAACTTAATTTCGTGGTGAGTTGTGTGAGTCGCATTGCCCCTGAAAGCAACTGACCCCTAAGCTGACTATCCGTCGGGCCAGGATACCCAGTGTGTCAACCTAACACTACCCTGTGTGTAAGGAGGCGGGACGGTCTTGGACGGGGTTGTACGTTCCCAACTCCAGCTAATTGGTGTCTGACCTATCTTCAATTTTCACTAGGGAGACAACTGTCTCTCCCCCGTTACTCTCTCGAAGATAGTGTATTATTTAGCGTTGTTATAGATAACGCCGGCATTATTAAATACAGTCAAATGCCTCCAGACCGAAGTCCGTTGAAATCATATTAGTTTTGTTGGCACCGTTATTCGTGTCCGCTTATATGATCCAGAATACTTCATTCTGTTAACAATTATTCGAGTCGCGATAACAAGAATTTTACTTTAATAATCACTTCTATTTCACAACCAAAGTTAGTTAAAATCGCCACTCGAATATCACTTAGCGTGCTAAAATGGCTCGGACGCTTGTTTCCACGTATGAGTTCGTACCGCCACTCGTAAATCGGACCGCGCCTCCGACGTCTGATAATTGAATGCCCGCTAATTTTCCTCCTTTTTCCCAAGCATCTTAACATTCGCGCCACGCGCGCCTAACATCCCTCCCCATCATTCCGCTTTTCTTCCCTTCAACCAATCGCTAGCTGTTTTCCCGATGCGCCTCGCCTTCGCGTCGCTTATTATTTGTTATACGCGAACTTCGCGTTGCGCCACGTGGAGATAACATCCTCCTTCTCTTTCTATCTTTTTCTCAACCTCTCGCTCGCTCATTGCCGCCGTCCGCCGCGTAATTCTAAAGTTTTTTCATAATCCAACCAAATCTCGTCAGATAGCCAATATTACATGTTTGAATATCTAAATGTAGCCTTCCATTAACAATTCCCTCTTAATAATCATCCACTTAAGCCAGTAATTCTGTATTTACGCTCAGAATGCCAACTTCGCAAAATGCCAACCGCTCGCAAATAGCCAACTTCTCATAATGCCAACTCCGCAAAACGTCAACTTCGCGAAATGCCAACTTCGCGAAAGGCCAACTTCGCGAAAGGCCAACTTCGCGAAATGCCAATTTCGCGAAATGCCAACTTACAATTATAATTAAATGCAGGAGCAGTAAATGCTACCACAAATAATTAAAAGATCCTTATACAATATCGTAATATCTTTATTTGTTACTACATAAAAAATGCCAAGTATTTATTAATAATGTATTTATTTTAATCTTACCAACCATAAATATCTTCCTTTTGACCAGTTAGATCTGTTTGACAGGATGACGAATAGGAACAGATTTGTAGTGTGACCAGTAGCTACAAAATTACAATGTGTTCTAGTAGAAATAAATCAACTTGTGACGGGTTGAAACAAATAATACTGCTTTTAGCGGTATGACCGGTTAGAACAAAATGTTGGTGTGACGAGTTGATGCCTCAATAATTGATGATTGCGATGCGATATTGTATATGGATTTTTTAATTATTTTTATTATGTGGAAGCATTCACTGCTCCTGCATTTCATTTATTTATTTATTTATTTATTAGGTACACAAAACATATAGAAATTAAAAAATAACAAAAAAGCATCACAATTTGTATAAGAGCTAAATTCCTATCTAAAACATGTGTACACAGCACGATTAATAATAAGCGTCCATATTAAAGTTTATCTAATCTAAAACTAACATTCAATTAAAAACTAATTATATACATAGTATGAAGAATAATAAAATTAAACAAATCGAAAACTGATTCCAGCTGATTGTTGACATTCCGCGCACAAATGATTTTCTTACTCAACACACTAATGTTAATTTAAAACTAGAATAATATAATTAATTATATTGCACGATCACTGAAACACGTCCGCTTAGTTTGATGTTACTTATTATGATTGTACTTATTATGATTTCATTATAATTGTAAGTTGGCATTTCACGAAGTTGGCATTTCGCGAAGTTGGCATTTCGCGAAGTTGGCGTTTTGCGAAGTTGGCATTATGAGAAGTTGGCTATTTGCGAGCGGTTGGCATTTTGCGAAGTTGGCATTCTGAGCGTAAACGTTTTTGCATAATCCAACCAAATCTCGTCAGATAGCCAATATTACATGTTTGAATATCTAAATGTAGCCTTCCATTAACAATTCCCTCTCAATAATCATCCACTTAAGCCAGTAATTCTGTATTTTGTAAAATTATAAAAGGTTCCGTATTCAGAACATAGGTGGCGCCCGCCTGTATGTGAACCAGCTTGCCAATCTACGCCGTCCGCCGCGTAACCCAAGTAAATAATGCACGCTAGACGGCGCCTATGTCGCAAGACCACACGGAGCAGTCCCCGCGAAATTCAAAATAAAGATAAAGCCCTAGGCCATTGCCAAACTAACAATCCTACGCGAAGCTCAAGTAAATAACTCACGCTAGACGGCGCCTATGTCGCAAGGGGCACACGGAGCAGTCCCCGCGAAATTCAAAATAATGATAAAGCCCTAGTCCATTGACCATTTTTTTGAACTAGTTTATTTTTCCCTTTTCATGCTTATTATATTAATGGTGCTACGCATTAATATTAATTTTAGTGCTACTCCCATACATTCCTTACTAACGGACGGATACCATTCATTCTGTACCGTTACAGAGTGGAATCTTGCAACTCAATTTTGAAGCAGATATCTTCAACCGATTGAGCTGAAATATTATAAACACGCGTTTAGTTTAGATGACAATGCATGGTTAATTGTGTGACGTCATTCTAAATCCAAGATGGCGGCAAACCCAAGATGGCGGATTAATTATTTTTAATGCATTCCTACAATATGAGTGTATCAAATGAAAGGGCTTGCTGAGAATAACTCGAAAAATAAAGTGACGTCATTCTAAAAAGTAAAAACATAAAAATAAAAAGTGACGTCATCCTAAAAAGTAAAAAATAATATAAAAGTTAAAACCTTTTTACAAAACAAGCTTTTATTTAAATGTGCTAAAAAGAAAAAATAAACTTTTACTTAAAAACTTTTACTATCAACTATAAATAACGTCCTTACCAATTTATAAGTATGATATAAAAGGTTGTCGCGAGATTTAAGTAAGTACTTACCTACCTACTCGTATTTACTAGATTGAAAATTTTAATAGTTAAAATCAATCACCATCAATTTATATAATTCACATAAGTGAATTAATAATAATTTACACAAGTAAATCTCGCGGCAACCTTTTATATCATATAAATTGTGTAAACAGTATAGAACTTTAAACATAGGACATAACGGCTTGCCTGACTCCTCTTGGCTTCAAATGGCTGGGTATCTGGTGGTAAGCAATGATTACAGTTATTTATTTTAAGCGTCGCGTTTTTAACACGTTTTTATAGGTCGACCTGAACTATGTAATGGAATCTAAGGTAACTAATTTAACCATCTTTCAAGGGTCGTAGCGTAGTGAAAATTGGCAGCTGTATGTAGTTTTGATGACAATACAATAATATGGTACTGTCAAGCTGATCTGATGATGGAGCCGGTAGATATGAACTGGAACTTCATGATGGAAAATCGTATCATAGTTGTTTTGGATTTCTTAGAAAAGTCATGAACTTTGACCACGATTAAGTTTCAAGGTCTGATGATGAAGCCGAAAGATAGGCACTGTTATTCCATGATAGAATATCGTATCATAGTCGAGTTTGCACTTGTGAAAAAGGCAAAATGGACTTTGAACACGATCATGTTTCAAGGTTATAACAAACCTATTATAAAAGGTGACTGTTAAAAACCGCAAGAAACTTCAAGGGCTGGTCAGGTCAAGTGTTTTAAACATGACAAAAATGGCAATAATTCATTTTGAGAATTTTAATAAGACTGTCTTTTGAGAAACTAATTTATTTTAAAGCTATAACATAAGAAAAATAAAATGAAAACAATTAATAATAACTATTATTTACAACGCGCGGGCAACTCTTGTGCTTGTGCGACTTCATGCAGTTTCCGCCAGGCAGTTAGTAGGTATTAGTATTTGTTAACAAGAAAGTCTTTCGCCCCACGCTTTTACAATCAAATATTAAGTGTATGCAGTGTGCAAAGTCAAAGTCAAATTATTTATTCAATGTAAACCTTTACAGGCACATATTGACGTCAATACAAATAATAATAAAAAAACAGTTAACTAACTTATAGTTAAGACTTAACAACTAATCTAACGAGCTTATAGTCTGTGCCAGACAAATGCGCATCGCTACCCCCAGTGTACCACTGCACGCCGAAACAGAATCGCGTCGAACCGAAATATAAGCCGTGGTCATAGAATTGTGTAAACATACGTATCCTGGTACGAGAAAAAATAGCGGGCAAGTGTCTCTCCACTAGCGACACAAACGGCTAAAATTTATAGGTAATTTATCGATTTTTTGGCATGAAAGGTGAAAAATGATAAATCATAATGAATTGTTAACTTAAGTTATTACTTAATGGAATAAAATTAAATATGATTTCCAATTATCGTATTGATAATGTGGTAAGTAATAGAAATTGGAGTTTTTGAAGTAAAATAAAGTAACGGCTGAAATTAGTTTTGGAAAACATTAGTACCTAACCAACAAGGTTGACATTTTAATTCACATTTTTAATCATTGAAATATCTTTTTTTATAAAAACTTAATCATAAAAAAACGTCAAAAATTAATAAGCATAAATTTGTGTGTTTTAAAATTGTTTCGTTTTTCGTCTTGGTACAAGCACACAATAACTAATATTACTACCGTACAGACCGTGCGGATCGGTGCATACGTATCGGATTAATAAATACGTTTGATTAAAACACGCGCAGCGCGGCGCAAGCCGCTGCTTGATTTCCGCCATGAGTGAACCTAAACTTGTGGCAAACGAACTCCTTGTTGACACGACGAATTATTCCTCGTAGGTACACTTTCCTCGTAGATACACTTTTGAAAAAAGTTCGCCTTTATTCCTTAAAGATCCACTTTCATATTGTACAGCAAAGCAGAAAAGCGATGGGGATGACAAGTTAAATTTTGTCACTCGAATTTAAAAAGAAAAGAAAATACCAATTGTTTTTAGGATTCCGTAGCCAAATGGCACAAAACGGAACCCTTATGGATTCGTCATGTCTGTCTGTCCGTCAGTATGACACAGCCACTTTTTTCCGAAACTATAAGAACTATACTGTTGAAACTTGGTAAGTAGATGTATTCTGTGAACTGCATTAAGATTTTTCCACAAAAATAGAAAAAAAAACAATAAATTTTGAGGGTTCCCCCATACTTAGAACTAAAACTCAAAAAAAATGTTTTTCATCAAACCCATACGTGTGTGGCATGTATGGATAGGTCTTCAAAAATGATATTGAGGTTTCTAACATCATTTTTTTATTAACTGAATAGAGACACTTCCGAAGTGGTAAAATGTGTGTCCCCCCCCCCTGTAACTTCTAAAATAAGGGAACGATAAAACTAAAAAAATATATGATGTACATTACCATGCAAACTTCCACCGAAAATTTGTTTGAACGAGATCTAGTAAGTAGTTTTAATACGTCATAAATTAATTAATTTAAAAAAATACACTATTATTAAATCATCAATCAAACTTACAACGAACTACAAGAACTTTTATATGAGAGCGTCAACGCATAATTATGTGCGTTGCCGGCACGACCGGCAGTGAATTTGTTAATTACACTTTTTGGGTACACTTGTTAACACAACTGTACCCAAAAGTGTATCTATTAGGAAACGCTACATTGGTTTTTAAAAAGTAGATCTTTAAGGAATAAAGGCGAACTTTTTTCAAAAGTGTATTTACGAGGAAAGTGTACCTACGAGGAATAATTCGACACGACACTGTTGCTATAAAACATCTCTCTTCTCCGTCGTTCCCTCACTGCTGAGGATCGCGACCACAGATTAGTCTCCACTCAGTGCGGTTGTAGGCTGCGTGGAGCGCACGGTGCATGCTGCCGCCAGCGATATATAGTGTTACATTTGAGATTTTGTCCCTTTTGGGGAAAAGGAAGAGAAAATTCCAAACGCAGCTTCAGTGGGTTGTTGTAAAATAAAACCATAAAATGTTCAACAGCTAGGCAGTATATTGTAAAAGAACAACTAAAAACACCCTAAATTCGTTCCATAACAATCAAATAAATTTTAAATTTTAAGTCACTTCTCTTATCTAAATAGGGGGTTAGTAACAATTTTTCCTTATATTATGTTAGGTAGTAATCATTTACATTACTCATTTTAATTTATTAGGCCGAAAATATAAAAAAAAAACTATCAGTCGAAATTGCCCCGACGGGTCAATTTCAAATTAAATTCCAATAAACTAATAATTATGTCAACTATAATTTACTGTTTAAATTAATCTAAACCTTATTACAAAGCTATTACACGCCCTAAAACACAAGAAAATCCTAAGAGTCAAAAGTGACCCAGCGGGTCGATGATAATTTTAATTTTAAATAAATTTTATAATATTGTTCCTTCTACTACCTAGCCAGCCAGCTAATATTTCAGCGGTAAGAGCTATGGTCGTGGGTGGTTGGGATAAAACCAGTACCGTCCGGAGTATGATGTTGAAATAAAAATTAAATTGCTCGGTCTATAAAATATTGAAGTAAATGTTTTAATCAGATTAACCGTATAAAAACCGTCAAACGTTTAAAGCCAAGAAACCAGAGAACCGTGGGGTTATACCGATATAAAATTAATAACAATGGGCGCCAGGACCGTACATTCGATCCGAATCTGGAAACGACGTTAACATACAACTTCACAACAATTGTCGAACTCGAAGATCCTCAATGTTTTACAATTTTACCAACGCTTGGTGTAGTTGGATTGTAAAATAAGAATAATGGTTAAGGTGTCAAGACCTTAAGATAAAAAAAGATTCAGGGATAAAAGATAATTATCCATGAATTAATATAAATGAGTAGCATTAGTATAAAAAACCGTCTACGCCTGCATGTTCGTTAGGCGGTGTCAGCTTGCCTTGCAGCAGGTGGCCGTTGGAACCCCCGAGGAAACAGGCCGCGCGTCCAGGCTTTAGCCACGTGCTCTAAATTCCTGGCGGCGCGGCAGGCTTCTTGAAAAACCTGGAATTGTCAACACGGAGCCTTATTACTACATACCCTACACTTAGGTCTGAACTGTAAAATGAATTGGGTCCCGCAGTCTGCTATCTGTAACCGGAGCTGCAACCTATCATAATCAGGGAGTCGCTGCTCAACGGGGGTCTCAAAAGCTTCCCAGCGTTGCGGTAGACCTATAAACTAACATTAGTCCCTTAGTAATTACCACCATTGCTCAATTTTAGAGTTTTTCACATTTAACTAGAATAAAAGGTACAACAATGCTATTTGACCCGACCAAACTATGAGTTTGGTTCTTTGTTGGAACATGCAAATAAAAAACAGGTTAAAGATTAAGTGGTGATGTGAAGGCCACGTGGCCCACCATGTCTCTTGGGGCTTAGGAGCAATTCTAAAACCTATAAAAATCAAATGTCTGGATTCCTAGTAAAAGATGACAGTTTATTGGTTAACAGAGGAACTCAAAGGAAACATTTATGAACTCAGATTTATGAATTTATGAATTCAGAATACCACACGACATGGAGCTACGCCTAACAAATCGGGTATGCGCCTTGATGAAGGCAGTTGATTTTTGAATAAAAAAACATGTTTAACAAATAAAGGTTTAATTTAACAACGCGTGTTGCCTCCATGGGCATCTACGACAGCTCTCATACGATTAGGCATAGAGTTAATCAACCGCTCCATGAAATTTTGAGGGATCATCTCCCATTCCTCTTCTATGGCAGTTTTCAACGCCCGCATCGTCTGGGCAACTGGCTGACGAGCCCTAACACGTCTTTTTAGTTCGTCCCACATGTGCTCAATCGGGTTCATGTCTGGGCTTCTGGCTGGCCAGTCCATAACTGTGATGTTCACATCCCGAAGATATTCCCTGACGATGCCGGCCGTATGGGCTCTTGCATTATCATGCATTAAAAGAAAATTTGGGCCCACATGGTCCACGTATGGCATCACGTGAGGTTCTAAGCACTCACGACTGTACCTTACAGCATTTAATGTTGGCAGCCGTGGTCCCGTAATAACCTCAAGTTGAGTTTTGCCGCTCGTGGATATACCGCCCCAGACAGTCCATGAGCCACCGCCATAAGCAACCCTCTCTTCAAAGCAGCATTGTGCAAAACGCTCTCCCTTACGTCGGTAGACCTTCTTCCTTCCATCATTGCCATGTAACGCAATTTTAGACTCATCAGAAAAGAGTACACGGCTCCAATGCTGCTGAGTCCAATTTAAATGAGTGCGCGCGAAATGGGTTTAGTAGACTTAATTCAACTGCAAATGGGTGAATTAAGTCTACTGAAGAAAAACGTTAACCTTTAGTAGACTTAATTCACTTAGTCCACTAAGTTCAAGTATACATAGGTACGTGCCTACATGTACACATACCTACATGTAGGTACATCACCTCTTTCAATGCATAGTACCAGAAACGCAAGTTACCGTGCCGTGCACGCTTATGACCACGTTTTCAACAGCGTAGTACCAGAATGCAGACGACCAGATTTTTTATTCGCAAATTACCGTTATTACCCATACGTCCAAGTTTTCAACAGCACAGTACCAGATATGCAAACGACCCGATTTTTTCGCAAAAGAGGACTTAGTCCGTTTATGTAGGTTGTTGTACATTTTATAATATCTTTGGTCGTACATTTATCATCGCACTTGATACTTATACTTTTTGCTGATAATGATAATGGCCACTTGCAAAATATAAATGCTGTGGACATGCTGTGGTGTAATATTGATGGAAAATGTCACCATTACGGAGCCATAGAGATACTAATATGCCAGTATTGTCTTGAGCTCCTGGGGTTCAATAGGGGCTGGTCAATTGTAAATTCATTTCAGGGCGTATGCGTACCCACATGGTCGATTGCAAATTCATTTTAGCTCGTATGCGTACATGGTCGATTGCAAATCGGGCAAGTTGCGAATTTGGAATATGGTCGTAAGCGTGCACGGTAACTTGCGTTTCTGGTACTATGCTTATATGGCGTACAACTTACTATGTTACGTATAAAAAAAACTTAATTCACCCATTTGCAGATGAATTAAGTATACTTAATAAGTATAATTAAGTATACTTATTTACAAAGCCCAGCAGTAGGTACATTACTAAATTAGGTTACATAGCCTGGGTGCATTAAGTCTACTTAAGGGTGCACTTAAATCACCTGGGTGAATTAGGTATACTATTTGGTAGACTTAATGCACCCAGGTGATATCAGATAGGTGAATTAAGTCTACTAAACCGCGAAATGAAGACGCGCCGTTCGGTGGGCTCGCGTTAGTTTAGGGCAAATGTTTAATGTCTTTGGTTTGGGGCCATTAGCTGGCTTGTGTGGTACCATATCGCGTTCTTTTAACCTTCTCCGAACAGTTCGAGCGCTCACAGATACTCCGTGTAAGTCGCGAAGTTGGTTTTGTATCTCAATGGAGGTAAGGTGACGATTTCTCAAGCTGGTCGTCACGATGAATCGATCCTGTCTTTCAGTTGTGACCCGAGATCGTGGCCTTCCTTGGCGACGAACAAAGCCGCCAGTCTCTAGGTACCTCCGATAAACATTTCGGACCGCAGATCGACTTAAATTAAGTTGAGCACTCACATTTCTTTGGCTGTGTCCGGCCTGGATAAGTGCCACAGCTTGGGCGGCGACTTCAGGCGAAGTATCCATAGATTATAAGTAATGTTTGTTGCAAAACCAAAGAGAAAAATCACACTTTCAAGAATTAAATCCAAGTAAACCTTAGATTAAAACAAAAAGGGAAGATACGCCATTAGCGTCTCGTGAGTAAGCCGCTAAAATTAGGCCTAAAGGCACAATTTCACTTCAGTCGCAATTTGCCCAGCGTACAGGCTACATCGTACTATTGCGGATATTCTGCTGTGATAAAAAGAGAAAGTGGCGTCGGAATCGGTCGTACGTACTCGTCTGTTGCGAAGCGACCGAGACGTCAACGCGCTACTCGCTGACTCCCTCGCGCTGACGTTGAAACTTACTGCTCTGTCTCGCTCACTCGATTTACACTTTTATAGGTGTGCGTGTGTGAGTGTTTGCATATGTAGTTGAGTAGGACTATATTTTGATTGACTACAAGTAGGAGCATGCCGTATCTTCCCTTTTTGTTTTAATCTAAGAAGTAAACCAATAAAATCACGTTTTCTTAGTATTCGATTTTTTGATAACAACGAACAGGATCCAAATTGTCTTTTGTTTCTTTAAATTCTGTGTTCGAAATTTAAAAAAGACTATTGAATAAAATTATGAATGTGCCTGGTTTAAAACTGTATAAAAACTTTTTGCTCGACCTAATATAAATTTTTAGCTAGGACTAAACGAAACTGAAAATGCAAGGTGCGCCAATAGATGTGTCCAGAAGTGTAGATATATGGTAAAATGTTTACTAGAAAAAGAATCAACCAGTCTCAGGAAGCTGGAGTGGGGTTCGAACCCACTACCTTTGGATTGCCGGTCCACTGCTCTAACCGCTGAGCTACCGAGACCCCAGAAGACTCCTTGAATTTTTCCTAGTAGTTTGATTTACGCTGATCTACCCCCACACACTAGTATTTCTTTCGACTGTGTGGATAGATCACAGTGACGTAATACCGATCAAGAAGCCTCTGTATGAATCAACAAAATATAGGTATGATAGGTACAATGGCGGACTCCGTCGCTTTACCAGTCTAACGGTCAAAATCCCTTGCACACTGCGTTGTCTATTTGGTACGGGTACGTACCCGGGCGGTCGGTGCGCTTTATACGAAAATCGCTGCAAAGTGGTAAAGCGACAGTGACCCCGACCGTACCTATGCGAAGACTGGACACTGGACCTACCTATGCGAGACTGCGAAGTTTATTACGCACATCGCACTCACGGTGCTACAACGTCACTTAGGTAGGTACGCAATTTTTGTTAAAATTGATCTGAAAAATTACTTAATGTATCAATTTACTTGGTGGATCATTGTCGCTTGTGTAGTGCGTATACTTTCAGCGTGAGGGCAGTTGTGTCGTTGTGGTTTTGGCGCGAATCTAACCGACACTTGGAGAAAAAACGTTTGATTGGTAAGTTGCGCGCGGTCACCCGCATAGTGATGAGTCTTTTGGAGCTACAATGCCACCAAGGTAAATTGTGACAATTTATTTTTTTGCTTTTGGAGCAATAACGATAATTAAGTTAGTTGTGACATTTGTTTTTTTTTTTAATAATAAAGACACTTGTGTACAAAATGACTTTGTTTCCCCAATTCTTATATTTTGTGGTATAAAATTAACGTTCGATTAACAATTATTGTGACAATGTTTCTTCAGTAAGGTTAAGTAAGGTTATTTGTTGGTAATTATAATAACTTCAGCATGCCAATTTATGTCAATATTTTGGTTTGTTTGATTGTTATCACTATGTAGGTATTTCGTTTCTATTCAGACCTAAAATTAACCATCGCAGCAAAAACCTTGTGCTATTTGCACTTTCAAGCGGCAGGCAGTCAAAACTCGGTTGAAGTAAGTATGTATAAGCTTTAGCCAACAATGCTACAAGGATCGATCGCAACACGTGCAACATTCAGAACAAGAAAATACAGTGTCTTATCATCATCATACAAATTCCGAGATTCAAGCAGCACCAGCTAAACCAGATGAACAAACAAGAACAACTCCAGAGCACGATAATACAACTTTAGAGAACTCCAGTAACTCTCTGTCTATTTTAATTGACACTATTTTACTGCAATGACTATAATAAAAGGTTTGCTAAATACATTGAGATAAATTAACTAGAGAAGACGTCCCATACAAAAAAATGTGCACAGCTATCAATTACATGATACTTGTACCGTGGTGCGGGGCTTACCTAGTTGTCATAGAAATGTCTAAGCGCGCAGATGCGACACCTCGGACCAAATATTTAGTCCGAGTGCGACACACTGTTCATTCAGTTTAATAAAATAACCTCGGTAATAACCGAGTTGTAAAGGTGTAAGATAATGTTGTTGAAAAAACTAACATGTTACTTTGTATATTTATTGATTGTTGTTAATTGTAATATAGAAATGAAAGTAAGTAAATTAATGCCAAAAATAAAAGTAAGTAAATAATTTAGTTAAATCATTTCATAATACCTAATAATAATAAAAATCTTTTTCAATTAGTTTAGAAAAATATTTATTTAAGTAGGTACGTGTAAAAATATTGTAAGTATCAAATATTTAGATGCTTAAATTTTTCAAGCATTATTGAGATGAGATTAAAAATCGTATTTGAGTTCTGCCCGCTTCATATGAATTACTTATTTTACGAATATTAGTTTAATTACTCACATCACATCACGTTACGTGGCCGTGCTCAAAGAGCTGTATCAAGCGGCAACGATGCAAGTGAAAATGCACGAACTAACCGACCCAATATCAATCAAAAGGGGGGTGCGTCAGGGAGACACTATTTCACCTAAGCTGTTTACGGCTGTCTTAGAAGACGTCGTGAAAACGCTGGAATGGGACCAAGGCGGGATTAACATAAATGGTGTCTACCTGTCGCATGTTAGGTTCGCAGACGATATTGTGTTGTTTGCAGTGTCCCTGGAAGAACTTATGCATATGCTAAGAGAACTTCACGATGCTTCCTTGGAGGTGGGTTTGAAGATGAACATGTCCAAGACGAAGGTGATGACAAACATCTGTAGTTGCCCAAATCCAACCATTGAGGTCGGAGGAGGGCGGCTGGAGGTGGTGGACCACTACGTCTATCTGGGACATGTATTATCTTTTAACAAGAAGCATATAGACAAAGAAATCTCCAGGAGGATACAGCTCGGATGGGCAGCATTTGGCAAACTGGATGATGTCTTCCGGTCAAGAAAGATCCCTTCTGTGCCTGAAGACCCGTCTCTATAACCAGTGTGTCTTGCCAACTATGACGTACGGTGCCGAGACATGGCCGCTCACTAAGGAGACCGAGTACGAGTTGCACAACGTGCCATGGCAAGAGCCATGCTCGGCATCAACCTTCTCGACCGTGTCCGCAATACGGAGATTCGTCGTCGAACTAAAGTCTTCGACGTTGGTGACAGGGCGATCAACCTGAAGTGGAGTTGGGCAGGACACCTGGTAAGACGTGGTGATGGCCGATGGAGCAAAACTTTGACGGAGTGGTGGCCAAAATCTGGCCAAAGAAATCGAGGACGTCCGAGGGCACGCTGGGTTGATGACATCGTCAGGGTCACTGGCAGCACCTGGATGAGATCGGCACGGAACAGAAGGGACTGGCATAAATTAAGGGAGGCCTATACCCAGCAGTGGGTGGTTGCGGGCTGATTGATTGATGACTCACATCACAGCACAAAAAGTAAAAAGACGCGTTTCAATTTTTTATTTAAAATTTCACATACATATAGCGTTAAAAGTGTGACTTCTGCACAAAACAGAAATATTGTAAATATAAAAATAAACAAAAATAAGCTTTATTTTAACCAAAAAATCTGACGTAGGGTACGTAGGACATCATAAGTAATATCAATAATTGTTTAAACTGTTAAAGTAATACCATTGAGACTCTTTTTCGATGTACTCAAGCTGTATTTTTATATTAGAAATTTTTTCTTTAGAGATTTACCCTTTTGATTATTACATGTTATGGAAACTGCTTGGATAATATTTGGTTTATTTACAAGAGAGGCTTCTTAAAATGGTGTGTAGGGTAATATCGAACATAATCTTTAATGTGGATCCATTTAACATTAGCTTTAAAGTTGATTTTTTGTTTTAATGTATTTGAATTGGGTATTACTATTTCCAAATCATCTTTTAATTTGTTGAAATCATAAAAATGATGGTTCATATCTTCTACGGTTGCATTATTTTTAGATGCATTTTTAATTATGTTTCTGTAGGAATAAATATTTTCTCATGCCTTCTTAAACGTTTTTCTATACGGCCAAAATCTCTGTCACAATCAAGAAAAGTATGACCTACCTCTGGAAATTTGTGATCTATAGATGTAAACAATTTGCATGTAATCATGTACTGATACAAAACAATTAAAAAATGATTTTTATTTTGCCCACTGCAGGAATCTGACCGCCCTTTTTGACCACACACTAATTTGACTAGCAGGACAAAAGTTATATTATGGGGGCTACCAGACTGTTGTAACAAGCCTTTCCCACCAGGTCACCTTGGCGGGAGGCTCGTTTACAACTTGTTGTAAACGAGCTTCCACTTGGTTGGTTTGCCACAGTCCACTGTGTTGCCATTTTTAGCAGGATCCTGCTTTATTAGTATTTTTAAGAGTAAAATTTAGGCTACAGCAGGATGTTAAGCATTATCGTAAAATTTAGCATATTTGACATATTTTGTTTTATTTGCGAATTTAAATAGCGCTATTGGCATCCCTTCCTTGATATACATAAATAGTGAAGGCAATTTAAAAAAAAAAATGTTCAATTTGCTGGAAAAAAACGCGATTAAATTTATATCGTAGATACGTTGCCTGCCCTCCGTAGTGACTAGAACAAATCCAGGTAATTGATTGGACCTTATTTAGTCACACGTCAGTCATTGTCACGTCAATACGATCGTTACGATCGTTACCGTTATAAGTTTTGTGTTGTTATTTGGATAAAAGACCTTACTGTGTATACAGAAATTGTAAAAAATTATACTGCAACCATGAAACAAGATTTTTTTTTAAATTTCACTCGTAATTATTGTAAAAATAAATTTAAAATAGAAATTTTCATTAAGTGAGGACATTTGCCCTGTTGCCAATTCGATATGCATGAGTGAGACGCGTGTACTATGTAAGAGAGAGACGTTTCTGTAAGAGTGAAAGAGAGAAAACAATGGCGGCCGAGATGGCGCATAAATTCAATGAGCTCATTGGTCAACTCAACTACCTTAAAGAGTATACAAAAGTTAAAATATATGTTTATCTCTTTTTAACAATAGGCTAATGATATGATTGCATTTATTTTCTTTCCCTTTCGACGTGATTACGTCATAGAAACCATTCCGCCATTTTTAAATGCAATTTGTTCAGGTGTAACTAGTCTATATATTAAAGGTCATTGTCATTAGTAGCTAGATATGAGCTTTTAAAGATGTAAATAATACCGCGCTGTACGTACATTAATATTTACGAACTTGGCTTTTTCCAGTAACCACGTTGTATATAGGTTGAAGATAGCGGTTTGTGTGTAATGGTGTTTAAGGCAGTGTCAACACAGCGGTTTTCAACGCACGCCCGCAAACAAAGGTAGTGGAAAGGTCAACCGAAATTTCGTTGAAAACAACCTACCACACTGTTGTAAACGTCGGTTTACAACAGTAGGTAGCCCCTTATCTCGTAAGAAAACTATAAACAATAAAAACTTTGAAAAGTCGAAATCAGTTACCTATTGGCGGGATGAAACGAAATGTCACTGTCCAAAAAGTGCGTTCGGATATGTTACTAAAGGTTGTAAAATATTTTAACTTAAAACAATAAAACCAATTTTTTTATTAAATAAATTTCAACAATGGAGATTGGAGACGTTACCACCGTTGCATTAAAGGTTTTTGAAAAATAATAATAAATTTTACATCAGCAAACATACCACACAGCTTATAACATAACACCTTTGAATAGTTTTTAAACTAAAAATCGTGTTACTTTTGCGAAGATGCAAAAGGCACATTGTTTGATAACACCTTATATTATTCCAAACGTATAAGTGTAAATGATTTTTCGAAAATGTATCGGCTCATACCACATTTGCAAGCCTGAAATGTATGCATGTTTGTCAATTAACACCTTTGCTTCTTTTTTATTTTTGACACGAATCAAAATTTGCGTGTTTTGAGCTCATCAGTCGATTTATGATCACTTAAAACCTATGTCCATGCAAAAAAGTATTTTTTTTTAGTTTTGTCAGATAACACCTTTGTTCACTCACCCCTTCAATTATTCTACGTTTTTGATTTTTTTTAAGTGTTTACCCAAGTAGTACCAACAATTATTATAGTTAGAGATAAGTAAAATAATTTATATTTGTTTTTGTTGTTGTTACTGTTGTTTACTGCGTAATTTATATTATTTAAATACCATACGTGACCGATTTTACACAAAATGTCGCTGAAAACCTTTCCTAACTATTAGTGAGAAGGTGATTGTGATAAAAAAGTCTAATTACCTATAACTTAACTGGTAAGATCTGAGTATGTAGAAATATGAAAGTTTGTTATACCTACATAGTCCTTTGCTACTTTATTAAATAATAAAACTTTAGAAAAGTATGATTTCGTGTTTTGATTGTTATGACACATTTGCCTGGATAATTGTATTCTAGTGCCTTATCGTCACTTCTGGGAGGGTTGTTTTTAAATGTTTATATTTTTTATTACAAAATTGTAAGATGTTTATTTTTACATTAATATGAAGTTTTTGTAGTTTACATATGTAAACTAGACTAGTTATTAGAATTAGTTCACTTTTTAGTTAAAAAGAACTTTACTTAATAACAGGATGTCGAATTTTCAAACACTTCTCCTGAAAAATTACATTATTTGCAGAAGTGACGTTTTAGTACCGTACTGGCAACACTGCTCGCACAGCAGTGTTGCCAGAGGTTAGTAGTAGAGTTAGTAGTAGTAGTAGGTAGTTTTGTGAATTCCCCGCGCCATGTTGAAAAATTCCCCTTTTTGTAATAAAATTACCCTCGAGTTTACATATAAAATCCATTGTAGCTCTTCGTATTTCACAAAATATTGAACAACCTTTAAAAAAAAAATTGTTGACAATTGGCTACTTGACAGTTTTCGAAAAAGTATTTAAAAAGTTACAAACGCTTATTTTATACCCCGTACAATATTTTCTTTCTCGAAAAACCTTTATTTAACAGAAAAAAACATATTTTTCTTTGTTGATTTCAAACTTCGTGCGAAAACGGTTGGTCACGTGACATTTTGCTCGGTGACGTCACATTTCAATAAATATAGAAACTTAACTTGAAACCTGACAGATAGTTTCTGTATACTTTGTGAAATGTGACGTCACAATCCGTCACATGAAGCTCAATCATGGCCGCCCGTGTTTCGGGTCTTGTAATCCACAGATAAAAAAACGCAAATTTATTTTGTAAAAATAAAATATTTACAATTTATCTTAATAAAAAAAACCTATTGGATAATTATCGTTTAATCATAACCTACCATTTCCGACATATTTCATATTTTATTGTTACAACTGTCAATTAGCCAATTTTGACAGTTTGTCATTTTTTACAAATGATTTTTTTTGTGTTAGAAATGTGATTAATACTTTTCGTACTTCCTAAATAAGTGCACATAAAAAAAATTAATGCGATTGTTTCGATGTGCACTTATTTAGGAAGTACGAAAAGTAGGTTAGGTAGTAAGTAGTAGGTTTTAGCTATCGAAAATAGCATGATTCTTTATAGTTTTAAACAGTGACTTCTAAGTAAGTAGGTAAGTACTAACTTCTAAATGTCAAAATGCGAAAACGTAATTTATTTTATGTCTTGGAATCTTCAATTTCGTCATTATAACTTTTCGTAATTATCTGTTAATTTATTAAAATTCTGCGTTTTGTAAGCATTCCGTACGTATTTTAAGTTTTGATAATATCGCTTTAATAATTATTGTTATTATAACCGTTTTTGTCAGCTCAGTCACGGTCGGTAATCTTCTTTACACTCTTCTGTAACTGCTACAAAGCCTGGACATGGACAGCCCGTGTTAGATAGTATAAATATGCTGGACAAGTAAGTGGTTAGGGATAAAGAGAACAGAAAAGCAGAAACATTATTCGCACGCAACCTTGTACTTATCAAAACAAAGCCAAAGACTATAGACCACTACAGACTTACAACATTTTTCCTTCACTACAATAAAATGTTCAACTCCCACTTCCCACTTAGCCCAGATTGTGCCCAGATGCCACTTAATATATACCTATAGTTATATTGTTGTTTCTACGCATCTGGACTATATTATAGATGCGTAGAAACAACAATATAACAACAATTTTAAACCACATTATCTATTATGAAACTTGCAAATTAACAAAGTACCACCAAACCACCTCAACGAAGTGGCGTCCCGAAACTCTCCTCCAGGCAGACTAGGTAGGTAAAGATACATAGACCCACCCACATTCTTATTCTTTCCGGTAACAACCATGACAGAGGAGCTACTTGCGTACAAAATATATAATATGTCAAAATGAACTGTCATATGCAAAATGTTTTAGTTCCACAGATTATCACCGGAAAGGAATTAATGCTTGTCGCACTCATGGACGTAATATTATACGTCCATGGTCGCACTATACTTCTTCCTAATTCTACCAATGACATTATTTTTATGTTTGTTTTATTATATGGAACAGACAGAAGGATCGTACGTAGCCCATTCAGCCTTGCCCGATGTGATCAAATATGCTGTCAATATTTTTTCCAGTCAAGTAATTGCAGCTTCTTTATTAAATTCCCCTTTTATTCTCAATACCCTTTTTTGCCCCTCATTTAAGCATAATTCCCCCTAAAAAGGGGAATTCCCCCCAGATCGGCAACGCTGTGCGAGCGACATGATAGGTACCATCATGATACGCACGCTGTTTCTCGCGCGCAAGTAAAATTAATAATAAGGCAAAGGACAACAGCCAAACAGCCTATAGATATTAAAAATATAATAAACTAAACATTAATGTTACGAATTTAGGTTAATTTATTGACAAAATAAATAATTAGGTGAAACTACTCCGTGTTATTTTATCTAAAACAGTTTATTTATTCATATTTTAATCAAAATAGGTAGTTAAAAAAATGTTTACTAGAAAAAAATCAACCAGTGTCAGGAAGCTCGAGTGGGATTCGAACCCACGACCTTTGGATTGCCGGTCCACTGCTCTAACCGCTGAGCTACCGAGACCCCAGATTCCTTGAATTTTTCCTAGTACCTAGTTTGATTTACGCTGCAAGCCAGCGGTATTACGTCACTGTTATCTACCCCCACAGTCGAAAGAAATACTATTGCAAGTATTTAACAATCGATAAAGACGTAATTGCTTATAAATATCTTTATTATTGAAATTTTGCATTCACAATGCTATATAGATATCACAGACGTATACTTCTTATTATACGTCTGTGATAGATATAGGATAAAATGTTGACTAGAAAAAAAAATCAACCAGTCTCAGGAAGCTCGAATGGGATTCGAACCCACGATCTTTGGATTGCCGGTCCACTGCTCTATTCTGCTGAGCTACCGAGACCCCAGAAGACTCCTTGAATTTTTCCTAGTAGTTTGATTTACGCTGCAAGCCAGCGGTATTACGTCACTGTGATCTTAGGCCGGTGACAGTGCTCGACCGACCGTCGGTGCGTACCTCAGAATAATAACTAAAGCATAGAAGGAGTGCTATGACATTTGAGTGTGCACTCCGTTTGTTGTCAAACAATTTCAATGTGCTGTGATCTTTTTTGACATTTTATCGATATCGCAAGATGCTGTTTGTCCATATAAAAATTCAACACTTTTTTATCGACAACATACTTAAAGAAGTTGCTATTTATGAACGATTTGATAAAAAATTAAAGATACCTATTAATAATTACCCTAATTTGGCATAAAAACACCGAAGGCCAAGGCCTGGGTACATGAAAACTTTCATTTAATAGCTGTTACTTTACAAGAACCTATAAGCTGATTGTCTAACTTCGGCATCTGTCGCGGTCGTTTTCAAGTGGAAGTACATTGCTTCGCATAAAATACTTATTTTAAAATAGTTTCAAATAGGCAAAATAGCGAAGCAATGTACTTCTGTTTGAGGGCGATTGCGATGGATGTTTAGGTTGGACAATTAGCCCCTGTTATTTTCTAAATATCTTAGTTTTGCATTAAAAGACTAAACTGTCTAACAGAGAGCTACTAAAAATGGGACAGTAAAAATAAAACACAGCAGTATTATTCATATTTCATAATAATGTGTATTATATCATTTATGTTTTGGCCATCTACGACTTAGTCGTTAATTCATGTTCGAATTTTTAAATAACACCGCGAAATGTGAAAAGCGTTGCGTCCGCACATCCTTTCCTAATATCCCTTTCCTTCGCCATACTTAACCGCTGGTGTGAGCGAGAAAGCACCACCGCCAATCAACGACCCGACGGACGCCCGCGACGGACAGCTCTCTGCATTTTTCTCGAGTACTAAAAAGTAACGTTTTGAAAAGACACCGCGAACGCGCCGCTCCCGAAAATAATCATAAAATCAGCTGAAACTTCAATAACTAATAATCATAATAACTCGCTTATTAAGTCAAACTGCCCGCGAAGTGAATTTGTGCGCAAAAGGAAGAGGAGATCAGCCCAGGCCATTGCTGGTCGGGTCATCTGCAGTTCCAGAGTTTGGTGAGTCCTTTACTTGTCTGTTTCCTTTCTACTCCCGATTCAACAACATACACACATTACAACGGACAAGACTTCCATCCTGACTACCTACGACGCAGCGCTATTCTTTTCTATATTCAATTCTAATAAGTAATAGGTAATTACTCAATTATTCAGCCGCACGCCACAACATTTTTGGTACGCCTTCGAACCGGATAAATACCTATTTATATACATATAATAACCTATTAACCTATTACACCGCATATTTATTACACAAATTCACTAATTTATTAAGATAACATACACCGCATCATTTATTACACGGTACACCGCAGTATTTCGTTCCTACGCGTAGGAACCTACCTACACAGCGCAGAGCAACCATATTGGTTTACCTACACTAAACCATTTTATTTTGTCGTTTCGCAATCGTGCTTAATTGTTACAAACACACTGAATGTTATTTGCCGCTTCGTTTTTTATGAGAATAAATTGTTTTCTCGCATATTGAAACTACTCCGCTTACGATTTTCGCCTTATTTGTAGTCATAAACTACCATAATTTAACCGCTCGCACGCGCCGGTCGCTTATTATTAGCTACCTACCTACTTTTCTTTTCCGCGCAATCTGCCTATTGCAACCGTAACCGCTATCTAGCTATGGACGCTAATAAAATTAAATTGTTACAAGCTAAAAACAAAGCCATAATAAATAGGCTTTCTGCTATTTACGACAGTGGTAAAAAGATTTCCACCGCTGTTAGAATGGATCTTCGTTCATCGGAAACATTTATGGCCGACTCGGAGTCGATAAATATTGTTCGTGATGAGTATAATCAGAATTTAGATACAATTAACGAAATTTATCTAAATAATAACGATAAATTTGAACCGGATTATTCGAGCCTCACGCAGTTCGAAGATTTGTTTACTAAAATTATGCGAATTAGGTCACAATGCAATACAAATAATGCTCAGATACAGCCTAAACTTGCTTCTATAAAGTTACCGCCCATTAACATACCAATATTTGATGGCAAATTTGAAAATTGGCCCGTTTTTTACGAGTCGTTTAAATCAAACATTCACGACAATACCGAATTAACAAACTCGCAACGAATACAATACCTAATGGGTAAATTGACTGGGAGTGCATTAAAATTAACCGCAGGGGTTATCTCGTCTGGGGAAAATTATAGTTCCATTTGGGATAGCTTAGTTCAGAAGTATCAAGATAAACGAGCACTTGGCTCATATTACATGAATATTTTATTTAACATTAAACCTGCCTATAATAATTCTACTTCACTAAACACTTTCATAGAAACTTTTCATGCCGCTGTGTCCGCAATGGAACAATTAAAAATAAATGATTTAAAAGATTTTATATTGCTTAATTTAGCTCTTCGCAAATTAGATTCTAGTACAGCTCAAGCTTTGGAAATGTCTGTAAGAAACCAAGGAATTCCTTCTTATAGCGAATTATCCGAATTTATTAAAAGTCAAATTAAAATACTCGAACGCACTTCGTTGCCAGTGAGCACTGTGCGAGGATCTACTAATTTGCATAACTCGCGTAATGATAACAATAACAACCGCTCACAGCCGCGTAATACAGTCCACCAGTTCCACCACTCTTTCGTTACCCGCGATTCCCGCGACAATGCTAATAATAATGCCCAGTGTCCAATGTGCAATATGTCCGATCATTATCATTTATACAGTTGTGAAAAATTTAAATCATTGCCCGCATCCCGCCGTCTGGATTTCATAAAAATGAAACGAAGTTGTGTAAATTGTTTAAGTTTAACTCATACTGCATCTTATTGTAATTCGCACCATTCGTGTAAAATATGTAATAAAAGACACCATTCGTTGTTGCATTTAGAATCCTCTAATAATAAAAACAATATTAATGACTTTTCTAATAATCCTACAAACAGCAGCACAGCAGCGCCATCTCATGCTCTAATATCGCAGCAGTCGCCATCACGGCCGCCTGCTACCGCACATGCTTCGCTAGGCCCACAGGTATCGCTATGCGCTCGTGTGTCGTCTAGTAAGACGCCTTTTATTATCGACCGCTCAAATACTCGTGCGTGATAACAATAATCACAATGTTTCTATAAGATGTTTGATTGACAATGCGTATCAAAATAATTTAATAACCGCCGCCTGTTGTAAAAGGCTAAATATAAATATTGTACCACTTGCCAACTCCACTATTAAAGGTGTAGGTACAACTTCACGTCCCATTCTGGGCTACGTTAAATTACATAATATAGAGTCCAAACTAAATACTTGTTCTTTCACGATTACCGCATTGGTTTTAGATTGTATAACTGACCGATTACCAACCGATTATGTTGACACTTCTGTCATGAAAAATTTAATTGATATTCCGCTCGCAGATCCTCAGTGGCATATGCCAGGGGAGATCAACTTATTGTTAGGTGCTCAACTGTTTCCATACTTATTGTTAGATAGAAAAATTATTATGCCTCCTGCACCGCCCGCGATTGAGACCGTGTTTGGTTTTATTTTAATGGGAGAAGTACCCGCCCGCGTCAAATCTGACAACCAACATATTACATCTACCGCGACCTTTTTAACGTGTTACAATAACCGCAACGCAGACGACTTGCTTACCAAATTTTGGGAGTTAGAAGAAGTCCCCGTAAAAAAGTACATTAGTCCCGCAGACAGTGATTGCGAGCGTATGTACAGCTCCACCGTGTCACGTGACGCTATTACTGGTCAATATTGTGTGGCGTTACCTTTTCGCGACGACCCTAGTAGAAAATATAAAAAAAAAAAATTATTTAGTTTTGACTCTAAGGCCGGCCTCACACAGCCGGAATCGCTTTCTGAATTAAGAATCTGAATTCAGATTCTGAATTCAGAAAGGCCGGAATACCATACAATATCAGTATGCTCCACACACATGCTGATTTTTTCAGAATCTAAATTTCTCAGATCGATCTGGAAGAATGAGCTGACGAGCGTCCGGAATTCCGTGTCTGAATATTTAAGATTCTGAATTCAGAACGCACGTATTCCCATACATTTTATATGGAGCGGCACACACATGCTGGAATTCAGATTCTGAATTATTTCAGTGTTGCCATTTTTAGTAGGATCCTGCTTTTTTAGCATTTTTAAAAGTAAATTTTAGATTTTTAGTTTGTATGTTATCTTATTGATACCTTGCTCTAATAGTGTTTAATTTTCGATGTACTTCAATTCTCAAAAATTATAAAGGTAAATATAGCAGTTTTGGTGCATTTTTATAAACAACGCATAGCAGTTTTAGCAGGATTTACCATAAATTTTTATTTTTATATTTTATTCTTATAAAATTTGATAGCAATATAAGCTTCTATTGAAACTCGTTAATATGGTTAAACTAGATAATGGATAAATATACATAAACATAGAAAAACACCCAGACCCGAAATCAATTAAGAAAATCAGTTTTCTCTAAATTGACTCGCCGACCGGGAATTGAACCCGGGACCTCACAGATGGCGCGACGCCAGGCCCGGCGCGCTAACCACTTGACCACGGAGGACGTCAATTGGTAGGTACAGCGAAAAAAAAATGGCAACCCTGGTTGAAACAGCAAGCGGTTAACGTCTCGGAGACGTTTGCTTAGGCCGGGAGTCACAAGACTACTGATCAATCTGAATTTTTAAGAATGTGTGAGTCAAGGTGCCGGAATTCAGAATCTTAAATTCAGATTCTTAATTCAGCAAGCCATTCCGGCTGTGTGAGGCCAGCCTAATAGTCAAATTCGTGAATTTCAATTCAATAGGGTTGCCTTTGGTTTAAAATGTAGTCCCTTTTTGGCTATGCGTACTGTTCGTCAGCTAGCAAATGACGAGCGTGAACGGTTTCCTCTTGCCGTCAAAGTGGCCTCGCAGGAAATGTACACGGACGATTTGACGACGTCAGTTCTCACGGTAGAAGAAGGTATACAATTATCTAAAGAATTGATACACTTATTTAAATCTGGTGATTTTAATTTAACCAAATGGGCCAGTAATTCTCAGGAGCTTCTCTCTACTGTACCCGAGTCCAACCGCACCGCTCAGGAATTTTCATATAATGACAATATAAAAATACTAGGTCTTAAATGGCTTCCCGCTCAGGATATATTTATTTACACCACGTCTCCTATAAACGTAGAGTGTACTAAAAGAACAATGCTTTCCACAATCGCACGCTTATGGGACGTATTAGGTTTCGTCGCACCTGTAATCCTTTGTGCCAAATTACTCATAAAGGAGTTATGGAAAGAAAACATTGGTTGGGATGATAAACCACCCACCTCAATTATTTATTTATTTAATACATTTACGCATCAATTGCCGTTACTATCTTCATTAAAAATACCGCGTACTTTAGCCGTTTCTGAAGGCTGTATATTAAACATTGTTGGGTTTGCGGACGCTAGTCTCAAAGCTTATGGTTGCGTTATTTATTTACATGTCACAGATCCGCACGGAAATATTCACGTTAGCTTGGTGTGTGCCAAATCTAAAGTGGCTCCGGTGAAGGTAGCTACACTAGCTCGGTTAGAGCTATGTGCCGCGCTTCTTATGTCAAAATTAATCAAATTAGTTAATGATACATACAGTAAACGTACCGCTATTAATAATATATTCGCTTTCTCAGATTCCAAAATAGCCCTTTCATGGATACAATCTTCGCCTCATAAATGGAGTATATTTATCAGTAACCGCATCGCTAAATGTCAAGAGAATCTTGACCCACAACACTTTTACCATGTTAGTGGTGTAAGCAACCCGAGTGATTGTCTCTCTCGTGGTATATTACCTCAACAATTAATTAACCATGAGTTATGGTGGCAAGGCCCCGAATGGCTTCAGCTTCCTACTGCTGAGTGGCCAATCACTCAATTTGAACCCACATCATGCGAGGAATTACCCGAGTATCACAACAAAACACTCACCTTTACTGCTTCATCTGTAGTTCCGAAACTACTTCATACACTTGCGACAAAGTTTTCTTCATGGAATAAAATTTTACGCATCATAGTCTATATACTTAGATTTCTACGCATTATACCGCGCTATAGAGGCATTCAAGCTTCTCATTTAAATACCGCTGAAATATACTTAATTCGCTCATTACAACATGTTCACTTTGAACAAATTATTCGTGGTTTATATAAAGATAATTTACCTGCTACCCCGCTCAGAAATCTTGATCTTTTTGTAGATGAGGTTGGAATATTAAGGATAGGAGGAAGGCTATCGAGAGCTAACCTAACTTTTGAATCACAGCACCCGGCTTTGTTACCTAAACATGATCATATTACTTATCTTATTATACAACATTATCACCGCATACACTGCCATGCAGGCGCTAATCTTCTATCATCTTTCTTACGACAAAGATACTGGATTATTTCATCTAGAAATATAATACGAAAAATAGTTCATTCTTGTAATCACTGTTTTAAAACCGCACCTTCGCATATTAACCCTAAAATGGCCGATTTACCCGCGTGTCGTGTACAGGAGACAAAAGCGTTTGTCCATACTGGAGTTGACTACGGAGGACATATAAATATTACACCATGTAGGCGAAGAGGTCAAAGAAGTATAAAAGTTTACATTTGCCTTTTTGTGTGTCTTGTGACCAAGGCAGTTCACATTGAGATAGCGTCTGACTTGTCATCAAACACATTTTTATCCGCTTTTAATAGGTTCATTTCCCGCCGTGGACCAGTATCATGTCTTTATTCCGATAATGGAACGAATTTTATTGGAGCTAAAACTCAGCTCCAAGAGCTTGTTGCACATCAACGCATTGAATGGCGTATGATACCTCCTCGCGCCCCACATTTTGGCGGCCTATGGGAGTCAAATATAAAAAGTGTAAAAACACATCTTAAACGCATTATTGGGTCCCAATTGCTTACATATGAAGAACTTTTAACCGTTCTAGTTCAAATTGAAGGTATTTTAAATTCGCGACCTCTCTGTATTCTCAGTGAGGACCCTTATCCAGAACCACTAACTCCCGCACACTTTATAATGGCTTCACCACTCACTCAATTACCTATATCAAATATTTCCGATGAAACGAAAACATTATGTAACCGCAAACAATTACTTGACCAAATGGTTAATAGCTACTGGAAAAGATGGCGATTAGAATACCTACATAGTTTGCAAGTGCGACAAAAATGGCTTACAGATAAGGCGAACATCACGATCGGTACTGTGGTCTTAATTCATCAGGACGAGGTCCCGCCTTTACGTTGGCCAATGGGAATCATTCAACAGATCTATCCCGGTAGTGATGGTACTGTTCGTGTAGCCCTTGTTAAGACCCCAAGTGGTACATTTAAACGACCTATCGTAAAACTTTGTCCATTACCATCACAATAAATTACCTAACCGCATTATAAACTATATTAACACATTACATACATACTTGATAACATTATTTTATTTTAAACGCATTAATTGTACATTATTATTTACATTCATATTGTGATATGCTCTATATTAATTACGTTGGTACGAGAAATAGCAGCTATCTATTTATGCCGCATGTTACCATCCGAGGTGAAACTGCAGAAAAACACACTTTACTATAAAAACAAATCTATAGACCCCAAACCTCGCGCACGGTGACCGAGTGCCTGACCACTTCAGCACCGTGCTAGTATAATAAAGAAATAAGCCAATTAGTGCAAAACAGTAAATTACCTAGTTACTATCATATATGTATGACCTATGTTATCGACAATGCAGCACAATTAATATACAGCACAACACTATTGAACATGATGAACCAAATTGGTAAAAATCAAGAATACTTATAAATTACTGAATCTAAGAGCCTGCAGCCTTGTTTAAAATATGCCTACAGCATATATTGCATTTCTGTACAGAGTTTTAGCAAATTATTGGTTTGTTGTCTACTTATCGATGGAAGCTGATGGTTTCAGCCTTCAGCACTTTCAGCCAATGATATTATATGTGTAGATACGTTGCCTGCCCTCCGTAGTGACTAGAACAAATCCAGGTAATTGACTGGACCTCATTTAGTCACGTCAGTCATTGTCACGTCAATACGATCGTTACCGTTATAAGTTTTGTGTTGTTATTTGGATAAAAAGCCTTCCTGTGTATACAGAAATTGTAAAAAATTATACTGCAACCATGAAACAAGATTTTTTTTTTAATTTCACTTGTAATTATTGTAAAAATAAATTTAAAATAAAAATTTTCATTTAGTGAGGACATTTGCCCTGTTGCCAATTCGATATGCATGAGTGAGACGCGTGTACTATGTGAGAGAGAGACGTTTCTGTAAGAGTGAAAGAGAGAAAACAATGGCGGCCGAGTTGGCGCATAAATTCAATGAGCTCATTGGTCAACTCAACTACCTTAAAGAGTATACAAAAGTTAAAATATATGTTTATCTTTTTTTAACAATAGGCTAATGATATGATTGCATTTATTTTCTTTCCCTTTCGACGTGATTACGTCATAGAAACCATTTCGCCATTTTTAAATGCAATTTGTTCAGGTGTAACTAGTCTATACATATATTAAAGGTCATTGCTTTCAGCCAATGATATTTTAAACTATAGATATGTTACGTTCATAGTAATTTGCGTTTTAAATGTGTTCCGAGCTGCACACATTGACAAGTTTCACTGATAAGTAAAACAAAAGATACGAAATAGCACGCAAATGAAAGAGATAGCTATAATTTTAATGATTGCACTTCAAATGTTTCTTGTGCATAGAGTTACATACAAGACGTCCCAATTGGGACGTATTTGAGTCTTCACTTCGCGCGCGTTTATAACATATCTGCTTCTTGTTTTATATAATATCATTGGTTTCAGCTTTATTTTTCATTCGGGAAGAATGTGATTTACATCTCACAATAATGCAGGGCATTCTTCGTACGTTGGGCTTGGATTTACTAGCACAATTTTACTAGCATTATTTTACTTGGATTTACTAGCATTATTACTTAGTTATAATATTAAATTTTACAAAATAATGCTATGTTATGTGACATGCACACACAAAAATATAACCTAACTAAATTATACGGCCGCGTTGCCCCTTGCCAATGTCAAATATTACCCATAGAATATTAATGTTCAGATCGCTTTTAATTCGATACCTATCATAAACGACGACCAGGGAGACCCATTTTTTTAATTTCCATTACATTTGACGTTTTTGGCAACTTATTTTGTCTCTTTCCTATCAACGTTTATGGCCCATTTGGAAAAATAGGACAACTATACGAGTCTTATTTGGACTCCTTCTATGCTTTAGTTATTATTCTGAGGTGCGTACGGTCCGTCCTCCCATAGAGTACTATATACATCCTCCTGACGATTTTAACCGACCGTCAGTTAGTATCATTCAGTGCTCTCCTGATAAACTAGCTTTTTAACGACGACGATGATACAGATATCCGTACGGTCGGTCCACCGATCGGTGCAGCACTGAACGCGTTCATTTGTTTCCATAGCGCGTCGGTCGACCGACGGCACGCATGCGCACGCGCTCGACCGACGCACGGTGGGGCCACGTCTAAGAAACAACCGGCGATAAGTGGAATTATCAAAATGTGGGTAGTTTTAAGAGAAGCGGGTTGTTTACTACAGTTGAATGTGTACTACATGAGGTATGACTTTTTTGTTCACTTACTGATTACACTTCGTTGAGGACAACCCGCCAAAGTTCTAATCTTGTGCGCAAAACAAACATCTTTCTTTTCATCCGAGTATTTTCCTTACTTTTAGCTTTGAATAATAATATTTAACTGGATTGGTGCTGTGTTAAGTTGGTGATTTTCTGATATCTACAGGTATGTAATTTTAAATTATATTTGAAACAAGTCAATTGATTGAGTATTTTAGAAAATAATAGGGTTAGCGACTGATAATGGTCTTAAAAAAATTAAACTACATCTTAGATTGGCCACATTTTTTGTTTAGGCAAACTTCGGAATCTAATTACATAATAAAATTGAAGTTCAGTTTACTGGCTTGCCAGAAACTAACAAAAAAGTTCGCGATGTTTGCCTAAAATACCTATATATTTTTATTTTTATTTTTTAAATCGGGTGATTTCTTAATTAACATTACTAAGTTATTCCAACTGAAAATGGGGGGTTCACCACATGAAAAAATAGTTTTTCTTTGTAGGGTCAAGATGTCATCATTTTCGTGCACTAAACTAAAGTTGTGCGAAGTATATTTTAACAGCCAATTCAAAAATGTTGATAAGAAGATGGAAGTTGTCAACTTTCTCGTTTTAAAACTAAATGTAATGAGAATCATCTGGTTGAGCTAAAAAAAACAACGATATCGACAACATGGTTACCCTGCCAATTTTACGCCAAAACTTAGACCTTGGTATCTCAGTGCTCCACGCATGGATACGCTTGTTCGAATGCCTCTTGCATGTGGCATATAAAATTCTAACCCAAGAATGACGAAAATCAAAAGAAACGGAAGAAATCGTGAAACAAAATAAGTTACGTATCCAAACAGCATTCACAGTTTTTCCAAAACTGTGTTAAAGTAAGCCAAATAACAGGTCTTAACGAAATTTTAATAAAAAAGTACCACATCATTTTTCAGTGCCTCTCAAGTGGATTTAAACTTGACGAACAAAAATTCAAAATATTCTGTCTCGAAACTGCAAAATTGCAGTTGCAAAATTGAGTAAGTTTAACATGCTTAATGGTAGAGCGGATGTTCTGGATATATTCCAAGACTCTTTACCCTCCTTTAAGAAAAAGGGGCTGGAACTGCTTGCATGACTTGGGAATTGTTGGTTTTTGTTTATTTCTTTTAAACTAGTTTTTAATATTATTTTGGTGTTTTTTGTTTTTTCTCTTTACTGGTTCAAAACTTAATTTAAACTTCCTGTTATTTTACAAGTGTTCAATAGTGAATGTTGTGCGTACCTGTTATAGGTGTATATATCAGTACTTGTCCTCTGTTTATGAAACCTTGTTAATATGCAATAATATGTACACTGTTGGTATGTCTAAATAAATAAATAAATAAATTGTTCGTCTCGCTATATGATATTCCTTGGTACTATATGAGTACCACTGTGCACAAAATTCTCATTCACGGCCATGAGATAGGGTAGAAGCCCGGAATAAGCATTTTTAAAATGTACAGAGAGCATTTCAGCCGTAAAACATCCAGACTAGATACAACGACCGACATTTTTAATAGAATGTTGATATCATCAGACCCAGTTATTACGAGCCAGAGGGCCACAAAGAACTCTAAAGGATGTCCATTTGATAGTGAAGCTATCAAAATATTTTCCAACCCTGATTGTCCAATATCCAAAAACAATTCAGTAGGTACCTATACGCGATATCTGATGAAGATTCTGATTAAATTTGTTTTTTCCGTAGAAAGTTTTCTTATTTTAAATTCAGTGCAGTAAAGAACACGATAAGTAAAAGATAAATAGATACTATTTATTATAAATGTAAAATTAATAAATATTATAAGTGTATAGTTTCTAACTACTTATATAAAGATTGTACGAAAAAAGTGCGTTGGTAAAACCGCGGTGTGTTCGCTAGTGGAAGATATTAAACGCATTAAAAGGGTTTTTATAAATAGTTATAATTTCCGCCGCAAACCACTGCCTTTGGCCCCACTGTGCGACGGTCCTCGTACGCAGTGTGTAGTAATATACGCGTGCGTACGGTCAGTCTAGCACTGTAACGAATTATGAATTTTCTTATATAAGACAAACGCGACTGACGTACCTACGCACCGACGATGGTCGGTCGAGCGCTGTAACCGGCCTTAGTTTGAGAAAAATTACGTTGGATCATCAGTATGAATCTGACGTCGTCAATTTAAGTATTTCCATGACTGAAAGAGATCTAAGAGAGATGTAACTGCGCTGCGACCAAAATTAAAAAAAAAACGCTCAATTTATGAATATTATATTTTATTGTTTCTTTTACACAGAAAAATCCATACTTTCGGTATATACGTAATGAATATAATAAGAAAGACTGCTCTCTACCAAGCTAATTTATGTTCACATCGATTCAACATAAGAAATTTTAAGAAAACAATATTTATACCTCCACTATGACTAATAAAATTATTGTGTTGTTTCCTTCTGCACAAAGAAGCTTAACCTTTACTTATGTTTAGATTTTTTCTTCTTCTTACTGGACTTTTTCTTATGCTTACGTTTCTTCTTCTTTTTCTTGTGATCGTCAGAGTCCGATTCGGATTCACTCTCGCTGTCGCTAGCTACGCGCTTTTTCTTCTTCTTGGCCCTTTTCTTCTTCCTTTTCTTTCTACGCGCATCCGAAGACGACGATGATGTTGATTCTTCTGATTCGCTGGATGACTCACTCTCCGATTCTGGTTTCTTTTTAACATTTGTAAGATCCAACTTTATAGTCTCGTTCTCCAACTTTACTTTTTTTGCCTCTGAAGGTTCGTTGTTCAAAGAAGCTGATCGTTCCCTCTTCTTAATACTTTCTTCTTTGGGTTCATTATCTGATTCTAGGTTTTCATCATAATCTGGTTCAAAGTGTGCCTCATCCAAGGTAGATTTCTTTCTTTCATGGTCACGATCCACATTAACAGTCTTGCTTTCTGAAGTACTTTCTTTATTGTGTCGGGAATGGGAATCACTGTTGTTATTACTGATAGTTTTTTCCTCTCTGTTTTTTTTATCAAAATCCTTCTTTTTTAATTCATGTCCAGGACTTTTAAGGTGATGCTTGTCTCCAGATTTAACACCTTCTGTAACTATCCGCCTATCACTCTTTACAGAATCAGGTTTATTAAAATGGTCACCTTTTCGAACTCTTTCCCTATCCACCATAACTCTTCGGTACGGTTGTTCTTTTTTGGGTGTTTTCGATCTTGATTTAACACGTTCTACGGTACTATGAACTACGCGAGCTTCTCGGGGCCTTCGTATATCGTCTACTTTTCCTCCTAGTCGTTCTTTGACTGAGAGTCTAGGAGGCGGGGTTTTAGATAATCTTCTCTTCTCATTTATTTCTATTGATCTGTTTTCTGAATCAGTGACTGGTACTGTAATTTGTATATTGTTCATAGACCCTTTTGCCTGTTCATCGCTGTATAACTTAAGGCGATCACTACTAATTTTCTTAATTTCAATAGGTCTTAGGGAATTTATAGCCTTAGCAAATATAGCATTTTCTGCTCGCTTTATTACGTCTGAAGTGACTTTACCACCATCATCCTCTTCTTCAGGAGAAGTGATTTCACCGGGCTCCTTTGACTTCTCTACATTTTCTTCATCTACTTCCCACTTCGATAGCTCGGGCATAGGCGCTAGCATTTCATTATTTTGGTTAGGAGTTTCACTTTCTATTTTTAAGTCTAGTTCATCGGCATTCGCTTGAAGTTCAATTCCATCAAATGGTTCTTCCTTGGTGACAGGCTCTGTTGTTTTCTTCTCATACGACACAATGTCTTCTTTTGCCTTCACATAGTTCTGTACAATTTCCTTATCAATAGCTTCTGTATCATCGCCATATAAATCATTTTCAGGTTTACTTTCAGTTTCCACTACAGGAGACTGAGGTTTTTCTTGAATTTCTTCGAGCTGAACATTATCAGCTTGAACGGGTTGTTCCTGTTTTTCATCTTCTAATTCAGGTTCCCTTTTCAAATCAGGTTTTAATTCTGACTTTTCGGTATCATCTTCGTCTTCCTTCTTGACGATATCTTTATCCTTCTTTTCTTTCTTTTCCCGCTTCTTTTTCTTTTCTATCTCTTTTTCTCTTTCTTTCTCTCTCTTCTTTTTCTTTCTTTCTTTCATTTTTTTGTCCTTGTCCTTATGATCTCTGCTTCTGTCCGCCGAAGATTTATCTCGAGATCTCTCTTCTTTCTTTTCGCGTTTATTGTCTCGATCGCGAGATCTTCCCCTGGACTCACTACGTTTTTTATCTCTCACTTCACGGTTACGTTTAGGTGATGCACGGTTTTTCTTTTCAGGAGTATTTCTTTCAAATTCTCGCTCTCTTTCTTTATCATAATCGCGAGTTCTTTCATAATCTCGAGTCCGATCTTCACGCCCTTCGCGAATATCACGAGGTTTCTCATATCCAGAACGTTTTTCTACTTCTCTGACTCTATCTGGGTCTCTATTTTCATTATAACGCTCACGTTCACGGCCTTCTCTTTCCCTGTGTCTTTCTTGCTCCACATTTGGATTTCGTCTTGAACCACCTCTGTTTCGTACATTAGGAGGTCTAAAACCAGGGCGCATATTAAGTTCTCTAGCAACATTGTTTTCATCTCTAAAACCATCACGATAATTAGGATCAAAAAGAGGTGGAGGTTGCTCACGGGGGTCCACACTCGGAGGCCGAAATGGTGGAACTGCCTCACGGAAATTATGTGGTGGGTTGTCACGAAATGTGCCTTCTCTATAAGGCATGTTCCTATAAGTATTGTCTCTAAATGGTGGTCCAACTCTAAAACTACCCTCCCTGTATGGAGGTCCTTGTGGTCCTTCACGATACGGCTGACCATCTCTAAATGGCATCGACGCTTGGTCACGATATGGCCTATAATTGTCACGATACCTTGGTTGATCTCCGACGTGAATAGGTATTTCATTTGCAACATTGGATATAGGAATATCTCGAAACCCTGCCGGTCCATCTCCGTACGGGGGTGGCCTATAAGGTTCCCTATAATTAGGAGGAGGAAGTCTTTCTCTATCCATGAGCCCAGGTGGACCAAACGGTGGTTTTTCGAAAGGCGAAGGTTCAAATCCGGGCACGGGGGGTTCCACCCCTGGAGGTATGTCTTCAAATGGCGGAGCGTCATATCGTCCGCGGTATCCAGGTGGTGGTTCGGCTTGCATTGGAATATTTTCCATAGGAAGCATTGGTTTCACACCCATAGGGGGATACATTGGCGGCGGTGCATTGTTTCTCGATCCATATCTGTTTACAAAATAAATATTAGGTTAATAAAGGAACGTATGTTAACACATTAAACTGATTACCAAGGAATTGATCTAGCCAGTGTCTTGCGTGGATCCCAACATTTATTTTAACGTCGAAGTTTTTGTAACACACAGGTTCTTATCTAGATGCAGGTATATCCTGCAGTATTCCTTTAGAGCCCGTGCACTGAACCTTTTGTTGTTGGCTTTTTCAATATGTTATCTGTTCTTCTTGTTATACAGTATGAACCTATAGTATATTTCCTGCATTTAGATAATAATCTGTATATCTTATCTTATTTCACTAACATTCACTTAACCTTAAATAGCTGAACTCCCATTTATACTCTGTAAATACAATATTTTATGAAATAGCGAATTACACAAAAAATACAAAACCCACTTGACGACTTCACAATGAATAGGTACATCCTTTTTCTATCGGCTTAGATAGAAGACAGATGGATGAACGTTCTGAAAAAAATCATTAAAACCATCGGCATGAACAGGCGAGCCACCCAAATAAGATTCTTACGATGATATTTCTTATTCACCCGTAGTAAACAATATATCCAGGGATGTATCAAGCAGCTATCTATAGAAAAAAAGTATATACAGTATATTGATTGTAGTATAAACTCTTGTTTCCCATTGAATCTGAATGAGTACAATGAACTGTATTAAGTTTAAAACAATAACTGAATAATTATATTCTAAAGATAAATATTGAAACCAAAGCACTACAATGATCTATCATTAACCATTCTACCTTCCATCCTTCGATCGCTTAAAAAAACTAGCTTCACAATGAACGCTCTCAAAACGTCCGCACAAAAAGAGTAGGTACCTAGTGCTTCGATCAACAATACAAACTAGATAACGCGTCACGTACAAAATCAAAGCTAAATTCTGTCAATGTGTACATACAGCGTGTTAGTTAACACGAAGGACATATTTAATCTTATGGTAGTTTATGCCTGGGTAAACATAAACAAGTAAAAAAATACTACTCGAAGCATATAAAATAATTTAGAAAATCGATGTTAATATTTCATAAAATATTCCGTAATGTTTGGGCACCCTAGTGCTTTCGACTCATTTACGCGTATAGTATTGAATAAGTAGCTGCTGTCGTAGTTGGTGTCATCCGTTTTTCCTTCATACTTGATCATATTTGACCTTTTCCCGCGCTTAGTGTATACGCTTACATTATTTAATATTATAATTAAGCAAAAAATTAAGAATGTTTTTTAATGAATCGGATCGGGAATCGACTACCTAATGTCCTCCCTTAATATGTCTCTCGGTTTAACTAACGCGCTGTGTACTTATACAGCTACATTTCTTTACTAACGAACTGAGACAAAAGTTATAAAACAGTTTTAAGTTCAACCTAATAACAACCATGGCACCCAGTGATAAAGTCACAAATCTTCTAAGTATTACCTCTCTTAATCACTATCCATGCATCCACTGTTGTTACACAAATATTAGCGCGCAAGTCTATTGGACAACGTTGGACATACATTTGTAGCGTGGGTTAAAATCGGTAATTGTGTTCAAAATTTAATATTATTTGTTAGTTTAAAAATTAAAATATAATTTATTCTACATGTACTTACCAAACTAAACAAAATAGGAGCTCACTTCTCAAGTGCGCTGTTATTTACCGAGACATATTTTTAGCGCCGGCCTGACAGTTGATATTGTTGATCGAAGACCTAGTGAGATGTTTAGGTACGTAGTGTGCGAGGATGTTTAGGTACGCATTTCGATTGGTAGTGTGCGAGCTAAGTGTCACACGACGAAGAGCTAATTTTAATAATCTAATTATTTATTATTTATTAATGCAATGAACTACTCACTCACGTCACTATAGTCACTAACATACTCACCTACCTCTACCCGACTTACTAATAAACTATTATGTCATTTTAAATTATTTTTATGTAATAAAAAGTTCGATAACTCATATTGTAATATACGTTTAATCACTGGACAAATAATTAAGAACACAAACTGAAACTAATATTATTAAATTAAATAACAATTAAATTTAACGAATTAAATAACGTAAATGTTTCACTGTAGTTAATAAAGATAAAAATAAATATTTGGAAGGATAACCATTGTTTGCAATTACCGCACTGCATCGACGAGGCATCGAGGCTATCAGAGTTTGGCAAGTTTCCATAGAAATGGCGTTCAGGCGCGTCTTCACTGAGAGCATTCGTAATGAGCATTCGGCGTCGAATATTCGAGTGGTGTGGACGTTGAGCCGAGCGTTACAAAGTTTACACGCGAGCACGAACTTCGGCCGGTGTGGACGTCGCAACGCTGTTCGCGGAAATGGCTCGCATTCGAATATTCACGCAAACAAAACGCTCAAAAGCGAGTACTCAGATAATAAAAAATGCGTATGTAGTAGGAATATTACTGACCACTTGTAAGCAAGGAACAGTTCCTTGATCGTGACCTTCTTGGTCAAGTATTATCGTGTTTTGTCAATTCAGAGAAATAAAAATGCTACAGCCACGACCGCTCCATTCGTCATTTTGAAATTAATGATATTTGGCATTTGCACCAAGCTCGGATGTTCGACTCGAACGTTCATAGTTTTGCACGAAAGTGAATGTTTAGTTCGTCGGGCAGAGTTTGTTGCTCGCCGGCGATTGCTCGTTTACAAATGCTCCGATAAGAATGCTCTCAGTGAGGACGCTCCTGAACCACGAATCCACAAACGCATCGTAAAGCTCGTTTAGATTACTTGTTCTTTTAGCGGATACGCTCCTCTTCACTTCACGCCACAAATTTCCAATGAGATTGAGATCTAGGTTAATTGCAGCCCAGTCTAGCATCGTAACTGATTGCTCCCTAAGGACATTTTGAACAGAATAGGCAGTGTGTTTGGGGTCATTATCATGTTGAAATACCCAGGTCACTAACGTCTCCTCGGCGTAAGGAAGCATTGTTTCTTCTAAAATGTTCTTGTATTTAAATTGATCTAGATTACTTTCAATTATTTTCACGGGGATTTTGGATATAGTGAGGTCCCTCCCTCTCTTCCCCAAATCTCCCCAAACTTTAATGTTTCCTCCTCCATGCTTACTTGTTTTGTGGTGTATTTATTATTCAATGATTGCTTTGCAGGACGTCGCACATACAGTTTACCATCTCAGTTTACTCTTTGACTCATCAGAAAATAACACATTTTTCCATTGATTTTTCGTCCAGCTGCCATACTTTCGAGCGACATTCAGTCTCGCTCGTCGGTGCTGCCTGTTGACGAGCGGTACTTTCCGTGCGATTCTTCCTAATAATTTTGCATCATTTAATCGTCTACGAATTGTACGTGCGGGTACTCTTTGGCTGCTGCCAAAAACTTCCCTTCTTGTTGTTTCTGAGCCGCTAAAGGGAAAAGGAGCCTTTGCTGCCCAAACAATCATAGAATCCTCTCGAGATGTCGTTTTCCGAGATTTAAAGCCTAAAGTGATTAACCGCGTTAAAAACTTTTGTTTTTGAACATTTTATATGATCAGCAATCTTTTCGTAAGACCAATCACGTTCATAAAGTGAAGTTTTAATTTTACTTGTAGAAGAATCGCAACTTTTTTGATAAATAAATAATATTATTTAGTTAACAACTTGTAATTGTAATGTAGACTTAAAAAATAAGCACCATAACACTCCTGAATAATATAGCAAAAAAAATATTTTTTTAATTTTTTATTTAGAACAATTTTTAAACGAAATGCTATTGCGTTCCTAATTATTTGTCCAGCTGCCAGTACCTTGCAAAAACATGTCTTGTTTGTTTATTGTCTCTAAACACGATAACAGTTTATTTGATTTGTATAAAATATTCTGAGTTGGAACTTCAGTCATGATAGTACATTTACGTGGTTAAAAGTAATTAATAATAAATCAGTGCAAAGTTATTTCATACCAGATATCATAAAATTGAATTAAATACTACCTACCCGTTCCTAATTACATGACCACAACTGTATACGTCAAAAGTATATACTTACATACATAATAATCACAACTATTATCCCCGAAGGGTTAAGACTAGGCAATGACTAGGCAGCAAAAGCAGTCCTCTACCATAGTCCACTTCTCACCAAATAGCGACTGCACATGTGCTCAGCGTGACAGGTAGTGAGCCCATCGCCGTTCAATGCTTTTGGAAGTATGTGCACTCTTGTCCGTTAGTCGCCTTTTGGTAGTATTCTTTCACCGCTACGCGACACGGTTATAAAAGTATATTTCAAAGCTCCACTATTCCGCTACGGTATAGTATTGGATTATGTATCTAGTTTTTATATGTGATCGAAGCTACCACCTGCAAACATTGTAGAACGCAAAACTACAAAACTATACACGCATCTGCCGCAACTCTAAAGGAACGCTTACACGGGCAATTTTTTTATCAAATTATTGCTTGGCAACACGTATTGATCAATCTGGAGCAATGTGGAGCAATTAAAAAAATTGCGGCAATTGTTGCAAAAAAATTGATTTTGCGGTTTGACTCATTGTGTTATAATGTACTACGTACTAGAGAAGATGTCTCAACTAGATTGTTTGTTACACGCGTTAGAGCCATCTCGCTCCAACTGTAGTAGTCTGTGGCAGGCGCTAGCCGCAACAATACGTGTGTATTCTGTGTTCTTTTTATTAAAATATGCTAAGTTACTGTTTAAACAACTCAGGAAATAGGTACAAATAAAACCAAAGGAATCACTTCACTTGGAAATACGTACTAAATTATCAATGTAACATGCATTTGACCAATTATTTTATCAAATCGCCGACACATGAAGCGGCGGCCATGTTTCGGTAAAATGCATAGAGTAACAATATTTATGTTTTGTGCAGAAGTGACACTCTTAACGCTTTATGTGAAATTTAAAATAAAAAACTGGAACTGGACTTTTTTATTTTACTTTATGTGTTGTGAGTAATTAAACTAATATTCGTAAAATAAGTAATTCAGATGAAACGAGCAGGACTCAAATACGATTTTTAACCTCGTCTCAATAATGCTTGAAAAATTTGAGCATATGAATATTTGATACTCAGTAATATTTTTACACGTACCTACTTAAATAAGTATTTTTCTAAAATAATTGAGAATGATTATTATTATAAATGTTTTAACTAAATTATTTATTAACTTTAATTTTTGGCATTAATTTACTTATTTATATAAATACTATCATGTTACTTTTTTCAATAACATTATCTTACAACTTTACAACTCGGTAATAAAACTGTGTGAAGTGTGTCGCATCAGCGCGCTTAGACATTTCTATGACAACTAGGTACCCGCACCACGGTATAAGTATCATTGTAGCTGTGCACATTTATTGTATAGGACGTTTATAGAAGACATCTTTAACTAGAGAAGTTTATTTACCTCAATGGTTTGACTACGTCTCGCTTCTGCGGGGACAGTGACTGGGTGGGCGAATGTGCCGGCTAGAAAATCAACCTCCATGGCGAGCGATAGTTTTAAGTATTGCGTGGTATTGCCTAGTTTCTTGGAGTTGCTCCATATTGCTTAATATTGTTGTTGCAGCACATTTTGCCAAGGCGCTGTCGGCTAGAAAATCAACCTCCATGGCGAGCGATAGTTTTGTACGTGTATGAAAGTATTGCGTGGTATTGCCTAGTTTCTTGGAGTTGCTCCATATTGCTTAATATAGTTGTTGCAGCACATTTTTCCAAATTGATGCTTGTTGCTGTTGCCGTAAATTGCTAGATATTTTGTCACGTCACAATCGCCCAGTATTGCCCATAATTGATAAATTTTCATTGCCCGTGTAAGCGTACCTTAAGAATATTTACAAAGCAGTGCGTATGGTCTGCGCATGGACCGCCATGCGTGCGGCGCTCATTTAACAATCTAATAATTTACTTATATTATATACTACAGTTACTGTAAGACCTTCTAGATGCAAACACCGCATGAGCATAAGAATGATGACTGAGTAAGTAGGTACCTAAGATGTGTAAAGTTACATTTTTGAAAAAAAAAAAGAACAATTAAGTACTTATAATAAATGATGAATATAAAATTAATTAACCTAACATCCTACATCTAATAATTTTATCAAATTATTTTTAAGGGAGGCGATATTAGAACCGCAACATATATCGAATAAACTCTCTAAGCGCATCGGAAGTGTGCGTATATACGATCAAGGAACTTCCTGGTCGACCACTTTTTAGTGATATTCGCTTGCACACGATCCACATCCACGCTACTGTACGACTGTACGCGCGGTCGGAATGGAGCGCAAGCGAATATTGCCCGAAAAGTGGTTGACCGGGAATAGGGTTGCCACTCGTACTCTAAAATAGAGTATTGTACTCTTTTTATTTAGGAAAAACTGATCGTTACTGGTTATGAGTGGTAAACGTGGCAACCCTAACCGGGAAGTACCGTACTGTGCCAATCACTTTGCATGTGAAAAAACAGCAGCGCTTGCGCTTTGTACGACGGATTACAGGCAAACGAAGTTTCGGATACGCTTAGAGCGTGAGGCGCCGACAGACACGTGGGGGCGTGTCATGTATGATTCGAAAGCAAGTGACGAGTGCGAGTTTAATTCACCACTAATTTTTAGACGCGACTCCGTTTGCGTAGACTGCATTATTCCGCAGGAACCTATTACCGTGACAAAAAGTATCTATTACCACTCTGATGTTCTATGGTGAAGAGTTTTTAACCCTTCAAGGATCATTAGACCGCCGGCGGTCGCAAGACAATAGGGTTTTCAATAGTGTCTGATTTCACGTTGCTTGAGGGATTCATAAGGGATGAGTGATTTCGTAAATTACCTCCTACATACAAACTTAACCTTTTTATAAAATAAGTCACGATACGATTACGTTAACCTAAAGAAAAATTGGAATGGCTTTGAAGCAACGCCACCTCTGGGACAAACGAGGTGAGTTGCAATTTTTGTTTTTCTTAACGGGATCGAATAGTAAATAAAACTCGCACTTTGTATGAAACACGCTCGCCCTATTCTATAACTTATATCATGATTACTCGTATAAGAGCACTGCAGACTCGGTGTGAGGACGGCCCGCAGAGTACACTGCGTACAGACCGTATACGTATTGCTCAGAAAACACTTTCTTCACGGCGCGGAGTGACATCCTTACTTTAGCGAGTTCTTTTTGCCGATTACATACCGCAGCGCAGAGCAAAGAGGTACACAGAACAAGAAACAGCTCGTCACTTCCTGCTGTAACTCTACATTCACACATAACCCTAGGAACGCAGAATACTGTCGTTACGTCCTCTACCATAAAGGTTTTAACCATTTTCCCTTCCCTGCCATTAGTATAAAAACTACAATTTCTATTATTTTACCATTTTAGCTTGTTATCCTATTCAAATATCATCTTTAGCATAACAATATTGGCAACTATACTGGCCTGCAAAAATAAGTATCACTCTTTTAAAATTGCAATAACTTTTAAAGTACACAAGATAAACAAGACATACAAGACTTAAAAATGTTACTATTGTATAATTTACTATAGTTTCAAAGAAAGCTGATAAAATTGCTATAAATATTTTATATCTCTAACTTCTGTAGTTTAGAAAAAATTAAAAAATTAAATTTTAAAAGTATGATACTTATTTTGCAGGCCAGTGTAGATTATACTAGTTAAGTTACAAGCTATTATTATAAACCTTTCATCGCTATTATAACACGACTATCTGAGACTGGCTTCCACATGGCTTTTTTTGGGCACCGGTGCAGTACTGATAAAACTATTCGCATTGACGATTGAAGATGTCTATACCAAAACAGAAAAGAGTTACACGAATTAGACAATTAATGGCCGCTTAGCTATCTTTTTTCATTAGGATAAACCCTAAAAATATCGTAGCAAAGTTAATTTAAAATAAAATGTATAGCGTCGGACCAAGAATAGAGCCCTGTGGTACTCAGGTGTACATTTGAATCCGTAGCAATAGGAGATCAAGCGTTTTTTTTTCTTATCTTAAAACAACCTGACTGAAAAGCAGGATTCAATGATCGTGTAAAAGAAACTATGGTAATCATGCTAACCCAACAGATGCTTGCCTATTGTCTACTGGACACAATTTTCACTTCCATTCACAGGGTTTACACGTTTGACATTTATTCACTGTACTATATAACCGTATTTCGAATAAAACAATGCAAAAACAACCGATTCCGAAAAATCGTTGCAAAATAACATAACACAGTTCATTTATACTAAACAACTATAAATATAAAAAAAAATACACCCATTCAATATTTCAAAGACACATATTAATTGTATTGTGTGGTGAATAATAAATTATATTTATCATAACCTATATTATCATTTATCAAATACTTTACAAATTAAAATGAAAAACAAAAATATATGGAATATTTTATTTCCAAATATGTATAAGTATAAGTATCACAATCAATTATCACTTTAAAATCTGTCTCTACAAAAAAAGAAAAAAAACAATATGTTACAGAAACAAAAAAAACATATTATTAAGGCAGTATTAAACAAGTTATAAAGTTATATGTGAAATAATTACAATTGTTAAATAATATGCAATAAGAGTGTTACATCATCATCATGTTACAAAGTAATGTAATAAAACAGAGTAGGTACCTACAAGTTTTCTAAAACGGAAGATAATAGGCATTACTTCAAAACATTTAGGCCGCAAATTCGGAAAGGCGGCGCGTGCAGCGCACGCTGCACGCTGGCTGCACGCACAGCTACACGCTGAAAACGCTGCTACGAATATACCAAGAGAGAATTCCATACGTTCAGGTAGTCGAGCGTGGACGCTCAAAACAACGCCCCGCTGCACGCGCCGCCTTTCCGAATTTGCGGCCTTAACCGTCTTATTAATAAAAATGGCCTACTCCTGTCTTTATCCGAACTTACTTTTGGACTAGTTAAATTCAGATTAGGCAAGTAGTAAGTTTGAATTCGCATCGTTATTAATAAACATGGAGTAAGCTTAGACTAACAAGTCATTCCTTACGCATGGATTAACGTGTTATCAATGGCAAGATGGCAACTCTTATAGCTAAAAAGTAAAAAAGAATGAGTGTTGAATGAACTCCACGTTAATTGACATAATTTTGACATTTAGAGCTACTAAAAATTCTGCGTTGTCATGCATGACAACGAATGGCCAGTATTCGCGGCTGACCTGCATGCTCTATGACAGCCGTCACATAACAGTCGCCACCTGACAGTCCGACGTAAAATCGATAATTTAAAGAATTATTGATTTGAATTTTGTGAGCTGTTAGTTACGACTTTAACTTATAACACAGGATTTTTTTATGAAATATTAAATTTACAACTTCATCCCATAAACCAAACCCACTTCAATGGCAACACTAGAAAAACAGCTGACTACAAAATGTCAATCTAGGCTATAATGACACTACCCAACCCTTTTGCTTTCGTTAAACAGGTTACCGCCGAGGTTTAACTTTTACTCCGAGAGTAAAGTCGAATTAGTATACCTACTCGTTCATTACTCCATGTTTAATAATAGTAAAATTTGTTAACACCGATTTAATACTTGGAGTAACCTTACTCAACGTTTATTAGTGTCTTAAAAATGGTGTCTCTCTAAAAATAATGGAAGACAAGTCCTCGCTTTTTTTAGACAGTTAGACAAGTTAGAAACTTTAAACTTTTTAATTTATAAGAGCGCTTTCACATACAGTGTGTCCCAAGAAATACGGTCAAGCGGAAGCCCAGAGCCCCATGTATGTTCCACGACATTCAATAGTTTTCGAACTATGAATTTTTGAAAAGTCTAATTTGAAAACTTTTTCAGTTAAAAAACTTTTAAAATGTGGCACATGTCTTTTATTATAAAAGCCTATAAGTATAAAAAATACATTTGACTTAACTTAAAAATCACAGTGACCAAAAAAAGAATTCAAACTAGAGTTATCCAAAAATGCATAGTTCGAAAACTATTGAATATTGCGGATCATCCCAAATCAACCCCCACTGCTGCTCTATCTCTGGCCTTTTTCTTGACTCTATTTCTTGGGACATCCTGTTTTTAGTCGCGCGTCAGCCGCTCTGCTTTCGACCCCTTCATACTACAGTGGCTTTAGCGTTTAGCGCGACTTAATCAAGGAGAACAATAATAGCTGTCTGGAATATATTTAAAATTTTACATATTTAGCACTTACTACAATTCTAGTTGACAGTGGCTCTAGTAGGTGGACGGTAACTAGACCACGAGTAGTAGAAGGACATGACAATTTTACTATAAACGATTGCCATTTGCCACCCTCTAACATTGGTTTTTGTTATGGTTATTTATAATTTTACGAAGTGAGTTATAACTATAGATCGGAGTAGGTAGTTTTTGCTAATAATTACATAATAACATTGTCAATAATACGTTGGGATACAACCAACATTTTAAAATGTAAGAAAAGCTCTACCTATTCCATTATACGGTTAATAAAACACAATGACGCAATTTACATGCTGATTATATTAATGACTGACTGAATTAACAATTTCTCAAATTCTCTAAAATTTATTTAATTCGAACATTCACAACAATTATTTCAAATTTTATAATTCTATTAAAAATATAATTTAACATTTTTATTTCCATATTACATGGTATGCGTCGAATATCCAATCTATAGACCAAATCAATTATAAGATAAAAAATACGTTGAGTTTTTTTTTATTTTTGTTGTTGTCTACAGATAAATTAGGTCTTTAACCCCCAATAAATTTCCGGGAAAAATAATTTTAGTAGAGTCAACTCAAGCACGGCAGCAAGGCAGATACGACAGATCCAAATCCCTTTCAACAAAGCTCTATTCAAAGAAAGATTCCATTAGACACGTACGTAGTAGTACAAGCTGTTTAAAATTTTAACATTGCTTCTTACTAACAGACTCGACTTGGCTCAACTGGTGGAACAAGTAGTATTTCGTAGCGGATTCTACGCCACAAAGCAGGTTATAGAGAAGTGTAACGAGTACAACCAGGTAAATCGAGATTTTTCATTGGTTTTCGAGCCGAAAACGTCATAATACAAAAAAGTGTTATACCTATTTATGAAATAATAATCGCTATACGAGCTAAGTAAAAAAAGTTGTAAAAGTGACTTTTTGTCGAAAACACGTAGTAACGTTCTCCTTATCTACTCACTACACCGTGACCCCTATGAACTTTCCCGGCCGGCCTCCTGCGCCGGCGGCGGGGCGGGAGGTAGGCGGAGCGTTTGAAGCACTTTTGAAGCGCCTCGGTCATTGACTTTCGTAAGATCGTCCGGTACTAAAGGTTCTTACATTTTTTATGAATATTTTTTATGCTCATATTTTTAGAATTACATGCTAAATAGCTTCTACTGATGATAAACATGAACAGGGTTTCGGCTCCAAAACCAATTAAAAATCCCGGTGAATAAGAATAAGAAAAATTTTATTGACGCTCACACACAGATAAAAGTGTAACGAGTACAACGAGGTTATATAGAAGTGTAACGAGTACAACCAGGTTATAAAAAAGTGTAACGAGTACCACCAGATTATTTAGAAGTGTAACGAGTAGTCACCAGCATTAAGATGTGATGATGCAAAAATATCTGATCATTGGTGGAAGGTATATTATAGAAATGTATATGCCCTCCACCAATAATCAGATATTAATGCAGGCCGTCGATAGTCACATCTTAATGCTGGTGACTGTACAACGAGTTTTCACAGAAGTGTAACTAGTACGACGAGGTTATATAGAAGTGTAACGAGTACAACTAGGTTTTATAGAAGTGTAACGAATACAACAAATTTATATAGAAGGGTAACGAGTACAACCAGGTTATGTAGAAGTAGCTTTCGAAGATTACGAAAAAAATTTGATAGCGTTAAAGATTGAGCTGTGTTCCACTCCCTGAAACATTTAAAGGTCTAAGTACGTAAGTATGGAACTGGTTGCAAAAAGCCGAAGACCGGACAAGATGGCATGTATGTGAGGAGGTCTATTACTCAGCAGTAGATGATTATAGGCTGAAAAAGAATTCTCGAACGGGAATGAAATTTTGTCGGAATATAAATGAGCCTATAAGTACTTCAAAAAGTAATGGCTTCGTAAAGTCATCTTCATTTACCTTTTCATACCAGACGTTTCGACTGATTTGCAAGTCGTCGTTTCAATCAGAAATTATGTTATGGCGGCTCCACATTAGAGCCATGAAGCTCCGTAAATAGGCGTGAACGTGAATGTGGACGGTTTTTGCGGGGTTCACACGCGTACACGCCTATTCCCCGATCTGATTGGGGATCGAGGAATCGATGAGGCGTGATCGCAGGCGTATTATGTCCCGCGACAAAGGGTTCGCGTGGCGTTCACGCGTACAAATCCACATTCACGGCCCCGTGTCAGTTTATCAAAGAGGAAATTAATCAGTTTACTCCAGACTATACTTTGATCGGTTACTATGTATTTCAGTCATCCAACATCTTCTTTTTTTCCAAAGCTTTCTAATAATGTTTTGGACGTCTAAATAGTATGTTGCCACAGCAACCAAAGTTATTGCAGCAGCAGCTTCTACGTCCATTTCGCGGCGGGTTTTACGAACGATTGTGAGCATCCCGTGAATGTGGAGAACACGACTTGTGCCGTGAATGTGGAGGGCACGACTTGTGCCGTGAATTCATGCCGTGAATTCGAGCGTGAATTCACGGCACTAATGTGGAGCCGCCATTATATTCATTGTCCAAACTTTTCGTGTAATATTTTGTGATCTAAATAATCATTAACACAATTGAAGACGAGAGTGGATGAAGGTTATATGTCGCATTTTCGGATTTTGGTGTTTTTTTGCGTAGATGAAGGTTATATGTCGATACAAATGGCTACAGACCTTAAAACTGTCGATTTAAGGCACATTTTGGAAAATAGAAAGTTGAAAAAGGTGTTACGTACAGTTCAGTTTAAAAATGGCTCTGGATGTAAGAGATATGGGCCCATATCACCAACTTCCAAAATAAATAAACAATAACAAATGTTTTTGTAACATCGAAGAAGGTGATATGTACGCACATAACACCGTTTTCCACTCAGCATATGAAGCTCGAATGACGCTATGTCAGTTTTCAATGAATGAAGGTTCTATGTAACATACATAATTATTATCACTTTCATTCATTCTCGACATTCAATTGTTTTCAGGAAGCATTTTAAGAAACTAATAGTATACTTGTGTAGAACTTAAGGTCCGTATAAACTCTTATATAAGTTCACCGAGCATCTTGACGCCTCATACTGGCATCTCAAAACCATTATGATGCTTTACACATATAACGGATGGATATCCGCATATCAAAATGCTTTTGTAAAGCCTTTAGTTGTAGTGCTGCAAATCTATACGCAACTATACAGATATTAGCTGTTTTAGTGCATTTGGATATACAATAGCATTCTTAAATAATAGATAAAAGCTTAATGTTGTTTAATAGCATAATAATGAACTATTATAATGCCACGTAAATCCATTAGAGATTTGAGCTGTTTTTAGTGCCCTTTGTTGTATAATAGTACTTTTAAGTGATAAGTAAAAGCCTAGTACTGCTGAACAGCATAAACGTGAAACAATGTAATTCTTGCATTTTTAATGATCAACTGAGTTCAGTTGTACAGCTAACAGCTCTTTAATCAAATACACTTGGTTATTGTAATACGTATGGCTGTATATACATTCATTTAACTGTATTCGTAAAGTAAAACGTATTTTATTTGTTTATCGGCCATTTTGGAAACGAACGTATATAACAAAAACCAGTTACTGAAAACTGGTGACGTTAATAATACCCAATCTATAGAATCACAATAAATGCCCTTGTTAATTGAGTGATATTGAAGTAGAAACTCGAATGAAACTATATCTAGGTACTTTCATTTTTTTGTTGACAGCATCATAATCATTTTAATAAGCCACGCGCTTTGGTTATGTAGATAATACGTTCAGAAAGAAAAAAGTTCCTTATCTCTAACTTTGATAGGTTAAGTTAAGTCTTTTTTCTCTCTTGGCAAACGGACTCAAGTAGCACAAAAATTCTGAAATGGCTTTAATTGTTTTGCTCAAGGCTCCCCAAAATGACTTTCAAGTAATGGCACTATTTCAGTCTACATCATGTCTATTGGTATACCTGTGAATTCATATAGAACTACTTTATAGAAAATGGCACTACAGTGGTTCATCACATGTCTTCTCTCTGGCCTTTGGCTAAATAACAGTATTATAAATTATGTTTTCACAATTTTATATTGCAGGTCAAAGTAGTTTAATTACAACTTCAATGTATTATAAACCTTTTGTACCGTGGTGTTAGAGATGTTTTTGCAATAATGTAGGGTTTATCAAGTTCTAACTGTGAACACTTAAATAGCTCGTCTAATGTTTTTGTAATGCAATTAACATCTTCATTATCAAAAATATTGCTAGCTTAGTGCTTCTGTAATGCGATTAGCAACTTCATTGATCATAACAATGCTTCTTTAATACAATTGTCCCCTTCCTTAACTACAGCTACTTGCAGACTTTCTAGAAGAGCGGAGAATTCGTGTCCTTTGTAAGGGTAGTTCCTCCGCGTTCTACAAAGCCAATGCCGGAGTGCCTCAGAGTTCTGTGCTCTCACTTGCTCTATTTCTTTTGCATATTAATGACATGTTGTCTTTGGGCAATGTTCATTGGGACATCCTGCGCAAAGCAAGCCGATATCGTGGTAAAAAGGTGAGAACTGGTTGCCAAACTGAACCTAGATCTCGATCGTGTCTCTAAGTAGGGATCTGAAATCCTGGTCGAGTTGAATGCCAGTAAACCCCAGGTTAAAGCATTCTCGTCCAATTCCCTTCCTTACTCCTCCCTCTCTTCAAAAATTCTTCGTTACCCATTTCGGTGAACCTTAGCATTCTTGGTATGGACATCGGCCAGGAGCTGAATCCAAAATGCTACATGGAGAGTGTTGTTTTAACTGCCTCCCGTAAGTTGAGTATTCTCAATAAGGTGAGGCGGTTTTTACTCCCGCGCAGCGCTGTTTGCTATACGACACTTAGGTGCGATCGAGTATGGAGTATTGTTCCCATCTATATGACGGCTCCGCTAAATACCTCCTCGATGCACTTGATAGAGTGCACAAGCGAGCGGTACGCATTATGGAGATGCTGAGGTTACAGCCCCTCTTGAGGACCTCCAGCTGCGTAGAGACATTGCTTCTCTCGGTGTCTTCTTCCGGAATTAATACGGAGAGTATTTTGAAGAACATTTTGATCTAATCCCGCCCTCTCCTTTCCTCTCCCGGACTACACGTGCTGGTCTTAGGAACCACTATCATACTGTACAGTATTAGTACTCGTACCAAAAGATTTGGCAAGTCGTTCCTTTGTAAGACCATTCGGCTTTGGAATTCCTTGCCGGCGCATGTGTTTCCCAGTCCCGGGTCTTTTAAGCGAAGCGTGAAACGGCATTTATGCAGGTCATCATAAATGGGCGTGCTTGTTACCCTGCTTATTTCACAGTAGGGAGCGCTCTCCTCTTATTTTGGAAAGCATCGGCTGCTTACCATCAGGCAGGATGCGGTAACTATGACGAGTCAATATAAAAAAACGTTAATGCCAATATAATGCCTCTGTAATGCAATTAAACAACTATTGTGAAGCTATTTAAGATCTAAAGCCGTATAATTTGTGCCCAAATAATCATTACAGGTAGCCGTATAAACGTTTGTAATGCTACTATAGAACAAACTCAAAATGCGAAAACGATACAAAAATGCTGTAAGTCGGCAGTTATACTGGCTATAGGTACTGCTTTGATGTGTTACTTGGGGCTGTTCTTAGTTACGTTTTTATTGATATGGTTTAGTTTTAGAAAAATGAGACAATGTTTACCCACACTCGTACATAACACCTAATTTTAAAAAGCTAAAAGTACAGAAAAGTTCACTTTTGTTCATGGAAGGAGTTTTGTTCAGTTTTTCTTTAAAATATATAATAATATTATTAAAAGTGTTTAACCCTTTGACGTAAAAGGGACACCACGATCCCTAAAATTAAATTTGTGTTTATTTCTAAACAAAGCATTATTGGGAACTAAACTAAACGCATGCTTATTGTATCCGAACGTATTTTGTTTTTTTTTTCTTTGATTGATAAATGTGCGCGCGAAAAAACAAACAAAAACGTCACATTACTTTTGAGTAGTTTGCTGCGCTTCTTTGACTTTTTTCTGAAGTGATTAATATTACATTTTTGCTGCACTCAGTGACTGTTTAGTGGATAATTTATAAGAATGGTAAGTATTAATTATGTTTGTATTATTAATTGTCGTAACTAGTAACATTTTAGTAACTAAAATATGAAATTATAAGTAGGGGACGCCATTGTCCCAATATGCGTAAAAGGCCAATTTTATTAATATTTTACCCTAACGTTTTTTGCATGTTCTGTGATTTTACACACGGTCTAAACACTCAATTTATTTGTTTTAGGCGCGCAAAGGAAATAGGGTGACTACCAACAATCACGCAGCACCCTAGCGAAGAGGTAGACTCACCCTCACCCCATGCCCATTCAGCCCATGCCCAGTCAGCCCATGCCCACTCAGCTGATACATACTCAGCTCATACACATTCGGCTGCTTCACAATCAGCTCACCCCCCTTCTGTGTCCACTGGCACACTCATTTTGTTGCCAACCGTCTCACTAAGAGTCGCGGACGTACATGGCCACCTTCACACAGCCAGACCTTTATTGGACTGTGTATGTTGACATTGATAACTTCACGCATGGCACGACTTTTGAACCCACTTCCTTAAAAATTACAGGAGTTGGGAATCAGCACAAACATAAGTCAAAAGCGGCAATAACAATAGTATGCCGACCCACGCACAATGATACTCCTACAATTACTGCCACAGCTCATATTTTAAAAAATGTCACTGGCTACCTTCCCTTAGAGAAGATACCAAACATTTCCCACATACTAGGCCAGCCACCCGTACCATTGGCTGATCAGCACTACTACACACCAGCCCTGATCGACCTCTTATTAGGGTCAGACGTTCGTGGTCAGGTGTTGGACGGGACTAAGGTCTCGTTGGGCCCTGCATGCGCAACATCGCATAGAAGGGCATTTACTCTCATCACTTGAATACCGACAAGTTGTGGCTAGGGCTATGATTGGCAATTTTTCTATACGTAAACATGCCTTGCCATCCACTTCCATGACCAAAAAGCGGATTCAAAATATAGGACACAAACAGTCTTTACCTTCACACGTAATGATGAAGGGGCCTTCACGTAAACGATGTGTGCAGTGTGCGAAGAGTGGAGTAGAAAATCGTACCAGCAATATATGTGGACATTTGTAGTGTAAATCTATGTTTCACAGCAACGAGAAATTGTTTTGCTGGGTTCCATTCATGAAATTTTAATTAAATTGTTATTCTTCTACTGAATTTTGTTTTTTAATATCAGAAAAAACTTGATTTTGCTATAATAGTAAGTACCTCACAAAATTATAAATAATGCCCTTTATCGCATATTGGGACACATTTGTCCCAAGTAATTTCCTAAAATCTATTGTTTATTTTTTATTTTTTATTATACACATATTTAAATTACCTTGTAAGAGACTAAATAACGTAGTCATAAATATAAAAACTTATGTGTACTTATTTTGTGCGTCAAAGGGTTAATTGATATCATACCCTTAATATTTTAGGTAATTTAAACAAGTTTGCATCATAGTTAAGTATAAAAATCACTTATGTACTGACTTATCTCAGAAAATAAAAGTAAAACTTAAACCTCGATTTACTCAAAATTTGAATTTTGTGACTTATCACCTTCATCCACTCACGTCTTTAATTGAATAATTGCACAAGGAAATAGTTGGCCGAATGCTGATTCGATGATTAGAGTAAGAGTTCCACAAATTTCAAGAATAACAAAACTGTATAACAATTTTTTTATCTGTAACATAGAATGAAACCTTTTAAAATCGAAAAGTACATTTTCGTAATTTTTTGGTACTATACGGCACGGCAATGCAGGGTATGTTTACATACCAGTTCCTTAAATAAAAAAGGTAAAACTAATAATTAAGTAATTTCAGAAGACCACCGAAGACTTACAAACCAAAATTAGCTCTTATTTCTTTTTGCATTTTCTCTATATGGTGTCAACTAGCAGAAAGACTTATATAGCAATATCAAACTTAAAAAAGTAATGTATGAGGCAACAAACAAAACCTAAAACAGTTTGTGGTTTCGAAAAACTCTCAGTCACTTCTTATAAACGCAGATTGAATCTCTGGAGCTTAAACCATAAAACCAATTAGGTATTATACTTAGACTGTATCAACCACTAAATAAATGATCAAAGACATCAACGCATTCGAGAAAAATAAGTATCACATACGACTGTGCTGTGCTTACTTTTGCCAAAATCACAAATATTGACAGTGATTGTCAAATACATTCTATTTAGGTAGGTCTAAAAGGTTTTTGATTTTCTTAAATGCCAAGATATTTATGACCAATTCTGTTATTTCAATCTGTACGTTGTAAACACGCCAGCAGATCACGAAATCAAAAACTATCAAATTTCTCCATTAGATATTGATCCTTACACCCACACAATAAGGTTCGAATCAATATGTATTCAAGAAATTTGACATTTTTGGTAGGTTGACCTGCTGGCGTCCGTACATTAAGAGGCCTATTACATCTCGACTGTGATTTTTGCTAAAAATGGAAAATTTTGGCGCTCTTTAACTCAGAAACAAAAATACATTAACAGTTTGACTTATTGAATAGTGTAGATAGCTATTGGCATAGTGCGTAGCGGCCTCGCTTTTTGTAAATTTTGCTTAACTATTTAATTAAACCCAAAATTGTAGAGATATTCATAAAATGCGCGAAGGCACTTTTTTGAGGTCCTAGATTTGAACAAATGAAATAAAAAAAATAGATTGTTATCTCATAATAAATAGCCGTATAGTGCTTAGCAGCCTCGGAATTTTTATATATCAATGATTTTATACTATAGAAAAAAAATCTTATTCTAAACCAAAAAACTTTGAAAATCGCTTTAAGTTAACTGTGAATTTCTCCTATCTACGATATTATTAAGCAAAATTTATACCAGAATTATTGTTAATTCATGAGGAATAAAGATTTTATAATGAATTTATTATCCTATTTTAATATAAACGATAAATACAACTGCAAAATTACAACAAAATGCGATGCGCCGGCCATCCGAACTCAGCTTATTAATCTCTCAGCTTAATATTAAGCATAAATTTATTATCCTATTTCGATAAAAACTATAAATACAACTGCCAAATTACTACAAAATGCAAAAATGGGCATTTTACGCAAAAATCACATTTGAGATGTAATAGGCCTCTTAAGGATAACAATATGCTTTACATGAATCTGAGGTCGTAAAGAGAGATAAATCAAAAGTAAACTAACTTTCTTGTGGATTCTTCTCAGTATACGACCTCCCGCCCGCAGACTCGCGAACCGTTATCTTAGTAACATTTTACAAAACTATATTTACCCAGACTTAAAAAAAACAAACCTTTTAATAAGAGTATTGAATATTACATATATTTAATAATACTGATACATTTCCATTGTTAAAAAATTGTAAGAGACGTTTAAACTATTATAAACTAGAAACAATTATTGGAATATAATTTATGAATTTATTACTACTGCTACTCTGTGGAAAATAATTTTCTACTAACTTCGCTTCTATAAATACACCTGTCATGAAGCAGACATTTGCTATGTTTCTATGTAACTTTAATATGGCAATGTTTAATATCAGTTCCGTTGATGTATCATCGTGTTATTAGAAATGCGCAAAACCTCAAATTGGTTTGTTCAGAATCGAGAGTAGAATCGATTACACTTAAATATAAGTCACAATTATAAAAAGAAATTGCATTCGAATTGTAAATGCAACGTTACTAAAAAAAGAAGTCAATAGAGTTAATAAATTATAAAAAATTACGTTACTAAAAAGACAATAGAGTCAAGGATATTTAAAAAAAAATACTTTAATCTTGATTCATAATAACTTTCACGGGACTTCGTGGTGGGAAAGTAAAGCGTCATGTCTTCAGTTTTGTATTATTTTCTATAATTTGTGTTTTGTCGAATATTAATGTGAAATAATGGTGGATTATTTACTGTTAAGTGTTCGTGAACGTGCGTGAGTGTTAGCAAATAAAACAAAACAGTGCTACATCACTTTTCAAATTCTCTCAAGAAGTCCGTGTGAGACCTCAATAAAGTCCCACAGCTTTGAGTCTCGAGGGGTTTGAGGGAAAATCATTTACCATTAAACGTTCATTATCACTTATTATCATCCACTTAATGTTAAGAAAATAAAAATTACTATTAAAAACTTGACACTGGCTAAATGTGCTGATCGCACGAAGCCATTACTTAAATAAGAGAAAAAAAAATAACTTTCACAACTGTCACAGCAATCATTCAGCCCCAAATCAAGCATAGCCAGAACTATGGTGACTGAATAACGGATAAACATACATAAAAACTAATAAACATCTATGACTCGGTCACAAATGTGAGCACGACACCACATAAATATTTGCTTATACCGGGATTCGAACCCGGGACCGTGGGCTGCGTAGTAAGGGTCTACTAACTAGGCTAACTACTCGATTGTCTACTGTCTGCTTAGTAATGTTGCACTTACAATTTGAATGCTATCGCGGCGGCAACATTGCTCGCACTTGCAGGCTTAAATCGCGCGTAATTACGCGTAACTAGTAGTAATTACTAGTTACCAATTTAAAAAAAATGCAAGATAACAAAAATGCAAATATCTTCAGACTTAATCAGCAAAAAATAAAATCAATAATTTATATAATTCTCTTATATTAAAAAAAAAATGTGGTTTGCGAGGCTTTGAACTATTTAATTAACATGTTGTACGAGTATATGAAATAAATAAATACTAACGAACTATGCGTAAATAATGGAACTTGCTTGGGATTTAAGATCTGCTACACATAGCTAGTATGTTTACTTGTTTAGAAAATAAACTATTCGAAGCTGGAGATATATTAAATGTTGTTTTATTAGTTTTACAGGTTTGCTGTCCAAGAATTATTACAATTGGTTTTCAATTGTTATGTATTATATGTTATTCATGAGACAGGGAAGGGGTTAATATGATGTGTTATAATAAAATTAGAATATATCACATTTTTATTTAATTTAGTCTTTTACGGTATACCAGAAACCAAAACTGCGCTGAATAAATTAAAAATATATTAACTATTATTACTCACTATATTATTTTGAAGCTTTGTAATAAAAAGGGGTATACTTACTTTTCTAAGCATAGTTTAAGTTAACGCATGCAATGTGTCTAAATGCTGACTTTTGTTTAATTATTTATTGTTTCCATAAACTTTAAACACAAAAGAATTCAAGCCATACTTAAAATTGCATAGTTATTTATATAAAATATACATATATTATTTTGTTTATTTGGGTGCATGCAAAACAAATAATTATTAAGCAATGTGTGCCTGAATCTAAGTGAAGTATATGAAAGTTTTGCGAGTACAATGGATAAAATTTAATTTCAGAGATCATGCTTGTTTGCAAAGTACAATACATCCATTTGCATTTTGGCACCATGCGTCACATTTCCCTTTTAATAATAGCAATTAATTTAGACACTAAGTTTTAAATAAAAGCTAAGTTTATGTATTGTACAAATACTTATGCTGTAAAGCTCATATTCTAAGACAATGCCTTATACATCTCACATCTTCTGGTTGGATCAAGCAATTTACAACATTCTGATAACTAATAGTATAATATCCAAGTCAAGTAAATAAGCTGACGATGAACAATTAAATTTTATTAATTCTTATTGCTTACATATAATCTATTTTAAACATACCATCACATTTTTCAACATTAACCGAAATAATGATGGCATTTACAAATAAACATTTACGTTTAATTATTATAGTCTTACATGTATATCACAACATTTATGAGATCAAAATAATCACAGCCAAAATCACATTTCACATTATTCATAAGATACCAAAAAATACATAACTATATTAGCTAAAAAAAATTACTTATTAAGAATTTGACGTTTTTTATGAATTATCACCAGTAATAGGAAAAGGCAGACTGTATCTAACTAAAATTCTTGACGAGATTTAACATGGGGCTGTTAAGACCACTCAATTTGATACCGGTATTTTGTATATACCGGTATTTCCCGAAAATTCGGTATTTTTTATTTTACACAGTAAGTACCAGTGGTTGGAAGTGGTTAAATAAACATACACACATACAGAGATTGACGATTCTTTACAATTTACAATACTTTAAACAATTTTAACTATTATAAATAAATGAAGTATAGTTTTTAACACTTCCAACCACTGCATTAGTACTGAATAGAAAAAGAAATCGGAGTTTTCGGGAAATACCGGTATATATAAAATACCGGTATCATATTTGGTGGTATTAACAGCTCCATGTTATGTCCCGTCAAGAATTTTAGGTACTTAAATACATTCTGCTTATTCCAATCACTGATTATCACACTAAAAGGTCTTATCTTATAATTTAATAAATAACAAAGTACAATATAGAAATATATTTATTATAAGACAGCGCACAGCTTCGATGAAACTCGTCGTATCAGTTGCCCGCCGTTTATGCTCGAACTTTTACTCAAACATACTCACGTTGCCAAGCTAAACTGGATCTTACAACGAGCGCGGTAAGTACATTTTTTTCATAAACAACATAACATAAATAAATCCATAATAAAGTAAAAGTAAAGTAAACTAACACTAAACAAAAATACATTTGAGAGTTACGTCAAAAGAAATGTTGGAGTCCGCAACGCTACTGGCGTTTCGAAAAGACACTTTGGCCGCAAGCACTGTTTGGATCCGCCCGGTAAGTCGGTGGCGAGTACCGTACACGCCGGCAAAGGGTGCACGTGGACACTAGTTAGGTTTTTACAATCGTACCTGGCTCCGTAAGGCGGCTCTACATTACGTGGCGGCGGCGACAAGATTTCATCGTAAACTCCAGCGAACCTGTGCGACAAAAGAAAGCCGAATGTTAAAATTCTACTTTAAACGAAAACACAAGATATTTTTCTAAATTAAATGACAGGTTCTAAACATGTTTAAAACTGCGTTTTTACATGCAGTTGCTGGCGCAAATCACTCTATCGACCCGGTGCTTGTCATCTTGTCAGTAAGGAATTGCTATGTCGTTTACTCTTCACCGACATGACAATTGGTTTTCAACCTTATCTCTCGGGAATGATGTCAAAAATATGACATCTATAGACAAAATCATATATGCTACTAATAAATAAATGAAGACTTACCGATGTGGTGACATAGCTCGCGGCGGAGACGAGCGCATCGCCGAACGCCTCGGCGAACGCAGCGGCGAGCGCAGCGGCGAGCGCGGCGGCGTGCGCAGCGGCGAGCGCGGCGGCGAACGGGGCGGCGAGCGCGGCGCCGAGCGTGGGATCGAGCGCAGCGGCGAGCGCAGCGGCGAGCGCAACGGCGAGCGGTAGCGCAGCGGCGAGCGGTGCGGCCGGCGCGGCGACGGGGATCTGTACGGGTAATCGCATTTGTTAAAGGAAGTGTCTAGCCTGCCACCAGTGGTTATTTAATAAAAATTAATGTACTGCCACTAGTGGTATGTTCAGAAATAATGATAATCTGCCGTAAGTTATTAGGTATTCCAATTTGTTCCTTAACGCAAGCTAAAAAAGTTTAAATTTAAATATACATTATGGTAGCGTAGTGAAATAGTTCATTAGCGGCAGACTAACATAAAAAGCTATTCTGCCACAACTTATTAGTCTTTGGAATATGTATTTAGTCATTTCGAGGTTATTTTTTTATTAGACAACAATAACAATACATATGACCTACAGGAATAGATAATTAGTATTTCTGTTGTCTAATAAAAAAATAAACTCGAAATTCAAGACAATCGCTACGCTGCGCTTGACGATTGTCTTAAATTTCTAACCTATCACGTGACCGCACGTGCAGTACATTATTTTTTATTAAATAACCACTGGTGGTCGGCTAGTTTATTAAGGACCCGCATTCACCAATATCAAAATTACCCGAGTATAAATTTACTACCTAGATTTATCATAATGTACAACTTGTATTTCATTTCACCACGCTAATGTAAGAATAAGTTACTCTCGCATATTTACTCTGTGCTATTGAACGAACATAAGCGGATCGAACGAATGAGCGTATTAACCACCAAAGTATAGTTGCCATTTTTCTCGTACGAGAGCAAAGGCGCTTTACACTTTTTTATTTTCTGGTGTAACATTGTTTGTTTGACGTGACGTTTCTGACGATGTCATCAAAAAAAATGTTGTTGTTGTTAATCTTCTATGTAATTAATTTGTTCTTTCCTTGAACCATCTCGGGCGAGGGCCTAAAATAATCTTCGTCACTGCTATCAGATTCGTCAATCAACAATCTTAAACGACGCGGCAATTTTAAGTTACAATATTAATTTGAAAGCTGCTTCAAATGACATTAGTGACATTATTATTTTAAGAATAGGGGCTAACACGGCCAAAATTGGCGGTATAAGAATTTACTCTAGTGTAGTGACTTTATCATTAGGTTAAGCGTTGGTGAAACGTAAAGTTCATATACACGCAAGTAAATAAGGACTTATTCTTAGAATAAGACTTATACTACTTTGGTGAAATTCACCCTTAGTCTTTCACAGGCACTACAGTTGTAATTTTTTATTGCTTTTCAACCTTATTTCAAATGCATAAGGTTTAATATTTAGTGGCAATATAGCTGCCATTGCCTTCGAAAGGGTTAAAACAGAGTAGGTAAATATTTATATTTCAACATGTTTGGCTTATTGGAAGGAGTCGACAAATAATTTTGCATTTACATAACTGGAATTTATATTGAAAACGGAACTATTAAAAAAATTATAGTCCTGCTAATAATTTCAAAAAACATAATATTTTAACCCAGCATGGACTAAGTTAGTAGTCTAATCTAGTCTATTTCCTCTATCATCCAATTGTACTAAGATTTCACGCATTCAACTTGAGCATCTCCTAGTTTGGCTCAGAAATTAATTTGCATCATAGTCAGTGCAGTGCGATGCGCGCTCGGAAACGGACGCGCTCCATTGTGCAGTAAGAATTTTTAATTCGCGATTTGCGCGGCAATAGCCGCTGCACGTGTTTTGACTATGAGTTCCCAACTCATAGCCAACGAGCTGTTGGCGTTTATTCAAAACGCCATCGACACCATGGACGAGGTCAGCATCCTGCAGATCTGCAAATCCAACTTCAAGGAGGATGACATTTGCAGTGGCAAGGCGCTGCTCTACCAGACCGTCGGCAAAACCAGCCAGATGCCATCTCGACGGAGGGATGGAACAGAAAGGAGTCTCCAGGACATCATCAGCCTGCTGAAGGAGACCGACCCGGACGACGTGCCTTCGTTCGTGGCGAAGGAGCTACACAAGCTGCCCCCCGTCACATTCGACCACGTCGATGTCACCAGGCTGCTGAAGGACATCAACTTCCTGAAAGCGAGCCTGGCTGAGGTGGTGGAGAAATTAGAAGTCTCAAACAACACCATAAGTGAGTTGCGTGCCCAAGTAGTGTTATTAAGCAACACTGCTTCGGTAAGTAGGTCACCCGAGGCCTCTAATGTCAACACTCGTCGCGGGGCGCAAAACGCATCCATCTGCAGTTTCGAGTCGGCGCATGCGGATGCGTCACCGGCCGCTGTCACTACGCGCGATGCCCCGCGCCCCGCCGCCCGCCCCTCCACCCCGGTGGGGACGTCACGCGTTTGCACGTCAACACCTCAACGTGCCTACGCAGCTGCGGCCGCCAGCCGACCTGTCGGCGCCGCTGCTGCCGCCGCTCCGCAACCTGAGCGGCGACCGCCTCAAGAGAGAAAGAAAAGTAGCCAGGGAGTCATCCATGGAGCTACTCCTGCGGCACCGCGGGTTCACCATCGTGACGAGGAGGGCTTTACCACAGTGGAAAGGAAGAAGAGGAAGCCCGACCGTCGCAACCTATGCGGTGTTGCACCGACCGGACCAAACCACCTGCTGCGTCCAGCTATACCGACGACGCTGCTGTACGTGTCCCGACTCCATTATTCTACGAAGGCAGAGGAGATCGTAGAGTACATACGGATCAAGAGAAAACTCACTCTCAGGGTCGAGCGGTTGAAGTCCCGCCACAATGTGAATTTTAATTCATCTGTGGTGAGAGTACCGACCGACCATCTATCGGCCTTTATAAAAGAGGAGTTTTGGCCGAAAGGTGTCCTGTTCCGGCGGTTCCGTGGACGGCTACCGGACACCGCGTTGCGTCACACGTCGCCGTGTCTACGTGTAAAATAGTGATAAGGTTTTTTAATATAAATTATATGTATGTTAGTCTGTAAGGTATTTATCTATGGGCCTGCGTTGCCTGAATATAAATAAATAAATAAAAATAAAAAAAATAGTAATCATAAAAGATTTTAAGGGCTTTTGTTTGAATCTTACCTCGTCAACGACAAAGTCCTTTCACGCGTGCGACGTCTTCGCGGCGACCACGGCGACCGGCGCAGGCGGCCGCGGGACATCGACCGCGATCTGTCGAGGAAAGGAAACACATTGCAAACTAATGGCACAGAACAATCAAAATTAGGTTAATACCCATTCACCACATTTAGCGACACTTGCTTTACACATACAAGACACTACACTAGCGAGTTTGATTATAGTTAGATCCTCGATTTCATGCTTTACATACGGTACGTTTGGTTTCACATGCAAGACTAAAGCGTTTGGCTAGCTAGAGTACAAACGAACCTAGAGTAGCGGAGTCGACTGGAGCCGCGGCTACGAGGCCGCGCGCGGGGCGAGCGCGGTAACGGCGAGCGCGGCGAGCGAGGCGAGCGTACACTGCGCGGCGAGCGGGGCGAGCGCGGGGAGCGGGGCGGGCGTGGCGAGCGGGGCGAGCGCCCGGCGCGGGGCGAACGTGGCGAGCGGGGCGAGCGCGAACGGGACTGCGAGCCCGAGTGCGCGCGGCGCCGCTCCTGCTCGCGCCGCTTCGCTCGCATCTCCTTCTCGCGGATCATGCGGTTGAACGCCTCCAGCGGGTCGGCGTCGTGCCTGCGACAAACGGCGCGGTTAGCTGACGGCACGCCACGCGCGCAGGAGAAGGCGACACGAACGAAGCGGCGGCGGCTCGCCGTCCCTACCTATCATCTAACCTCTCCTGAATGTAAAACACAATCAAAACCACACAATACTAAACTATCATTGCCTTATATTGCTGCCCTGTTCAAAGTTTTCTAAGCTGTTAATTTATTTTTATTAACTTAACACAATATTTTTTAACTAATAAAGTAGTGGACGGACACCGCCTTGCACAATATTTAAATATGGGACGCGGACAAGTTATTTTTATTATCTGTGTGTGAACCGAGCCTAAGATATTATTACTATTTTACTACATAACCTGACTGTTTTATTTAATTAACAAATGATTTTAATACAAGCAGGAGTAACATTATTTTTAAACCTATAGAATAGCAAGTTCCACTCACTTACACCGATATCAATTATATAAAAAAATGGCTACGTAAACAAAGAGTAGGTAGTTGTCCATACCCATTGGTGGGCGAGTCCTTGACGCCGGGCGGGCGCGGCTGGAACGGCTCGGGCGGCGGGTAGCGCGTGAAGGCGCCCGGCTCGTGCCGCCCGAACGGCGGGCTGCGGACGCGGCTGTTAGACGCCACACAAACGATATAGTCAAACTTATCAGCATATAAACGTCCCACTGCTGGGCACATGTCTTTCCACATGGACATCACATGGGAAGGTTGGGTCATAACGCGGAACTATTTAAATGTCTGTAAGAAACACCACCTTTTACCTCTTGAACTGAGACGCGAGATAGCTGATATCACGTATCTGCTTAAAATTGCTACGGCTAAGATAGACTGTCCCCAACTTTTAGATAAGCTCTCTTTAAAGGTACCTCAAAGAAATTTTAGAAGTAACCCTACTTTCTGTCTACCAAAAGCGAACACCAATTACAGGCAGAATAGTTACTTATGGCGTGCGTGTAATCTGTTTAACCAACTGGGCAAGCAGATTGAACTGGACCTTTTCTGTACCAGCGTACCATCAGCGAGGCGGATGTTGACTGAGCGATTTTTTGAGCCCAATTTTTGTTCGTAGTTACTATGTTGCGTTATTATTACTTAACCATTCATAATTTAAGCGAGGTTGATAATGCGTTGCTTAGTGCTTTTAATTTTTAAGAAATTTCTATTGGTGAGAACCTATAAGTGGTTTCTATGTATTTTATTCTGTAACCTTAGCGAAAATGTGTAAACCTTGGTTTTCCTAAGATAATAAAATAAAATAAAATAAAAAATAACGCGCCACGCTGGCCCACTGCGGGTTTTAACGACTGCCATCTTTCGACGACAACCGGGACCAACGACTTTACGTGCCTTCCGAATCACGGAGGATTCATAAATCATAATTTACTTTAAAAAAAATTTTAATGTTTTTTGTTTTGTGTTTATTTATGTTTTATGAAATATTGTATTAATTAGTTTTCAAGTAAATATGTAATAAGAAAAATATTTTTCACTATATTAATTACATTTATGTTGTTTGGTTTGCTGTCCTTATTTATATTTTATAATTATTTTCTAATTGTTAATGTTATGTGATGACCCTGTTACACGCCTTGGCGTTGCTGTTAAGCAGGATCTCCTGCGACACTGTTTTGTGTCACAAAACAGTGTCGCAGACCCGGCTTTAGTGTAACAGGTATTTGTTTAAAAATAAAAAAAATTAAGTTATTTTATAAAGTTTTTAAATTGTGCTGTGTAGGGTGGCGGCACATTAGGCGCAGGACATGGGTTGGTAGTATTCTTTTAAAGCGCAGGACAAACACAAGCGGTGTCGGGCGCGGCGTATGAGCACCCCGCCCGCGCCACGCCGCTTCTATACGATTCATATGAAATACGAATGAGCGGGCGCCTCGCCCGCGCCGAGCCCGCGCCCGACGCCGCTTGTGTTTGTCCTGCGCTTTAAAAGAATACTACCAACCCATCTCTTCCCTTGGGTGTCATAAAAGGCAATTAACGGATTAAAGGCACTTACATCGATCAGTATGATTATTATGTTATGGGCAGGTCAATCAAACACGGTATCCGAGCAATCACTGCCTTTATTATATTCATGTTTTACCCACAATATTAACAAAGTATTATGACTACCCTCCACACAGCATAGAGCGGCGATGGGCTGACCACCTCTCACACTCAGCACATGTACAGTTGTTATTTGGTGAAACGTGGACTATGGCAGGATTTTGCGGTCCTCGTTGCCTAGTCTCTGACTAACCCATAGGGAATAATAGTCGTCCTATTTTAGAATATTATTTAAATGTTATAATAAAAAAATGTTCAGAGTAAGTAAGTATTCTTAGAGATAAATTTTCTCTGATTATATAAGTAAGTAGTAGATTATGGTATTTGAATGTCGCTATGGTCGCTTGTTATGAGTGTTTGTAAGTGTGTATTGAAATAATTTACCTACTAAGAAAAAAGAAAAAACATTTATTGACTGTCACATTAAATACTTAATTAAAAATAGAATTTAAAAAAAAAGATGAGAAATACAAAAACAGAAAATAACAAACGAATAACACATAAAGAAAACAACAGTGCGACAAGCCAATCAGGACCCAAGCCTACCCTTTTTTTTACCCTACTACTTATTCAATTATGGAAGATTTTTAGACTATATCTCAATCATAAAAAGTTCAAAATAAAGTGGGAATTTACATTTCACTGACTGTTACAAGGGTTACAATACAAATATCTGCAGCTGACGAGACACATAATTTCAGTACTCAATACGTCATATATTTATTACAAAACCATAATGTGGATGCTGACAAATGTTAAGATCTAAATAAAAACCATGTAGACCTAGCATGCGCAACACGAGATATGTCGCGGACGACAGACGACAAATCATTTTAAGTTGTCATGTTAAGGTTTGTAGACAAAAATACCACAGTTTATGCAAAAAATACTATTAAGTTTATTTTTGACATATTATGTAGAGTTCTAAACGCATCCAAGTGTCTTTAGTATCGATAGACATTAGAGATAAATTAATAAAACACGAGAAAACGGGTCGAGAAGCGTTCTCGTATTGCGCATGCTAGGCCGGCTGGACACGCAATTTCTTATCGGCACGTATGTAGATTACAGAGATAGAAAATTCTTGTACGTGCCGATTCCTGTACGGCCACATGGCTACACTATTACTTTATTGCGCATGTACACTTACGTGCACAAAAAGTGTTTACTTGTTCCTGTTAAATATGTTGTCATATTTGATTTAATCTGTGATTTGATTACTTAAGAGGGCACCGCGCGGAGCCGGGCGATCGCAAAAACAGACATAAGTCTCATAATGAACTTCAAAGCAAAATCAATCATATTAATATTTAAAATTAGAACAATTCTGATTTGAAGTTTCAGACCTAGTAATTTGATTAGAGCAATGTTTTTATTCTGCGAAATGTACAAAACCATCACGCGCTTGTGTTAAAAATTAAAATTTACTTTTTTAAGATGGGGGCGACCTGCGGAATATTAATACAAATATTTTCATGTAAGAATTATTCTTTCATGCGTAAAATTAAGAAAGTTGTCGAAGAAAAATGTTTTTAGGAGTCATTAGATTTATGTATTGTTTGTTATTGTTTAAACAATTTGTTTAAAATTTCAACAAGGCCACGACCTTGTGCAATAATCAGGCTAACTTACGTAAAGTTCTTTAATGTTAAATACATACATTAACTAATTCAGCGCATATTACAAGTGACTTAAAAATACGTAAATTTTCACAATTTCGTGCAGGATCCCCTTAAATAAGAATAAATATTCAGTAATCTTACAAAATATAATAATTTAGTCTTGAGGCAAAACAGATATTCCTTCCATTATGTCAAAGCCAGCTTCAGCAGAAACAGAGCTGGTTGTAGACATTGGTTCTTCATCATCGTAAAATTGACTTCAGTTTTGACATTGATTAACTTTGCATCTCTCTTTAAGAAGCAATATAAGTTGACTGCTAGAAACCGCAAGAAACTTCAAGGGCTGGTCAGGTCAAGTGTTTTAAACAGGACAAAAATGACAAAAAAGGAATTCGTGTTTTTTTCATTTTTAATAAAATAATTCATTTTGTGAATTTTAATTGGATAGTCTTTGAGAATCTAATTTATTTTGAAGCAATAACATAAGATAAATAAAATGAAAAACAATTAAAAATAACGATTATTTACAACGCGAGGGCAACGGCCGGCCGGCCGACCGTCTGTTGAGCGTTGACCCGTTCGCGTCAGCTGGGCGATAAGTACCTACGTTAGTCTACAATGAGACCATTTTTGTCATGTTTAAAACACTTGACCTGACCAGCCCTTGAAGTTTTTTGCGGTTTCTAGCAGTCACCTTATATACATCAATCAGCATTTTTCTGGCTTTTTTTTTTAAAACTACGTTTTGTCAGGGGGGGGTGTCACTCCGCAGTTTAGGTACGTTCGGCCGGCGCGCCTCTCAGGCAGGCGTATGGTACTAAAAGTTGTCGCTCGGCTCGCACGCTCCACGTCGCGCGTCGTCGCTTAAATCGTAATCGTGCTTAAATATATTAAGAGCGGGCTCCCTAAAATAAATCCAGCGCTAGCTCCGCCCAGCGCGCCCCGCCACCCGCATGCCACACTCGTTACACTAGCGATACATTAACAACCAATTCAAAATTCGCGCGCGCGCAGGTCATCCGAGTTCATGATCCAAGAACATAGAATGAATAGAGCATTTTCGACAATTTTTTTTCATCTTTTTTCAGTAATTTTAAAGACAGATTATTCATATTTTTTATGAGCAGTAGTATGTTAACTTTGATTATAATATATTGAAGATCATGTTTGTACTTTGTATACCTATTTCATTTTTTATTTATTTATTGTTTCAATTTTAATTTTTTTTTTTATGTAAGTTAACTTTATCATTATGAAACTACTTCGGGAAAAGTAGTGTAAATTATATTTGTCAAGCCGGATTGCAATATAAATAATTGTATTATTATAATGTTGTTGTTCTTTTTATTTGTTTTATTATAATGCACAAAGACACACTTCAATTTTACACATTTTATTAACCCCCGACGCAAAACTAAAGGTCTGTTCAAACCTGAGCGGTATTCGCTACCGCTGTGGGTAGCGGCAGCAAAAATACCGAGCACGTCGCCTTAGCCGCGGAACTTTATACTAAATACCTGAGCGAAAACCGCGCGGTATATACCTTTACCCACAGCGGCAGCGAATATCGCTCAGGTTTGAACAGGCCTTTAGGGTGTTGCAAGTTTAACGAGTGTATTTGAGTAATTTGTTTATCTGTACGAATTATCGTATCTTCCGAACGGATGCACCGATTTTGATTTTGTTTTTTTTTTATTTGAGAGGTGTCTTGATCGAGAGTGATTTTGAGCCAGAATCTTTCATCAATAAAAATGTTTTTACTTTTTTAAGAAGAATTGTGTTTTAAGAAAATCTGTTTAGCCTTTTGAAGATCATTATCTCTACATAGTCGAGAAAAGGATTTGAGTAACTTTCATAAGTCTGATCGATTCAAAATTTGATACCCTGTTACATAAATGATATTGAAAGAACATGGTAACTTTGACCTGATGCTGCAGCATCTGCAAGAATAACTAATTCCTTATTAACTTACAATATAGGTATCGTGTTTAGGCTCATAGGAATGGTCTCTATAAATAGGTTGTAGCTAGGTGATGATCAAAATCTGATAACGGAGCAGGGAAGAAAAAATGGGAATAAGTTGGCGAGGGATTCTAAGCTTCTTTTACTTTTAATGTTTTTTATATATATATTATCGTCTTATTAACGCTTGAATATACCTAAGTAAAAACTTTTACTTGTTCTATCGATATGAAATTATTGGATATTTAAAAATAAATTACCTATTGGAAAAATAAAATCCAACCAGTCAATCAAAGTAAATGTATTTTGATATGGAGGTAGAATTATAATTCCGTAAAACCTAATTAACGTCTCTACTGCTGGAGCCTTGCAACTCGTGACCTCCGACGAGTCTTCATTACTGTTACGTATAGCTATAATGTCAGTGGGAGTGATTGTTTTAGCTGTCACTTATTCTGTATATCCTTCGGCTTGATAATATCAATCCGATTTTTTATTTACAGTAACCTGAAAATATAAAAAGAGACGAGATACTTATACGAAATATGTGACATATCTAATTATTGTGTTCAACTGATTTAATACATTATAACTGATATAATAATATATTATATTAGTATTATATTTGTTTAAATTAATACTCACTTGGCCATTCCTGTTTTCTGTTTTCTGGAAAAGGAGGGACTCTTCATGATGAACTCCTTTTTTAGGAAATCTGAACACCGCAAGTGGACCTGGCTAAGTCCCGATGGTGCAACAAAAAATGAGATTGACTTTATCATGTCGACGAGAAAGCAAATATTCAATAATTTCCCGTTGATCAACGCGTTCAAAACTGGCCATGATCACCGGTTGGTAAGAGGCACATTGAACATTAATATCAAGCTTGAAAGACGTCGATTGATGAAGTCTACGCTCCGCCCTGCACCCATCCAAATCCAAAACCCCGAAAGCTTCCAGCTCGAACTGAAAAATCGCTTCGAATGCCTGAAGGATTGCGTAGACGTGGACGATTACAACAACAGGTTTGTAAAACTGTCCATGCGGTTGGGTCTAAGTTCTTCAAAACCCACCGTATAAGAGGACCTAAAAAGCTCTCGGACCATACTCTCAAACTGATGGAAGAGCGGCGCGTGATGGTTCTGCGTTCTTCGGACGATTCGTCTCAGCTTCGGCGGCTCAATAGGCAGTTCTCGAAGTCTTTGACTCGCGACACTGGCCGATTTAATACCGACCGTATTAAAGAGGCTATCGAGCGAAACAAAGGTTCGAAAGTGTTTGCAAGAGATTTGGGTATTGGGCAGAGCCAACTGACGACGCTGAAAACCGATGACGGCAGAACTGTCACGTCCAGGTCCGAAGTTATGGGAGAGGTCGAGAAGTTCTATGGACAGCTATACACATCCACGCGGCCACCTGTACAAAGCTTAGCTACAGACCCTAGAGCTAAGCTAACCCGACACTATACCGAAGATATCCCGGACATCAGCCTGCGCGAGATTGGTATGGCTCTCAAGCAGCTTAAGAACAGCAAGGCATCGGCTGCTGACGGAATTACGGCTGAGCTTCTGAAAGCAGGCGGAAGACCGGTACTCGCAGCTCTTCAAAGATTATTTAATTCCGTCGTACTCGGAGGTAGAACGCCAGAAGCGTGGCATGAAAGTGTGGTTGTGTTGTTCTTTAAGAAGGGCAACAAGGCCCTACTGAGGAACTACAGACCCATATCACTTCTAAGTCACGTTTATAAGCTGTTCTCGAGAGTTATAACTAATCGTCCCGCACGCAGGTTTGATGACTTCCAGCCAATCGAACAAGCCGGATTCCGAAAAGGCTTTAGCACCATAGACCACATACATACGCTGCGGCAGGTTATACAGAAGACCGAAGAGTATAACCGGCCACTTTGCTTAGCGTTTGTGGACTATGAGAAAGCCTTTGATTCGATCGCAACATGGGCCGTGCTACAGTCTCTCCAGCGGTGCCAAATTGACTGTCGGTACATCGAAGTGTTAAAGTGTTTGTACGAAAACGCCACTATGACAGTTTGTCTTCAGGACCAGAGCTCGAAGCCAGTCCAGCTGCAGCGTGGAGTGAGACAAGGAGATGTCATTTCTCCGAAACTCTTCACTGCTGCACTGGAGGACGTGTTTAAGCTTCTGGACTGGAGAGGACTCGGCATCAACATTAACGGCGTGTACATCAGTCACCTTTGATTTGCCGACGATATAATAGTCATGGCTGAGACCCTGGAGCAACTTGGCACAATGCTCGGTGCTCTAAACAGAGTCTCTCAACAAGTGGGCCTTAAAATGAACATGGAGAAGACGAAAATCATGTCTAACTCACGTGTCGTACCCACTCCTCTGAAGGTTGGAGACTCTGCTCTTGAAGTTGTTGACGAATATGTATACCTGGGACAAAAAGTCCAACTAGGTAGGTCCAACTTTAAGAAAGAGGTCAATCGTCGAATCCAACTCGGCTGGGCAGCGTTCGGTAAGCTACGTAATATCTTCTCGTCCAAAATACCGCAGTGTCTCAAGACGAAAGTCTTCGACCAGTGTGTGTTGCAAGTGATGACATACGGTACCGAAACGTGGTCGCTCACTATGGGCCTTATTAGCAGGCTCAAAGTCACGCAATGAGCAATGGAGAGGGCTATGCTCGGGGTTTCTCTACGTGATCGAATCAGAAATGAGGAGATTCGTAGACGAACTAAAGTAACCGACATAGCCCAAAGAGTCGCCAAGCTCAAGTGGCAATGGGCAGGGCACATCGCCCGTAGAACCGATGGCCGTTGGGGCAGAACGGTTCTCGAGTGGCGACCGCGCACCGGAAGACGCAGTGTGGGCAGGCCTCCAACAAGGTGGTCCGACGATCTGGTGAAGGTCGCGGGTAGCCGCTGGATGCAAGCAGCACAGGACCGGTCGTGGTCGAGATCCTTGGGGGAGGCCTTTGTCCAGCAGTGGACGTCTTCTGGCTGATGATGATGATGATGATGATGGCCATTCCTGTCACGATTCCAGAAATGAACTTTATATAAAAAAGCTATAAAACTTTGAGTGCTCTGTAGAATTTAAACTTTCAACCTAATACCTAAGTATATCGAAGCTCAAGAAACAACAAGATAACTGACACCGAAACATTTAGCTAGACCACTCACAACTATGGCGATAGCCCGAAACGTCAAATGATAGGTAAGTAACTGTTTAGAGTATGTTATTTGTTCTTGCGTTATCCCGTACAAATCAAACTTGTTCAATTTGAAACGCTGAAATGTATCTTATGTTTAAAAACAATAAATAAAAAACGTACTGAGTTAGATTTTCACATATAGACAGTAATGGAATGGTTGCGCTTTGAGCATTAGCGTTATTTTTGCCAGTTCCTAGGCTTAGGAACGTTAATCTAAAAATATCAATTCAGGTCATTTGAAACAAACACTAATACAGTATTTAAAATTAAATATCAAATAAATTATCAAAGTCCTAATATTGAAATGAAACACTTTTTACGGATTAACTCGCGTTTAATTTACTATTTACATAGTTTTTATATTATCCTGACGTTTCGAACCCTTTACAGGGTCCGTGGTCACAGGGAGACTGAGGTGTTGGTCGTCTCATTGTCAGAAGTTATTTGCCTACCGTCAATAATTTTTATATTTTACCGGGTGCGTTCAAGTTTACACAATACGAGCTAACAATATTTTTAAGTCTGGCAATGTGTTGCTGTTGGGGCTGGGATTTGATGACCTGTATGATGGGGTCCCAGGCAGGTGGTAAATTCCAACCATCCTCTCTATTGAAATTACGATGTTTTTTAATTTCAATAGCCTCGCGTATCATCCTAGGGATGAATCGTTGTTCCTTGGCGAGTATTTGAGGTTTGTCAAATCTGATGTAATGGTTGGGTCCCTCGAGAGCATGTTCACACACTGCAGACTTATTTTCGCGCCTATGCTTGACGTCGGCTATATGTTCTTTTACGCGGGTTCCTACACTTCTCTTTGTTTGCCCGATGTACGAGAGCCCACAGTCGCAGTCCAGTTTGTACACGCCTGCATCTTGAAGGGGTATATTGCACTTGACAGGTCGTAAGAACTGGTTGATCTTCTTTGGCGGCTTAAAGTAAGTATTGATTGAAGCTCGCTTCAAGATGTGACCAATCTTGTCAGTGACGCCTTTCATATATGGAAGTACTGCAGGTTGGCGCTCGACTGTGGTTGGTTTTTTGCGTTTTTTGTGACGAAACCGCGGTACTTGCAGTTTGTTATCCTGTAGTACATGCTTGACATGCTGAAGTTCAGCAGCCAGGTGTTGGGTGTCACAGATGCCGCGTGCTCTCTGAAACAAAGATTTCCCTACAGTAGCCAACTGTCTAGGATGGTGGTGAGAATCACCATTGAGGTACCTATCTGTATGGGTTACTTTACGAAACACAGTGTGGCTCAAACTATGGTCAGGATTCCTGATGATTAAAGTGTCCAAGAAAGCTAACTTGTTGTCTGCCTCTAACTCCATTGTGAACTGTATTTTAGGGTGTATGGAGTTAAGATGACTTAGAAAAGGAGATACTTTATCAGTTGGTAAGATAGTGAAAGTGTCATCTACGTACCGCTTATAGAACCTTGGGGTTACGGGTGATGTGCTTAGGGCCCGCTCCTCGAAGTCTTCCATGAAAATATCGGCGACAATGGGTGATACAGGGGACCCCATAGCAACACCCTCTATTTGCAAGTAGTAAACTTCATTCCACAAAAGGTAGCCAGATGTTAGACAATGCTCTAATAGTACTGCATATTCGTTGGGCATATTTTGTTCAACTAGTCTTTTCTTGGTAATTTCAATGCAGTCCTGTACTGGTAGACATGTAAATAGGGACTGGACATCAAAACTAACCATGGTTTCATTGTCAGCAAGATGTAGGTCTTTAATATCACTGACAAACTGGTAAGAATCCTTCACATAAGCTGTTGTATTACCTCTTAGTGGGGAAAGTATTTTTGCTACATGCCGGGCCAAACGGTAAGTTGGTGAGTCGATCTGGCTTACAATCGGACGTAGCGGAGCCTCAGGTTTGTGGATTTTTGGTAACCCATACAGTTTAGGTGGTTTAGGGCAGGAAGGTATTAAATAATTAGTGTCTAGATTTAACGTTTCCGAGTGTTGTTTGACAAGATCACTGGTTTTCTTTAATATTTTGTTAGTTTGATCGCATTTAACGCGTTTGTAGGTCTTGTCATCTGATAAAAGTTGAATTATTTTTTCGTTATAATCTGACGTATCCATAACTACCGTAGCATTACCCTTATCAGCACGAAGGATGGTTAATTCTGGCTTAGCTCGCAGGTTCTTTAGGGCGAAGTATTGATCGCGAGGAAGGTTGGATTTTGGCACTTTGCTCCGGCGCAAGACAGACGATATGTCTTGACGTAGTGCTTCAGCATCAGCCTTCCTAATATTATTTTTAACTAAGCAATCCTCTACGTTACTAATGATGCTTTCATACGGTATCCTGCGAGGGGCTACGGCGTAATTAAGCCCCTTTTTTAGTACCTCAACAGTGGGTTTGTCCAGTGTTTGTTTTGTTAAGTTCACAATTTTCCGCTCATCGATTTGGTTTTGACGTTTGTGGCTATCTATGGTTGATGTTGTATTGTTAGTTGTGTTCCATTTCACAAATTGAAATTTTATTTAATTTTGATACTAACGTTTGGAATTTATTTATTTGTCTATGTTTGCATTCATTATATTTAGATGTTTCGCGTTTATTGAGGAGATTAATGCAATTAGTAAAATCTGACGCCGACAATTGTAATCCTAACCCACTGGACAAATTCTCGATCTTATTATTAATTGTACTTAGCTCGGAACGATGTCGGTAGATGAGATGACGGAGCAATTTTTGACTGGCCTGTTGTAAGATCTTGGCGCTCCCCCGGATGTCCTTTTTGGGTGATATCTTGACACACAGTGGGATGAGACCATGATCACGGCATCTCTTCAAGAAATTTAGGGATGTAACTTTTCTTGCGCGCTTAGTCTTTAGATCTTCCAACCGACGCACTTTGTTAGCTATTTCCAGTCCGTACTGGATCACATATTGTTTTCTGAGGTTTAAGCGAGCACTACACATTGAAATGAAACACTTTTTACGGATTAACTCGCGTTTAATTTACTATTTACATAGTTTTTATATTATCCTGACGTTTCGAACCCTTTACAGGGTCCGTGGTCACAGGGAGACTGAGGTGTTGGTCGTCTCATTGTCAGAAGTTATTTGCCTACCGTCAATAATTTTTATATTTTACCGGGTGCGTTCAAGTTTACACAATACGAGCTAACAATATTTTTAAGTCTGGCAATGTGTTGCTGTTGGGGCTGGGATTTTTTTTTTCAAATCCCAGCCCCAACAGCAACACATTGCCAGACTTAAAAATATTGTTAGCTCGTATTGTGTAAACTTGAACGCACCCGGTAAAATATAAAAATTATTGACGGTAGGCAAATAACTTCTGACAATGAGACGACCAACACCTCAGTCTCCCTGTGACCACGGACCCTGTAAAGGGTTCGAAACGTCAGGATAATATAAAAACTATGTAAATAGTAAATTAAACGCGAGTTAATCCGTAAAAAGTGTTTCATTTCAATGTGTAGTGCTCGCTTAAACCTCAGAAAACAATATGTGATCCAGTACGGACTGGAAATAGCTAACAAAGTGCGTCGGTTGGAAGATCTAAAGACTAAGCGCGCAAGAAAAGTTACATCCCTAAATTTCTTGAAGAGATGCCGTGATCATGGTCTCATCCCACTGTGTGTCAAGATATCACCCAAAAAGGACATCCGGGGGAGCGCCAAGATCTTACAACAGGCCAGTCAAAAATTGCTCCGTCATCTCATCTACCGACATCGTTCCGAGCTAAGTACAATTAATAATAAGATCGAGAATTTGTCCAGTGGGTTAGGATTACAATTGTCGGCGTCAGATTTTACTAATTGCATTAATCTCCTCAATAAACGCGAAACATCTAAATATAATGAATGCAAACATAGACAAATAAATAAATTCCAAACGTTAGTATCAAAATTAAATAAAATTTCAATTTGTGAAATGGAACACAACTAACAATACAACATCAACCATAGATAGCCACAAACGTCAAAACCAAATCGATGAGCGGAAAATTGTGAACTTAACAAAACAAACACTGGACAAACCCACTGTTGAGGTACTAAAAAAGGGGCTTAATTACGCCGTAGCCCCTCGCAGGATACCGTATGAAAGCATCATTAGTAACGTAGAGGATTGCTTAGTTAAAAATAATATTAGGAAGGCTGATGCTGAAGCACTACGTCAAGACATATCGTCTGTCTTGCGCCGGAGCAAAGTGCCAAAATCCAACCTTCCTCGCGATCAATACTTCGCCCTAAAGAACCTGCGAGCTAAGCCAGAATTAACCATCCTTCGTGCTGATAAGGGTAATGCTACGGTAGTTATGGATACGTCAGATTATAACGAAAAAATAATTCAACTTTTATCAGATGACAAGACCTACAAACGCGTTAAATGCGATCAAACTAACAAAATATTAAAGAAAACCAGTGATCTTGTCAAACAACACTCGGAAACGTTAAATCTAGACACTAATTATTTAATACCTTCCTGCCCTAAACCACCTAAACTGTATGGGTTACCAAAAATCCACAAACCTGAGGCTCCGCTACGTCCGATTGTAAGCCAGATCGACTCACCAACTTACCGTTTGGCCCGGCATGTAGCAAAAATACTTTCCCCACTAAGAGGTAATACAACAGCTTATGTGAAGGATTCTTACCAGTTTGTCAGTGATATTAAAGACCTACATCTTGCTGACAATGAAACCATGGTTAGTTTTGATGTCCAGTCCCTATTTACATGTCTACCAGTACAGGACTGCATTGAAATTACCAAGAAAAGACTAGTTGAACAAAATATGCCCAACGAATATGCAGTACTATTAGAGCATTGTCTAACATCTGGCTACCTTTTGTGGAATGAAGTTTACTACTTGCAAATAGAGGGTGTTGCTATGGGGTCCCCTGTATCACCCATTGTCGCCGATATTTTCATGGAAGACTTCGAGGAGCGGGCCCTAAGCACATCACCCGTAACCCCAAGGTTCTATAAGCGGTACGTAGATGACACTTTCACTATCTTACCAACTGATAAAGTATCTCCTTTTCTAAGTCATCTTAACTCCATACACCCTAAAATACAGTTCACAATGGAGTTAGAGGCAGACAACAAGTTAGCTTTCTTGGACACTTTAATCATCAGGAATCCTGACCATAGTTTGAGCCACACTGTGTTTCGTAAAGTAACCCATACAGATAGGTACCTCAATGGTGATTCTCACCACCATCCTAGACAGTTGGCTACTGTAGGGAAATCTTTGTTTCAGAGAGCACGCGGCATCTGTGACACCCAACACCTGGCTGCTGAACTTCAGCATGTCAAGCATGTACTACAGGATAACAAACTGCAAGTACCGCGGTTTCGTCACAAAAAACGCAAAAAACCAACCACAGTCGAGCGCCAACCTGCAGTACTTCCATATATGAAAGGCGTCACTGACAAGATTGGTCACATCTTGAAGCGAGCTTCAATCAATACTTACTTTAAGCCGCCAAAGAAGATCAACCAGTTCTTACGACCTGTCAAGTGCAATATACCCCTTCAAGATGCAGGCGTGTACAAACTGGACTGCGACTGTGGGCTCTCGTACATCGGGCAAACAAAGAGAAGTGTAGGAACCCGCGTAAAAGAACATATAGCCGACGTCAAGCATAGGCGCGAAAATAAGTCTGCAGTGTGTGAACATGCTCTCGAGGGACCCAACCATTACATCAGATTTGACAAACCTCAAATATTCGCCAAGGAACAACGATTCATCCCTAGGATGATACGCGAGGCTATTGAAATTAAAAAACATCGTAATTTCAATAGAGAGGATGGTTGGAATTTACCACCTGCCTGGGACCCCATCATACAGGTCATCAAATCCCAGCCCCAACAGCAACACATTGCCAGACTTAAAAATATTGTTAGCTCGTATTGTGTAAACTTGAACGCACCCGGTAAAATATAAAAATTATTGACGGTAGGCAAATAACTTCTGACAATGAGACGACCAACACCTCAGTCTCCCTGTGACCACGGACCCTGTAAAGGGTTCGAAACGTCAGGATAATATAAAAACTATGTAAATAGTAAATTAAACGCGAGTTAATCCGTAAAAAGTGTTTCATTTCAATGTGTAGTGCTCGCTTAAACCTCAGAAAACAAAGTCCTAATAATCAAATTAATAAAGAGTTTTTTCTTTAAAGATTGGATTTGTATTAAAAAAATTAACTTTGCTGAAATGATATAATAAGATACTATTTGATTTGAATAACACGAAGTACAAATTGTTCCTTTAGTTAGAGAAAGCGTATTATTTTGTTTATGCAAAGCTCTTAGTATCATTTTTATTATTGTATGTACTTACATTGATTATTAATTTTGAAGGACTACAGATGGTTTAACAGCCTTAGTCAAATAATTTTTTAAATAGGTACCTAAGTCAAAAGTCCTTAACAAATCTGCTTATAGTTTTAGAGCTATCGCAGATTAGCACAAAAAAATAGGTCAGTAATATTGTGTGATAGACTACGGCAAGACTTACGATAGGTACCCAAAATCTACGTACGGAAATGGATTCAAAATTATACTTATACTCTCATACATTACGCATTAAATACTTCGAATCTCTTTTTTTCCTCGAAACATATTTTTTATTTTTCTTGTTGCCTATAATTTGGCTAGCCAAAACGACTTGCTAAACAATTAGTCGTACGTAATAAAATAATAACGTAAGCAGCATCTCTGTCACGTGCGCTAGCGAGTTGCACAGGTCCACCGTTCATGACGCGCATTGCGGGACTGAGAGTGCGCTCGCGTAGATTTTAGAATAGTTCTATTTCTGCAGTAGTACGGTTGAATATTGCGTGCGCCGCTTCAACACGCTTAGCGCAGAAGTAAATGACGTAAGTCACAAAACTGTTTTCATTTATAATTCGATTATTAAGTACTCAATTGAAAAATGGTCTTACCAGTCCCTAACTAACTATATTAGTAATATATTCGTTGTATTTTTATACGTAAGGCTCTATAACGTAAAAAGATATACGTAATAATATCTCAAAAACTCATCATTTTCGATAAATAAAAGTATCGTACATAAACCAATACTTTTTGTTTTTGCTTTGCTCAAGCCTTAGTCAACTATACAAAGAAACATATACTTAAATTTGACATGTCTAGTATGCTGTACACATATGATAATTTATCTTCGAAATCGCTACTCGTTTAGGCAGCCGCCTCTTAACCCTACACTCCTGACGTCAAATCGATTTCAAATCAGCGTTGCATAACGGAATATGAACGCTCGGGTCACACGATGTTTCAATTTCGCGTAAAAGTCGTTAGAGTGAACCTTCTGTACGGTAGTAGAATTAGTTATTCTGTGGTTATGTTGTCGTTGCATAGTGAAAAAAAAAAATTAAATCAATTAAAACCAAAAACTACAAAAATAACTATTTAAATGCACGCAAGTGTATCCGGAAGACAGCGGGACGTAGACGCGGTGCGGGTGGCAGAGGTCTACTGATTTACCGGGTTATTCTCATAAGGACAGGTTCTCAAAAAGCCAGATTCCCAAAAGGACAGATTTTCAAAAGGACAGAAGTACACGAAAACACATAAAGAGAAAAATTTATATTATTATTTTCAGAGGAAAAATGAAAGAATTTAGAAAAAAAAAAAATTTATAACAATAATTAATAATAAAAAAGTAAATTAAAAAATAATTAATTCAATTTATTTTTATTTTTTATTTAATTACTTTTTATTTTTTAAACACACTTATTAATGTATTTTATCATTTATCCATAGTAGGTACAAGCTGATAGGTTAGTTTAGGAAAAATACTAATTTATAATGTGGAAACAGTGTGCGAGATAATATTTCCTTCTATTAATTTGTGTGTGCACCTGTACCATTTTCGGTTTTTTACAATCTTTCCTTTTGAGAATCTGTCTTTTTGAGAATCTGTCCTTATGAGAATGAACCGATTTACCAATCGCGTGGCTGCGCGCGCTCGATGCGATACCCCCCGCCGTTGCGCCCCGCAACCCACCACCAAAGAGACCTAAAATTCGCTTCTGTGCAATTTTCCGGTGGGATAAGCAAAGCAGAGACTACGGTAATAACACACTTTTTTGCTTCTAACACAACATTCTTCATACATACATACTTTATATTTAAGCTAATAGATACTTACTTATTGTACCGACGCGACGGTGGTGGACCTCCCATAAACGGCGGCGGCGGTCCGCGACTGTACACAACCTACAAAGTGATTACAATAAGATACATCTATATACTGTTGTAGGAATTCAATACTTACAATTAAGAATGGTATTACATTTATGACAAATAAATATCAAAGTATTTTTATTAAAGTAGACTTAATTTATAATTACTTTAAAATCGTCCAAAAATCAAATTTAGCCTACCCATTCTGGACGTATTTTTTTTTAGCCGTGGAGGAGAATGAATGCAAAAAACTCAACAGCTTTGTAAGGAGGAAATAACGACATTTACCAAAATAAAATTACTAAATCATTATGAAACAATAATTAAAAGTAAGTAACATTTTGATAAATAATTAACATACCTGTGATGACAATGGATCCCTTCGTTCATCAATGGTTGGTGTACTGGCCCTTTGCTCATCCATTCTTGGCATTGGTGCCTAAAATATAAAAATTATGTATAGTAAGTGAGTAAACGCGTAATACTGTGCATAGAACTCAGTTATTGAAATTAAGTCATCGATATCGATATCTATTGGTTTAATCATCACGCTTGCCAAAAGCGGGTAGGTGATCGAAAACCCGAAATATGTATCGAAAAACTGGAAACACTTTGCCCTTTGGGGAATTGAACTCAGGACCTCCGGATATAGGGGAATACGCTTCGCCACTATGCCACCGAGACTTAAAAAAGGATATATTGACAAAAACGTTGACATCAAAACAAAATACAGTAGACAACAGCAAAAGACTTTTACTATAGCCTGACCACAGCCGCTGTACCGCGCCTTAGGTATGCGCGGGTGGTGGGGTAGTTGGAAGTGAAGAGCATGAACTCACATGAGATTCGTAGTGTCAAACAGATCTTACGATATCGAAGCACAGTTTATTGAAGCTTTATATTTACGAGTATAATTACATACAATCCGTTTTTGTCCAGTATGATTTTTAGATAAGTACAATTAAAGAACCAATATAAATGAAATAAATCTTTAATTCTTGGAAATATATAACATAAACTTTCTTTATTTGCTTTTCTTTTCTTAAAATATTCGGCCACTTTAAAAATGACAGTCTTGATTATATCGAGATAATGCACGACCCATTTTTAGATATTTTATCTCATGTGCGTCTGACACACTAGTTGCCGCCATGAGCGATGACGACAGAATGACACAATGGAGCAACTGTTTCGCCCCCCCGCCTCGCCGCTCGCATACCCAAGGTGCGGTACAGCAATAGCGGTCAGACTATAGTGCCAAATGTATAGGGGGTTAAAGTTACCCGCGTCCGTAGGTTTACTCTTGAGACCCTACACGTGACCCCTGGGTGGTGCTAAATGAGTGTCACTGAGTGGTAGAGCCACGCTGCGTTTGCAGCACGCACTGGGCCGGCTCGCCCGGGGTAATACCACCCTCTCACGAATATCCGGCGTGAAATAATGGCACTTGGTGCTGTTGTGTTCCGTCCGGCCAGTGAGAGTTCCGGAAGTCCCTTCCCCTCCCCCTCCCTCACAATTCCTATTCCTTCCTTAACCCTATTCTTTTTTTTAAAGGTCGGTAACGCATCTGCGACTCCTCTGGTTTTGGTCCATGGGCGGCGGTGATTGCTCTCCATCAGGTGACCCGCCTGCTCATTTGCCTCCTTTTATATAAAAAAAAAAAAGTAACCAATTATTATAATGTTTCCTTACATTATGCATATTTGGCGGAGTATCTAGCCCTGGAGGTTTCATGTTTGGTGGTGGCCCTAAAACAGAAAATTAATAGTTTCAAACGTATGTGTTGCGTGCTAAGTAATTACGTAACATTTATATTAATAAAATTACGGGATGTGATGTACTATCTATTGAGAGAAAGTAAAGTTCGTAAGAAAAATTAGCTTTCAATATATAGTCTGGTTTATTAATGAAAGCTTTGAAAGAGAAAATGTACTAAAAACACTTTTAAACTTTCGCGTCCTTTGATGCACGCATATACAAAAAGAATTTAACACTGAAAGTGACTGACTGAAAAAAGCTATCTGAGTCAGCTCGTGACCACGGCCATGTAACTCGGTCGAAACGTTGGGTATAAAGGTATGCGTAGGATGCCTTTACTAAAGTCCGGCAACTTCGTGCGCGACCGACCCGCGGGGCGACAGACGGTGGCGGGGAAGAGGTAGGTACCTACCCAAGATGTCAGCGGGTAGCGGGTGGTGTAGCGGGGAAGGGCAACGCGTGCAACTGTGTGTAGTGCAGTGTTCTAGAATGACGTGTTACCTCGTCCCCGCCAACGTCTGTACCCCGCAGACCGGTCGCGCACGAAGTTGCCGGACTTAAGTAGTTTTGCGTTATATCCCGTTTATATATGTGTGCATGTACAATAAACTACTGTGATAACCGAACAGCAGGCAACCGGACACAAAACGAGTACACCATCCACCTTCTAACATACTTATATGAGCCCTCTTACATAATTTGCATGCATGCACATTTTAATGAAAGCATAATAATCAGCTCAACATAATTGTAACGGAAGCTGTATGTACAAAAATATATATTGTTTAGTTTTTATAAGTGAACGCCGATCATTGACATTTATAAATCTTCATACAAGCCACAAATAATTTTCTGATTGAATACATTTTTTAATTTGAAGTTATCTCAACAAACGCAATATTAAGTTAAAAATAATTTAAATTAGTAGATATTTACTCATTGAATTTTAGGTATCATTAGAAGTTTCAATTGTAATCTAATTTATTAAAAATCTTAGACAATCTCAAACTTAGTTTCGAGGTGGTTTTTTTGCACAAAGTTACTTTTATATACAGACCGCCACAAAGACCGAATTTTACGCGTATCCGCAGGCGGAAACTACTTTTAAAATAATAGTCATTCATAAAAAAGATAATTTAATTACAACACGACACGTGTTTATTACCAGCCGAAACATAATGACCAGCCAAAGTATTACGGTACCGACAAATTCTTTAATCAGTCTCAACATTTTTTTAGCACACTAGCAGAGAATACTTTCGAACATTTAGGGTGGATTCGACCAAACTGGAATAAGGTCTTATACCTAGATTAAACGCCGAATTTGTATAGACTAATCTCGGAGTAAGTTTTATTCCAGTTTGGTCGAATCCACCCTCAGTATGCTAAATTAGAAAATTAATGTGAACTCTATTAATGTGCACTGCTTATCGCACAAATATATATTAAACGTAGTATACGTGATATTTCGGGTATGAGAGTAGGAGTCGCTTGTACAAAGATTATCATAGCAAAGTATGGCGAGCGTGCATGCGGCGTGGTGTCGACGAGTACCGTAGCGCGGCGGTCGGTGCATGTCCGCGCGGCGCGTGTGACGGGGGGCGCGGGGGGGCCGGGGGGTCGCGGGGGGCGCGGGGGGCCGGTGCGTGTGCGCGGGCGGCACCGTCACCGTGATGTTGTCGTCGGACCCGTCCGACTCGTCGGCCACACCCGACTTGCCCGTCGCGCCCACATCTAACACACACCCACCAAATGATCGACGCTTACATTACGACACGGTTATTCACTATGACAAACCACACAGTTAATCATGTTAAATTAACAAAACAATAACGTCTTCGACATGCACCGAAAGCCTCACTTTACTCTCGTCGAGAAGGTGTGTTGTATCGAAATGTTTCGATTTGAAAATGTGTTGGCATATTTTTAAATGTCTCATACTGACCACCGCTATTAGGCATTCCTTGCTGGCCCATTGCATTAGGGGGTTGAGCCACGACGACTGGCGGCGGCTCTGTCAATAGAAAGTGCTTTATGATGCAGCTGAATTATGGATAATTACTTAATGACGTCGTTTAACATGCCAGTAATGAGAACCTAAAAGGGTTGTTGGGGATGTTAAGTGACTCATCAATAAATTAAGAACTTAATAAATTATTAAAAACATCATTATTAGGAAAGCCAGAGTACAATGTTTTTGGTAGACAGACACATAAACATAGTTAATGTTATGCAAATTTAACCTACACATAATCACTGTATCATCATTAGGGTGTTAAAGGTACAAGTAATGTAAGGTTGTAATTTCAATTACTTAATAGCTTTAAATTCAAACATCCTAATTATCATAACTAATATTACAAATGCAATGCATGCACAACATCTTAAATTAATGAGTAAACAGTGTTGGTATAATAGAAGTGATTCATGGTATAATTTATATTTCTATATTGAAAGCATACCCATAACAGGATGTTGTTGAATTGGTGGTATAGCAGGACGGTGGGGCATCCTTCTGCTGTATCCAGTTTGATTACGAAAAGATGATACTGAATTTCTCAAGAACCTATAAGCCAATAATATATATTACACAGATGCTTTGAAATAAAATTCAACTTCTATATAAGACAGAGAAATTAATATTTTACCTATTAGGAATTAATGTAGTAGGAGCAATCTCTTTCTCACGACAATCTGGACATTCATGATCTTCAGATTCCAGTAAAGCACCCCTTATACCTAAAAAAAAACATTTGTTTTAAATTGCTTATTTACTATTTCTTAAACTAATATTATGTGACAATTGCCACTTAAAATTTTACTTACATTCATCACAGAAAGAATTTCCACAGCATGGTATCATAACAGCATCAGTAAGTAAGTCCCTACACAAACTGCAGATCAATTCATCTGGTATGTTGGGCTCTGGAGCTGCTGGTGCGTTTGTGGGCGTATCTGCACCACCAGCGTTTTCTGAAGCCAAGTAGGCCTCACTAAAACAAAAGACAACCAAAAATGTTAATTTAACAAAATAATATATTTGTGAATTTATAAAACAAAATGCATTCAATCTTTTATGAGCAGTAGCAAAAACATAGTGTAAGTAAAACTCACTGATCAACAACTGGTACTGCAAAAGTGCCACTTGGGGTCATCATGGCGCCAGGTGCTTTTGGACCTTCAACTGGTACCATAAAACTACGAGGTATACCTGTACTTCTTCTTATCTCTACTGGTTCACCCTAAAAAACCAAATTACATTAGCCAATGACAAACAAAATCTTGATTAACAATAGTCATTTACCCACACTTAGCCACATTATTCAATGAATAGTTTATCTTACCGAATTTGCTATAGGGCAATCTTTGATCCAATGACCACGTTTTTGACACTTATAACAGGTGTAATTAGACGGCACCAAACCTCTTTGATTCTGACCTCTAATTTTTTGGTAACTGCAAGGAAATAAAATTTGCAAATAACATTTAACAAAATAGTAATTACTAATATTATTAATTTGAACAACAGCAAAAGATTAGTTCAAACAGAAGCATTTTCTTAATTACTCATTTAATAAAATAAGTAAAAAGATTTTTATATCATACACATAAAACAGAGAGGCTATAATATCTTGACCCTTTTACTATTTCAACCTTTGGGATAGGCACCAAATAAGCTTACAAATTAGTAATTCCCTGCATCATAAGTCATTCAATGAAATCAAGTTCAATCTTACTTGCTAGGATCATAGTCAAAAGTGGATTGTGATATCATAGCATTTATTTTATCCTGTTCGCTACCTTCCATGCGAGACAGATCAGCCAAACCCTTGTTAACGACTGCATCCTTATGTTGTACAGATGTATTGTTGTTTGAACCCTCCCACTGTTTTTTTGGTTGCTGAGAGAGTGGGACTCTTGCAACAAGTAAAGACGTATTTTTGGGAATCAAAGTATTATCATCCACATACACTGTAAATAAAATTAATTTTTGTTTGAAAATCATCTCTCAAATTCTTTAATATTTACAACAATTCCATAAATACAACAAAGGTGAAAGTAGGTTATGTCATTATCTTTTAAATTCAAATTGAACTTAAAAAACAATGGCATAAAAACTTAAATACTTGACTAAAATGTATGTTAATTAGGGATGGGCCGAAATTCGTTTCACATTCGGTTTACCGAATTTCGGCAGCTTGAACCGAACTTCGGCATTCGGCCGACATTCGGTTCAAATGCGGAACTTTCGGTACAAGAAAATATTGAAATAACACTTGATCTTTTCTTACACTCATTGTATTTGCAACAAGAAAATATATCTATTACTTTACCTCGTTAATTCACTTTAAATCACGTAGATAATACTGTAAACAATAACGCAATTGTCGCGTGGATAAGATATTTGCTAATGACCGGTCGGCCGGGACGGGAGACGAGGGGATTTGGCGCGGGTTGCGATGCGGCTGGGTTGCGGGCGGGATGCAATACCAAGGATTGAAGGTAGCGCGTAAACTAGTTAGAATGTGTTGTAGTTGTAATAGAGAAAGCGCTGTGAAAAAAACCGAACTTCGGCCGAATTTTGATTTTTTACCGAATGTTCGAAGTTCATATTCGGTTTAAACCACATTCGGCCCATCCCTAATGTTTATACATGTTTTAGGATTTTTACTAGTGTGTAGTACGATTCCTAAAACATATTTGCAAACATTTTTTAATAATTATTTAACAAAAATAATATCTAATTTTATGGAAACAGTTTCATATCTAAATAAATATATTTTTTTAACACTACTTTTTAGTATTGTCATAATGAGCCAACACCAAACTGCTTAAAAGTAAAGTCATGTATGCTGTTGGATGTGTGTGCAGTCTTCAGTATTATTTTAATAATGAGCCGCTCATTATTTATTTATTCATTTATTTATTATTAAAATAATACTAAAGATCTGAGATCAATTAATAAAAGAATCGATTTAACAGGTCCAAAAATCGATTTCTTTAATCAATAATGTAGTACTGAATCGATATTTCAAAATAGAAAATCGAAATTAGATTTTTTCGAAATAAGACGGCGGCGCGACTTATTCGCACTACAGCCGCTGTGATGTGAAGGGATTCGACGTGCAGCGCTGCAGTCGTGCGACTTAAACAAGCTCTTACCAAGACACATTTTTAGTGCGACCTAACATCTAGTTGTATTGTTGATCGAAGGCTAAATTGCTCAAAAACTCATGAGATGGCTGTGTGCTTATTTTTCTTCGCCTCATTTTAATAAATATAAGCAATGAAAAAAAAGCTATGTTTGTAATCTTTGATTTGTTAGTATAGTCAATACAAACTCAATAAATAGATTTTTGAGAAATCAATCTTTTAGAACTGGATTTTTTTGTGAAAGGATTTTTTAGATTACTATTCAAATCTATTAAAAATCAATCTTTTTTTAAAAGAATCACCATCCATGGGGTAAACATTAGAAACTTCGTACCCTTGATAGTGGTTTGCTGGATGGGGGGGAGTACAACCCCCGCCCCCCTGAGGTTGTTTACAAAAAAATAATTTTTTGACAGTATGTAAAATAAACCGTACAAAAATGTCGTTTCTGGAGCTTCGCCGGCCGCTGTCAAGGCAGGCTCGCTCGGCTCGTGCGTTTTTGGGCAAAATAGTAACCCGACCTAATTAACTCTTTACACTTTTTTCATGGGGGGGCCTTCGCCCAATAAGAAGCTTTACACATCATTTTTGAAAGAAAGCATTTCATTTCACGGTATTATTTAATTTTTGCGTGAAATGAAAAAAATAAAAAAATACGTAGTATCTCCGGCAACCAAAATCAATATCAGGGGTTTCAGTAAGACCCCTTGAGCCCAACCCCCCCTGGGATTCGGTTTCCCCAGAACGAGGTTACTCGTTTCTAATGCCAACCCAGCACATGTGCAGTTATTATTTGGCGAAACATGCGCAATGTGGCAATGGACTGCTTTTGTAGGCCTCATTGCCGCTAACCCAGTAATCCTTTGGGGATACTAGTCAAAACTGTAAGTATATTATAATATTTTAAATTTTCATTTAACTGGTCCTAACATTGTAAATAATCCTAAAAACTATCAGGATTTCACTGACGAACCTTGGATACCTTTGGAACTTGGATGATGGATGCTAATTTCTCAATAAACTATCATTATGGAGTAATTGAACACTTATCTTGTACGAAATGATTATCAAATCACTTTCAGAAAGGGACTGTTTAATATTGCGTGGCATTTATTAGGCACTTAGGTAAAGTCGTGGTAATAATTTGTTTGCGTGGTACCTATATAATTTACCCAAGTGACATGCGAAAACCAAATAGAAATAGTTTGAAAGTAGCAGAGAGAACAAAAAAATACTGACCTTCCTTCGTTTGAGCATTCGTGATTTGCAAGTCAAAATCCGATGTTTTTCCTATGCGTTTCTGTTGTGATATCGCCGCTTTTAGGTCGCCTACAGATATGTGCAGTCCATCGAAAGTGACGGTATCATAATCTAACGCACTTTTAAATTTGTAATGCACAGACATTTCAGAACACAGCTATATGAATATATTATTTTACCACACAACATTACAAACTTTATCAAACGCAGACACAATTTAAATTATTAATTATTGCAATTGTTTGTCGCTGAAAAATCGGCACACAAATCACAGCTTGAAGGTTATAAGTCAAGCTTTAGAGCGGATAACGTATAATAACTCGAAATCAACACTGCTAAACAGTAAGAAAAATGTAGAAGAATGTTTTACACTCCATGTAGGGTCAATGCACCACTTAACTCAAAAACAAACGCGAATAGATTAGGTAGCGAAATAGGGACGCGTGAAAAGACACCTTCGCCATTTTATTTTAGTAGGCAATGTTGCCAGTAACTATCAAAAAAACGAGAACTTATTTTCAAAATTTGCAGCTGGCAACATTGAAAACTCGTCTATGCGCTTTATAACTATGGAGAGAGCATAAGTTTGCTATCTCGTTCTGCCTTTATACATTACTATTTTTATTCCGTTTCGGGTGGCACATACAACCCACAGACGTTTATTAACATACATCATTTGGATTTCTTTCTAAATTAATAAAAATCAAGCGGTGAAGCTATTGGACCAAATCCATCGTCTTAACAATTTTTTTACTGTATTTTATTTAAGTCATAAACATGGTGTAAATCTAAACATCCTAAAACAAAAGAAATACTTTTTAAACAAACTGATTTTTATTCAGAATACCTATAATTGTTGAAGTCATTTCTGTATTCAGGTCTATAATAAATAATTAAAAACAACTTATTATTAGTAACTAACATGATTATTCCTCTAGAGCTCATAACAAAACTAGATTAATCCAATCAGCCGCGTCAAAACTAGATAATTCCATTTTAAATTGTCGATTTATTCAGTATATATTAATGCTAAACTTTTGAAACCTGTACCAAGCAATGAGTATTATGCTCATATCCACTCCGTCGCTTCATGTAACAATCGTTACATCTCAAAAATGCCCCCACGTGCTTCCTGTTACAATTGTTACATAATACAAAAGTTAAGCTAGACGCTCGAAATATCGCTAATCCGTGTCTCACGGGACGTGTATGGGTGCCTTACTGAACGAACATGAACGAAGCATCAGCAATAGGAGCTGATCTGTCAAAAATAAAAACAAATAAAGTCAATGTGATTATTTTATAGTGGACGTGTTTATGTTGTGTTACGTGCTCATCATGTATTTTTTTAAACGCCGTATTTTTTTTACTTATTGTTTCTTTCTAGAGGTGTTATATATCAAAATACGCATAATTTCAGGTTCTAACTAATTATCTAGTTATTTGTTTTTAAACTGGATGGATATTCTGTTAAAATCTGACGAAATTAGGTCTTAATGTAAATTATTACAGTGGCGGTGGTTTTCTAGTGATTTCCTTTTGTGATTATTATTGTTAACTTCATGAATTGTATGTATTTACGGAGAATAATTACTAAATAGTGATTTAAAACATTAATCTCACTGTATTGTTGTTGTGTGCATGCAGATTGACTCTCCAAAGGCGCAACGTAAGTCTAACTTATGGCATGTTCCTATTATTACAGGAAGCAATAGAACTTTTTTTGAATTAGGTTGGTGGCACATATTTGTTTTTGGGCAGTTGCTTTTTTTGTGGCAGTTAGCTTTATTGTGGTGTCTTTAGGGTTTGATATTTATATTAGTACCTATATATTATTATTATTACATAGGTATTAATATAAAATATTCATTTTTATTCATTTGTTTTAATAATTTTCATTTATTATTACAGTGATTGTAAATAAAATAATCTAAACATCGTATATAACATTATATGTTTTATTACGTATCAAAGTCCTAATACATTTTAGAATTTAATATGTTTATTTTAATATACTTTAAACTGAAATAATTTGTAATAAAAAAAACATACTACGATGAATATTTTTTTATTACATTCATTTAATAAATTAACATAAATAATTACTAAACCAAAAAAAATCTTTGTTCGCAAATAATCGCGACACACCCTATTCACAAACGTGTGTGCCCCGAACCTTATTTCGACGCCATATTGCCGATAAAGTGGTCGTCCGTGCGCTCTAGAGCTACATTTTGATGACTTTATTGCATAAAAACTATGAGTATTCTTAAAACGTATTGTATACGGTTGTAAACTACAGGCTTTGCTCTTTTGGTATATTTAAGTTTTATTTTAATAGCACCGTGTTAGTTTCGGCAATAAGACAACCAAAAACGTTCGATTTTTCTATCAAAGCTTTTGTTGTTTAACTTGTATGACTACAGTTTACTGGAAAGTTAATGTGTTTTTTACGAATTATAATAGACAAATATTGTATCTTTCTAAAACTGGCCATATTTTTGTTCTAGGCCTTCTAGATTCGTAGTAAAATAGGTTATAACATCCAACCCTATTAACAAGCAGATTACGCAGCACGCGAATTTTTGCGCGATTTTCTCGATTTTTTTCTGAATATTTTTTCAGATGAAACATATGTGTAATTTATTTTTAATAGAAAGATAACTTAATATAGTATACGTGTAAAATATAAAAAAGACATCACAGGCCTTTTGATTTTAAAATATAAAATAAAATAGGAAGTAATCCGTGTTTTTTTTCGTCACTAAAGTATAAACCATGTTTTTTAAATTAAAACAACACTTTGTTACCACGCATTCTATAAAAACAGATGCTCTATTCATCTAACTATTCAAAACAGTAATTGGTTTGGCTTAGATCGGCTCCAGTAGCTCACAGTCGATGTTTTTGTAACAATAGTCAGCAGGCGCCGGCCCGCTTCAAAAATTTGGCGCCACTCAAGCACGTGAGGGTAAGGGGCCCGCTGGGTGCGAGCAACTGAGTGGATAAACAATATTCAACAAAAAAATTATCAATATGGGTACATTGCTGCATACCTAAATATGCAAACATACATTTTTCTCAAATTCTGAAAAAAATTGAAAAGTGGAATAGTCAAGTTTTGAAAAAAACCTCCTCAGTTATGAGGAATCTTTAGTTTTTCCTTGGTTACCAATCGCACTCAATTTTTTTACTGTCCTCAAATATTTATAGGCTTTTACTTCTCCAAAATTATGTGAATTTCATTTTTATTTATTTATTTGTTAGCTCATTACCACGGGAACGGGAACCACGCGGGTGAAACCGCGAGCGTGTACATACCAAGACAAGTTTTGACGATGAACATTTTATTTTTGAAGATGAACATTTTGCACACATATTTAGACGGGATTTAACGCAAAACTACTTAGTAAAGGCATTCTACGCATACCTTTTTATACCCGACGTTTCGACCGAGTTGCACCGGCCGTGGTCACGGGTGGACTGCTGTCGCGGTGTATCGCCTCCGTTTGCGTCGCTGAGTCTTCATCCACCGTCACATTATTTATCCAACTACCGTCACACACAACACTAACGGTGTCCCTATTCCGTATACAAGCCTTATTCTGGTAGTTAGCCGATTGCAGACTAAAACGAAGTGGCGTTTTTGCAAACACTGGATTCCACGCTGATGATAGTTTGTGACCATCTTCCCGATTGAAATTGTTCGGATGTTTCTTAATTTCAATCGCTTCACGCACTACTCTTGAATAAAAGTGGCGATCTGTGGAGAGGACTTGCGTACGATGAAATTCGATCCAATGATTTGCGCCTCTTTCAAGTAAATGCTCCGCAATGGCTGATTTGTTAGACTGGCGGTTTTTCACAGCTGCAATATGTTCCTTGACCCTCTCATGGATAGTCCGTTTTGTCTGGCCTATGTAGGAACTACCGCAGCTGCAGTCTATCTTGTATACGCCTGGTGTTTGAAGTGGCAAAACATCCTTTGGGGAGCCCACAATGTTGTTGACCTTTATGCCTGGAGTGTATATTGTCGGTATCGAGTACTCGCGTAATATGTGGCCGATCTTGTCCGTAACTCCTTTAACATAAGGCATATAGGCTGGTTGTCTTCTAACTTCGGGATGTTTGTCACTCTTAGTCGGCTGCTTCCGTAGTCGATTCACTCGATATCCGTTTTTATTGAGTACCTCCTGAACATGATCCAGCTCACGCTTTAAATGCTCAGGGTCACAGAGGTCAAATGCTCTGTTCTTTAGTGACGTTATCACGGATTGCAAGTGTCGAGGGTGGTGATGTGAGGTAGCGTGTAGGTATCTGTCCGTGTGCGTGGGTTTTCGGTAAACACAGTGTGTTACGGACCCATTTGGTCTCACGGTCATCTTGACATCTAGAAAGGCCAACGACCTATTCGCCTCCATCTCATATGTAAACCTCATCTTCGGGTGAAGGGAGTTGAGATGTTGCATCCACTGATCCACTTCCTGCTTGCTTCCTTTAACGACGCTGAAGATGTCATCTACGTATCTTTTCCAAAGTCGGATGGTCTTCGGACCGAGGCTCAGTGCCTTCTCTTCAAAATGTTCCATCCAGATGTTGGCAAGTACCGGGGCGACTGGGCTTTCCATTGCGACACCATCAATCTGTAGGTAATATTGACTTTGGAAAAGAAAATAGTTGCCGTCCAAACAGTGTTTAAGCAGATCAATGTAATTTCGCGGCATTTCGTTGACCTTCAGTTTTTCCCGGACTACGTCCAAACACTCCTTAATTGGAACATTGGTGAACAACGATTCCACATCAAAACTCACCATAATGTCGTCCGGTTCCAATATTAGGCTTTTTATAGTTTGGACAAAGTGGCGTGAGTCCTTGACGAAAGACGGTGTTTTACCCACAAGTGGCCGCAATACTGACGCAACGTGCTTTGCAAGGTCGTAAGTAGGAGAAGCAATTTGACTTACGATAGGCCGCAACGGCACGTTGGATTTATGTATTTTGGGCAGGCCATATAATTTCGGTGGTTGATGTGATTTTGGTCTGTACAGTGACTCATACTCGTCTTCGGTAAATAGGTCTTGGTTGTCATTAATAAGAGATCGTGTCTTACGCGTTACTCTGGCCGTGGGGTTGGAATTTACCGGTTTATATACCTTTTCGTCACATAGCAAGGCCTGTATCTTGTGTTGGTAATCGATAGTATTCATCACTACAGTGGCGTTTCCCTTATCGGCCTTAAGCACTAACACATCTTTGTTTTCTCGAATGTTTTTTAGTGCTTGACGCTCTTCCGTAGTGACATTACCGGCCGGCAGTTTCGATTTTCGTAAAACGACTGCGACGTCCTGCCTTAGGGTATCGGCATCGTTAGGTGGTACTCTATTACGAATAATCGTTTCTTCAACGCTGCTGATCACGACTTCGTATGGTATTCGCTTTGGCGTTGGAGCAAAATTCAAACCTTTGGCCAAGATGGTTACGGTAGTGTCATCTAGACTCACGCTTGATAGATTTATAACCGTGTCACTTAGTTCACTTGATACAAACGACCTTTTCTTCTCGACGAACCGGTTAACCAGCTTAGAAAACTTTCGCTCATGATTCGCACTACACAGTTCGAAGGTACGACTCGCTTGTAAAAATGTCACCCGATCACACAAATCATAATCCACCCGCGAAAGACTAACACTACAACTTAAATGTAACGCATATAACTCCTTATTTATTGTGTCCAATTCACTGTACTTGTTCCGAATTAACTGTCTCAGGAGACGTCGCGTTTGTTAGAATAAATAGAATAACCGGTAAATTACAACCCCACGGCCAGAGTAAAGCGTAAGATACGATCTCTTATTAATGACAACCAAGACCTATTTACCGAAGACGAGTATGAGTCACTGTACAGACCAAAATCACATCAACCACCGAAATTATATGGCCTGCCCAAAATACATAAATCCAACGTGCCGTGGCGGCCTATCGTAAGTCAAATTGCTTCTCCTACTTACGACCTTGCAAAGCACGTTGCGTCAGTATTGCGGCCACTTGTGGGTAAAACACCGTCTTTCGTCAAGGACTCACGCCACTTTGTCCAAACTATAAAAAGCCTAATATTGGAACCGGACGACATTATGGTGAGTTTTGATGTGGAATCGTTGTTCACCAATGTTCCAATCAAGGAGTGTTTGGACGTAGTCCGGGAAAAACTGAAGGTCAACGAAATGCCGCGAAATTACATTGATCTGCTTAAACACTGTTTGGACGGCAACTATTTTCTTTTCCAAAGTCAATATTACCTACAGATTGATGGTGTCGCAATGGGAAGCCCAGTCGCCCCGGTACTTGCCAACATCTGGATGGAACATTTTGAAGAGAAGGCACTGAGCCTCGGTCCGAAGACCATCCGACTTTGGAAAAGATACGTAGATGACATCTTCAGCGTCGTTAAAGGAAGCAAGCAGGAAGTGGATCAGTGGATGCAACATCTCAACTCCCTTCACCCGAAGATGAGGTTTACATATGAGATGGAGGCGAATAGGTCGTTGGCCTTTCTAGATGTCAAGATGACCGTGAGACCAAATGGGTCCGTAACACACTGTGTTTACCGAAAACCCACGCACACGGACAGATACCTACACGCTACCTCACATCACCACCCTCGACACTTGCAATCTGTGATAACGTCACTAAAGAACAGAGCATTTGACCTCTGTGACCCTGAGCATTTAAAGCGTGAGCTGGATCATGTTCAGGAGGTACTCAATAAAAACGGATATCGAGTGAATCGACTACGGAAGCAGCCGACTAAGAGTGACAAACATCCCGAAGTTAGAAGACAACCAGCCTATATGCCTTATGTTAAAGGAGTTACGGACAAGATCGGCCACATATTACGCGAGTACTCGATACCGACAATATACACTCCAGGCATAAAGGTCAACAACATTGTGGGCTCCCCAAAGGATGTTTTGCCACTTCAAACACCAGGCGTATACAAGATAGACTGCAGCTGCGGTAGTTCCTACATAGGCCAGACAAAACGGACTATCCATGAGAGGGTCAAGGAACATATTGCAGCTGTGAAAAACCGCCAGTCTAACAAATCAGCCATTGCGGAGCATTTACTTGAAAGAGGCGCAAATCATTGGATCGAATTTCATCGTACGCAAGTCCTCTCCACAGATCGCCACTTTTATTCAAGAGTAGTGCGTGAAGCGATTGAAATTAAGAAACATCCGAACAATTTCAATCGGGAAGATGGTCACAAACTATCATCAGCGTGGAATCCAGTGTTTGCAAAAACGCCACTTCGTTTTAGTCTGCAATCGGCTAACTACCAGAATAAGGCTTGTATACGGAATAGGGACACCGTTAGTGTTGTGTGTGACGGTAGTTGGATAAATAATGTGACGGTGGATGAAGACTCAGCGACGCAAACGGAGGCGATACACCGCGACAGCAGTCCACCCGTGACCACGGCCGGTGCAACTCGGTCGAAACGTCGGGTATAAAAAGGTATGCGTAGAATGCCTTTACTAAGTAGTTTTGCGTTAAATCCCGTCTAAATATGTGTGCATAATGAAACGCGAAAGTTTAAAAGTGTATAGATGAACATTTTATTCGATTAGCCTAGCTTATCAAATTTTAAGGTAAATTGAAAAAAAAGTTTTTGCCTCTTTTTTACCTCGTTAAAGTCTGGCTAACGAAAGCTGAACCAGGAAAAACACGGCAAATTAAAAAAAAACATGACTGGGTAACACGGGATCACTCACACAGCTGCAATTTTCTCAGAAAAATTTCAATTTGACATACGACATGACACCTCAGATAGACACACATAGAGACAAAGTGTTGCCAATCAAATAACTACGAGGTTCAGCTTTCGTTGGCCAGACTCTATCAAATGAGGACGGGCAAAAATGTATGGAAGCCAACCTAGGAACCAATAACAACATGCGATATATCATTAGAAAGGTTTTTTTTTAAGTACTTTAAATAACATTATGGCAGGAAGTCCCAAATCGCTGTGTGAAAAAACTTATGACGAAATAAAGTCAAATTTCATTCACAAAAAATAAGTGTTTATTTTTATGTTTATCATCAATATTAAGATTTTTTCTGTAATACTAACATAGAGAAGTGCCAAAAAATTAAAATAACTGTTAAGTGTGAGTTGCACTCGCACATTAAGAGTTCTGTACGTATAGGTGTAGGCTGAAGCTAGCAGCACTAGTAGTATAACATCAGTGAAAGCGAGAGCGAGATATGACAAATCTAAATGTTAAATCCATAAAAAAATTATCAAACCAGATATGTCCTATGTAAAATAATTGTATATCTATATTGGTATAGACCAACGTATATTTTTATCAATTGATAAAAATTGTATGGATTTGACGTTTAGATGTGACATCTCACTCTCACTCATCTCAAGCTACAGGCGCTGCTGGTATGCTTAGACACGCAGCACTATACACACACATACACTCCTTTATCCTACACATTTTATATCTGACAAAATAAGTGAGGACCAGACACAATTAAAAATCAATTGTTTCGCGACCGCCGGCGGTCTTATGATCATTGACCTATTAATATACATTTTGTATGCGTCCGCGTATTAACACAGGTTGATATTTTTGTCGGAACAGACTACCTGAGTTGTAGTACCTACATAAAATGACGTATTGCTTGTTGTTGTATCATTTTATGTATGCAGAATTGCCGAAAAAAAAATTTTTCGCTCATGTCTGGCTTTATTGTGCAATAACTTTTTTCACACAGCGATTTTGGACATCCCACCAAATCAAAAGTTAAAGTACATAAAAAAACCTTTCCATTGATATATAGCATGTTGTTATTGGTTCTTAGACAAAAGTGCCCGTTCTCCTTTGATCTTAATTTTGAAATTAATAATTTTTTTTTCAAGCTTATTTTGGTTTAAACTCAGGTTCATTATCTTCAAACTGCAATGATATTTTACGTAGGTATAATTTTTTTTTTCTTATTTAATTTTGATAAAATTCATAGTAACAAAAATGAACACAGATAGAAACCATGTCCAGAAAAAACTGTTCTTATTATTGTGCTGTAAATATTTATTGATACCGTATATTAAATAACACAATAATAGTACTAACTACACCTAATTTTCCATTAAAAGACTGTAAAAAATGATTTAAAAAAAACAAAAATTTATAGAAGTTACAAATTTTTTGAGAACTGCTCTTAGACCACTTTTATCGTGCGCGGAAACCAGAGAAAAAATCAAAATGGCGGCATGTGGATATGCCACAAAGATTCTATCCCCTCTATTTCTATTGGTTACACGTGGCGGGTTGAGGGGATATCTAAAGGCCCCAGTACACATTGGCGTATGTTGGCCCACTGCTGGCCATCGCCATTGTGTAGACGGATGGGGTAATGGTGTACAGTGGCGGGCAATTTGTCGATAGTGGCGCGCAATGGGCGATTTTCTGACAGCCCAAATTAAAAAATATAAATTTGTTCAAAAACACTCAAAAGATGGCGTTTTATGAAAGCCGAAGCCGTACACAAATGGTGCACTTTTGTTTTTCAACCAAAAAATAAAAAAAATAGTATTTTCATTTCAGGACCTATCCATTTTCCATTATTTCTTTCACAGTTTGACAGTTGCACAATATTGATATTTTCAAAAGAGATTTTAATAGTAATAGAGCGGCTATTATTATACACTATTTTATACAAAACTTTGAGCTGGTGCTCAAGTTACGCCATCTAACGTTGAAAGGCAAAACCTTATAATAAGAATATTATGAAATTATACTAAGAACAATTACAATAAGTTTTACCTACCCCACGGTAGGTGTCGCTCTGCGGTAGGCATGTTCCGTCTTGAAATTTAACAAATCGATAATTTTAATTAAGATTAACTAAAATCAGCGTAAACATATACCTATAAAGGCGGGTCTCCTGCGACACTGTTTTGTGTTTTCTAACACCTTACATCAAACATCTAACAAAATATGTCAAAATATGTACGTAGGCGTCGCCCATATTTGGTAATGTTTGATGTTAGGTGTTAGAAAACACAAAACAGTGTCGCAGGAGACCCGCCTTTATATTTGAACAAGCAAGTGACAATTAGGGAGGAAAATGAAAATTCCGGTATTTCAAATACTATTTATATAGTAATTAAGTGTTAACTTATTAAATATACAACAACTAATTATAAAACAATGTGAAATAACATATTGTACCTAGCTACATTCATTTTTGAAGAAAACCCACCCCCGCCATCACATAACTTATGTTAGGATTATTATACACTCCCGTATACCAAAATCGTTGTGATTTAATACCGACCGTATTAAAAAGGCTATCGAGCGAAACAAAGGTTCAAAAGTGTTCGCAAGAGATTTGGGTATTCGGCAGAGCCAACTGACGACGCTGAAAACCGATGACGGCAGAACTATCACGTACAGGTCGGAAGTTATGGGAGAGGTCGAGAAGTTCTATGGACAGCTATACACATCCACGCGACCACCTGTACAAAGCTTAGCTACAGACCCTAGAGCTAAGCTAACCCGACACTACACCGAAGATATCCCGGAGATCAGCCTGTACGAGATTGGTATGGCTCTCAAGCAGCTTAAGAACAGCAAGGCATCGGGTGCTGACGGAATTACGGCTGAGCTTCTGAAAGCAGGCGGAAGACCGGTACTCGCAGCTCTTCAGAGACTATTTAATTCCGTCGTACTTGGAGGTAGAACGCCAGAAGCGTGGCATGAAAGTGTGGTTGTGTTGTTCTATAAGAAGGGCAACAAGGCCCTACTGAGGAACTACAGAGTACAGACCCATATCACTTCTAAGTCACGTTTATAAGCTGAGAGTTATAACTAATCGTCTCGCACGCAGGTTTGATGACTTCCAACAAGCCGGATTCCGAAAAGGCTTTAGCACCATAGACCATATACATACGCTGCGGCAGGTTATACAGAAGACCGAAGAGTATAACCGGCCACTTTGCTTAGCGTTTGTGGACTATGAGAAAGCCTTTGATTCGATCGCAACATGGGCCGTGCTACAGTCTCTCCAGCGGTGCCAAATTGACCACCGGTACATCGAAGTGTTGAAGTGTTTGTACGAAAACGCCACTATGACAGTTTGTCTTCAGGACCAGAGCTCGAAGCCAGTCCAGCTGCAGCGTGGAGTGAGACAAGGAGATGTCATTTCTTCGAAACTCTTCACTGCCGCACTGGAGGACGTGTTTAAGCTTCTGGACTGGAGAGGACTCGGCATCAACATTAACGGCGTGTACATCAGTCACCTTTGATTTGCCGACGATATAATAGTCATGGCTGAGACCCTGGAGCAACTTGGCACAATGCTCGGTGATCTCAACAGAGTCTCTCAACAAGTGGGCCTTAAAATGAATATGGTGAAGACGAAAATCATGTCTAACTCACGTGTCGTACCCACTCCTCTGAAGGTTGGAGACTTTGCTCTTGAAGTTGTTGACGAATATGTATACCTAGGACAAACAGTCCAGTTAGGTAGGTCCAACTTTAAGAAAGAGGTCAATCGTCGAATCCAACTCGGCTGGGCAGCGTTCGGTAAGCTACGAAATATCTTCTCGTCCAAAATACCGCAGTGTCTCAAGACGAAAGTCTTCGACCAGTGTGTGTTGCCAGTGATGACATACGGTACCGAAACGTGGTCGCTCACTATGGGCCTAATTAGCAGGCTCAAAGTCACGCAAAGAGCAATGGAGAGGGCTATGCTCGGGGTTTCTCTACGTGATCGAATCAGAAATGAGGAGATTCGTAGACGAACTAAAGTAACCGACATAGCCCAAAGAGTCGCCAAGTTCAAGTGGCAATGGGCAGGGCACATCGCCCGTAGAACCGATGGCCGTTGGGGCAGAACGGTTCTCGAGTGGCGACCGCGCACCGGAAGACGCGCAATGTGGGCAGGCCTCCAACAAGGTGGTCCGACAATCTGGTGAAGGTCGCGGGTAGCCGCTGGATGCAAGCAGCACAAGACCGGCCGTGTTGGAGATCTTTGGGGAAGGCCTTTGTCCAGAAGTGGACGTCTTCTGGCTGATGATGATGATGATGATGATGATGATGATGTATACCAAAATCGAGTCTACTTCAATACATATCATGGTTGTGAGGTTGGATTTAAGAATCAATTCATGGGAATGATAAGGTAAATGGCTGACTTCAACAGATTAACACGAGTTGATCCATTAGTGTTTCATTTATACAACCTTATTTTTTCTTTATACAAAACCAATTAACACTTTGCAAGCCGGGCATTTTATTACGCGCATCCCCCTGTGAGCCGGCCTTTTTCGTAATTATTGGAAGCTCTGAATTATAAAGAAAAAATTACATTACAATATCATGCGGGAGTTTGAAGCTATCTTCATTTTTAGCTTACGACTTTTTAGGTATTTTTAAGGGACAACTGTACTAAAATGCTCCTACATATGCTACCTTGGCGCCTTAATTTCGAATAATGGCGAATGTATCGACGAGATAAAGCGACGAATGGCTATTACGAGAACAACAATGGACAAAATGAAAAAAATATGGTGGAACAGAAACATCACAAAGACCAGACTTGTTCGTACGCTTGTCTTCCCCATATTTGTGTACGCAGCTGAGACGTGAACACTGCGAGAAGTGGAAAGGAGGAAAATAGACGCTCTTGAGATGTGGTGCTGGAGAAGAATGCTTGGAGTGTCATGGACTGAATTTCGTACAAATGTCTCGATACTACAAGAACTCGGCATCACTCAGCGCCTATTCTCCGTAGTACAATCTCGTATCTTGGCTTTCTTGGGACACGTTTCCAGGCGAGACAACTGCTCCATAGAACGACTCGTCGTCCAGGGGAAGGTGGAGGGTACTAGACCGCGCGGGAGGTCACCCACGCGATGGACCGACCAGATAAAGTCAGACCAGATAAAGGATCCTTGAATGAATGTAGCTGGATGACCTCCAGCAGGGAGAGTTGGCGCGACATCGTGAGGCGAATAACATCTGCCCCCTCCAATAGTACTACGTAACGAGCACGACCACCACGACAAAAAAGAACTAAAATGCTCAAAATTATTTTAGAACTCGCTCCCAAGAAGCGTAACATATTCATCCTGAGTGACAGCCAAGCCGCGCTCAAGTCACTTATAACGCCTCGAATCAACTCCAGCCTTGTGCTTGAAACCACAAAAGCCTTAAACAAGCTAGGTAGGCACAACAGGGTGAGATTGATCTGGGTACCAGGCCACATGGGAATCCATGGCAATGAGATGGCCGATGTACTTGCTAGGGAGGGCTCAGAGACCTCATATATTGATCCTGAGCCGTTTGTGGCACTAGCATCGAGTACTATCAACAAAGTCTTCAAAGACCACATCCAAAACAGGCATAAAACCGAATGGAAAGAGCTACCCGGCATAAGACACGCAAAATCCTTCATAGGCGAAGGCGCCTTAGGACGGAGTAAGGTCATATGCGGAGGTAGCAGAAGGCAGGCCCGATTAATCACCGGAGCCCTAACTGGGCACTATGCCACAAAACAAATGCTCCACAAAATGCAACTAGCTACAGACAACCTGTGCAGGGCATGTGGAAGGGAAACGGAGTCTATGCAGCACCTACTGTGTGACTGCGACTCTTTTTCCAGGAAAAGAATGAATCTTCTGGGATCGGCCTACCCGAAACCAGAAGATTTTAGGCTCTTCGACCTCAAGGACATTGCCAAGCTTATGGCAATTATCTTCACTGAGGAGGCAGAGTGATTGGACGGGGTGGCACAATAGATCCCAATGGGTCGACGTGCTACTGCGAGAGGGAGACTTCTGCAGGCCCCACTAGATAAGATAAGATAAGAACATCTGCCCCCTCCAATAGTACTACGTAACGAGCACGACCACCGCGACAAAGAAGAACTAAAATGCTCAGAATTATTTATTTAAATAGATGTTGTAATAAAAATATATTTTTAATATAATATCATTGGATGTAAGTAATAAAATCAACAGTTTATGTTATACTAAATTATTTAAATGTTTAAGTATTTACTCACTATTCACTTATTGATCTTACTTTAAGAAAAAAAGATACATGTATAGAATAAAACAAGTTTTGTTTTGTATTAATTATTTAAAATAAATGTAGGTAGTAAGCAAAACATTTTTTTATGAATTTATTTGAATAATTACAGTTACAGTTACAGTTTTGTATCTGAACACAAAACTGCAGACATTACGTTTCACTTTCCCGCCAATTTGTCAGTGTTTTGGTTTTATTGACATTTGTCTGTCATTGGCATGTATTTTGGTTGTGTGTTTATGGTACGTAGTTTCGCGATAAAGGAAGGTATTTGATTCATTTAATTCCTTCAATACCGTCAAGAGTAAAGCCGCCTTTACTATAGTATTTGAAATACCGGAATTATCATTTCCTTCCCTAATTGTCACTTGCTTGTTCAAATGTAAAGGCGGGTCTCCTTCGACACTGTTTTGTGTTTTCTAACACCTAACATCAAACATCTAACAAAATATGTCAAAATATGTACGTAGGCCACACCCATATTTGTTAGATGTTTGATGTTAGGTGTTAGAAAACACAAAACAGTGTCGCAGGAGACCCGCCTTAACAAACAAATGTATTGTATTGAGTACTTAGTCGTTAAATTACAAAATAAGCAACTACCTTTATGTAAATAAGTATTGTCTAATAAATCAAGCGTCCATTGGAGTGGAATCGGTGCGGCCGGCGCGGATTACGTCTCATAGGCACCACACAAATCGGTAAGAATAATACTAATTCGAACAGGTTAATGTATGACACAAAATCTCATATGCCACGCATGCCGCACCGATCCCGATCCAATGGACGCGCACCTTTAGATCATAAAATAGACTTTAGTCTAACTCTATTATCGTATGTTGACTATCAGTTCAGTTATGCATTTATTAATGCGGCGTTCTATATAAAACCTATATTAACAGTAATCATTATAGTTTAAGAGAACATTTTTGATACCTATGTGAATGATTAAGACGCAATAGATTTTGAATAGGCTGGTTTGGTCTTAATAACGCTAATATTCGAAGATATCGAAACGTTAAAAAAAACCCGTTTCCGTTCCCATCCGAGGTACAAACGGCGTCAGATCAACCTACCCTAAACTGTCAAATTTCTCCAATGACTATTAATTCTTATATCAAAACGTTAAAGTTCAAAATTGATTGTAGAAATTTAACAGTTTTGGGTAGGTTGATCTGACGCCGTGTGTACATACATATCACGCCCGCTTCATGGAGGGGTAGGCAGAGACCACAGATTTCCATTTTTCCATCCGAAATAGTCATTTTATTTCGACGTTTCGTAACCATAAAAACATTTTTTTTGGAAGAGTTACCATCCCTGTGTCACTCTCACTGCGGATGATGTCATCCGCATCCGATCCAGTGGACGCACTCCTTTATTCTCAAATAGCAATTTTTGTACTATACATTGCTTGTCTAGTTTGATTTTGTTTTGCCGCAGAGGTTATAGTATGTTAAAATTATAATATACTTTTCTGCGATTTTCACTTGCAACGCAACCTGGTGAAAGAACGCAACGCAATGAACTTGAGCCACAGACGTTATGCATCCTACGTTCTACTATGTTCTGGTAACCCTGGTCAAAAAATAATTAGGTATTTTAATAACTTGGCAACTTTAATCCCATCTTGCCGGAAATAGTGAATCAAGTACGCAAAGTTCAAACTAAAATCACTATTATAATGCGTTTATCTAGTTAACTAGTAATAATTACTAACCTTTTAATATTAATATAAAAATATTAATACGCATTTGTTAAATTCAATTTGTTTTAAATATGTTAGTAAATAAATATAAACTAACATAATTTTGGCAAATTGCCATGAACTTCCGGTTGAAGATAAAGACACACGCGGATCTATCGAGAAAAGAACGCGAAATAAATTAAAAATACCTGGTACAGGAAAAATTACGACGTTATTTTACACTGCGATTTCTAATAATGTCCAACAACGGTGCTCCGGACTCTTGGGAAAGTCAAGCGGATGTTATAGGTGAACAAGGTGCAAAAGATTCCAATGATGTGTCTACTAAATTTTCCACGTTGAATGTAAATGCCATGGAATTCGTGCCTACTTTTTGTAAGCCTTCTCAGGCAAGCGATAATTCGGAATCTCCCACTACACCACAAAAATCTGAGAGTGAATCCAGTAATTCCGCTGGGAGTCCCGTCTTGAACGGTGAGTTGACTTGTCATTATCTATCCGCAATGAAGTTTCACAGTAGGTTCTAATTTTTGTGACTAATGCTCCAGTGCATTGTTTGATTATTTTCTTCATGTAAAATAATAGAAGTTCATTCATTTATTGCGACATATCATTCGCGTACTTTCCGAGCTTACGTCGGTGATATTATTTTTTTTACGAATCCAGTTCTAACGGGTTAAGTCGAGACACGCGGCACGCTGCTCTGCCCATAGTTACCACCAAAACTATTTAGCACATCACTTTCTCTATCATTATCGTATTAATTGGTGATTTTTCAATACTATCGTGATTTCAAAATGAGAGGTTAGTAATTATTGTCTTCTGCTTTTAGCATAAGAAACACTCCTATGTCTAACTTTCACTTGAAGTATTATTCATTGCAATATGAGTAGTAAATTAGAGAGAAGCTGCAAGGTTTTTGAATGTCAAGTTCCTGTTTTGAAATATTGGTACCTAGCTCTTTCTACTACTAATGTAGTATCTTTCTTTATCAACTTTGGTGTCTTTACTATTTATTTCACAGCGGTAGACTGTGAAGTAAAATATATATTCTAAGAAACTTCTTGCAAATCATAAATAGTTAGACTAACAAGTCATTGTACTTGTATAGGTTACGTTGATCTTCTTATCAGTGCGAGATGGTGATGTAATGATTGGAATTTAAATATGGTCACAAGCATAATAAACTTCGATCCTGCTCAATCCTCTATTCAGTGGTTTTTTGTTTGACATGTTATGGATAAACAAACACTGTCACCATAATATGGTATTTGTGAGGAATATTATTTCTCACAAATGAGATAAATCGATACTTTGAAAATTCCACATTAATAAATGATAACCAACCTGATCACTTATTGGAAGAAATTGTTAACATTGGCTTTTTTTATGTTGATGTTCTTGATATAGTATTATAAAGTTAAATTGACAATGCTGCATCAAACTGAAACTCTGACCTTTGAACCTGTCTTATGTCATTAAAAAATTATTAACTAAAAGTAGCAATTTTATCCTTTAGAACCTTCTAATTTTTAGAAGAAGGCACTAGTGCCTTCTTAATTAGTAAGTTATTGCAGTTTTTCATTACTACACCTGTTTCATGGTTTTCCCACCATTTCATGTAGATAACATAATTATTAGTTAAATATCATTGGATTACTATTTTAACTCATTCCCAGTTGTTTGACTTTGTTATTAAACAACACAAACGGTTGTAGCATGTATAATTATCTTAATTTATTTCAGAAACCCTTAAAATTTTTAGGAACGCTTGAGAAGGCTTACCAAAATGATAATGAATCTTCTTACATTCAATGTTTAACATGATATTTAGTGTTTCAGGTACCAAACATTGTTTGAATAAACTGATCTGGTTGTCATTAGGCTGTGGAGATGGTGGTGGGGAGAGTGGGGACAATGGGGAGGCTTCTGCATCCCCTCGGGTGGAAGAGCCTCCTCCCGTGCCGCCGGCCGCCGCTCCTGCGGCGGCGGCCTTGCCCGTGCCCGTGCCGCCCGACGTCTCTCCCACTGCAGACAGCTGGGAGGTCGAAGCCGACGACGCACTGCTCACACCTGAGGACGGCAATGATGTAGATGACGATGATATCGATCCACAGGTTCATTACATTTAAATTGTTTTCTGTAGCATTCATGCAACTGAATAGCCTGTTTTTATTTATTTATCTAAGTGTGGAATGTTGAATCTATTTATTTACAAGTCTTCTTTCAACAGTCTTAATTTAATTATCATACCTAATTTTTTTTTTTCATACTAACACTTTGTTCATAACTCATTTATGCTAATGCCAGATGATGATCTGTAAATGATAAGCAATGAAAGTCACTTGGGTATTTAAGCAAAGATAGTGAACATTTGTTTGACTTGAATGTTTGAAGTATGGGAATGTGAAGTAATGTTTTTTTGTGTAAATGTAATGTTACAATGTAATTCAAATGCAGTATGTGATTGTCATAACAATAAAACATGCTGTCTTTTAAGTGACAAAATGGTCACTGAGATTTAACAGAGAAAGTCTGCAGGTCCAATAGGGCTATGTGTTACTTTTAATCACTGTTCATTACTAGGTCTGCATGTGGGTAAAGCCATACATTACGCATCTAGAAGCATTTCATTGCTTCCCTATCAAGTATGTTGAATTGAAAAATTATTTAGAATGGCCATCTTTGCTGATTGTATCTTAACAGCCAAAAGTAATTACTGCTCTGATAACAAATACAATAATTAAATTCTAGTTTTCCTTAATGTATCTCTTGAAATTAAACCTGTCTGTAAAAATAATATTTATATTGAACATCTAGGAGGATAATGCGCCAATAAGGATAAAAAATAATAAGTAAAACAAACATTTTAATATTAGTGAATAACATTGAAATTCTGCTACTCTGTATTAGAGATGGAAATTATGTAAATTTGTATTCGAACTCATGCAATATCATGTTTTGATTGATATGATAATTATGATTTCATTTTTTTTTACTAGTATGTAGTGAAATGTACTCTAAGTGTTAAATTGACAACTCTGTTGTTATCATTGCAGGAGGATGGTGAACTTGCAGACTTGAAGAAAATTCCTAAGAAAAAACCTATTAGAGTTGAAGATACTAGGAGCAAGAAAGAACATGTCAATGTTGTTTTCATTGGACATGTGGGTCAGTATAATACAACTTTAATTACTTAAATGAAATGAAATTTAAAGAATCTTCAGTAACCATTCCATAATCATTTTACAGATGCTGGGAAATCCACAATTGGTGGACAAATCATGTCTTTGACGGGGATGGTGGACAAAAGAACACTTGAAAAATATGAAAGAGAAGCGAGAGAAAAGTCCAGAGAGTCTTGGTACCTATCCTGGGCACTTGACACAAATCAAGAAGGTTTGTCTCTTAAAAACTTATTTGTCTGATACAAATATGTTTTTCACTATGGCCTATAATTTAAGTATTGCTTTCAACATTACAGAAAGAGATAAAGGTAAAACTGTGGAAGTGGGGAGAGCCTATTTCGAGACTGACAAGAAGCATTTTACGATCCTCGACGCCCCGGGGCACAAAAGCTTCGTTCCGAACATGATTGGAGGAGCTGCACAGGCGGATCTTGCCGTTTTGGTATGTGTTTTGTTTACTCATGCCATAATAATTAGCACTATCATGAATAAATCATCTGTTATCTCTCTTGCATCTTATTGTGTATTGCCTTGAAAGTGTAGTATGACTAAGTTTTTTTTTATTATTTTTCTATACCATACCCACGAGCCAATATGTATACACAAGAGTTTACTCATTGATTTGTAGCATTTTTTTTATTCTACATTATGGTAATTTTCCAGCTCTGTGACATATTTTGAGCCTACCAAGGCTACCCTTTGTTAATTGGTAAATAACTGTTACTTCTCGGTTATTGTTTATCCAATATTTTTTTTACAGGTAATATCTGCTCGTAAAGGAGAATTTGAAACGGGTTTTGACAGAGGGGGTCAAACGAGAGAGCACGCTATGTTGGCGAAGACAGCTGGCGTCAAACACTTAGTAGCACTTGTCAATAAGATGGATGACCCAACAGTCAACTGGGACGAGAAGAGGTGACATCAGCTTATCTAACTTTAACATAATTTTATAGATTTTATTATAGTCTCACAACACATGTTTTATTATTTAAAATAGAACTCGGGTGAAACTCTTTTTTTTAAATGATATGTTTCATACAACTTTACCTATTTTAAAGTTAACGTCAGGTTTAACATTACTTTCTCAAGAACTTTTCTGATGCAGTAGCAATAACATGACCAAGGTCGTGTGAATTTAACCATTAAAAACAAGTTTCAAGAGAAGCATAACTTGCGCTAAGTAATTACAATTAGTGTAAGACTAGGAAAGTTATATATTGATTTAATCATACAGTTGAATTGATATTTCTGGGTGCTGCAGATAATTATCTTAACAGACATGTGCCGCAGAGAAATGTCTAAACATCTAAATGCATGACAGATAAGATAAAGGACATTCTATTTCAAGGACATAAAGAAGTATTTTTTTTATATCTAATAAGTAATGAATGATTACTTTCCTATTACAGATACAATGAATGTCGAGACAAAATCATGCCATACCTTAAGAAACTCGGGTTCAACACAGCTAAAGACCTCTCATTCCTTCCTGTATCAGGTCAGACGGGTCAAGGTTTATTGGAAAGGGTAAATATCTGAAATTAGATTTTTTTTGATATAGTTTAATAATTGCTGAACCTACAAAAGAATATGACATCTTTTTACTGATTGATGTTTGTTCTGCATAAGATAACCCATAATAACAAGCATCCCTCGATATAGTGTGGAGAAAAGCTGCGAGTGCATTGGGCATGTGTATTTCGGATTTTTCGATTAACAGAGCCCGGGCTCGTGATCGATCAACAAACCGCATTTGGCAAGTGTGGTGAAAGCCAGGCCTTTTCCCAACAATGGGACATTTTATAATTATGCTGTACTTTAACTGCCTTACCATTACACACAGAGATTTTTCATTGGTTTTTGAGCCGAAACCATGTTCATGTTTATCATCAGTAGAAGCTATTTAGCTTGTAAAACTAAAAATGTGAGCATAAAAAATTCATAAAAAAAATATTAATAAAAAGTGTACGAACCCTAGTACCGGACGACCTTATGAAAGTCAATGACCGAGGCGCTTCAAACGCTCGCCTACCCCCCTCCACGCCGTCGGCGCAGGCGGTCGGCCGGGAAAGTTCATAGGGGTCACGGTGTACGAGTTGAATAGGAGAACGTTACTACGTATTTTCGACAGAAAGTCACTTTTACAACTTTTTTTTTTTGCTCGTAAAGCAATTATAATTTCATAAATAATAAAAACACAATTTTTGTATTATAACGTTTTCGGCTCCAAAACCAATGAAAATAAAAGAAAATTAAAGTTTGACGACCTCCATGGTCGAGTGGCTCGCATGCCGGGACTGGCGTCGCGGCATCCCTGAGGTTCCGGGTTTAATTCCCGGTCAGGTCAATTTAGAGAAAAACTGTTTTTCTAAATTGATTTCGGGTCTGGCTGTTTTTTCTATGTTTATGTATATTTATCCGTTATCTTACCATATAAAAGAGTTTCAAAAGAATACTTATCATGGGCTAGATAATTGGTGTGTGCGTAAACAAATTTAATTAATTTAATTAAAGTAGGAGCTCGATGGCGCAGCGGTTAAGGCTAAGCAACTTTAGCAATGCTGGGTCACTAGATGGGTGACCAAATTAAAAACATCTCGAGCTCCTCCGTGCTTTGGAAGGCAAGTTAAGCTGTTGGTCCCGGTTGTTGTCATTAGATGGCAGTCGTTAAAACCCACCAACCCGCATTGGGCCAGCGTGGTGGGTAATGACCCAATTTCCCCATGTGTTTGTTGCGTGTGGGAGGCCTGTGCCGGGACATTTATGGGCTGATGATGATAATGAATATCCCGATCAATCGAGATTGGTATTGTGAAGTTTCGCACTCTAAGTTAAGACACCAGCGCTAATTTGTATTCATATTGGGTGAACTAAGTGGCATTGAGTTTTGCATTTAGTTCACTCAATATCCGCGCGAAGAGTATCGGCTAAAAATATGGAAATGAACATGGGCTTCATTTGACATTTGAAGCCCATATTTTGTCCTTATATGGGCATATTATGGGCTTCAAATGTCAAATGAAGCCCATGTCCTTGTTCATATTTTTTAGCCCATAGAGTAGCAGGTCAAGTAATGGTCAGACCCCTGTATGTTGTGGAAAGCTCCAATGCAGTGGTTCTTATCCGGTGGTCCCTGGAAGCATCCCAAGTGGTCCACGGAGCCTTCCTTATAAATAAGATAAGGACTCAGAAGGGTTCAGAACCAAGGATTTAGAAGTTAGTAAAAGTATTTGAGTATGCAATCACAAAAATTTCAATAAAATCTGTAAATTGTGGGCTTTGAATAATTTTTTGCGTGTTTTGTTTATAAATAGGATCTAAATGCGAATAAATACCTAAAGTTTGGGTATTTATTTACATTAAAGTACTGTATATTATCTCCAAACCTACTGGGTGGTCCATGGCAACGCAGAAGTTTTGTCAAATGATTTCTCGTGTCATGACTAAAAGGTTAAGAACCGCGGCTCTAATGAGACATGAAACCTCTAATCGCAAATGTTCTCTTACAGGTGTCCAGTGAGATCTGCCCGTGGTACCGTGGCCCGTCGTTCATCCAGCTGATCGACGAGCTGCCGTCGCTCAACCGCAAGATGGACGGGCCCTTCATCATGCCTGTCGTGGACAAGTACAAGGACATGGGCACCGTGCTCATGGGCAAAGTCGAGGCGGGAACGACGCGTAAGGGCAGCACGCTGTTCCTCATGCCTAATAGGGTGAGTGCATGCATTAGTTATAGTAGTTACCTAATATACAGGGTGTTCGGCAGACGGTTGAACATACGAAAATAGGGGAAAGGTGGGGCCCTCTGCTACATGATCTGTCCTAAAAATTTAACCTAGGTCGCATGGATTTTTGAATTTTTTTTTAAATATTCGCCTAAATTTCTTAAAATAGGCAAATTTCACACGGTTGGAATGGGCATAAACTAGAGATGTTTGATAAAATTAAAAGGACTTTATCAATTTTAGTTTTTCTTTTTAAATGTATTGTGGAGTTAGGCATTCAGTGTTTTTTAAATCTCTTTTTGTATTTTGAGCGCTCATAACTTTTTTCTGGTAATCATCTGAGCTTAATAAAATCCATCCATCCAGAACCTGCATTAGTGTTTATAAAAATACAATTTTTTTTCTAAATATAACCGTGTCACCAAGGTCACATTTTTAGGGCAGGGCAATGTAGCAGAAGGCACCACCTATCTCCAATTTTCGTATGTTCAATCGTCTGCCGAACACCCTGTATACATGGTGTTAGGTGCATCGTGTGCCAAATCGAATGGGGTGATTGGTTGGAGGGTCTCTGGCTACCTCTTCAGCCCCATAAAAAAATCTTGGTGCAACTGAAATATTTACGCTGATTTTTAAAAATTTTTGGGTGAAAATTTATAAAAGTCTACATTAAAATTTTAATACAAAAAAAATTGCTAGTTCTAGCTTCAATTTTTTTTTAAATCTTTATTTTGTAACGTTGTACGCTTCTATCGATACCATAATTACTAGCCAGCAACGTCTAGTTTTTTTTACAGCCCCGCAAATTTTTTTAAGTAAATAAAATTAACTTGAACGTCAACTTTCGATCTCAATTTAAAAAAAACTAAAAGTGATCTAGTTCTTCCAATTTTTTTAAAACATCTCCTTTCTAATGGTGTGGCAATATGCCATAAAAGTTAATTAGTAACATCACATAATATTTGCAATTTTTCTGTACTTAGTCGTAATTTTCTAATATTCAATAGGTGAAATAAAAACATGGTTTTGCGTTAATAACACTCACAAGGCAGGTAAAAATTAAAAATTTCGTAGGTTTTACTTGAAATATAAAAAAGAAAATTTCATTTTAACATTTATTTCACAATTTTTACAGTTTAGTTTTATAAATCCTGCTCAAATTGTTTTTGTTTGTTTTTTTATGGGGGCTGAAGAGGTAGCCAAAGACCCCTCCAATCACCCCATTCGATTTGGCACACGATGCACCAAACACCCTGTATTATAGTGATCCTAGGGGAGATAAGAACCACTCAATACAAGCATGAACCATATGTTTCCTGGGTGGTTCTGGCCACAATAACATTGTTAGACAAAAGTTAACGAAATAAACTAGTTCGCAATACTAATGTCCAAAACTAACATTGTCCGAAAATAAAAATGCCCTAAATGTCATATAATAATAATGTCCAAAAATAAAAATGCCCAATTATAAAAAATCCTTTAAAATATAAACATCCAAAAATAAAAATGTCAAAAAATAAAATGACCTATAATAAAAATTCCCTAATATAAAAATACATACATATAATTACGACTATTATCCCCGAAGGGTTAGTCAGAGACTAGGCAATGAGGACAGCAAAAGCAGTAGTCCACTTTTCACCAAATAGCGACTGCGCATGTGCTCAGCGTGACTGGTAGTGAGCCCATCGCCGTTCTATGCTGTTGGATGTATGTGCAGTCTTTAGTCCGTTAGTCGCCTTTTACGACACCTAAGAGAAGAGAGGGTAGTAGTAGGGTGGTAGTATTTTTTCACCGCTACGCTGCTCGGTTAATATTAGTTAAAATGGTTAGTTTAAAAATATCCATTAAAAAAAGTCCTTCAATAAAAGCAACCATAAATAAAATAATAATAATAATATGTCAAAAAACAAAATGAGCTGTGTGGGTTAGGCTTATTAAAAGAACTACTACTACCGACCCATATATTCCCTTGGGAGCCGTAAAAGGCGACCAACGGACTAGAGACTGCACATACATCTAATAGCATAGAGCGGTGATGGGCTCACCTTTAACGCTCAGCACATGTGCTGTTGTAATTTGGAGGGACATGGACTATGACAGCAGCAGAGTACTGAATTTTGCGATACTCATTTCCTAGTCCCTGGCTAACCTAGAGGTTAGGCTCACCCTAGGAGATAATAGTCGACATGAATAGATTTATAGCGGGCCGCTATAAATCCCACGACTTTGTCCGCGTGGACCCCGCACCCCATGACGAATTTACAAAAAATTTCTTTCATACAAACCTTGTCCTGACAAATACAACAAAAAATTAATTAGCCAAATAGGTGCAGCCGTTCTAAAGTGGATGCGCGTTCAAACATTCGTGGCAATTAGTTTTTATTAGTGTCCGACCGAAGTTTCGGTTTCGGCCCAAAAATCATGGTTCGGTCAGAGGTTCGGTTTCGGCCAAGAAGCAGCCGAACCTTTCGGCCGCACCGAAACTAACAACATCGTACTTTCGGGTCGCGTTCGGCTAACGTCGGGTGCGCTCGGCACAGCTGGCAATATGGCGTCGCTAGCGTCGCCTAACTCCGCCGGCCACTGAATCATTGCCCTTTGCTCATGTAGTGAAAATTAAAAGTAAAACTGAAAGAAAATACATCATAATGTAATACTAAACCTGTTTTATTTTATACCATCTACAATTAACAAGTTGCTGCCTCAGTATTACAGTTAATGTAACATTTTGATGGATGATACGCGAGCCTATTGAAATTAAAAAACATCGAAATTTCAATAGACAGGATGGTTGGAATTTACCACCTGGACCCCATCATACAGGTCATCAAATCCCAGCCCCCAACAGCAACACATTGCAAGACTTAAAAATATTGTTAGCTCGTATTATGTAAACCTGAACGCACCCGGTTAAATATAAAAATGATTGACGGTAGGCAAATAACTTTTAACTATGGGACGACCAATACCTCAGTCGTCACCCTGTGATCACGGACTCTGTAAAGGGTTCGAAACATCAGGACTAAAATCAAGACCCTAAAATGAAATAAATATCCGAAAAAAGTGTTTCATTTCAATTTTCGCTTTTTAGGGTAGTTAAATTTTGACTCAGTGTCACTACAACAATGTTGAGATTTTAATTCGATAACAGTTGAACGAAGAAAGAAACCTGTAATATTAGGCCGGCGAGATGTTTCATTTATCAAATATCTGGAAAGAACAGCCCACTGATATTTTTATTCAACGTTTTAAATCACGTTTATAAAAGGTTTGGTTTCGGTTTCGGCCAAAACTAATCAAACAGTACCTTCCTTCGGTTTCTGTTTCGGCAAAAAAACATGTTTCTGTTGGACGCTAATTTTTATTTATATGGATAGATAGATAAGTTAAATATAATGGACAAAAAAAGTATAGTACAGCCAGTATCTATCTCACTGCAAATGTAGGTTGGTAATATCACAAACCGTATAATCCGTATTATTCCCTCCTACCTATGACATAGGGTCCTTCAAACGAGGCGTGAAGAAGCACTTTGTGCGCCGGCAGAGTGAGGATGACTGATGCTACGTCCCTTACGCTGCACCAGTTGTCCTCACGCCTGGACCTCATTTCCACTTAACATCAGGTGGAGTGGGGTCATTTGCCGGGCGTAGTGTAAAAAATATAAAAAAATCCAATAACACACTTTGCCCGACCTGATGGAACCCGGCACCTCCAGATATCGAGCCGAGTGCTTGACCACTCTGCCACCGAGGCTTTGGCAAGGCGCGTTATAAAAAAATGTTTGTTATTACAAGACTTTTTTTTAAACTTCTAACAGAGGCTTATCCATTATCTTTTGTATTATCTATGTGTTGTTTTGTCTGCCTCTTGGCAAAGGCCTCCCTGAAAACTTTCATATTTTGTTAATAATAATGCCAACTATATAATAAATGTTTTTTTTTTAATATAGATATATTTTACAAACGATTACGAAAAACGTTATTTCGAAAAATTATTACACCTAACTAAATATTCTAAATATTACACTAAATATTAATATGCTCAGCTTCAAAAAGCTACTAGTAAATCTTTTCATTTTTCGTATTATGCGTTTTTTGTACTGGACGTTGTTTAAAATTAGTTTTTCGCTTTGAATATGAATTGAACTTTTTAAAAATTAGTGAGGGCATTTAAAGAAAATGACGTTTTTCGTATTGGTAATTTTTATAATTGGACGTTTACAGTAGTGGGCGTTTTTCGTGTAGGACATTTTTATAATTGGACGTTTATAATTTATGACAATATTATAACAAACCCATTGGGCTCTTGTGGTGGGTTGCTATGTGCCAGAAGGCATGTGCTCAGCAGTGGGACGTTTATAGGCTGAAGACGTGATATATGAAATGAGATACAACTTTGCAATACAAATTCTCGATTCATAAGTCTATAAACTTCTCACTCTGGGCCAGCCCATGGACAATGTGAGGTGAGATTGAGTCACAACATACCAAACATGGGTTGTGAGTCCAGCGTTGATGAGGTTTTAACAAACAATACGCGGCTTGCTGTCGATGTGTTGGCGGCTGCTCTCGATGGCTGCCGTCGACACTTGTAGTTTTTATTTCCAATTGAGTAAGTAATAAAATAAATAAATAAAATAAAATTTGTTTACGCTCACACCAATTATATAGACCACTATAAGTATTCTTTTGAAACTCATTAATATGGTAAGATAACGGATAAATATACATAAACAGAAAAGTACCGCAACCCGAAATCAATTTAGAAAAACAGTTTTTCTCTAAATTGACTTACAATTCAACCCGGGACCTCAGAGATGGCGCGACGCCAGACCCGGCGTTCCCACAACTCGACCGCGAAGGTCGTCGAAAATTAATAGCTAATAAAATAATAATTAATAATAATAAGAAAAGTAATAGCATAAAGTTTACTCTTTTTCGCAGGTTCAAGTCACCGTCGACCAGCTATGGTCGGACGACATTGAGGTTACGTCCATCGGGCCCGGCGAAAACGTCAAGGTGAAGCTCAAAGGCATCGAAGAAGAAGACGTCTCACCCGGCTTCGTGCTGTGCGACGTTACAGAGCCTATCACTACGGGACGAGTGAGTTTGTGATTGCAATTTTTTAACTAATTTGTAACGTTGTGATGTTGTTGTCTCAAAGTCAGATAAAGGCTTCTCCAAACAGAACGCGTTCTTAGCGCGCGTCTGATCGCTAAAGCGCCGAGTTGTGTTGTACTGTGACGGTATTAGGGTGTCAAACAAAGTGCGTATATACTGCTAGCGCTCATGCTCTATTTGACCACTTATTACCGCTACAGCCGTGTCGTGTAGCGGCTCATTAAAAGAATACTACCACCCCCTCTCTTCCATTGGCTGTCGTAAAAGGAGACTAACGGACTAAAGCCTGCACATACATCCAACAACATAGAGCGGCGATGGGCTCACCACCTGTCACGCTGAGCACATGTGTAGTCGCTATTTGGTGTAAAGTGGACTGAGGACTGCTTATGCGATCCTCATGGCTTAGTATCAGACTAACCCTTCGGGGATAATAGTCGTGATTAAATAAATAAACTTTCCTACACTCACACCAATTATCTATCCCAAGAGAAGCTTCATTATGAAACTCGTTAAATGGTTACTAGACAACGGATAAACATACTTAAAATACTTAAATACATACTTATTATACATAGAAAACATCCAGACCCCAGAACTAAATTGTCTCAATTTAGAAAAACAATAATTTCTAAATTGACCCGACCGGGGATCGAACCCGGGACCTCAGAGATGGCGACACCATGAAAACCGGTGTATAAACCACTCGACCAAGGAGGTCGTCATACATAAATGTATTGTATGTATGTCATACCGCCACAGTACAACCTAACTCGGCGCTATATTACGACGGGAGGACGCAGTGCTATAATAGCGCTCTGACGCGCTAAGATCGCGTTCTGTTTGGCGAAGCCTTAATAGGTATAGGATCCTAAGACCGCCGGCGGTCGCGAAACAATTGATTTTTAATTGTGTCTGGTTTAACGATCCTCAAGGGGTTTGGAAACGGAAAAATTGGTTGTTTTCTATTAGCTGTTATTCAAAATATTTTAGATATTTCGCACTGAAAATTTCAATATGTAATAGAGAACGTATGTGTGAGGGGATGACTGTTTCCAAAACACGATTGAAAAACATTGTGGTCGATAGAAAATAATCCGTTACCTCTAAAATTTCATATAAATGCACATTACGACCGTGTTTGACAATAATAATTCCTATAAAATCATAAACACATAAATATTTACTTTTTTGTTTTTTTTACTGTTTTGGATTTCCAAAAAACTAAACATACACGTGTTTGATAACAATGTGAATGGCGCGCAACACCCGCGAGGGCCCGGAATTTTTACTGACCGCCTAACCCACCTTAGAGCCACCGCACACATGATACTTTTAGCATCGGCGATTTTGCGACTGGCATCGCGTTTTGGCGACTCTCTGCGTTCGATCGCAGTATCGAAATTGCGCATTTTAGGGTCAGAGCACACACGATACTTTTAGCAGCGGCGATCGGCGATTTAGATGCTTTTTAGAAGCTGAATGCAGTGACTGAATCGCTAAAATCGCTTTTTTTAACTTTTTAATTTGTAAAATGATGTTTTGTGACGACGTGGCCCACTCATTACTCAAGGCCCAGATGAAAATCAGCGTTGTGGCGTCTAGCCGCAACAATGGCTGAGATGGTTAGCTTTTTCGGCCAACTAATATTGTTTTACTATTATTATTCTTTACTTTTTTATTAATATTTTTATTGTTACTTTTTTCTTCTTCCTGTCTGTAATTTTCTTACACCCAGTTGCAGAAAAGCTCATTAAAATTTTAAAGTTCCTTTAAATGTTAATGCCACTTTAAAGTGTTGCATAAAATAGCTTCTGTCCGTAAATTTAATGCCCCATTAGTTTTAATGAACCCAACGTCAAATCGGGGCTTTAACAGATTTTTACGTTGCACAAAACGTCATTAGCGCTAAAGGACCTTTAGTTTGACTTAAATTTGACACTTTGAGGTTATAATTTTTAATGCCTGGTCAAGCGGTCATTAAACTCATATTAAACTTATTTTAAACTGTTATATCGTTACTTACCTACTTTCAAACTTAAAAATTTGTTTGTTGTAATAAGTGGATTTCGTTATGTCTCTAACAAGCCTTTCGTCCTTATCCGATTACGAAGAATATGTTTTCCGTCGACGACGCCGTGTTATTCCAGATAGAATAAATTTGTTTGAAAAACATGATGGAGAAGATTTTCGTGTGAGATACAGAATGTCTAAAGAGACGGCTTTACGGATTTCTGAAATTCTCAACCTGGAACCTGAAACTCGAAGGAATAAAGCCATTGATGGTCTCACACAATTATTGATTTGTCTGAGGTTCTTCGCAACGGGATCATTCCAGCAAGTGTTAGGAGATTTGGTAAATGTGCACAAATCAACAGTATGTCGCGTAGTTCAAAGAGTAACACGCAAACTAGCAAGTCTTAGCGCAACATTTATTAAAATGCCTACAGACAGAAGTGAGCTACAAAGAGTTGCTGAAGGATTCTACCAAATTGATGGCTTTCCAAGGGTGGCAGGAGCCCTTGATTGCACCCATGTGAAAATAGTTAGCAGAGGGGGAGCACTACCTGAACTATACCGCTGTAGGAAGGGATTTTTTTCCATTAACGTTCAAGCTGTTTGTGACTCAAGCCTGAAAATCAGAGACCTTATAGCGCGTTGGCCTGGGTCAGTCCATGACTCGACCATTTTCAATAACTCGCACATATGTGCAGATTTTGGAAGGGGGAAATATGGCACATATTGTTTATTGGGAGACAGTGGATACTTCAACAACAATTATCTACTGACTCCTTTTCTGCGTCCTCAAAGTATAGCTGAAGAAGCATACAACAAAAGCCACATTGCGACCCGAAATACAATCGAGAGATGTTTTGGGGTTTTAAAACGGCGATGCCCTTGCCTGGAAAAAGGCATTACTCTTAATAAAACATCTACAGTCCTGCAAGTGATTGTTGCATGTGTGGTGCTGCATAATTTGTGTATAGAACTAGATGAGGTCGTACCTCCTACTGACATAGAAATAGATGATGATGGAGAAGATAATAATTTCCTCTATACTAGTTCACAGCCTGGTCAGACATCAGTCCGGACTGCAATTGTAAATAGTGTGTTCTCATAAATAACAAGTTTGGTTTAAATATATAAAAGTTATGACAATGTGAATAATGTGGTCTCAAAGATTGTACACTGGTTTAGTGTAAATAACTTGCTGTTAACCCTTTCACGGGCGGTACAGTCGAAATTTTTAATTGCTTTTCAACCGTATTCCAAGAGCATAAGGTTCAATATTTAGTGGCAATATAGCTGCCATTGCCTTGGAAAGGGTTAAACAAGGGAAAACCAAATGTGTAAGATTTGTATTGCCTAATGTTAAGCAAGTAATAAGCTTATAAGCTTATAAGCTTAACCTACAGGCTGGTGACTCTCTCAGAGAGAGATTTAAGTATATAAGTATAATGACAGCTGCATCACAATACATTTATGAAAATCTGATGTATGTTCATAAAAATATTGAAATGTTTTCAAAAACCAGTGATATTCACAAATTAAACACTAGAAGTAAGAACAAATTAGTAGTACCATATACTAGGCTCCATAAAATAAATAATTCTTTAAGGATCTGTGTGTACGATTATACAACAAAGTACCAAATGATATTCAGAAATTAGATCTTGATAAATTTAAAATCAAAATCAAAGAAAAGCTTTATAAAATAGTTTATTATAAAGTGTCAGATTACACAGAAGACAAAACAGCTTGGGTCTGAAATGCTTCAAGTACTCCAACAGCTATTTCTGATTGTCTATAATTAATAAAGCACCATATTTAATGAAATTATTTACATTCTAATTCATATTTTGTATTTTAAGACCTGGTAAGCACATAATATATATATTTTTTTTTTGTAAATGTCGTTGCTTCTGTGCGCTGTGGTTTCTTGTGCCCATTCTTTGCCACAGTTAAAAAATGATGTCCTGAATGGGTGATAGGTTAAAAAAGATTTGGACAATTCAAAGTACCTACTTATTAATTGAGTTTAATGAATAAAAATATTTTGACTTTTGACTTTTTGAATAGATAATTGTTTTATTTTCTTATTAATACCTTGTAGTCTTTTATAAATTATTGAAATACAAAATGCTAGAGTTTCTCCCGTGTTCTTTTCGCAACAACATGTGTTGGGAGACTCCATTTTAATTCAATCTACCGTACAATACTAAATGTATTAAAAATAATTTTAAAGCACTTGAAATTGGCTTAATGCTAAACGCGAAGCCATTAATTAAGCAATAATAATAATACAAAATGCTAGGTACAGCTGAACCATTGAAATGAGACTCATTTTGCTAATAATTTGTTTGAAAGCATCAAAACTGTAAAGCTCAATGTCAACAAGTTTAAATACCATATTGAATTTAATATCTGTTTGAAAATGAACATAATAATATGGTGGGACCCATCAGATCAAGGGCATGTAGGATATTTAAAAGCTTAACATATTTGAATTAAAACAACATTATTTGTGTTAAGTCCTAATTTTTTTTATTTTTTAAAAGTTCCATCTTAAGTAAATGTTCCCTTTTATTGTACAAAATCTCCATCATCAGTTTCTTTTTCTCCAAATCTGCATTCTGACATTTTTTTTTAAAATATAATCTTTTTAATGTGTCTGCAGATGCTTTTTTAATTATTTTTCTTGGCTTGAATGCTGTAACAATTAACATAATATAAATTCATACTGATATCAATGCAATGACGACATAGATAAATCAAAAGTCAAGAAAGTAGGTATATATATAAATATAAACCTTTACAGGTACTTATTATATTTTATTATTTACGATGTTGTCTACCTAAGTATATGCATGTGCTATCAAAATTAAATAAGTAACTTAAGATTCACATGCCATGCGCTGGAAAATTAACTATTCGCATCATACTCCATCTTTATATCTCTATTTTATGTGAATAAATTATATTTCATTCCATTTCATTACTTACGAGCACTGTTCTATGTATAATAATAAGTAAAATATAACTTATAATTTAACCCACCCTTTTTTTTACTCGAAACATTTATTGGCTTTGGTGTTGCTGAAATATTCATAGTAGGAGTGGCATGTTTGTCTACTGACATGCTATCAGATGCCTGTGGTTCTTCAGCTGAAACAAATAATATTGTTCTTAATACTCATACATAAAAAATGCTATTGTTGTAGGTATAGTGTTCCTTCAATCCCACATTCGTCATTTGTATAGGGATATGGCCCACTCCTTTAAGGAAGGCGGGAACTTAAAATGTGTTGATGATGATAGTTCCTCATTTTGTTATTTTACAGTAAATTTACAACTTTTCTGATTGTCTAGAATATTATTTTAATTGATTTAGTGTCTTCTTGACATATACCAACCTATAACTATGACATCCTGTGCTGAGGGATCTGGTGGAGTATCATAACCAGATAAAACAGTAATAATATTGCTGTCACTATCCGCATTAAACATACTTGTTTCTGAAAAATAAGTTAATTATAAATTATTAAAAAAGTTTAAAAGAAGCTAGGTAGGTAACGAAATTTTAATTATGTCTGTTGCTTTTACAAAGCTAAAAAATATATAATAACATCTAAAATTAACTTAGCAGAATTAATTGCATACCGTTAAAGAAACCTGATGCACTGTCATACGGATTGCATAGTGGTTTTACTTGGTCCTGTATAATGGCCAGGAGTTTCGCATCATTATCTGTTGTTTTCGGTTTCCAATAGCCACCACCAGTCTTGTTCATTTCAATCTAAGGACATTACAAGGAATGTATGTATTACTTAATTTATAGAAAACAAGTCGTAACATGCAGTTTTGCTTGTTATGGAAGACAATATTAAAAGAAAAATAGTTATTCATTAAGAACTAACAAGTAAATACAAAATGAAGATTATTAAATTACCTTATCATCTTTTATATTTTTTATGGCATGTGCAACGTCATCCTGTGTCAGCATCCGTTCAGCGTTGATGTATGCTAACTTCTGCAAAAGTAAAGAACTGAATTGTACTTACTATACGCACAATGCGCTCATTATAATAAACATTCAGCATGACAACTATCTACTTACATTACTTTCTCCTACATCTTTGCGAGTTTTTTGCTTCATATTATCATACAACGCTTTTAATTGGTCTGTATCCCTTGGACCACTAGTGCAGTTACTATTATATTTAATAGTAATTTCTTTCCATGCTTCCCTCTTCTTCGCAATAAAAATACTACCAGTTCTTTTGCATTCTATGATATGTTTGTACCTGTAAGATAATAATTTAAAAATCAATATTGCTAAAGTTATTTAGAACAGAATACTTACACGTGGTAATAAAATAATACTCACTGCGCGAGAAGATCTATTAACAATGTCTTTTCTTCATGTGTGTAGTTTGCTCCTCGTTTTCGCGATGTTGGTAGTGACATTTTGTATTAGTAGGTAAGTACTTAATTATATCAAATATAAACAGAAATAAAGCAAATACACCACGCGTTGCGGCAGATTTATTTTCAAATTCAAAATTGTTTTGTTTGACTTTGACTTGACATCTTCTTGACAATCAACATTTGACGTTGACGTTTACAGACGTTTAATTTTTGCAACTGCATTACCATTTTACGTGACGAACACCATGACAAAACGCAACCATTCACTCACTTCATTCAAAATATATTTTAAAACTTGCAATACTATTTAATGTCGTCTTTAAATGGTCTTTAGTTAAAGGATCATTAAAAGTACCTTTAGGAGTTTTGTGCAACGTCTTTAAATCTAATGAACTAATTATCGCTAATGACTCATTAACTAATGTAGTCTTTAAAGTCAGCTTTCTGCAACTGGGTGTTAATGATGTTGCCGAATAAATGATTTACTTAGATACTGCAATCGAACGCAGAAAGTCGCCAAAACGCAATGCCAGTCACGAAATCGCCGATGCTAAAAGTATCGTGTGTGCGGTAGCTCTTAGGGCAAGAGCAGACATGCTACTTTTAGTAGCGGCGGTCGGCGATTTAGACGCTTTTTAAAAGCTGAATGCAGCGACTAAATCGCTAAATCGCGCGAATCCGATACTGCAATTGAACGCAGAGAGTCGCTAAATCGCGATACCAGTCGCTAAATCACCGATCGCCGATGCTAAAGTATCACGTGTGCGGTGGCTCTAAACGATTCAGTCACTGCATTCAGCTTCTAAAAAGCGTCTAAATCGCCGATCGCCGCTGTTAAAAGTAGCATGTCTGCTCTGGCCCTTAATACGCCGAGACGCGACGCTGCGCACACTTTTGAGGTCGCAATACAGTATAGAACTTATTTGTTATACGATAAGGTGCACAATTCGTTGAGAGAATAAGAAAACGCCTCTCGGAATAACGCGACACTGCCGGCGATGCGAAATAGAACTTATCTGCTCAACGATAAGGTAGACAATTGGACATTGCGTTGCAACCGGCCTCTGCAAGTCACGTCGCGTCTCGTTGGCGGGTGGCTGACCCTAACGGCCGAAATTTTTATCAATCTATCTGTGGCTTTGCTTACGAGAAATAGAAATTTGTTTCAATAACCTATCTTTATGTTGTTTTACATACTAGAGATAGAAATTTGACCTATGCTTCATACAAATACTAGAGATAGAAATTTGACCTATGCTTCATACAAATTATGCCAAAATTTCTAATTCTAGAAAACTGTATGAAATATATACCTAGTTTATTATTAATTTTGGCTGTAAGTAAATGTTTACCGTAAGGGCACTGTGCCCCGATTCTCCTATTGTAGACTTTCACAAGCTATACAAACGTCATACAATCCCGATTAGTGTTGCCGCTCTATAGTCCACTATCGATAGTCTATCGATAGACTATCGATAGTTGAGCTAAAGCAATAGTATTAATAAGCCTATCGATGGAATCGATAGCCCCGTAACCGTCAATACTATCGACACACAGCTATACTATCGATACTATCGAAGCTCATTATCGAAGGCACTATCGATAGTATCGATACTATTGCTGCTGATTATTGCAATAACAATCGATACTTTCGATAGATTTGTCTTATCGATAGTGACCTTTCACTTAATAGTATTGCAATCTATACTAATATTCATAAACGATACTATTGAGTCACAGCCTACTATCGATATCGATACTATCTATAGTATCAATTGTTGTTACACAATAGTCATAGCCATAGTATCGATAGTAATTACGATATAAAGCTTCAATTATCGATACTATCGATAGGCCTACCGATATTATAGATGATTTCCAAAGTTAACAATATATAGTCAAACTATCGATAGTTCGGCAACACTAATCCCGATGTAGCCGCTTGTATACCTTTACATACGAGTGGAACTTTTTGCGTGGCATCTGTATCTATACAGTCGCGAGACGCAAACTTGTTCAATGCACAATCCCTCTCATCTGCATCGATACAAGCCTGCTGTTGCATCAATTTGTGTAAAACACATTTTCACAACAAGCTGGTTTTCTCTATAACTACTAGGGTATGCACCAAGTATCGCGTATACACCAAGTTCTCTACAGGGTTCGTGTGTGATTTGTATGTGTTGTGTTTAATAATTTATAACCTGAAATTTTCTTTTCAGGTATTTGATGCTCAAGTTGTTATATTGGAGCACAAATCCATCATCTGCGCAGGATATTCGGCTGTAATGCACATACATTGCGCTGCCGAAGAAGTTACAGTAAAGGTATGTAACTAGGAAAATTTTAATAGATTGTTTCTAGTCCTTGGTATTATAGTAGAGGATCCAAGTTTACAACGACCTTCACCGAGCCGGTTAATGGCTGAAAAGTTTCAGTCCAGTATATATGATAAATTACATAGGTACCAATCGAAAGTATGAAGCCTATAGAATATGCAAACGTTAGGTTGACTATTTTTTTTCCCGTCATAACATTGGGTAGGCAGGTGTAAACGGGTACATAAGTCATTATTATTAATTTGCAACAGTCTGGTTAAATAAATAAAATTTATGTTTATATTTTAGTCTTTATATTATGTTCTATTGAATTCCATTTGCTAATCAACATTATTTATAAGATTGCGATTCTAATGAATTGTCTAATTTTTTTTCTTTTTTTTTGTTTGTTATTAATTGTCATAATTTAATTAATTATTGTGGCTTGCTTTACATGTTGTCTGCACATGCCCGTGGTGTTACAGCATACCAATGTTACTGTGTCCTTGTTTGTTTTATTGTATTTTCCGTTGTAACTCTGTTATGTGTGGCTAATAAATAAATAAACCATTGAAATCTTATTTTTTTTAATATGAAATTAATCATTATAGGTACTGGACTGAATTTTTCAGCCAACCCACTCGCGATATATTATTTAACATATTAAATTTGATATAAAATACTTTTCATCCATTAACCGGCCCGGTGAAGGTCGTTCTATACTCGGATCATAGACTATTAGAATAGAACAGATTTTATTGCCAACACTGTGTAAACATAACAATTGGCTGACGGTAGTACTGGTATTGGGAGGTAAGCTGGTGGTAGCCATCTAGACGGGTTTATACTAGAGATAGGCCGACTATGATATTTGCCGACTAATCGGTTTTCAATTTGCCGATAAGGCGTCAGGCCATCTAGAATAGCGTCCCATTTAATTTAATTAACTTGAAAAATGCTAACCATGTCGCGTAACGGTGAAAGAATACTACCACCCCCCTCTCTTCCCTTGGCTGTCGTAAAAGGGGAGTAACGGACTAAAGACTTGTGCAGTCTCCTCCAACAACATAGAGCGGCGAAGGGCTCACCACCTGTCACGCTGAGCACATGTACAGTTGCTATTTGGTGAAACGTGGACTATGGCAGAGGACTGCTTTTGCTGTCCCCATTGCCAAGTCTCTGACTAACCCTTTGGGGATAGTAGTCGTGATTATGTGTATGTAAAAATGCTATGTGCATATGCATTCTCTTCTGCCCTGCCGAAGTGGACGCGTGAATGGACTTGGGAAAAATGAAAAAAAAGTTCATTTTTGCTTTATACCATTATGGAAGTCGTTATTATAAAGCCAATAGTTTTTATTTCACTTCGATACGATAAGTATTTACAAAGTTATTGTACATAAACAATTGCATAAAACACTACTTAGTTCGCTGGCACAAGACTGACGTGACGTGACGTGAAGTCATCGTATCCGATAACCCCCGCCGCCGCTCTCGCCGCCCGCACCCGGCGGGCGTCCGATTACATTACTTAACTATTTGCACAATTCATTATTAAGTAATCTGTGGCACAACTGCACTGGTTCAGAGCAGACATATTAATAAAACGAAATCGCGCGAGTCGCGCCACCCGTGCGAGAGAATCCAATCCGATGACGTCACGCCGCGGGTTTCGCGCTTATTTTGATTGTCACAAAAATAATAGCGCGTGGTAATTTTTATGAATCTTTAAAAAATTATTGTGAAGTATTTTGAAGGGCTACAGAAAAATTTTATGTCATATTTTAAGTTAAAATTTAAATGTTTAAAAAAAAATACTTTTACCAAGCTCATTGTCAACTCCACGCTCACCTTTTATATTAAGAACAAAATACATGATGCTCACAGCTCGGTCCCGCCGAGCGGGTGACATCCGATCATCATCAACCTATAAACGCCTCTCGCTGGGCACAGGCCTACCCACATGGGCAACAGCTCATGGGGAAATGGGAACATAACCCACCACGCTGGCCCTATTCGTTCCACAACATGCTGTGATAATTGTAATTTTTATTTTTAGGCCCTAATCTGTTTGGTGGACAAGAAGACTGGTGATAAGTCAAAAACGAGACCACGTTTTGTAAAGCAGGATCAAGTAGCTATAATGAGGATAGAATGTGCAGGAATTATATGTTTAGAACCCTTCAAAAAGTTTGCTCAAATGGGCAGATTCACCCTAAGAGACGAGAGTGAGTATGAATTGTTTTCTTTAAAAAAAATTTAAACTTTTTTACCAATTTAAATATATATATATAAGGTGACTGCTAGAAACCGCAAGAAACTTTAAGGGCTGGTCAGGTCAAGTGTTTTAAACATGACAAAAATGACATAAAAGGAATTCGTGTTTTTTTATTTTTAATGAAATATGATTCATTTTGTGAATTTTTATTGGATAAGGGCGATAAGTACCTATGAAAAAACACTAATTCCTTTTTTGTCATTTTTGTCATATTGTATAAAACACTTGACCTGACCAGCCCTTGAAGTTTCTTGTAGTTTCTAGCAGTCCTCTTATATACAAAGAAATTACAAAGGAGAATGACCCAAGCCAGCCTATTCGATATCTTTTGCGTCTTAATCATTCACATATCAAAAGTGTTCTCTTAAGTTATAATGATTACTGTTAAAAAAGGTTTTCTATAGAACGCCGCGTTAAGAGTCAAGTGATAAATAAATGCTGAACTGAACTGATAGTCATACGATAACAGTTGTCATAACCTCAAAATACCTAAAAAGTCTTAAGCTAAAAATGAAGGTAGTTTTAAACTCCCGCATGATATTGTAATGTAAGTTTTTCTTCATAATTCAGAGAATTGCTGCTATTGGTTACTATTTATTTCATTAAAGCGCTGTGTTACGCTAGCTAGCTAAAAAATTAGCCTAACTCCCATAGTAAAAAGGTCATTCTCCTTTAAAAAGCACTTCGCAAACCACTATAAGGTTTATAGTGAGTGCTTTCAATTAAATTAAAGCCTACGTCAATACAATTATAATTACAATTGGTTACTTGTTTGTGTATATTATTAGCGAATGATTTAATGTTGACGGTTAGTTTTAATTAATACTTATCTAATAGATTATTTTGTTTGTTACAGATAAAACTATTGCGATCGGCAAAGTCCTAAAAGTGGTCGAGTAAATGTGGCACTACAATTGTAATTTAGCTAGGATAGGCCTTTCCAAAACCTATATCAACAGAGAATGCATGTAATAAGTAATCCTGATTTTGGGATCTGTATCACGTGAGAGCTCGAGTGTAATGCTTCGATTCCACTTGAAAAACACTTTCGCAATTTATTACATAGAACGGCTAGTCCTTTGGGAACATTTAAATATTTTTACAGCCACTGCCCTGAATGTAACATTAACTAGAACAACGCGACGCTTTAATATTTTTTTAAATATTAAATAAAAACATGTTGGTGAGTTATTTTTAATACAATGATAATCTATTTTATCCAATAATAAAACCAGAACCACAACATTGGATTGGCTGGCCTGTGCTGATAGGGCTGATAATGTATTTATAGTTATTTATTACTTTGATTATAATAAATATTTATGCTAAAGTTATGATTTTTACTTCGAGTATTAAAGCGTCGAGTGGTTCCAAATATCGACATAGCCATTGCTTTTGGAGACTTGGCCACGGTAATATTTGCAACTTGTCAGCATCTATATTTTTTTACTTCACATTGATAATATGAGTAATGATACTACGTGTGATGGATAAGGCTCTCATAATAATTGATTGTTAGGACGATCATTCGCTTAGAGTCAGTACGTAGCGATGTCCATGCAAAGGTGGTACGTAACAAGATCAGACGCTTTTGTCGCTACTCACTGCGTTCTCTAAGTATACTCAATAATGGTCATTCTAACAATTACTAGTGATTATAATGTTTTCACATACTATGGTTATAACAGTTAAGGTACTGTTTTCTATTTTTAAAAGCAAAATTATGTTTTATTTTTAAATAGTTTGCTATAATAAATAATAATACACTTACAGTACATACATACACATATTTATAAAGTTATGATTTGTATTTCAGTTGCCAATTTATTAGACATTTATTTATGTAGTACACCATTGTATTTAGTAAAATTCTGTTTTGAATATTAATGTTATTATCTGTAATATTTCTATTGATAATGATGATAACAACGGCTATAATGATTTATTGCTATCTTACTCCCGAGAGGAATTCTCGGGACAAACATTTTCTATCTATCAGAGTAATACTATATTTTGTACAAGAGGTCCCACTAAGCTTCTTACTAGTACGTGACGTATTTATGTAGGAACAATGAGAGTACTTATGGAAAGTTGTGCAGATTATGTAAAGGTGGTTCGTATCACAAACGTTATTCTTATAACTTCGGCTCAACCTCCGAATTGTTATAGTAATTGTATATTATGGATTTATAAATTTTCAGCTTTTTTAATATAATCAGATTTACGTCTAGGGGCGACTGTATATTATTATCAATATTTTGTGTATATCAGTGGACAAGATGTGAGGCGCGCGTAGCCCCCGCTCGGTCCACCTCGTGCTATAGTTTATTGAGAGGCGCTTGTAGTGAGGGCGGCTGGACGGCTGACGGCGGACGGCTGGACGGCTGACGGCGGACGGCTGGCGGCTGACGGCCGACGGCTCGCGTCGTAGTGCCTTGTTGCCGCGGGGGCTCGCGCACCGCGCCTCGACACCGAGCGAGCACTGGCAGGCTGCAACTATATTATTTTGTTTAAAATAAAATAAAATTTTATTAATAACTATTGGTTTCCTTTTTAAGTCCACTACGTGTAAGCACTTTGCTTTCATCTCACCTCTAGGCCTAGCATGCGCAACACGAGATATGTCGCGGACGAGAGACGACAAATCATTTTAAGTTATCATGTTAGGTTTGTATACAAAAATACCACAGTTTATGCAAAAACGACACATTATGTAGAGTTCTAAGCGCATTCATGTGTTATTAGTGTCGATAGACATTAGAGATAAATGAATAAAACACGAGAAAACTGGTCGAGAAGAGTTCTCGTGTTGCGCAAGCTGTTCCGTCCTGGCCCGGCCACGGCGCCAAAAAAGGTGATGATGGTTTTGTGTGCAGGCTGTACAGGTGTGTACTTTCATGTACGCGAGAGAAAAAACATAGTACCTCAGTCATTCACCTTAAATAGGTACTACATTTTTTGTGGCGGGGACCTACGTATGTAATCCAGCCCGGCCACGCTCATATCTAATGAACTAGGTAACTTTATGTAATTATCCTCTTTTTATTGTAACATCATTGGTAATTATATAGGGATGTGATGATTGTACTCATCATGTACTTCCGACAACATGCCTTTTTTAAAAAAAAAAAAAAAGGTATTGGTCACAGACATAAATTTGGTAGACTTTATTTATGGATCAAACTGTGTTTCTAGAACGCCTGACCTGAATGTCAAAGCAAAAACCTCTATTAGGTTTGTAGTACCCCCAAGGACAATAAAAACAAAGATTTGTAGGTATAATAAAATATAATTTGAGACCATGTGAGACACTTAATAAAAATAATTAAATGAATTATTTTTGTATGAAAAAGAAAAATATGAAACTTAACTACACTTTTATGCCATTTGATAGAGAGTAATAGGGTATAGTACAAAATTATATAAGAACTTTTTATTTCCATTATATCTGAGTATTTTACACAAGTTCAATTTCATACCCTATTACTCTCTAGAGTACGTACGCACATACCTTTTTATATATCATACAAAAAAAATCGACATTTAATAAGTGTCTCACATGGTCTCAAATTATATTTTATTATACCTACAAATCTTTGTTTTTATTTTCCTTGGGGGTAATACAAACCTACATCAACTATTAGAGGTTTTTGTTCTAACATTCAGGTCAGGCGGTTTATGACAAAGTTTGATCCTTAAATAAAGTCTACCAAATACTTTTTTTTTTAATAGACATGTCGGAAGTACATGACCTTTTTATATATCATACAAAAAAAATCGACATTTAATAAGTGTCTCACATGGTCTCAAATTATATTTTATTATACCTACAAATCTTTGTTTTTATTTTCCTTGGGGGTAATACAAACCTACATCAACTATTAGAGGTTTTTGTTCTAACATTCAGGTCAGGCGGTTTATGACAAAGTTTGATCCTTAAATAAAGTCTACCAAATACTTTTTTTTTTTAATAGACATGTCGGAAGTACATGATATGCGTACAATCATCACATACCTAAATAATAACAAAGTTACCTAGTTCATTAGATATGAGCGTGGCCGGGCTGGGTCACATACGTTGGGTCCTGGCCACAAAAAATGTGGTAAGTAGGTATATCTGGTGAATTACCGAGGTACTATGTTTTTTCTCTCGGGTACATGAAAGTAGGTACTTTCATGTACCCGAGAGTAGGTATACAGCCATCCACCCATGTATAGGTATACAGCCTGCACACAAAACCATTACCTTTTTTGGCGCCGGGACGGAACACACTGCTAGGCCGGCTGAATGTAAGTGACGAAAAGGCAGAAGGTGGATGCGCGCTTCACCTGCTATGCGATGCGATTCTCTAAGCGACACAGACGCTGCGCGCATGGTACCCTTGTACTATAATTATAAACATGTCTAGTCAAAGAGTAGGTAATACAAAAATAAAAACTAATTACTACCACAGAATAACTAATAGTACTACGTACAGAAGGTTCACTCTCTAACGACTCACGCGTAATTGAAACTTATCGTATGACCCGAGCGTTCAAAACCTTTAACAGGCGAGGGATGTATATTCTAGTCTAGGGGTTGCAGTCCCGGTACTGTGGAGAAAACGGGATTCCCGGTACTGAGCTAACTCTGGTACCGGGAAAACCGGGAATTTTCGGTACTGAGATTTTTTTAAACCCAGATGTAACTAAAGTTTGATATATGGATCATTGAGCAAAAGAAAATATTACACAAAGAGTTTATAATAAAAAAATTGTTTTGTCAAGTGTTGTACTAGCTGTAGAATCACTTTGTCGAACGGAATTGGTTAGAGATCATCCGAGTTGAATGTTTTAAATTTAAAAGGTTCTGTATGCAATGGATTTTCATCATGGGTGTTTTAAGGTGAGTAAATAATAAAAATTCGTCTAAACCAAGATCGTTCAAACGGCGACAGACTCCCTTCTACAACGGATCCCCTCGGCCAAGATTGTGGTATTGGGAGACTTCAATGCCCACCACGTCGAATGGCTTGGTTCACGCACAACTGACCACGCGAGTAGAGCCGTTCATGACCTCGCTTTGGTCTACAGTCTGTCTCAATTGGTAACCGCGCGGGTTCCAGATGTGGAGGGCCATGCACCTTTCTTAATGTACCTTCTGCTGACCCCGCACCCAGACGACTATCAAGTTTCTGTTGATGCACCACTATGCTCATCAGACCACTATCTGATTCGTAGCACTGTGCCTCTCACAGAAACTTCAAAAACGTCGAGTCTGGCATTATAGGTCAGCGGACTGGGATGGGATGCGAAGTTTCTTTGCGTCCTATCCATGGTGGCGAGTTTGCTTCTCGCTAGATGATCTTGATGTCGCCGCCGACTCTGTTGTTGATGTGATCCTGCACGGAATGGAACTATTCAATCCAAACTCTGTGGTTCCCATTGGCGGCAGGTCTCAGCCATGGTTTGGACGTTGCTACAAAATGGCGTCTCGCCAAAAGCTACAACATTACCAAGCTTGAGCTAATGCGGTGTCATCAAAGGATCCAAACACCATTGCGCTCAGAAAGAGGCCATCTTTGCCTTCAGGACATTGCCAAGGTGAAGTCATCATTCATAAGTGAAATTGGCGAGAGGCTAGTGCGTCTTCCTTCGGGTACGCGTTCTGGTCTCTCGCCTAAGTTACCTTAAGCTTTGGTCTCTTGATCGTAACACATAACGCTGCGGTATGCGGCATGCGGTGCCCGACACATAGTTGTATGAAAAACGTCTAGTATGGTCTCTTGTTCCGTCGCAGTATGCGTCAGCGGTGAAGGGCAAGCGCGATGAAGTTGGGAGCGAGAATCTCGCACTGCGCGGCGTCGTTCTCTTTGGTACGTTGCGGTGTGCGTCGCGGGTTGACAATGGATTTGTTTGAAGATAATTTAAAAGAATTTGAATGAACTTTTCACAATCAATTAAATGCCCAAAGTTTCCAAACAACCTTTACCCCTCCGTTGTAAAAACATGTTTTTCGGCCTGCTTCTTCGTCTCCTTTGGTAGCTGCGGCAAAATCATCTGACCACTTCTCCGCAAAGACGGTAATCGCTGCGTTTGAGCCGCATACCGCAGCGTTGTGCGTTACGATCAAGAGACCAAAGCTTTTGGGAATTTTTGTCAGTCGTCTCTACCACCATTGCACAATACCGATGACTGCCTGGCCCATACTACAAGAGGTCTCTTGGACACTCTTTTCGCATCAAACTCGAGCTTGGACGATGGGGAAAACTCTCCACCAACCATATCGCGTTGCGCTTGTTCAATGCCAAACGTCCGATTCCTACAAAGGTCAGTTCGTAACGCTCTTTTTTCCTTGATATCCGTAAGTCGAGTGGGCCTGATGCAGTTCGTCCCATTGTGCTTCGGACGTGTGCTCCTGAGTTGGCGCCGGTTCTAACGCGTCTTTTCCAGCTCTCTTACACTACTGGCGTTGTCCCGAGCTCTTGGAAGACAGCCCTTGTCCACCCGATTCTCAAAAAAGGCGTTCGCTCAGATCCGCCCAACTACAGGCCAATAGCCATCACCTCTTTGCGTTCGGCTAGTGATCTTTTAGTGTACCTTACTCACCGATGAGCGGAGGCAGTCGAAAGTAAAGGGGAGGCACTGGCAATTAGCTTGGACGTAGCGAAAGCCTTTGCCAGGGTATGGCACAGGGCTCTTCTCTCTAAACTTCCATCATACGGGCTTTCTGAGAAATTGTGTTCGTAAGTTGCTAGCTGCTTTCTTGCTGGGCGTAGCACCAGAGTCGTAGTTGACGGTTCGTGCTCTAACATGAAACTCGTAAATGCTGGAGTCCCGCAGGGGTGTGTGTAAGCCCCTACTCTGTTTCTTCTGCATATCAATGACATGTTGCATAACAACAGCATTCATTGCTATGCGGACGACAGTACGGGGGTAACGCTCTACACCGGACGAGCTAATATTTCTCTGGAAAGCGTCATCGACAGCCGGAATAAACTTGTGACTGACACCAAGTCATATCTTGAATTGGGCCCAACATAAACTGGTCCACTTTAACCCCTCCAAAACATAAGTTTGCGCATTTACCGCGAAAAAACATCCCTTCGTCGTACCTCTGAACTTTGAGGGAGCTCTCCTTGATACCAATCCGACTATTGGAATGCTTGGCGTCGATATTCCGAGTGACGTTCTGTTTCGAGGTCATTTGGAAGGTAAAGCTAGGCTAATATTGGCGTAATTTTAAGTTATAATAAAAGTACCGAAAGTACCGAATTTCCCGGGAAACGAATTCTCACACCGGTACTGCGTAAAATGTCAATTTCCCGGGAAATACCGGGAAAAATCGGTACCGGGAATTCCCGGGAGCATGCCCTAGTATATTCCCACCATATTTTGAACTTTATACAATTGAGATAAGGTCGAAAACCAATAAAAATATTGAACATGCTGTGCCCGTTAAAGCGACAGACAGACAAGACTGATCACTCGCCAACAGTCAACCGCTTCGTATTATAAGAAATTACGAGTAAGTATACTATAGGTTAACAAAATCTCCCCTGTAAATCATAATGCATCGCTCAATAATTATCATTAGTTCCTAGTTTGTTGGTCCTTCGAGCCAGCTTAACTTTAGCTCTATGGCAGAGTGGCTAAGCGCTCGGCCCGATAACAGGAGGTTCAGAGTAAATTCCCATGCATGACGGGCGTGTGTTTCGGATTTTTCGATGCTTTACCTGGGTTTGTGTAGTGTGATCGCTGGATCATCAGTGATCACCATACATTTAGAGCGGTAGCGGCTATAGTGATACCAACCCGCATTTGGCAAGCGTAGTAATTAAAGGCAATACCCAATACTTGATTTTTCAATGATGGAGAACTTTGCCAAGCAGTAAGACAGTACAAAAAACAAAAAAAGTCACGAGCAAAAATATGTAAACAATTGTAACTCTTAATACAATGGAATAAGAGTCAAAGAGTATACATATTGGTGCTCGTGACTGTACATAAGCTTTCTACCTTACTTACTTTACTTTTAACTCGATTGAATCTATATAAATAAAGTTCAATTACACTACGAATGCCACTACATATGCTCGCTCATCACTTCAGAACGGCTGCACCTATTTGGATAATTCTTTTTTTGTTGTGTTTGTAATTGTCAGGACAAGGATTGTACAGTCACCAGCATTAAGATGTGACTATCGACGGCCTGCAAAAATATCTGATCATTTGTTCATTATTGATCAGATATTTTTGCATCATCACATCTTAATGCTGGCGACTGTACGTAAGGAAATTTTAGGAAATTCGTCACGGAGTACGAAAATTATTCACTTCTACCCGTAGTGAATCATTTTCGTAGTCGCATCGTCGTCGACGACGACGTATCTTAAACAATCGTGTCGAAGTTGCTAAAAAGTAATATGTTGTCTACAAACATTTTATGAGTTCTATCGTAAATGGATTAGTGACTTGCTGTGACAAAACTGTCACGTTTATTACACCTTACATACACACATATACCTACATACATGTACATGGTACATACCTTTTCTTTACATTTTTTTGATGAGTACCTTAGATTAAATTTAATCTAAGATGAGTACTAAAATAAATAAGCTTAGCCTGGGACTCTGGGTCTAGCGTTACTTTTAGGTTTAGGCTACACAATGTTATGTGAAAGTTTTGTAAATATGATAATTTTCTTTAAAAAGCTATGGAAAAAAAAGGAGTTTTCGTCATGATTTAATTTATTATTCATGAAACAACTTTCAGTTTGTGCAAGTCTAGGCAACTTGAAGTGGTTTCTTCAAATATTGAACTAATGCAAAAAAAGTTATAGATAACCAAATCAAGCAACCAAGAATAAAGATTACTGAACACATTATTATATACAGATTTTGGCTAATTCCATTGCTGGAATATTATAATGATTTTATTAAATCTAAATCTACACACATGAAAGTACATAGCTTGACAAAATTGTTAATTTATAAAATATAACTTTATGTACATTTGAATCATTTCGAATCTCGTCTACTATACATTCACATTTTTATTCATTTCATAACTATACAGTTCATTAATTCTTTCCATCATCAGAAACAGGACTAATTGTCATCATAATTATATTCAACAGGATTGTCAGTCTCAATATCCTTTAAATTAAGTACCTACAATAGCTAAAATTTGGCAAATATAGTAATTTAATCCTGTATCTTGATGTCATTTTTTGTAACATTCTGATTCATTTGATCATTTTCATATTCTACGAAATCATCAAATAGGCTAGGCCAAGCCTCAGTGTCATCATAAGTGCTGAGATCATCTCCTACAAAGTCACAGAAGTTAAGAAACATGTACCAAGTGTCTTTTGGAATGCCTCTGATATGAGTATTCTTCTCGAGATAACTCAACCATCTATCCAGGACAGGTGGTTCATTGCTTGTAAAGACTAGACGCCACAGTAGCACAGCTATGTCGGTAGGCAGTATTCTCTGCCCGACACTAACATCTAAACCAAATTTAAAAGTAAATCTGTACAAGTCTTTGTAGTTTTCAGATTCTCTTGTGAGCTCACTAGTTATTTCATTCAACTTGGCCTGTATGCCTTTGATTGAATCTGTTTTCATACTTTTCAGTCCTTGTACAAATTCGGATTTTGTGAAACGACACATTTGACTAGCATTCAATTTCCATGCAAGAACCAAAACTTTAAAATCATCCGGGCTCAATTGTAAATCATTACAAAGATTTTCTATGCCTTCAGCTAGGATAGCATCTTCTAATGAATCTTTGTACTGATCAAATAGTTGATTGATTTTTGATTCCGACACCCGTAGCTCACTTGATGCTAGAGATGACATTGTCCGTGGAATTGAAGGCAATTTCTGATAAAAGGACTTAGGCAGCTTTTCGGAAGTCAACTGTATTTTTTGAAAATGTACAACTTCTGAGCACGGTTCCCCAATAGACGCCAATGTGTTAGCGTTCTGAATATTAGTATTATTTCTATAAATTAAACTATTTTCATTATTGTGAAGCAAGGGTTCTTCTTGAGGATAATCTGATACCATGACAGCAGGTACTTGGCTGGATGTGACAATTTCTGTCATCTCTGAAAACAACAATATATTTTCGTACATTTATTTTTTATATATTGAGTTATTTTTTTTTATTATTATTGAAATTTTGCATTCACAATGCTATATAGATATAGGATAAAATGTTTACTAGAAAAAAATCAACCAGTCTCAAGAAGCTCGAATGGGATTCAGAAGAATAGAGCAGTGGACCAGCAATCCAAAGGTTGTGACTAGCGGGTGAGTGAGCTTTTTTACAATCGGATAATCAACTAGCAGATTGTAAAAAAGTCGATGACACGAGGCAAGTTTACAAGCTGCTAGCAAACTCGCTGGCGTGTAGCTCGTAAACTAGCTCCGTGTCATTAAGCTTAAGTACTGCCTCTGCGGTCTAATGGCTAAGCCACCAGTTGTTGTGTAGTTGGTTTGGTTAATGGTAGGGTTTGTTCAGTCCGTCTGGCTAGTTACCACCATCTTATATGAAGTCTGGCACCATAACATCAATGTTAATAGCATCAAAGACTTATGAAAATTGTAGGTAAGTACTAGTAAATAAATAGCATACCATCTTTTTTTCTCTGTGTTGCTGTAATTTCAGCATTAGCTTGATTTTTGAAGCAACTGAGACAATGGCCCATTGGATAAAATATTTACAAAAATAATTGAAAGCATACAATTCTTGTTGCCACACACAAGTATAGAAGCCGATAATATCTCTGTCACTTCTTCGATGCTATAAAACATAATGATAAGGGAGAAGTATTCCCAATAGTGTCCGCGACAATTTAGTTACAAATCTGAAAGTAATAACAAAACAGGTATTACATATAAATATATTTTTATAATAGGATTGCAAACTATGGAGCATTACTGACCCGAAAATCATAGCGTAGCTTTACCCATAGGTGATACTAATGTTGACAAACATGTAACAGGTAATTTTGTTGGTACGTGTATTCTATTGTACTTTTAGCTGTTAAAATAATTGTGAAAACAGTTTTCAAGACCTAAAATACAAAAATAATACACAGAAACATCTGACATTTAAGACACTGACATTTTTCTTTTATTTTATTTTACTCTTTGGGATGTCAAAGGCAATTAGGCCATACAGCTTAATCTTAGTTGGTTTTTTTCTCATTAATTGTTAATGACGAATAAAGTATCGTTTCGCTTTGCATTGTATTTTTTTTTAATAATCATCATCATCATCATCATCAGCCTATAAACGTCCCACTACTGGGCACAGACCTCCTACGTGGACAATAGCACGTGGGGATGTTGGGCCATAACCCACCACGCAGGCCCAATGCGGGTTAGTGGGTTTTATAAAGAATCAACCCGAAAATAACTTTACTGCACTAAGCTGGGACTTTCTAAGCCATTAATTAGCCCAGCAAAGTCAAACTTAAAAGGTTTTTGTCCTTGTATAGAGTTGGGCAGGGTGTCTATCGCGCTAAATAATCTCAACAATGGGCGATTTTCTGACAGCCCAAATTAAAAAGTAAAAATTAGTTCAAAAACACTCGATAGATGTCGTTTTATGAAAGCTGGGCTACTTATAAGCTGTAATAAATTCTACACTTTTACTTGTCTACCAAAAGAATTAAAAATAGTATTTACTTACCTATTTATATTCAGGACATCCAGAACCTATTTCTATTTTGGAATAGAATAAATATTACGCAGCCATACACGTGCTCTTCATGAACCCGCCTTTTACTAAGCGCCATACTAATCTATGCTAAGCGCCATCTATGAAGTCATTTACGAACCAATTTCTTTTTTTTTTTGTTCTCGGAAAATCGCCCATTGAACCGCAGGGCTGCGTTCCGTGGCTTCACTCGAGTGCACTCGAGCCACTCCGGCGCGCGCTCTACCCGTTCCGTGGCTTGGTGAAATTTTACTCTGACGGCTGTCAGAGCGTAGTTTCATCCGTTCTGTGGCTCAGAGCGCAGCAACCAAACAACCATTAAATCGGATGGTTGTTTTTCACTCTGACAGATATTTGACGTTTATATCATTGTTAAAGTGTCAAATTTTGCAATTTAAGTCAAAACGTCTCGAAAAATTCGGCCTGTTTGTTTCGTATTGTTTTACTTTTTAATAATTAGGTTTAAATATTGTATAAAAGTGGAAAAAATGTAGACAAAAGAAGAGTTTTCTCTCGATTTGGACAGGAATTCTTCAGAAGAGGTTATAAAAACAACTCGATCGTTCCGTGGCTCAGTTGCAACTCAAACGAGTTAAACTTTAACCAAACAACTACACCCAGAACGACGGAACGCACTCCAGCCGATATCGTATAGCGCTATCGCGTGTGTCAAACGTTGTCAAATGCGACGTTTTACTCGTTTAAATTAATACCTTGGTGCGAACAAGGTTTTAAACTAGTCAAGCGAAATTGTTACGAAGTATTACGAAACAAAAAACGTAATCTTGTTAAATACCTAACATCTGCACATGCCTAGTATCACAGCATACCCTGCTACCCTGCTAGTATTCACAAACAATCTCCAAAACAACAGAGCATCTCTACTAAGTCTGTGAACAGTTCTTTCAAAGACACCACAGAGCAAATAAGTTTAAAGACACAGACCGATATTTTATATCCAGAGCTGTAAAAAGATTGATTATTAAGAAAACAAAGCGCCATTTTATTTTTTAATTGGCATTTGACTTGTTTGGAAAATAATGAATGTCATTTTTTTCTGCGTTCTAACTTCTAACGGCCACATTAATGAGAAATTACTAAAAGACGATTTCACATTTATTAACTTTATTCAATAATTCATAGGTCAATAAATTCATAATATTAAAGATATACCTACCCTGGTGAATTGGTGATGGTGCGATAGAGAATTTATCCTTGGGATATCGTTTCTTGAAAGTTAACTATCGTCCTAAAAAATGGAATCTCCAAGACAATCTGAGTCTGACTCATTGGAATATTGGAAAAAACAAGCAAAGCATTACGATCAAAAGTAAGTTATAAACTTGTATTTGTTTTGATGTAACTATAGAAACAATGCAACTGAAATGCTATTGTAATGACTCATTTTGATGCAATTTTAGGGCTAACGACATACAACAGGAATTAGATGAATACACTGAAAACTCAGCACAACTTGAAAAGGAATTGGAAGCCTCATTAGTACAGGTTGAAAAACAGAATAGGGATCTAGAACATCAAAATCAACGATTAAAAAATGAAATTGAAATGTTAAGGGTAAGTACCTAGATACAGTGTGTTAACATATATCAAAAAATAACTTCCCATTTAAGCCATTACTTACACTTAGACTTTGCAGAACATACAATCATTATTTAACTTTCAGAATAAACTAGAAAGAAGTCAACATGAAACAAATGCTTTGGAAAATGAATTACAAGCATTAAAAATTGATAAAGAGAAGCAGAGTATTTACATTAGAGAATTAGAGCAAAAAAATGATGACTTAGAGAGAGGTCAAAGGTAAGATTAACATTTTAAACTAGATAATCATGTTATTTCTTGTCCTTGAAGTCCTTAAATTTCTTGGTATAAACCAATACTGTATTATTATCACTAAATAGTTCCGCCCCATCTGTTACCATCCCTGTGGAAATGCCTGAACCATTAGTATTGACATGTTTATATGCTAGTATTGATAAAACTTATATAAAATTGTAAAGAGTCCTCTCCTTAGGACATTGATGATTCGCACTAAGTAATGGGGCACTTTGAAGTAATAAAGCACCTCCTTGATACTTTCAAAAGGTTAGACAAGACTGTAATGGTGTGAGAGCAATTATTTAATCTATAACTGTAGAAGAGTATCACACACCTCAATATAAATGTGCAAGTACAGTCAATGAAGTTCCCAGTCAACCACTTTTCGGTGATATTTGCTTGCACACTATCTACATGCACGCTACCACAGAATAACTAATAGTACTACCGTACAGAAGGCTCACTCTAACAACTTTCACACGAAATTGAAACTTATCTTGTGACCAGAGCGTTCATATTCTATTAAGCAACACTGACTTAATATCGATTTGACGTTAGGAGCATAGGGTCATTCTCTTGCTCCACGTCATCAATATTCCACTCATGGATATATTGAAGCGACGACATGCGACGTGGAGCGTGCGAGCCGAGCAGCAACCTTTAGTGCCATATGCCTGCCTGGGTGGCGCGACGGCCGAACGTACCTAAACTGCGGAGTGACACCCCCCTGAGGCTGTGTATGTACGGGCAGTTAGAATGGAGAGCAAGTGAATATTAGCGAAAAGTGGTCTATTAGGAATTTCCTCGACTGTACATATTATGTACGGCCAGGGTCACCGTCGCTTTACCACTTTGCAGCGATTTTCGTATAAAGCGCACCAACCGCCCGGGTACATGGCCATACCAAATAGACGGTGCGGTGTCCAAGGGATTTTGACTTTCAGACTGGTAAAGCGACGTAGTCCGCCATTGTACCTTAGTGCATATTTATTTTAAGGTGTTGTGTGATCTGCTGTTATGTAGTAGAGGAGGGCATGGTTTCATAATTACTACCTACTTTAATAAAATTATAAAAAACTAATCATAGTTTGCATATTATTTTGTCCTTGCCAAATCACAGGTACCTATTTAATTTTTTAATGAGATTATAAATAATTTTTTCAGAGTCATATCAGCATCTGTGTCATGTATAGAAAAAATGTTAAATCAGGCATATGAAAGAAATGCAGTGTTAGAGAGTGAAGTAGATGAGGTTGAGAATTTGAGGGTCAAGTTACAGAGAGCCACAGATGAAGCCAGAGGTAAATAGATAATTGTTGTTTGAAGGTTTAATTTACTTTACTTTACTATGAATTCTAATGGTTTTCTAAAGTAAATTTACTATACATTGAAATGAAATACTTTAATTTAAATCAAACTTTACTCTTGCAGATCTGAAACAGGAGTTGAAAGTAATGGAACTAGTTCCTCCAATCCATAAAAAAGAAGACACTACTAATGAGGCCCCAACACAAAATGGAGTTATTAACAACCCCACCACACAAACCAATATTGCCTCACCACAGAAACGTAATTCCTTCTTGATTTCATCATCAGCCTATAGACGTCCCACTGCTGGGCACAGGCCTCCCACGTGGACAACAGCACGTGGGGATATTGGGCCATAACCCACCACGCTAGCCCAATGCGGGTTGGTGGGTTTTAACGACTGTCATCTTACAACAACAACAACCAAAACCAACGGCTTAACGGGCCTTCCGAAGCACGGAGGAAGCTCGAAATGTTTTTAATTGGTCACCCATCCAGCGACCCGGAATTGCGAAAGTTGCTTAGCGGGCGAGATCGCAAGCCAAACGCGCTAGCTGCTGCGCCATCGAACTCTTTGATTTATTTTATTCTAAATGTGTAATTTGTTAAGAAACTAATTATAAAAGTATTATAAAATATTTTTAGCATTATAGATTAAATAGTAACTCTTTACTGTATTTTAATTGTAGACAGGACACTAACATTTTTACTAATTATTATCAAATGTTTTCAAATCCTTAGGTGAAATCAATGGAAATGCAATGACACCATCATCCCGAGTAACCGCCATAAATATAGTCGGAGACCTTCTTCGCAAAGTAGGGGTAAGTCAATTCAGTATACTCTCTGTAGTTATCGAAGCTATTGTAGTTGGTATTGTAGTTTTATTTATGTTAGAATACTTTATGTTATAGTATTTACTTATTTAATTTCTGTAAAATACTTTTACACAGAGTTACACAATGATAGTTGCTGTTTTATGTTATATATAATATATGATTTACATTTTATATAATATATATGTAGCTAGCAAAGAATAGTACCATGTTGTTATCTATTTTTAAGTTGATTATCTCATTGTTTACAATATTCTTAAATTATATTTGTTTGACATTATAGAATATGTATTTTAAATTATCAATTTTCCTTTCCCAGTGTCAGTGTACATTTGTTAACTGTAAATAGATTTTGTAGTTAATAATTGTCACTTTGCATGGTTGTTGTGTGTGTAGTATGCATGTTGTTATTTATTGCTTACAGCTTGAAAGGTTTCTTTGCCGTGAATGTGGTAAGGTCAAATGCTCATGTGACACGCCTACTGTTGCCGCTAGTCATCACACACCAACATCAGACGAAGCCAGTGTTGAGAAAACCGATACAGAAGTATTTATAAACCACTGTGATATTCATGATCCAATAGAGTATAGAAAATTGCATCGGCAATTATCCGGTCCAGAGAGCAATACTACTTTGGCAAACAAACCACCAGCACTTTTGGCACAAAGATCCTCGGAACAGCCTTTTGTGAGACCAGTTAATGGGGAAAACGGAAAACTCAGACGTTCTTTTGCTGTTCGCTCCCGTGAAGGGATTGAAAATCTCCTAAGCTTCGCCTCCAGAAAGGGTCAAGAGCATGCAAAGGCAAAACAAACATTTTGACCACAACAATAATGTAGTGTTTTTTTATATGAATTCCTTTTGAGTACTTTATTAAAAAGCTTTCGGTAGTTCTGAAGCTGTGTTATATAAAATATTGGATTCCAAAGTTGTAAAATAACTTTTTTTTAGTGAAAAGTGCACACTGATCAAAGCCAGTATTTACCCCATATATTCTACAAAATCAATCCGAATCAAGGTACTCTATCTTGGTACATAGAATGTGCTGTATTATTGTAACATTAATAATACAATTTTAAATATAGATCAATTAACTAATATGAATTTTGTAATGATTTTATTTTAGGTACTTAATTGTGGCCAATATCACTAATTTATATTTTATAGTATAGATAGATAGTACAAACGAGATTTAGATTATATTTTATGTTTTGTTAATAGTGTGTTTGATTTTTGTTGTTGTATCATTATTTTGTTTTTTTGCTTGAAAGACAAAAATGTATGTAGTGTCATGTTTAAATTGTAATCATTGCCATGTTATGTTATGAAGCATATTATTTAATTTGAGGAGTTATGTAAAGCATTGTTATTTTGCATTCACAATGCTTTATTTATATTGAAACTGAAAAAAGCACTAGTTATTAATAGACAGCTCTTACAACTGAGCTGTCCTAGTTTCGAGTCTCACCTGAGAACAATAGCTTGTTTCAAGGGTTATTTTCAGTTATATGAATCAAGCAAAGTGTAATGTTTGTGCCATTATGTTTTAGTAAAATTTGTAATATCTATGTGAATGTATCAACAATTTGTATTATTCTGCTGAAATAGCCAAGATGTAGACATATTGCTAATCTCTTAACAGCGCATGGCTTTTCTTATACTTTTGTATATATATTTGTGTATTTATATACTGCATAAGGTGACAGTTGGTAACCGCACATCAATTTCCCATCACCTACTAATGTTAACTTCATTCATGTTTTGTACTTTTCTTCATTTGTAGGCTTTGGAATCGAAATTAGCATCGTGTCGTGGTACAGTTAGACCTAAGGAGCATTCTCCCAATCCCAGCTCCGACGTGAATAAGGACTACAGGTGTGTACTCAAGAACTAACCGACTCCAGTCTCCAGTTCTATGCGACTTGCAGCTCTCGCTTTAATAGTACATACACTGAGCATTTCTGTACATGCTTCGTGGTATCGTCTAGCTAAACATATACCATGTACTGTGATGTTGTATCACGTTGTCCTAATTTACTATTGTCTGTGATGTTTAAAAGATAGTTAAGGATTGATAATGTTTTGGGCTGCCCACCGAAGACTTGCACTGTGAGTCGCGGTATAATATACCTACATGCTATCACCTTTGCTCTTGTGTGTTTTTTGTGACTAAAACAATGTTTGCCTATAATATTTACAAACAGTGATAATGATAGTTCTAAAATACACATTGATTCATGATTGAAAATGATGTTCTATCATAAATTCCTTTTTTTTACAAATTAGCGTGAAATATCTGTCTGCAATAAACTTAAAAATAAGTATTATATAATTTACGTAATAATGAGATTAAAAGATTATAATTATATCACATTGATAAATGTGGAATTTTAAGTTGCATTAATTGATATTTAAATGAATTTAGATTCAATCGAAATAAAAATAAATTTGCATGATATAATACCCCAGTCTGCCCTTTACCAATGACCTCATATTATTGCAATACAATTAAGGTCCTATGCTGAACTGTTCTATCTCTCATGATTGTGATAAATTATAGCACAAACGTGAAGGATTTTAAATGGTTAAGATTATGTCATAGAATAAACAAAATAGTAAGTCATAGTTGGAACTGTGTCGATACTACAAAGTTTGTATAGCTGCGTGATCAAATTAAAATCAAAGTTACGCTACATTCACGCAACGAGCATTTCAGCTGCGCGCATATTGCACAATTGCATAAACAATTGAGATTAGTCTTATATTCTGCACGGGTCTAGAGATTACTTACTATTTTCTTAAATACTATGTTTCAGTTTAGGACCTTTTTCGTCCGGTGTAGAGATCATGTCTCTTGAACTAATATAATAGAGTAGATGAGTGTTTTAGTCTCACTAAAATATATGAATTGGTTGATTAAAAATGCGTTTTGGCAGAACACATCTCTTGTAACTAATAGCACAGTTTTAGATATTCGTTTGAGCTACTGTGTGGTGTTTTATGGACTAAAATATTTTGAAATATCTTTTCTTTTCTATGTACATAGTAGATAAAGAAGTATGTATGAAATTGTTAAGATTGTAAAATTCTATGGAGGTAATTAAACATAATATTTATATATGCATTTTATATTATGTACTATATACTACGCTATAATGTACATACTCATGTATTATGTACTCTCATAAATACTTTAGTAGTATATAATACTTAAATCGACGGAAAAAAAAGAACTTTATGATTTAATAAAAAATCTATATCTATTTGGAAATTACAAACTTCAAATATCTAGTTTAGTTACAGCTGCTGTACCTAGCTTTAAATAAGTGGATTGCCTATTTTACATTGCGAGGGCTCAATGTTTTGTCACTATATGATTATTAAATTAGAAGGATTTTAAAACGAGGCCAATCAAAATTACCGATACATTTTCTGGCATGCTTTATAATATAACATTTGATGTGTACTCAGTCATCATTTGTCACTAATAATGTCACAATAATCTCATCGTTAACTAAACATACATGGAACTAAACAGACGAATGTTTTTACTTTAAAATCTTGCCTTGTAACATAAACATGTTGGTGTTATAATAACTAGCGCATAACACGTATGTGAGCTCCTCGTCTATTAGGATAAGATTTATGGTTGGTGAATTGCTTTATAACCACTAAGACGGATATACTGTCAGCCATTGTAACGTGAGTGTTCTATCAAAAGCTTTTGGGTCGAATGCTCAGTGCTAGTTTATATCTCTATTTAATGAGACTTTAAATAAACGATAACTTGCCTGAAATCTGCCTAGTGACAAGTTAGTTTATCACTCACATCGGCACTGCTTCGATCAAAGATATAAGCAAAAGAGGAAGGTACCGCGGTGGTTCCTTGAAACTTGAGTAGAATGTACGGTACCGAATACCGTGACTGAGTGTCATTTTGTCGCGCGTCGTCGTAGTGGAACTTCGCGTCGCGGAGCTTGCTGACCCCGCTCGCGTAGCGTTGTCATTCATCGCTCTGTCTCGCTCGCTTGATTGACACTAGCTGTCTCACTACAAACAATACGCTATGTAGTTGAGCAGGACTATTTTTTTATTCATACTCCGGGCATGCCGTATCTTCCTCTTTTGCTTAAATCTATGGCTTCGATGACTAAAAATTGTAGTTTACTTACCCTGATCGAAGAAAACTCGCAGTAGGCACTCTGTGAAGGTTTGGAATGCGCGAGTAATACGCCTTGTATTGGCAGTTTCTATATACCGTGATCATTTCCTATAAGTGGTATGAGAAAATTTCTTCAGTGGTAACGTCCCTTAACTATACCACCTCGTTTTAGGTCCATCATCAAAATGCTGTATTATGTTAACACTTTCTACTGTTAAGAAACGTAATTTACGTCCAGCTGTACATTCCGCGTCCAAGATGATTAAATGCTGAATGGTCAAAAATATCTTAACGTGCAAGTAAGTACCCTTTGTCACGAGGACTCCTAGAGGTTGCCAACAATTGAATTTTTATTGTGTCTGGGGTCACAACAGCTGAGCTCATAAGCTTTCATGATCGAAATGTTGACATTGCTTAAAGACATACTCTAATCACATGACAGTAAGATTGAGTTTTCTTAAATTCAGAGATGTTTATTCATGACCACTTATTAGTGCATCGATCAATTTGACGCTGATTGTACATGACAAAATAGGCATAACAATAATATGGTCTGAAAATTTGTTACTGAGTCTAATGTTTGATCAATAATAGATGTTATGTGATGAATTTCGCGATGTGTTACTTAATATATTGCTACTCAATTAAAACCTAGTTAGTTAGTACTGTTTGAGTAGTAAAATGCCTGCTATGATAAATAAATAAGAAATTAAAACACTGGATTAGATAAATAATTATTTTAGGTATTTTACACCTTTACGTGATGATTTTTCGTTTTTAGGTTCATTTAACGGCACATCAATTTTAACACTTGCACTGCAATAATGACACAATGGTATAAAAAGATATTACCGAAGTACAGGTTATTATGGTGTTGTTTGTGCGTACAGACTGCCAGCACTTTAATATACCACAAAGTGTCAAATTTCTTCAATAGGTACATTATAAACTTTGTCTCTGGTATAAGGATCAATATTGATTGGAGAAATTTGACAGTTTTGGATAAGTAGATCTGCAGGCGTGTGTAAAATAAGGTTAATATAAATTGAAGAAAGTGTAAACAGTGCCACAAGCGGCACTGTATCTCAATCAGTTCGGGAACCGTAAGTTTTGCGGTACAATAGTGACGCCGCTTAATCTGCCGTAAAGTTTTTTATTAGACAACAGAAATACTAGCTAGCTGCCCTACTCCTGTAGGTCACGTGATAGGTTAGAAATTTAAGAAAACGCGAAGCGCAGCATGGCGATTGTCTTGAATTTCGAGGTTATTTTTTTATTAGACAACAGAAATCTAACTCCATACTTAAATATCTTTTGAATATTATGTCTTCTTAACATTATGGCAAATAAAAAATATGTTACGGTTCCCGAACCGATTGAGATACAATGCCGCTTGTGGCACTCTATACACTTTGTACTAGGATGCCGTAATTACGGCATCGTAACCGATCGTACTACGTTGCCGCTTGTGGCACTCTATACACTGCTTACATTTTGTACTAGTATGCCGTAATTACGGCATCGTAACCGATCGTACTAGAATGCCGCTTGTGGCACTCTATCCACAGCCTAAATTGAATTAGTCCTTATGAATATGATAGACCGCCTCTAACATCAGAGGTCATTAAAAAACTATTTTTCAAGTCAATTTATAAACAGTGTGTGAAATCTCATGTTTAGTTTTATGTTAACTTGTGACACAACTCAACTTTACATTTTGTACGTTTAGTTGGTCTTCATTAAATCTTTGTGTAGGTATAGTTTTAATAAATAATAATAATAATTAATAATGCTAATACTTTATTGTTGCCCAGTCTGCAAATAGTTGAAAGTGTCTAGTAATTACTTAAGCATTTATACATTCACATGTGTGGTGACCAAATATTTTTATTATTTTGTGCGCAATAAAGCAGAAAGATTATCATTAAATAAGTCAAAAGGATTTTCATGTTTTTTATTTGTTGCTTCTGCCCTGTACTGCATTCGTACAGATACGTAGGTAGGTACCTATGTATAATGCAAAAGAATTCTAGAGTCATTTTATCCCACCTGTGCTGTGCCAACACTGACCTTAAGGTAAATTCGCGGTTTAGTAGATTTATTTATTATCACTGCCCCTGAAGACGAAGACGAAGGTTGGCAAAAGGTAAAATATGATGACCCCTTACATACACTACATGCCCTAAATTGTATTTATTGTTGATTAGTGTTGTAAGAGGAGGAGGAGGATGCTCGGGGTCTCTTGGACCGAGTTCTGCACAAATGCCTCCATCCTTGATGAGCTTGGCATAAAAGAGCGCCTATCCACCCAAGTGCGCAGGCGGATCCTGAAATTCTTTGGGCATGTTAGTCAGCGTGGAAACGACTCGATAGAACGTCTTGTCGTGCAAGGGAAAGTTGAGGACACAAGACCACGAGGGAGATCCCCAATGAGATGGACGGACCAAGTGAAGGCTGCAGTGGGCGCTCCCGTGCACGAATGTGCCCGATCAACGACCAGCAGGCAGAGGTGGCGGGATGTCGTGCGGCGGTCACTGTCTGCTGCCCAACCTACCGGAACGTGATAACCACGACCACTGGCAAGAGTGAAGCGACTAAGAAGAAGAAGTGTTGTAAGAAACTCGAGTCTTTTTTTCTTGTTGAGTGTTCTTCATTTCGAGACTTGAGTAGATTTTCAAGACTAGGACTTGTTAGTCACATGAGTCCGAGTCCTTTCAAGTCTTATCGAGCATATAGTCTATGCGATATTTTGCGATCACGATGCATAAAATGTACCACAGAACCGAAATAATGAAACAAGTCTATGAAAACACGGTACAAAGTCAAGTGTGTTTTTGTAGGTGCGGTCTCATGCGACCGCTGGGGGGCTGTTAAGTTCTTTGAGCTAGACTGAGTCATGAACTTGAGTTGGTGTATTATAATAGGTATTACTGGGTGTTTTTTGTGTTGCTTATGAATGGAACTAGAAACTTATGATAAAGCCTTTATCATAATTTACCAATATCATAATTTTATATCAAAATTTGGTAAATTGCGAAGAACTAAGAGGTAAATTCGAAAAACATAAAAGTGGTTCCGTAAACTGGGGCTTTTTGGTACAAAATTTGGTGAAAAACTCTTAATGCAACGAAGTATGTATATATAATCCGGTTTTTATACTTGTTTTTAACAGATTCCATTGTGATACTCCAGAGACTGGTATTATCGACCGTCTTTTGATTAAAATACCGTAGATAACCTTTTTCAAAAGTGCTGTTCCAATTATCGCAACAATAGGAACTATCCGGAATTCAACACAAATTGTTAAATATTTAACCAAACTATGGCGTTTTAAATTGAGAAAGTTTTGCGATATTCAGAACGATACTAAGGTAAATGGCCTTAATATTAATAGTGCACTTGTTTCGTTTTTTTTTTGGATAAACATAGATTATAAAAGTATGGTGCCAGGATATTGGGGTTATTTGGAATTAGTATGGTCATTTCTTTGAACCTATAGTGAAGAATGTAGGGTATATTTGGTACAATATAAGGGGAAGTAATAATAAAGTGATGTACTTTTAATATGTTTATTAAATTAAAATTAAATTTATTTAAGCTCATTACCAATTATCTAGATCAAGATGAGTATTCTTTTGAATCGTTAAATGGTAAGATAACGGATAAATATACATAAACATAGAAAAAACAAACAGACCCGAAATCAATTTAGAAAAACAGTTTTTCTCTTAGGCTCGGACTACATGCATCCGGAATCACACGGACCCAAAAAACACGGCCCCGGATTCATTCCGTAGCTCAAACAAATATATGAATTTTTACTGCATCGACTGCATGTGATCAGGGGCCTTCCGATCCCGATTTTCACCCGGAAGCAACCGAAACATGCTCCGGACGTCTCCGAGTAGCCGGTCCGTTATTTTCGGCACGGGGGGCGGGGCCTATCAATATCGTATGAAGTTGTAAGCCGGGTCCGCTGCGCCAGATTTTGAACAGAACATTGTTCGAAAACATAAATTACTCAATGGGCCACATTATTACTCAATGGGCCACGCCCCTTATTTATGTTTTCGAACAATGTTCTGTTCAAAAATCTGGCGCAGCGGACCCGACTGTATGGAGCTGACCACACGAGAACTCGAGAAACGTCCGTTCCGGTCCGGTCCGGAGGAATCACGCGCCAGTCGATGACAGACGCTCAAAGCGGTCGGTCGCGTCGCGTGCGCAAGCAAAATGCAAAATAGTAGTTGATTCCGAGCGCCTCATTATGGTGATAGTAGTAGTAGCACAGAATAAATAATAGTACCCTACTACTAGTACACTACTACTACTACTAGTAGTAGTAGTGTTCGTAGAATTTATCAGAAAGAACCATATTTTTGTATAAGACTCGTAGAATTCATATTCCGTTATGCGGTCTATGTGAAAAGGATTAACCCAATATCTTTTCACTTTCTTCTGTTTCCTATTACATTTCGACTGCGATTTTTGCGTAAAATGGCCAATTTTGGCGTTGCGGATCTCGGAAACCAAAATACATTAACAATTTTGACTTATTGAATAATGTAGAATAGCTTTTGGAATAATGCGTAGCGGCCTCGCTTTTTATAAATTTTGCTTAACGTATACTGCCCGGAGGTGCTTCTATATTTGCAACTTTAAAAATGGATCTTATCCATCCAGACAACATAGTCCTGGTGGCAGTCTTAACTATTCCTGTTACTGAAATAAACAGTTGGTCTATGTTTACTTCTGATCTTCTCCTTTGAGAAGCCTGTATTAATAATTGTATAAGACGCACCGGACAAATACTAAGGTCCGGGTGACTTAACAAATGCCAACCAGACTGTTGATTGTAGCTGAGTCTGTTTTAGACCCATGTTCCGGCCATAATATTATTTCCTTATCTTTTTGTAATAATTTGTCCTTTTTAATTAAAATGTTTACTAGAAAAAAACACACGCACACACACTTCACAGTGACGTAATACCGCTGGCTTGCAGCACAACTAGAAAAAAATCATAAAATTTAACCGCCTGTGTGGTCTAGTGGCTAAGCTACCTGTTTCAGACCTAGAGGTCCCGGGTTCGATTCCCAGCGGGGGGTACATCTTTGTGTGCTCGGTTTGGTTGGTGGTAGGGCTGTTAAGTCCGCCTGGCTAGCTACCACCATCTTATCTAAGTCTGTCGCCATAACAACGATGTTTATAGCATTGTTGTGTTTCGGCAGTTTGAGATAAGATAGCCAGTTCCTCAGTGAGGATTCCAGGTGAAGCGCGCTTCCACCTTCGGCCTTATCGTCACTTACCATAAGGTGAGATGAAGACCAAGCGCTTACCCGATAAAAAAAAAATTTCAAGAGTCTTCTGGGGTTTCCGAGAGGTAGCTTAGCGGTTAGAGCAGTGGACCGGCAATCCAAAGGTCACGGGTTCGAATCCCGTTCGAGCTTTCCAGAGACGGTTGTTTTTTTTCTAGTAAACATTTTATTCTACAACTATATAGCATTGTGAATGCAAAATTTCAATAATAAAGATTTTTAATTAAACCCAAAATTGCAAAGAAAGATTTTCATAAAATGCGGGAAGGCACTTTTTGAGCTCGCTAGATTGAACTAAGTACTGTTCTAAACAAATGAAATAAAAAAAATAGAATGTTATCATCACTTATCACTTATATAGTCTTAAAGTGCGTAGCGGCCTCGGAATTTTTAGATATCATTGATTTTATATAGAAAAAAAAATCTTATTCGAAACCAAGAAACTTCGAAAATTGCTTTAAGGTAACCGTGAATTTCTTCTATCTACGATAATATTATTGAGCAAAATTTATACCAGAATAATCGTTACTTCATAATGAATAAATATTTTTCAATTAATTAATTATCCTATTTCGATAAAAACGATAAATACAACTGTAAAATTACTTCAAAATGCGACGCGCCGGCCGTCCGAACTCAGCTTATCCTCGCAAAAGGACATATTTGTAATATTAAGCATGAATTTACGAGGGGCGTTCAAAATATTCTCGGTATTGATACGTTACAACCTCTTTTATATATATATTTGTTACTGGCCGCTAAGATTCATCCATTGACATTAAAAAAAAGTAAAATTGGAACCGAGATGTTCTTTTGTTTTTCTGCAATTGCCGAACAAACATGAACACCATGAGCGAATTAACAATTATAACGAAATTAGAGCACCGATCCGTCATAAAATTCTTGACAAAACAGGGTAAAAATCAAAAAACCATAAAAGAGGAAATGGATTGTGTTTACCGTGAGTCTGCTCCTTCTTTATCTACTATTCAAAAATGGTCAAGCGAATTTAAGCGTGGAAGGGAGAGTATTGAAGATGACCCTAGACCTGGCCGGCCTGTAGTGGCTACCTCACAAGAAAATATTGATAAAGTGGAAAAACTTATATTGGAAGACGGCCGAGTGAAGGTAAAATCTATAGCTCAAGTAACCAATCTCTCTATTGGTACCGTACATGACATTATACATGACCATCTTAATATCACGGACCTGAAAAAAAGACGGACGGAATGTCACACTATAAAGATGTGAAGCGTGCAAGGTCCTACAATTTCGTTTGTTGTACATGACACTACACTCACACAAATACAGCAGGTCCGATCCGACAACCCGCCCGCCACCATTTTACCCCGCGTGACAGCGACAGTGACACGTCTTTTTGTATCGACGAAAGTTTGAAAAAAATGCCGTCTTGTGTGGTGAAATCATCAAAGAACTACATGAGTAAACTTAAAAAATCACAAGGAATCACCTACCACGCGTAAGTTTTGACGATTCGTGATATTTTTTTGTTATTTATGTTTTATTGAATGTGATGAAAATTGTAAACAAAAGTACAACAATGTGGCTACTTTTTTACGGGAAAATTACCCTTAAAGTGGGGAAAATTGTATTTGTTGCATGTGACTCGGTACGATCAGATTTCGTAACTTTTTAGGGTTCCGTATATATATATATATATCGCAAAAGAAAATAATAGAACCTATATTATATTTTTTTATGAAATAACTCTTGCATCCTTTTTAATAGGTTTTCTAGAAATAAAAATCGTAGAGATGACTGGGTTTTAATTATTTGAAATGCAGAGGAGAAAACAATTGGAACCCATCATCTGCTAGTACCGTGTGCAGTGCACATTTTGATGACGTAGATTTTGTAACTACGGCTAAGGGGCTACGGTGTTTGGTTCCGTGTGGCGTTCCAAAAAGGGTTAATATTATTGTGTTTATAATATTTGTTATTAATTTATTATTTCTTTGGCTGCTTCTTAATTATTTTATTACTTGCAGTTACTTTTGAACTCTCCAGAAACACAAATACAAAGCACTTCTTTACCTATACTGCAGGTAGTTATTGTTTTTTTTTGCACAAGGATTAATTTAATGTTTGATGCTATGTAACATTTAATTTTGTAAAACGCTTTTTAAGATGTCATCAAATGTCAGAGGAATAGCAAACGATCAACAGGCGACGTCATCATCACGCACGATATAAGTGGTAACAAACCTACTGATTTTATTAGACTATAGAATAGTAGAATAATATGATATTAAGAATGTGAATGTTTGTATGTTTGTTTGTTTTTTTTTACATCTGCCAACAACCATTTGCTCTCTTTGTATCAAGTCATTGTATAGTGTACCTACGCCTGGCGTACTCACCATGGAATTCTGTTATTTCAAGAATGGCAAAAAACTGTGCCCAAATAGTACCAAATAGTGCCCAAAGGAAATAAATAGTACCCTTATGGTTCAAAAGTTATAGACATAGTTTGGTGAGTACGCTAGGCGTAGGTTACGCCTAGCATACTCACCTCAGTTTGGGAAATCTGAGCAAGCTACAACTTTAATTAGTATGTCAAAAAACTGTACCCAAATAGTAACAAATAGTGCCCAAAGGAAATAAATGTTACCTTTATAGTTAAAAAGTTATAGACATAGTTTGGTGAGTACGCTAGGCAAAGGTTCTACGCCTAGCGTATTCACCTCGTTGCGCGAAAACAGAACCAGCAATGGCTCTCATTTCTATCTCAATAAATAGTACCGGAAATAGTACCCTCTAAGAGTGTAATTGTTATTTGACTTTTACACTAGAAAGTCATTAAATTTGATAGCAAACTTCTACATACATTGACATGAGGTACAGGCGAACTCATAATAATTTTAATATTATTAAATTTCGTATTATGAACCTACTACATATTACTTTTACTTTTGTTGAAATTAATAGGTGTATATACGTAACGAGGAAGTTTAATATCAGTTATATAATTGATTATAATTATTTTTCTTATAAATAAGATCCATGTTTTCCAAAATATTGACTATCGTATTTTTGCCGGATTTCATAAATTAAAAGCACCTGCTATTTAAGGAAATATTTGCCTTATGTCTGAAATTGAAAGCTCAATATTGTGCGAGAACAATCTGTTACTTTTGTTGATCATAGTGCAACTTATCGACGCGCGACAGCGATGCATCTTAGTATGAACAAGTTACAATAGATGGCGCTTATCACACTTCTTACTTTAGTTACTTACAAACTGACCTGTATTATGAAAGTGCTAAAGATCAATATTGCAATTCACAACAATTTGCTTGACGCCGCGGTGGGAACGCATAGTTTTCTGGAACCGATTTTTTTAGTCGTTTACTTTGCTTTGCCACCGCAACCGCAAAGGTTTGCGAATGGTAGTTTATTTGTGAAACAATTAGTAAAAAAACTTGTGAATTTTGTTTCATTGTGATGTGGGTGATCTTAAAATGAGTAAGTACCTATGTATATTTCATCTGTAATAGCATTTTATGTTCATGTCGATTTACAGTTGATCTTTAATTAGCTAGGTACCTACTAGTAGGTAGGTACCTACTCAGTTTGAATATATTATATATACTTACCTACAGAAATACGTTATTGTTTTTTATTAATCGTAGAATAACAAATTAAATCATATTCTTAGTTTTCTGGACTGTATAAAGTTTTTAACTGTGTCGCGTACTTACCGGTGAAAGAATACTACCACCCCCTCTTCCCTTGGGTGTCGTAATAGGCGACTAACGGACTAAAGACTGCACATACATCCAACAGCTTAGAACGGCGATGGGCTCACCACCTGTCACGCTGAGCACATGTGCAGTCGCTATTTATGTAGGTATGTATCTATATTAATAAAAATCAATTGCCAAAATGTTTGTACGCGCATCACTTCAGAACGGCTGCACCAATTTGGTTAATTCTTTTTTGTTGTATTTGTAATTGTCGGGACAAGGTTTGTATAAAAATGAACATTTTTGGAAATTCGTCACGGGGTAAGGGGTTCACGCGAACAAAGTCGCGGGCGGGCTGTCATTCACGATCAACAAATCATAAATAAGCAAGCTTGATACATAGATATAAGTTGGAGTGGGTCTCATTCACCCTCGACTACAAATTTTGTGATTTATAACAGTTATCACTAGATTTATAGTCGAAGTAAGAATCACCGCTAAAAACCAGCCTTCATATAAAAAAATCCGCATTCAAATCTAGGATATTTAGGAGCTACGGTGCCAAAGACAGACACACCAACCTCAAGACCCCCCTTTTTGGCCACCCTTGGTTTACTGTTATTAAATATGTACCTATTTTATTTTAGGTCGTCGTCTATTAATGAACTCCATAGTTATTCCAATCTTAATTCCTTTAGTAATAAAAGTAATATTTTACCATTCACTGTGCTCGACTGTACCACACGTAATTTTTGTATGTAGAAGTTTGCTATCAAATTTAATGACTTTCTAGTGTAAAAGTCAAATAACAATTACACTCTTAGAGGGTACTATTTCCGGTACTATTTATTGAGATAGAAATGAGAGCCATTGCTGGTTCTGTTTTCGCGAAACGAGGTGAGTACGCTAGGCGTAGAACCTACGCCTAGCGTATTCACCAAATTATGTCTATAACTTTTAAACTATAAAGGTACTATTTATTTCCTTTGGGCACTATTTGGTACTATTTGGGTACAGTTTTTTGACATACTAATTAAAGTTGTAGCTCACACAGATTTCCCAAACTGAGGTGAGTACGCTAGGCGTAACCTACGCCTAGCGTACTCACCAAACTATGTCTATAACTTTTGAACCATAAGGGTACTATTTATTTCCTTTGGGCACTATTTGGTACTATTTGGGCACAGTTTTTTGGCATTCTTGAAATAACAGAATTCCATGGTGAGTACGCCAGGCGTAGGTACACATTGTATACGGCTTATGATTTCGTTGTTGGTATAGACCTAGACCTGATGACTTAATAAAATATCGATGCAGAAATATCAGATGCCAGTAAAGAATCCCTACAACAATATAGATTTGTCGAATACGAAGGTATATGACCAAACACAAAGATATCTGAAATTATCAGTCTTTGTTGAATAATTTATCATAATGATGTTTTTTTCTTTAAAACAAACAACGGATCAGAAGCATGTGATTTAGATCAGCCTTGGTTACATGTATCAAGCGAAACTACATCCTCACAACAAGTATGAACTTTTTTTAACATTGAAAATGTTTTTTCGATCGCTCCGGTAGGGCCCCATTTTCGCTGAAAAGTGTGTTTGCCCCGTGGTATATAGTGGTTTAGGACCATGAGGATGTATGAGAGCTCAAAAGACGTAGAATTTCAATGGCTTTCAGATAGTGAATAAACTTTTTGTAAAAGTCGAAAACTTTTTTCGAAAATTGAAAAAAAAAACAAAAAAACCTTGATTTTTTAACACCTTTCCGCGGAATATCTTCGATATCTCGTGAACGAGGTCAAAAATCGAAAAACTGAGAGAGACGCCTAGAGATATTGAGACGGGAAACATTTTATATTTATACTTTTTTTTGTAGGAGTGATTGGGGGGCCGGTATGCTCCCCTTTAGCGGCGCGTGGAGCGTCGCCGTGCGGTATTACTCGGGCGTCATAGCCCTGTGGAACTTCGCAGCTTTGAGATACGACGATCTATTAGGACTTAATAGACGCGGAAAATTAAGGACTTTAGGATAGTATAAACAAATTTTGGAAAAGTCAATAAATTTTTTGAAAATATTTTTTATTTTTTTTATAATCTATAATAGCTATGTTCATTTTCAATGCTTCCTTTCAAGTCGTGTAGAGCACGAGGTCTGTGAATTTTTATATAATGTTTTATTTTTTGTTTTGGGTCTTTAAAATTTTGACATTATTTTTCTCTTTCAGCTATCACCGAAAATTGAAGCAGCACCACGACCAACATATTTTTTTCATTTATAGACGCTTAAAAAAAGAGTTGACAAAAGTTTGTATGGGAGTTCGCTAATATCCTTTTATGCCTAACATGATTACTATAGATTTAAATGATTTAAATAAAAATTTAACAGAACTACTATAAAATAAGCCTATGAAACTAAATTGTGTTAACAGAAATAAAGTACAAATTATTTTAGTTATCTAAGTAATATATAAATTATATGTCAGTATTTCTCTTACAAACATCTCTATTTAAATAGATACACCCCGTTTTTTTATTATAATACATTATGTTTGTGATGGTAAGTTCCTTGCTATGATGGAGAAGGCAAAGTTGTGTATGATTTAGGCGATATCAAAATTCCCAATTTGCTCTAATGGCACTGATTATTTCATCATTATAAATGATTATTTTATTATTATTCATTACTTAATACATAAACATCAAACATTATGTTAAGTAAATAATATATTTATTTATACGTACAAGTAACATGTGTTTTCTTTTCTATCACTGTGGTCTTAAAAATGATGTTTGTTAAGTCATCAACATTAAGATTCTGAAGTGCAACCGTTTAAATTGCTGAAATATCGGGAGCTCACAACGAATAAAAACATGGTTTATGCAATGTCACGGTTTAATAATATGTATATGATTACATAATGTTAACAATGTTTTAGTTTGCGAGATTGAAAAATTAGGGAAATTGATGGTTTATGATGATGGCAACCCTCAAATTACGCACAGTGCACACACCATAAACGGGCGGCCATTAGCATGCTTCACTCATGATTAGACGAGGTTACGTCCGTCTTTTTTTCAGGTCCGTGCTTAATATGTCAAAAGTAAGTGCAAGATGGGTTCCGCGAATGCTGACGCTTCTTCAAAAGGATATGCGTGTGGCTTGCTGTTCAGATTTTATCGACCTGTGTGGTGAAAATCCCGATGAGGTGCTGCAAAAAATAGTTACTGGAGATGAAACCTGGGTTCATCATTATGACCCAGAGAGCAAACAGGAGTCCATGCAGTGGCACATTAAGGGTTCAGCTCATCCCAAGAAGTTCAAGGTAATTCCGTCAGCTGGCAAGGTCATGGCCACAATATTTTGGGATTGTAAAGGAGTTTTGCTTATCGATTATAAAGAAAAAGGTGGGTCCGGGTGTCGCAAAGGGGGTGCAGGAAAAATACACTCTAACTTTTTTTTCACAAACTGACGAAAAACATAGCTATCAAAAAGAGATAGAAAAAATTCCAAAAAAAGGCAAAAAAATTGCGAAAAAAAACTTAGAAAATTTTCAGTTGATTTTTATATGGAGCCGACACTTAGAAAAATTTGCGATATTTTTGTATGCAGTTTGGACTTGTAAAATTTTTCGCTTGGTTCCACGTTGTGTCGCAAAGGGGGTGCAGGACTTAGAAAATTTTCGAGGAAAAATTTAATTTTTCACAAACTGACGAAAAACAGCTCTATCAATAAGAGATAGAAAAAAATCCAAAAAAAGTGCAAAAAAAATTGTGAAAAAAAACTTAGAAAATTTTCAGTTGATTTTTATATGGAGCCGACACTTAGAAAAATTTGCGATATTTTTGTATGCAGTTTGGACTTGTAAAATTTTTCGCTTGGTTCCACGTTGTGTCGCAAAGGGGGTGCAGGACTTAGAAAATTTTCGAGGAAAAATTTAATTTTTCACAAACTGACGAAAAACAGCTCTATCAATAAGAGATAGAAAAAAATCCAAAAAAAGTGCAAAAAAAATTGTGAAAAAAAACTTAGAAAATTTTCAGTTGATTTTTATATGGAGCCGTGACATAGCTAACAAAAAGAGAAAAAAAACCAAAAAAAAGAAATAAAAAAAGTTTATTTGGAGTTTGTATAAAAGAGTAGTGTTTGAAAGTATGTAAAAAAAAACGTCGCACGTACAAAAACGTCGTTTCTGGCGCTTCGCCGGCCGCTGCCGCGGCACGCTCGCTTCGCTCGCTCGGCTCGCGCGTTTTTGGTCAACATACTAACCTAACCTAACCTAATTAACTCTTTAGATTTTTTCTTATGGCGGGGGGCTTTGAAGAATTTTCTAAGTTTTTTTTCACAATTTTTTTTGCACTTTTTTTGGATTTTCTTCTATCTCTTATTGATAGCTGTTTTTCGTCAGTTTGTGAAAAATTAAATTTTTCCTCGAAAATTTTCTAAGTCCTGCACCCCCTTTGCGACACAACGTGGAACCAAGCGAAAAATTTTACAAGTCCAAACTGCATACAAAAATATCGCAAATTTTTCTAAGTGTCGGCTCCATATAAAAATCAACTGAAAATTTTCTAAGTTTTTTTTCAAGTTTTTTTTTTTAATTGGATTTTTTGTCTCTTTTTGATGGTCTATGTTTTTCATCAGTTTGTGAAAAAAAGTTATGAGTGTATTTTTGCTCGAAAATTTTCTAAGTCCTGCACCCCCTTTGCGACACCCTAACCAAAAGGTGTAAATATCACAGGGCAGTACTACGCTAACGTTATACGTCAATTAAGAGATGCGATCAAAGAAAAGAGGCGAGGAAAGTTAACCAAAGGTGTTCTGCTTCTGCATGACAACGCCCCTGTCCATACTGCTCATATTGCCAAGGCAGCTATTGTTGAATGTGGGTTTGAAACTGTTACTCATCCACCCTATAGTCCGGACTTAGCCCCAAGCGACTTCTTTTTGTTCCCCAATCTTAAAAAGGATCTGCGTGGAAATAAATTTTCTGACGATGAAGCGTTGAAGACGGCCGTGGAGGAGCATTTTTACACCAAAGATAAAAAATATTTTTATGAGGGATTAAAAAAAATAATTGATCGATCTTATAAGTGTATGAACATAGGGGGGGAGTATATTGAAAAATAAAAATATCAAACTTTTCGTACTTGTTTGTTTTTATCCACATACTGAGAATATTTTGAACGCCCCTCGTATTATCCTATTTCGATAATAATGATAAATACAACTGCTAAATTACAACTAATATGTCCAGAACACTAATTAAACACGTAATTATGAAGACCATAGTTTATTCAGCTAGGTAGCCTGACACAAAGTAATCTGTCATACTTACAATTAACTACCCCCAACATTGTTATCTTTATTATGATAATAAAGTAACAAGTACCTTCTCACATTACAAACTATTCCTGTATATGACATACCTCCCCCATAAGTAAGATATTAAATGACAACTAATATTACAGAACTTCTGAACATTTTACAATTTAAACAAAACTTTAGAAAACATAATCAATCTAAAACTTCATTGTTAGCAAAACTACACAAACATCATTCTAATACAAATAATTATTTTCTTTCGACACATTAGGTCTATCATAGGGACTTCTAGTATGTAGATTAAATTTATTCTTTATTTTCCCTACATCAGACAGCGGGGTGTCAGAAGATGTTGGTATTCCCAACATATCTGCCCATTTATCAGCATCAGGAATTTCAATGATAATATCTTGCTCTTGACCATTGTTAGATTCCTCAGTATCATTATTGCATTGTATGTGTATGGAATGCTCTGTGTTATCTGGTGATACTGTTGGCCTCCTTCCTTCATCCCCTGATCTCAAAGTAGCCTGCGGCAGTGTTTTAAATAACTGATCTATATGCCGATTGACCATCAAACCGTGATCATTTTCAATTTTATAATTTGCGGGACCATTTTTATCTATTATTTTACCCGGTAACCACTTTGGACCAACACTAGTATAATTTCTATACATTACTTTCTGTCCAATGTTTATCTCTCTACTTTTATTCTGGCTATTGCTTGTAATTTGATCTTCCATTTTTTTGTTTTGTCTATTATCCGGATGTAAAGTATCTAATAATGTACGTATACGCCTTTTCATTAGCATTTCTGCTGGACTTTTATTTGTTGAAGTACAAGGAGTCACGCGTAAGCCCAACAATAAATTTGGAATTCTGACATCCCAAGCCAAATCATCCATTTTCTTCAACTTATCTTTAATGGTTTGTACCATTCTTTCAGCCAATCCGTTGGTAGCCGGATGGTAAGGAGCCGTAGTTACATGACGAATCTTATTGGCAAGTAAAAATTGCTTCATTTCTTGGGAAACGAAAGATGTTCCATTATCAGACACTAAAACTTCGCATAAACCGTGTGTGGCAAAAGTCATTCTTAACAACCGAATAACCGTGGCTGAAGTAGTGTTATTAACCATGAACAATTCTGGCCATTTTGAATGAGAATCAACAATAATCAAAAAATATTTATTATAAAACGGTCCAGCAAAATCAATGTGAAGTCTAGACCATGGTCGTACTGGTGTAACCCATTCATGTGTTGTTTTAGGAGGCATGTGTCGATTCTCCAAACATTTTGTACAACCAGTCACTAAAGACTCAATATCTTCATTAAGATGAGGCCACCACACGTAACTTCTCGCTAACGCCTTTGTTTGAACCATTCCAGTATGTGTTTTATGTAATACACGTAACGTTGTTTGGCGTAGTGATTGTGGCACTAATACCCGGCACCCTAACAGTATACAATCATCTTGTACTGAAAGCTCTGATCGATGTAACCAAAATTGACGTAATTCATTATTTGTCTCCTTGGCAGGCCAACCGCACTGTATATAGCGTACTACTTTGGTTAAAATCGGGTCACATTTTGTTTCTTTGGCTATATCCTCAACGTCATAGGGAAAGTCTTCTGGAGCTTCAGCCATTAACAAGATTTCACTCATCTGTTCTTCGGGTTGTTCCGGTACCGGTAGTGGCCAGCGACTTAAGCTGTCTGCGTTACCTATCTGTGGTCCTGGTTTGTACACTATTTTATAACTGTGAGACGTTAAAGCTATAGCTATTCTAGTTAATCTAGGAGATAACATACTAGACATAGGCTTTTTTGAATCAAATATTCCCAGTAAGGGTTTGTGATCTGTAACTATACAAAATTGTCGACCCATTAGATAATTATGGAACTTTGTTATGCCAAACATAATAGATGTAGCTTCTTTATCCAGTTGAGAATAACGGCGTTCGTGTGAGTGTAAGGTTCTTGAAGACATTGCTATTGGCCGTTCTGTACCATCCTCCATTTCGTGGGACAATACCGCACCTACTCCGTACTCGGAACTATCACATGTTAGGATCAGTGGTTTTTTTAAGTCGTAATGTACCAAGGTTAAATCAAACGTAAGCAAGCTTTTAGCTGTCTCGAATGCACCTTGTTCCAGTGCCGTCCATTTCCATTGTTGTGATGTGTCTAGCAGCCGATGAAGAGGTTCGAGTAAAGTATCTTTATGTGATACAAATCTCTCATAAAAATTATACAGACCAAGAAATGCTTGAAGTTCTTGTTTATTTTTAGGTGCTGGAGTGTTTACTATTGCTTCTACCTTGCTTGGAGCAGGATGAATACCTTCAGCATCAATAACAAATCCCAGAAACTCGACTTTTTGTTTAGCAAATTTACATTTGTTCTTGTTTAGACGTAGACCGGCTTGTTCGATACGTCCCAATGTCATATCGAGTCTTTCTTGCATCTCTATCATTGTGCGCCCGCTAATTATGATATCGTCAATTAGGACAGCTATTCCTGGGATGCCCGCTAGCAAAGAGGTCATTAATCGTTGAAAAATACCTGGACAAGCCTTAACTCCAAACGCTAATCGATGTACAGTATATAAACCCTTGCTTGTATTCAAGGTAAGGAGCTTTGAAGTGTTATCGTCCACAATCACTTGTGTATACGCTCTATCTAAATCCAGGGTAGTAAAATAGAGTCCACCTGCTACACAAGCAAAAACTTCACTTGCTGTCGGCATCGAATAAGTGTCTGACTCGGTCGCTTCATTAACTGTGCTACGATAATCACCGCAAAGTCTTATTTCGCCTGTCTTTTTAACTATGGGAACGACGGGTGTAGCCCACTCTGAGAAAGATGTTGGACGTAGGACTCCTTCTTTCTGCAATCTGTCAATCTCCATTTCTACTCTGTCTTTAATTGCGTATGGAACTTGTCGAGCTTTAAGGAACTTTGGGTTTACCCCAGGCTTTAAGTGTATCGCTAGTGGTTTACCCCGGTACGTACCAAGACCATTTTTAAAAACATTTCTATGTCGAGCTAATAACATGTCCAATTCTACATGTTCACCGATTGATATATAACTTATGTTCATTGTAATGTTAAGAGGGCCTAGCCAGTCACGACCAAGAAGGTTAGGACCATAACCTTTTGCTATGATGACGTTCAGATTACGCGCTATATTTTTGTATAGCACAGGCAACATTGCTTGACCTAATAACTTTACTGGTGTCTCTGTCCAAGTATGTAGCGAAATAGAAACAGGGCGTAAGCTGCCGTTTGGTAATCTGATTTTTAGCATATTCCAAGTTTTTTCATTAATAATAGAAAAACTAGCCCCGGTGTCGATTTGCATTTGAACATCTAAACCAACGAGGGATACTATCACTTTATATGGAGGCACACGACTTTTACCAAGTACACAATAAATTCCGTTCAAATGATCGTCTTGGTTTTCAGTAAAATTTACGTTACGATTCCCATTCTTCTTTTTAGCCATACAATTTTTTTCCAGATGACCCCTCTTTTTGCAATACCGGCAAACTGTATTCACAAAACGACAATCTCCTACATGCCGATCGCCGCAACGATAGCAAAAACGAAAGTTAGATTTCGGCTGCACTGCATTTATATCCATCGGCTCAGCGGCAGCCGTGGCGGTGGCGGACTGCGGCGGCGCAACCTGAATGACCCCACTGGGTAGCGTGCCTACGGCGCCGGCGGCGTCTTGTATCATACGACAATCTCGCCCTGCACTTTCAGAAGATAACATGGCATCTATGACATTTTGATAACTTAGATTGTCTCGTTTTAATAGTTCATATTGTAATTTATCGTCACACATCCCACATACCAGTCTGTCACGTAACATTCTTTCTAAATCAGTAAAATTACAACCAGAACTAAGCTTTCTAAGATGTGCAATATAGTCTGAAACCGATTCACCACGTTTCTGATCACGTTTATAAAACTTAAAAGACACTGATATTTCGTTAGGTTTTGGGCTATAATGTTTGGTTAAAATTGTCACTATTTCACCAAAAGTCACATCACTAGTCTTTTTCGGAGTAATTAACGCAATCAATGTTTCGTATACGCGTGAACCACACACTGTAACAAAATTAGCCCTTTTAGCTTGGTCTGAAATGACGCCATTCGCCTCGAAACAAAATTTTAATCGATCAAGATAAATGTCCCAGTTATCTGTCTGTGCATTGAACTGTTCAAATTTCACTGCTTTTGTATCCATTTTTAACATTTTTCACCAATCGTCGCCACTAATATGTCCAGAACACTAATTAAACACGTAATTATGAAGACCATAGTTTATTCAGCTAGGTAGCCTGACACAAAGTAATCTGTCATACTTACAATTAACTACCCCCAACATTGTTAACTTTATTATGATAATAAAGTAACAAGTACCTTCTCACATTACAAACTATTCCTGTATATGACAACAACAAAATGCGAAAATGGGCATTTTACGCAAAAATCACAGTCGAGATGTAAGTAATAGGCCTCTTAACGGCTACAGCTAAGCATACAATTTCAACTAAAGTTAAACTTTTCATTGTCGGCTGGACGACTATCCAGCGCAAGTGCTAGAGACCGACTGAGTAAATTTCTCTCCGGATTCAAAACGGAGCGCGTGTAGTCGATTACTTGCCGAATTTGGTTTTTTCCCGGGCCGGACTAATTCCGTATGCATGTAGTCCGAGCCTTAATTGACCCGAACGGGAATTGAACAATTGAACCCGAGACCTCAGAGATGGCGCGACGCCAGACCCGTCGTGCTAACTACTCGACCACGGAGGTCGTCGATTATTTATGTAGGTATCCGGAATAAGCATATTACGCCAAAGAGAGTAAAACATAGATATTAAACGAAAATTAAACAATGGAAATCTTCCAAATTAAAATATAGTAATTATAAAGTAAATCTAGGTAAGTAGTATCAATTTAATCAGGTGAAAATAATGTCGGATGGCCTGCCTTATCTTGTGTGCAGTTGATATTTCTGGTCTTTCTACTCAAGGTACTCTTTGTTTTATGTACGCACCATGGTCATTTAAACTAAAACAAAAAAAGCAGAACTTCCCCTTAAATACATGAAAGTTATGTTCGGGGCTATTTGGCACATCACTTAAACTCTTAGCAAAACAATCGCCAGGCATGGAAGGGGGCTATTTGAAATTCTGTTTCAAATAGCCCCAAAATGGTTCCAAAAAGCCCCTTTTGGAAAAACTAAACAAATATGGTAAACTAACCTAGTTAGAATAAGCCGACAGAATCCATTTAAATCACAAGAAAGCGTATGATATACGACAAATCTTATATTCGACTTACCTCCAAAATCTTCGAGTAACCAAGCAAAAGTAGTCCACACATAAATTAAGCACAATCTTTGTATTTTTTTCAAAGAATGTTTTGCAGAACATACGGCGCATTTCTAACCTTAAAATGTTGACCCGTAGTACTGCTTTAGTATAAGTGTTGCTGGGCGATAAAAAAAATATTCCGTTGGTAAAAAAAAATAATTTTACGAGCTACCAAATCGTTTTTTTACATGATTCTAATTAGCCCCGTGGATTCTAAATAGCCCCACCTTACGGTATACTTTTTATTCGTATTCACTTTGATTACAGACGGCCTTCTAGGAAGACAAAACTTTAAAGCTGAATATCTTCTGTTCTAATTAGGATTTCTGGAATTTAATACATAACTCGGAAGGTACATCAGATCAGTATTCTTTTTATGTATTTCGAGCGTTATACAGCCGAGGGCCCAGCTGGGAAGATCAGGGGGGTAACTCTCGAACGCAAACTCAATCTTAATACAATTCCAATGTGATTAATATGTATCGATATTGGGATAAGTAAAGATAATTCCGGAACGCCATCTCGATAATAATTTATTCAATCAATTTCCACGCAATTTAATTCTAATGTGGCGCTATTGGCGCTTACAAAAGTGCCATTTGACATTTTTTAGATTTGAGATTGGAAATTGATTAATGCAATTCTGTTTCAAGAGTTAGCCTACCAGGCATTTTATCGTAATTTCTGCCAAAACGGTTGAGGTACATTGAATTCTGTTAATAATTTCTAGAGGTACATTGAGCAACTGAAGCATTGCCATTAGTTTTACGTGCTTAGCTCGGGGGGTCGTGCTAGGTAGGAACATATTCACTAATTGTGTTAAATAATACACGATTTTTTCTCAATGCGGTAATTTGTATTTATTATTATAGTATTTGTTTTCCCTTAAATACATTTGATAGCACATTAGCCCACTCTATTTGTTTCGGTGCAACAACAGGTGGACAAAAATTATTCACTAAGTAAAATACTGATTTGTTAAAAAGTTTCAGTCTTATCGACAATGGTGATTCCGCTTTGGTTTTGATGACCTCCAATAGTACGTTACCTGAAAATTTAATAAATAAATATTATTTTTCATTTACATCATCATAATAATATGTTTTGGAAATAAATTTAAAATTATAGTGTTCAATGTATATGTAGCCGCATAAGGGTTTAAACATCATACAGCAAGCCTCTTGCCCAAACAGTAAAATATGCGAGAGGCTATTAATGCTGCTTAAAAACTGCATTACAGTTCAAACAAGAACCCTGCACATGTAATAACATACAAGTCTAGCACTGGAGGGCAAATAAATCTTGATGAATGATGATGATGAAATAGATCTTGCTGCGCTTTTATCAGATTTAAACTAATTTCCTTCTGCGAGTTTGTAGAATAAAAATTATCTCTCACCTGCTACTCTGGGAGAACGAAACAGCCATAATCCCACCACATACAACGGAAGTGTATGGACATAGTAAATGAGCTTAGCCAACGTGTACTGCACTAACAAAGACAGCATCCGAAACTGAAAAGGCAGAGATCAACATTAAAGCCATAAAAAATTTTGATTCTTTAAAAAAAATCCCATTTAGTAGTCTACCTTATAAGGATACTGAAGGATTTCTTGAGATTATGTCCTAGGCTAGCCATTATTTTAAGTAAATAAAAAAAAAAACTTTGTTTTTTGCATTAAACTGTTATATTTTTGTAATTGATTGTCGTCGATAAAGTACTTTTTTATTGTTAACATGGTTGTAAGACCCCACAGGTCAGGTATACCCTAGTGTGGGGATCACTACTATCTCTGTAATTATTAGTAGGCAAGTACTACTTATTTGAAAAATAAACTTATATTACTTATTTATTATTACTTAACGCGTTAAGTGCCAAGTGTATCATCCCTTGGACAGAAGCACAGCGGTGTATACCAGATGATACACTTGGCGACTTGGTGCTTAACGTGTTAAGTTTTTTTTTTTATATACTAAGCCCGGCAAATGACCTCACTCCACCTGATGTTAAGTGGAAATGAGGTCCAGGCGCGAGGACAACTGGTGCAGCGTAAGAGACGTAGCATCAGTCATCCTCACTCTGCCGGCCCACAAAGTGCTTCTTCACGCCTCGCTTGAAGGACCCTATGTCATAGGTAGGAGGGAATATGTGTGCTGGTAGACTATTCCATCTTTTGGAAGTGCGGCAAAGAAACGAGTCACCAAATTTCTTTGTGCGTGATGGAATGTTAGAGACTGTAAATTGGTGACTCCGGAGAGCAGCACGCGTACTCCTATGGAGGAAGGGAGAAGGAGGGATGAGGTCAAAGAGTTCTTCAGAGCACTCGCCATGGTATAAACGGTAAAAGACGCTGAGTGACGCAATATCTCTACGCAATTGCAAAGGCTCGAGAGTTTTAGTGACCTCCGCATTGCCGATAATGCGCACAGCGCGGCGCTGCAATCTATCCAAGGCATCGAGAAGGTACTTTGCGGAGCCGTCTCAAAGGTGAGAGCAATACTCCACGCAAGACCGCACCTGTGTCTTGTATAATAGACACAACTGATCAGGCGTGAAGAATCGCCGCACCTTGTTCAGGACACCGAGTTTACGTGAGGGATGTGAAGTGAAGTAATAGAGTTGAAGGGATTGAATGAGCGCCGAGCCTTGTGCAATAAGTAATTAAGCGGTTCTTAAAGTTCGTTACTAGATGGCGCTGCTGCTTCTCCTATACAAATTGTAGTAAACTTTATTTATTTATCTCAATCGAACAGCGAGGAGACCTGGCACTGGACATGTTCGTCACCTTACCCTAAAGGGAACTAGCTCATGCCAGTTTTATGGAGCTTAAATGCAAGAATAGAAAATTAATTCAAAAGTGCACTTTAGTACTACTAAAATAAGGTTGATTTTTATGTTAGGTTAATCTAGTCCTATAGGTCATAATGTTAGGTCCTATGCAAGAAAATATTAGACATTTAAGACATGAAAACTTTTTAGTCTTATTAATCTAGTCTATACTTATTCTTAAAAAAAAAAAAATTGTCTCGGACTTGTCTCTGCATTTTTTTATATAATCCTAAATAATGCATTCGATTTCCTTTGGAGTGCTTCTGCCGTTTGCCTTTACGGTTACGCCGTAAAAGTCATATTTTACAGTGTAACCAACCTGTTACCTGGTTCACTGGGAGTGAGAAACATTGTAAATTCCGTAACCGTGACCACAAAGGTTTTTAGGGGTGTCGTCGGCATCATACGATATTCCTATTTTCCATACTGCTGTGGATTCAAGATCACGATGGAGCTTGATGAGATAGGTACTACGCTTATGAACGACGAAAAATGTACAAGCCTTATAAATTTTAACACTACTTACAAGTTAAGAGGAAACACTACGTCGACGTGGCATGCAAAATTCTCATCAAACACAGAAAAACGACGTTTCGTAGTCCCCTGTTTCCCACTTCAGAACTGGACTAATTTTTATTACTTTTTTTAACTTTTCAGTTTTTTTTATATATATTTTATTCCATATTAGTATACTTTTTCAGCATCGGTTAAAGAAAGATATTTTCTATGACTGTATGTTTGATTTTTTTGCATTAAGACATTTATTTAAGCAGGAGCCTTCAAGACTCCTGCTTAAATAAATGACTGAAATCAAACAAATTAGATAAATAAATTTAGCGAAATCACTCCGTTTTAAGGCGTCTTCAGAAAGATTAAGTGGCTGGTTTAAATAAAAAATAAAACATACAGACATAGAAAATCTCTTTCTTTAACCGATGCTGAAAAAGTAATAAAAATGGGTCCAGTTCTGAAGGAGGAAACAGGAGACTACGAAACGTCGTTTTACTGTGTTTTGTATGAGAATTTTGCATGCCACTTCGACGTAGTATTTCCTACTTAACCGTATTGCGTACCTAGCGGTGAAAGAATACTACGACCCCTTCTTTCTCCTTGGGTGGCGTAAAAGGCGACTAACGAACTAAAGACTGCACATACATCCGAGAGCTTAAAGCGGCGATGGGCTCACCACCTGTCACGTTGAGCACATGTGTATTCGCTATTTGGTGAAAAGTTGACTATCTATTTTTTTTTACGGGTAACGGGTAAGTGCTTGGTCTTCATCTCACCTGATGGTAAGTCACGATAAGGCCGAAGGTGGAAGCGCGCTTCACCCGGAATCCTCAACCACTGAGGAACTGGCTATCTTATCTCAAACTGTCGAAACACAACAATGCTATAAACATAGTTGTTATGGCGACAGACAGATATGGTGGTAGCTAGCCAGGCGGACTTAACAGCCCTGCCACCAACCAAACCGAGCACACAAAGATGTACCCCCCCGCTGGGAATCGAACCCGGGACCTCTGGGTCTGAAACCGGTGGCGTAGCCACTAGACCACGGAGGCGGTTAATATCTATGGCAGAGGACTGCTTTTGGGGCCCTCATTGTCTAGTCTCTGACTAACCCTTCGGGGATGGTAGTCGTGATTATACAGGATGTCCCAGAAATCAAAGTCAAGCCGAAAATGGGCAATAGGCCAAGTCGTGTCAGTTATTAGAAAAATATGAAAATAAAATCTTGGTCATGTACTTCTCAAATTATAAGGATTTAAAAATAAATCCTAAAAATTTACACCCTGTGATGATCTTTCAAGTCCTGTGACTACAAATATTAACAGTTTTTTTTTGTGTGATGTAACCATGAATAACCTTTCTGTAAACTACAGTTAAAAGTTAAAACATATCTGCCTCAGTTTTAAATAAAATATTAGATTTGTGCTGAATCAATGATTTAAAGTAATTACATCAACCAACTTGAACCGACTGTGTTTTAAAAAAAATGTACTACACTGTTTTAGTTTAGATATGTACTTACTTACAAAATTTAATCGTGTTAGGTCCCGTTAAAACAGTTTTAATACACTGTTTTGGCAAGTAACATTAAAAGATGGCGCGTTTAGTCTGGATTTTAAAATGGTATGACACTTACTTATAGAAAAGTGGCAAGCGCTCAACCACTGTCTATTCGTAAGTAATTCGTCGTACAATGCACGTGCGCTGCTGTATTTTTCACTTGAAATTGGCACAGTACCTACACAGCTCATGCAGTGTACGACAAATTGGCTATTTGACAGTTGTAACAATAAAATATGAAATATGTCGGAAATGGTAGTTTATGATTTAACGATAATTATCCAATAGCTTTTTTTATTAAGATAATTTGTAAATGTTTTATTTTAACAAAATAAATTTGCAATTTTTTATCTGTGGAGACTAAAGCGCAGGACAAACACAAGCGGTGTCAGGCGCGGGCGCGGCGCGGGCGAGGCGCCCGCTCATTCGTATTTCATATGAATCGTATAGAAGCGGCGGGGCGCGGGACATATACATGCGGCGTGGCGCGGGCGGGGTGCTCATACGCTGCGCCCGCGCCTCGCCCGACGCCGCTTGTGTTTGTCCTGCGCCTAAGACCCGAAACGAAACACGGGCGGCCATGATTGAGCTTCGTGTGACTTCACATTTCTTAAAATTATCAAGAACTATCTGTCAGGTTTCAAGATAGTTTGTTTATTGAAGTGTGACGTCACAGAGCAAAATGTCACGTGACCAACCGTTTTCGTATGAAATTTGAAATTAATGAAGAAAAATATATTTTTTACTATTAAATAAAGCTTTTTATTGTAAGAGGTATACAATAATAAGTGTTTGTAATTTTTAAAATACTTTTCTCGAAAACTGTCAAGCAGCCAATCACACTCAGAAAAAAAAGTTGTGAAATCAACAGGAAAAGGTTGTTAGCCAGGAGCCAACAGAGTAGGGTTGCTGGCGCAGCTACTCCAATTTTGCGAAATAATATTGCGAATCAAACAAAGTTGAAATACTAATTTTC